>JBBDGP010001647.1:0-600000 GCA_037952835.1 Lithobates septentrionalis | reverse complement strand
CTCCAACTGTTGCAGAACTACAAGTCCCATGAGGCATAACAAAACTCTGACAGTCACAAACATGACACCCAGAGGCAGAGGCATGATGGGACTTGTAGTTTTGCAACAGCTGGAGGTCCACTAATTGCATATCCCTGGTATAAAGAAACAACAGCTTAGGGGCCAATAGGAAGGCTGTACTGGTTTACATATTATTATTACTAATAATAATAATAATATTAATAATAACAATAAAGGATTTATATTGCACCAACAGTTTGCACAGTGATGAGCGGCTGCGATTGCTGTCCAGTGCGATCTAGCTGGGGGGGGGGCAATCCCCCTGTCAGAACACAATAGCTCAACAGGGCGATGGCTGTGCTAAAAATCGCATAGACGTACAGCTAGCTCCTCAGTTTTTTTTTCTTTCAGCTCTCTGATTGAAAAAAAAAAAAAAAAAAAAACTACCTGTGTGGACCAGACTTAAGACCTAGGACTGAGCGATCATGTGATCACTGATCGCTCAGTTCTAGGTTTGCTCAGCGCAGAGTCAGTCATCGCTCTCTGTTCCTACAGCACTCACTGGACTGTGGGGCTTGAGAGGGGTGGGAAGAGTTGGCTTCGGCTCTCAGCCACACGCTGAGAGCCGGAGCCAGCTGTCAATCAGGCAGCTGGGTGGATCCCAACAATAATTTCGATCCTTCCAGTCTGCTATAGGCTGACCCTGGGTCACAGGAGAGCAAACGTTAGTGCACTCCTGTGACCCACGAGTAAAGTATGTCCACAAAAAAGTTTGGCTATACTTCTCTTCTAACGAAAGGTATTTTTTAAAGATTGTAGAAGATTGTAGAAGAGCAAAATGCATACATGAAAGGAGTTGTAAAGGCAGAAGGTTTTTAATACATTCTATGCATTAAGATAAAAAACCTGTGTTGCAGCCTCCCCAGCACCCCCTAATTACTTACCTGAGCCCCATTGCTCTCCAGCGATGTCCACGAGTGTCTTAGCTGTCTGGGACTCTCCTCCCGATTGGCTAAAACACAGCAGCGGCGCCATTGGCTCCTGCGGCTGTCAATCAAAGTCAGTTAGCCAATCAGAGGAGAGAAGGAGCAAGGCCGGAGCTCCTTGTCTGAAAGGACAAAGTTGTGACTCGGCTGCCCCCATAGGAAGCTGCTGGCTATGGGGGCACTCAATAGGAGGGAGGGGCCAGAAGCAGCAAAGAGGGACCTGAGAAGAGGAGGATCTGGGCTGCTCTGTGCAAATCCACTGCAACAGAGCAGGTAAGAATAACATATTTGTTTTTTTTTTTAAAAACGAGACTTTACAATCACTCTCCTCTAGCAGGCCAAATCCATCCCAAACCCCAATTTGAAGGAAGAGCAGTAGAAATGAGGTCAGTTCTTGCTTTCTTACCGTCACCAGGTCCTCCATTGGCTCAGACATTTCCACAAAGTTGACAATAAGGTATCCTCGGCAAGCGCGCCACAGCAAACGTTCAAACGAGTTCATGCGCCAAGGGTGAATGACACCAGCCATGAAACTGAAAAAGAATAAAATCTATGAGAAGCGTGGTCTGGACATGGCTGAGTGAAGACGTGTGCTTGAGGAGCTCCCGGTCCGACCCGTCCTTACACAGCTTTTATCCTGTAGATTCCTTCTCGGTACACCTGGAATGTACTCCGCTGGGAAGCGGAGAGGAAAACAGAGGAAAAGAGAATCCCCTAAACCGCACAGGAGCGCAGATATTCAGCAATACCTTTTGAACATTCAAGGGGCCTCCCCGGTCACCAAGATGGCGGACGCCACGAGGCCTGGCCCTCCTACTGAACAACGGCCGCGGGCCCCCTCTACCTCCCTATCAATGGCGGATAGTCTAGATGGGGAATGCAATATCCCGGAGATGTTCCGAATGGAAGCTCAGGCGCCGTCACAACCATCTCCCACACCATTAATTCTACAAGCTGACGCTGAGCTGCGGGCGCTGCTTCAGGCCCTCCCAACACGGTCAGATATAGAAGCTATCGTCAGCAGAATGGAAGCAACCCACCGTAAAGAGATAACGGTAGTGAGACAAGAAGTGCGATCACTATCAGAACGAGTGGGGATTCGAGAAACATCAGTATCGGCAATGGAAAGACGGATATCAGCGGTAGAAGCAACACAGGCATCCCAGGCTGAGGCGATCCTTACACAACAACTTCATATGGAAGAAATCGAGGACCGCAGCAGGCGCAATAACTTACGCTTGAGGGGCTTACCAGAGGCCACTGGCTCGGAAGATCTGGCAGCCTCAGTACTTGCAATTTTCAGAGACTTAACAGGAGCCTTATTTCCCCTCAACCTATCCTTCGATCGGATACACAGAGCTCTTGGCCCGCGCTCACCTGATCCGGACAGACCGAGAGATGTCATCTGCCGAATCCACCAGTACACTCACAAGGAGCTAATCCTCCGGGCAGCATGGGAGAAGGGAGATCTGGAATTCGACGGTGCTGCTGTTCGTATCATGCTGGACCTATCCAGAGCGACACTACAGCGAAGGGCCCTGTTGAAGCCAGTTCTGGAGACCGCCAGGCGCAGCGGCCTCACATACCGGTGGGGCTTCCCTATCTCCGTGACATTTAAGAAAGCCCAGCACTCCTTTACTCTCCGGACGCCCGCGGACCTCCCTGCCTTATTCTCCTTCATGGATGCAGAACCCTTCGAAGTACCTGACTGGCTGCAGCTGCTACAGCGCTCCAACCCTCGCCCCGGAACGTCAGGCATACGAAGAGCCAGATCACCCAGACCGCAGAGGAGTCAGCGCAGATCCCGTCTTAACCCTGCGGAAGCACCAAGAGAGGACTGATCGATGCCGGCATGGCGGTGAGCTAACAGTCATCAGTTTCCCCTTTGTTCCACCCCTCCGTGTTCTGGCGAATTTTGCGAGCCCATCCCACCCCCTGGCTACCCCTTTGCTATGATGGTAAACCATCGCTACCTCCGGGGAATCCCCCTCACAGTTAGGGAACTGTTCGGTTGTCTGCTCCCACCTCTCCCTAGTTGCAGTGCTAGAGGTCGCCAGCATTTCGGAAACTTTTGCAGCCTACAAGGAGGTCAGGTGGAGGAGATCGTCATATAAGTGTCCTCCATGAGCAGAAATATGTCCAGGTGTTTTCACCATCTCTACCTGCACGGATACACAGGATGTTAGAGCAACTTATGCAGACTCATTGAGGGAGGGGGGGTTATATGTGGAGAGGAGGGAGTCCCCCTTTCCCTGCCTGCAGACATATACACACTTCCCTGGTGCAGAAGGGCTTATGGGACATTTCGATAGCCACCCAGAGGATGTTATAACATGGTCTGGGGACGCCAGACGATTCAACATCCCATGCCAAGCTGAAGACACAGGGAGAATGTATATAGACCAGTGGGCTGTGTCACAGGTGCTTTGAGGTTGGCTGATTTGTATATATATCTACTGCTATGATACAAAACATGTGGGGTGCACTAAGCTGTGAATGTATATTATGATCTGGCTGTGCTGCTGGGGAGATGCTCTCTTGAGATCACTCACCTTTTGAAATTTAAGCAATGGGTTGTGTTCGCTGGAATGCCATTCCCACAACCCCATCAATACTCACAGGCGGCCCCAGGGGGCATGCGGGGGAGGGGGTGAACTGGGATGAGTCATTTAGATGTGGAGGGAGGGGGAACACGACTGTGTTTATATTACTAACTCTCAGGTTTATTATAATACCAATAATACCAATAGACGGGGGGTTAGGTATATACCCGGGTCTAATTAGATTCTCTGTTTTATTTTCCCTTTTATTTTCACTACCTACGTTTTCAAGCTGGGGGTCGTGGAGAGGATCGGGAGACTCCCTCTCGGTCAACTCTAACCTCTTCCCAATTAGGACGGAGCATCTCCCTGGCGTTAACCGGGATATGCTTCATAGCAAATAAGTTTATTTGCATTTAGGTATACGACAGTTAGATTTAACTGTCAGTTATCCGTCTTGTTGGACGGTTATATACTCACTTCTTTGGTCTTTTCTTTCTTTGTCTTTCCTATATCCTCCTATATTCAACCTTCACTTACATCCATTTCCTTCTTTCCCACTTGATTTTTTCCTAACCCTCCTCTTCAAACCACCCCCTCCACTAATACCCTTGGCCCGGGCGACAATGGACACCATTACCATTTTCTCACTGAACACGAAGGGTTTAAACATACCGGAAAAGAGACGTATGCTACTTCATGACCTTAAAAGAGCACACGCTGACATAGCGTTCCTCCAGGAGACGCACTTTAAGACCGGTAATCCACCATGCCTTAAAAACCGATATTATCCACACTGCTACCATGCCACTAATGTATCTGCCAAATCCAAAGGAGTATCCATACTCCTATCTGGGAGGGTACCCTGGACATGTAGTGATACCTTGGTAGATACTGAAGGCCGCTATGTTTTTATTAAGGGCTGGATAGGGGACAAGAAGGTCACACTGGCTACTATTTACGCCCCTAATGACCGACAGGATACCTTTTTACACCGCATACTCACGTTGCTGACAGAATTCAGAGAGGGCCAACTGATCTTAGGGGGTGACCTTAACATACCCCTGGTCCCTACAGTAGACACTTCCTCGGGCGCTTCATCCGCACGCACGGGCACACACAAACGCATAATCCGTGATATCCACGATGCTCAACTATTAGACATTTGGAGATTACACCACTCGGGCGAGAGGGACTACACCTTTTACTCGTCCCCACATAAAGTGTATTCGAGAATAGACTATTTCTTTATCCCACATAAAACACAACTAGAAGCCATCCAAAATGTGGAGATAGGCAGTATTACGTGGTCAGATCACGCGCCCATCACTCTGCGGTATAGTCTGACACCTGCTCTGAATATCAGATCCAAATTCTGGAGACTAAATGAAAGTCTGCTCCAGACACCAGAGGTCTTAGCGGACGTCACAAACGAGTTGAAACATTACTTTCAAACTAATGATATAGAGGACTGCGACCCCGGTATTTTATGGGAGGCCCACAAGACTGTGATAAGAGGAGTATTAATTAAACATGGCGCTCGCATCAAACGAGAAAGGGAGCAACAGTTACTCCTACTCCTCCATAGAATCCATGTCATTGAATCAAAACACAAACAAACCCCAGGGGCCGCTCTAGAAACAGAGCTACTTTCCCTTAGAAAGCAAGCAGTTGACCTATTACACTATAGAGCCAAGGCGGCACTACAAGTCTGTCAAAAATTCTCTTACGAATCAGGGAATAAATGCGGGAAACTACTCGCTAGAGCAGTTAGAAGTCATAAATTAACCACATACATTCCCCATATCATAGCCCCGTCGGGACAGAAAAAGACCACATCAACCCAGATAGCGAAGGAATTTAGGGACTTCTACTCGTCCCTATACAACCTCCCAGTACGACCACCTAACCAAGTGACGATAGATGATTACATATCCACAGCTCAAATACCCCAAATCTGGACAGAGGCGAGCACAGAATTAGATGACCCCATTACCGTGAAGGAGCTACAGCGAGCGATGGGTGGGATGAAACCTGGCAAAGCCCCGGGCCCAGACGGGTTGACATTACAATACTACCAAACCCTTCTACCGCTCCTGGCCCCTCATATGGTTCGGATGTTTAACTGCTTGGGGGGGGGGGACCTGTGTTCCTAGAGATACTCTCAGGGCACATATCTCCCTCATACCGAAAGAAGGTAAAGACGCGGCGGCCTGTGGAAGTTATAGACCTATATCCCTGTTGAACGTAGATCTTAAACTTTTTACAAAGATCCTGGCCAATAGACTTACCCAACACATACCGGAACTGATACATTTGGATCAGGTGGGGTTTGTCCAGGGCCGAGAGGCAAGGGACAACACCACTAAGGTGCTTAATCTCATTCACATAGCCTCTACCACTAAAACCCCATGTGTCTTTCTTAGTACAGACACGGAGAAGGCGTTTGATCGGGTTAGTTGGGCTTTTATGTCCTCAGTTCTCAAAAAGATGGGCCTGGGACATAGGATGCTGCAGTGGATTCTTAGCCTGTACTCCAATCCCACCGCCCAAGTCAAAGCCAACGGAATACTATCAGACTCATTCCCTATATCGAATGGTACCAGACAGGGTTGTCCACTCTCCCCCCTCCTGTTTGCCATGGCCCTAGAACCCTTTTTATGTACTATACGATCTAATCCGGATATATCTGGTGTGACAATAGGTGACACCCAATACAAGATCTCAGCCTACGCTGATGACCTGTTATTTTCCCTAACAAACCCGGTAGTGTCCCTACCAAATCTAATCAGGGAATTTGATAGGTATGGAAGCTTATCCAACCTAAAAATCAATTTTGATAAATCGGAAACGATGGGGATTAATATTACCCCGCCCAGATTGAACTCTTTAAAATCACAATTTAGATTTAAATGGTCTGATACTTCCCTCAAATATCTAGGAACCCGGGTCCCTAAAAACCTAAAGCTCACCTTCGACCTCAACTTCCCGCCACTACTAACTAAGACCCGCCTACTTCTGGAAGAGTGGAACAAAGGTTTACACTCCTGGTTCGGCAGGTGCAACCTGCTGAAAATGTCTGTACTACCGAAATTTTTATATTTATTTCAGGCACTGCCTGTCAGAATTCCACCCCAATACCTTAAGCAAGTGCACTCCCTTTTTGTCAAATTTGTCTAGGCGAATTCGAAACCTAGGCTGCGGAGGCGCTACTTGACATTACCCAAGCAATTTGGAGGACTAGCTCTTCCAGACCTGCGGAACTATCACCGGGCAGTTCACCTAGGTAGAACGATAGACTGGAACAGACATGGCCACAGTAAGCTATGGATACAACTGGAGCAAGCTCAGTCCACAGTCCCCTTGAAAGGAGCGGTGTGGTGTTATGATCAGCTACCGACAGCATTGAAGTCACACCCGGTAATAGGCGCGACCCTTAGAATAGGCGCATCTATTCTATCCACTACCTCCATCTCCTCTAGAAACTCTCCTCTTTACCCGATATTGGGAAATCCATCTTTTCCCCCTGGTTTAGACCAATCGGAGTACAGGACACTTACATCGTCTGGTAGGGACCGGGCATCGCATTTCTTGGTTGAAAACCACTGGCCCTCCATTTAAAACTTGACCAATGTTGAGGGACAATTCCAACTGCCATTCTGGAAAGCAATTAGAATACACCACTTCCTACACTCGATCCCTAACCCAACACAGTTTAACCGCGACTTAACGACTTTTGAAGAACACTGTGCAGACGAAGGAACATTACCACGGGTACTATCTAAAACATATGAATTACTTAACTCCCCTATTGAACAACCTGACCTGACATTTATACAACAATGGGAAACAGATTTACAACGCAAGTTCACTAACACACAAATTCAAATGATTATCAGATTCTCCCTTAAAACATCTATCTGTACAAAGATACAAGAACTCAATTATAAGATCCTGACCAGATGGTACTACACGCCTCAAAAGCTACATACTTACTTCCCTAATACTACAGACAGATGTTGGAGATGTCAGACGGACACTGGGACACTCCTCCATATCTTCTGGTCTTGCCCTCTGCTTCAGCATTTCTGGACAACGGTCCGGACGATTATCCAAAAATTTACGGATCACATAGTAAGCGATGACCCAGCCTTCATCCTGCTCCATGCCACCACAATGCCCGCACGGAGCTACAAAAAGTCCATAATAAGACACTTACTAAATGCGGCTAAACATTGCATTCCACTGATGTGGAAGAAATGCTCGCCACCGACTGTTGGGTTGTGGCTTCGCAGAGTGGAGGAGATCAGGAGATTGGAGGACTTAGTCCTGACGGCACATAACAAACAGGAACAACATTCCAAGACATGGAGGCTCTGGATGATGTTTATATTCTCTGATGAAGGGAGGACACTGCTTGCCACATGAATGATGAAAGCCCATAAGTCAGAGGATGGTGTGCCCTGTCGCCCGGGTCAAAATCCCCCCCCCCCCCCCTCTCTCCCTACTACTTCTCCTCAGTTTTCCTTTTTCTTTTCTTTCTCTCTGATTCTCCTTCTCCCCCCTTTTTTCTTTTACCTTACTGGAATCTTTACAGATTCTTTTGTGAATCACCAGGCTTTAGCTCACCCTATCTCTCCCTCACTCTCTTTTCTACGGTTATATACATTTCTCATTTAGGGAATGGGCAGTAGATCTAGACTCACTAGTACGAAGACATGGTGAGACTCACTGTCCAGTACACCGTTTTATGTTGTAGATGAAAATATGGAAGATGACCGTACCACTGCGATTATGGCTGGTACCGATGTTGTGATTATTATCATTGCATGTCACTACCTGTGAACACCAGTTGTTAAGGCCGACATTACATTGTACAATAGGCTGTCTCCATCCTTTTATTTATTTTTGTCATGTTTTGCTTTGTTATCTTGGCTCTTATTCTTTGAACTTTTTTCTTTTTGGAAAACAATAAAATTTATATTTGAAAAAAAAAATCTATGAGAAAAAAAATATAAAACCTATTTCCTGCCCAAGGATTTGTATTTGCCCATCCACCCCTGGAATTTACATAACTTATGTTCTATTATAAGCTTATTTACCAAAGCTTAGAATAAGCTTTACCTGTAGGTACCGTAAATATCTTTTAAACTTACGTTGTTTAGGAGATATTTACATTGGCTCCAGCTGACTGACGTAAGAACCCCCGCTGGCAACGTTAAATGATTTGTCCCAACCTCTGTTAGGCCGGTCATACATTATACAATTTTCATGTTCAATTTGCTTTAGATTTACCTTCAACTATGTAGTGCAAGGATCTGCCCGATTGCATACAAATTGAAAGTGTTTTTAGGTTTGACCTCATATTATATGGTTTTTGGTAAATCTAAAGGAAAATTGAGGTCAAACCTAAACACTTTCAATTTGTATACAATTAGGCAGGCCCTTGCACTACAGTGGAACCTTGAAATATGAGCATAAACCGTTCCAGGAGAATGCTTGTAATCCAAAGCACTCACATATCAAAGTGAGTTTCCCCATAGAAGTCAATGGAAACGAAGATAATTTGTTCCGCATTCACTTTGTATTGCATGCAATACCGCATGTGGCCAGAGGTGGGGGGGGGGGGCACCGGAGAGCCTCGGAAATACTCGGGGACATCTCGGCTGAACTCGGAAACTGAGTATTTCCAAGTGATTCCGAGTATTTCCAAACCGTTCCGAGTGTCACTGGCGCCCCCGTACCTCTGGCCAAATGCAGTACTGCACACCCCATTAGCCTGAATTCTGCTTGTTTTGCGAGACAATACTCGCAAACCGAAACAGGATTTAAAAAAAAAAAAAAAGCTGCTAGTCTTAAAAACTCTCGTTAACAGTGTTACTCATTAACCAAGGTTCCACTGTACATAGGTAGGTGAAGGTAAATCTAAAGCAAATTGAATATGAAAATTGTATAAAATGTGTGGCCAACTTTAGGCTGGTTTCACACGGACGGTGCGATCAGGTTTGCCTGTCAGTTTTTCAGGTAGACCTGATTGGACCAGCCGTTGTTCTCTATCGAGCCAGCATCCAATCCAATCCTGTCCGCCAAAAACAGATAGATGGGGGATCCATTCCCTATTCGTCCAGCGGATCAGATCGGAAGACGGATGGAAATGGACAGGTATTCCGTTTCCATCTGACCGCCCATTGAGAACAGCAGGGCAGTGTCGGCTCTACATAGCGGAATGGACCTGCTGTCATCGGCCTGCTCATCGGGGATCAGTGGAGAGATCCCCTGTTGACAGGCGGATGTACATTACAGGGTCCGCCCTCACGTGAAAGGGGCCTAACTATTACTTTTGCTTGGCTTGTTACAGGAACTGGAAAAAAAAAAAAAAAAAAAACTCCTGGCAGAATAAACAGCCATGAAAATTGTGAGAGGCAATTGGATATTCCCTGGATCAACTTTACCCATATTTAATTATTTTTTTCTATTTTTCTGTGGCGCAGGTCACAGTTTTTTTCAATTCCTCTGTGTGAATGCACCCAAATATAAATCAACTTTTGGCAGTTAAATAGCACACTTATGTAGATCTCTACACCAAAAGAGGAAATTTGAGCAGGAATGTGGGGCAGAGTTATTTGCCTTCAAAAGAGGAACAGCTGGAAATGTCGAAACCATGGCCAAGAAGGTGGCACCAGAGCAACACCACTTCCTATCGCAGTTGCACAGCTCCCTGGAGTCATTTGACTGCCTGACTGAGCAGTCTCACACCGCAAAGGTTCTACCTGAGGTCTCCTTCAACCGTAAGCTGCCCAAAAACTTACCTTACAGCCCTCGGTGGCTAAAAACATGTTACCATGATGTCCAACACAAAAGAGCATGACTGGTGACAGAGTATAACCCCCCCCCCCCCCCCCCAGGGCAGTCGCACTTGTCTACTGGGGTAACGTTTGCTAAAAAGTCATGTTTTACCACAATGCACTGGTATTTGTGCGGTGCCATTACAGTATGTATAATTCCAAAATGTACAGATGTAAATCATTTTCATGCCCACATAATGGGGGGTGGAGTGCCGTCACTGCTTTTTGGGTCGATGGTACACCCAATTTGGCACTTGGCTGCAGAGAAGCAAGGAGCTGTGAGGGAGCACCGGTAAGGTGAGTGTTAGGTGGTCAGGGGTGTTCTTTTGAGACATACTGTTTCTTTGCCCTGTATGGACAAGGTGACAGTGTATCTTAAGCAGTGGCAGCCAGTCCATAAGGGGCACAGACAGGGGGGCAGTCGCCCCCCCCAAAGTTCCCAAAGTTAGTTTGCCAAAGAAGAAAGCTACTTTACCATGTTAAATCTGTCATATTTTTATTTTTTATTTTTTTTAAGAAATCGTTCATATGTGTGTGCACTGTGCGGGGTGCTGGACTAATGGGTGTCTATTAGCTCCGTAAATGTGATGTGAGCTGAGGCTCTACTTGGCTTGATTCAGGTTGTCCTCATACTGCAGGGCTCAGTGAGGAGAGCTCTGAGAGCCGATCGGAGGTAAGAGACACACACTCCTTCAGGGCCAGTTCACACCTTAGAAACGCAGTCCAGATGCATTTCTAATGCTTTTCTGCATGCATGTTTTTGATGCGTTCCAGTGCATTTTTGGTGCAGTCCAGCGTTTTGTTTTCCCCTCCTCTTTTTTTCTTAACCATAAATAAGGACACGTGTGTTCCAGTGCATTTAGGTGCGTTTCAGTGCACTTTTGATGCGTTTTAGAACGTTCCAGTACAGGAAAAATGCAGCATGTTCTACTTTTTTTTCCTGGAAAGCACTGGAACTGCAAGCACTGGTGTGAACCATGGCATTGAAAACCATATAAAAAAACAGAAAAAGCAGGCATATCACAAATTAGTCCACTCTAATGGAGTGGTCACTCATAGATCACTCCCCGTGTGGGTTGTTGTTACCGTAACCAAAAGCATATAAACCACAACGTAACCTGGTATAGATAACCAGGGAAAGAGGTGACAATGGTAACAAATGGATCATACTAGAGTATCTAAAAATATATAATTAATGGAGGCAAGATATGAATTCTAAAGCCAATCAGCTTTACAGTAGTTAGCTATAACAACGATACTCCATTACACAAAGTTTTACATCAAAACAAAACATGAACACACAGGACTTTACACAAAACATAAAAGAAACATCCGGACGCCATGTTACAACACACAAGCAGGTTGTCTGATGAAAATCTGGTCTTGTAAACTAGTAATTAGCATATAGTATCATCAATAGGACATCCTAGTGGTGTGTGGCCCCAGGGAAAGGAAAGGTAGGAATGTGGAAGGAGGGGGATGGGAAATGACCTGGGAGGAGGACAAAAGGGAACAGTGAGAGCCAGCTTGTATTGATGGAAATCACAGAATCATGGATCGCTCAATGAATTTCATAAAGGGGAAGGAGACAGTCCCGGCTAGAATGATGAGCAGTTGATCTATATAGTCTACAGTACTGAGGGTGGGGAATATATTGGTGTATTTGGGCAGTTCACATGAATTGTTACTTTTTATTCAAATCCCAGTACTTGATTATACTATAAAGTATAGTTGACTGCTGAAAAAGTTCCTCTGATGGAACAGCACACCAGTGTTACTGTGAGAGTATTGGCCGTGATGGATCTAATCCCCAGCGATCTGGTGTTTAGGAGGTAGTAACAGCGACAGCTTCAAGGATAGAAGTGTTAAACATCACATGTACATGGGTCAGGACGAGGAACTTCCAACCACAAACTTATTGACCACCGTGCTTGTGGGGGTACATTACCGTCCCATGCGATGGATGTCCATTGGGGTGTGTCCCTCTATGATCCAGTCTGTGGATACCTTGTAGCTGCATCATTCAAAATCGGCCGTATGGGGGTGAGCTTGTCACTAGCATCGATACGCTGTGTAGGATCTCGTCTCCTGCTCACAGCTGGCAACCACAACTCAACGGAGCTTGCGTAAATGGCATAACGTGACGATTGTGACGTCAACGCGTTTCACTAGAAGGAATAGCATAGCTTCATCTGGACGGTGATAGGACTGCAGTCATCACATTGTGAAAAGTGCTGCCCATGTTTTGTTTTTGGTATTGATCATTTCCATTAGCCAATAAGGGTTAAATAAGGAATAATCAGATGAACTCATAATTAGTTAAGTGTTCCATTATTCAGCATCTACATAAGAGGGGGGGGGGGGCAGGGGAAGAAGAAAAAAAAAAAAAAAAAAAAAGAAGGAGGAGAAGGGGCACTAGGGGAATAGTCAACATAGTTTAAATTAATATGTAATAAAGACAGACATACATGGACCAATCCAGGAAAAGGGCAGCCAGGTAACCATAGTCAGAAGGAAAAATGGCAAGTCCATGAATGGGGTTAGTAATTACTTCCTACCCACATATCTTAAGGAGGGCCCAGTTTTTTGGATTTTAAAAATATTTTTTTTAGCTCTCTAGGAAAACCTGGAGATTTACCTCTGTATTAAGGCCTACCGGTACGAGGGACTTTAACCTGTATATCCACCATTTTTCCTTTTGGGGGAGTATACGGTCAAAGTCACCTCTTCTGTCGCTGTTACTACCTCCTAAACACCAGATCGCTGGGGCTTAGATTCATCACGGCCAATACTCTCAAATTGACACTAGTGTACTGTTCTATCAGAGGAACTTTTTCAGCAGTCAACTATACTTTACAGTATAGTATAATCAAGTTTTGCTAGAAGGATTTTAAAATAGATTTATATAACTTTTTACAAACATAACTGAACTAAATTGAGCAATTTGTATTTGCTCATCAGTCAACTTTAAAATGTGACTGGAAACAAATTCTCACGAGATACTTCCCCATTTCTAGGGGAAACAGAAGTACAAAAGTCTGTTTTCCAAGAAGTCAGCGCAAGCAACATGTTCCAGTATTAACCAACATCCTGGGTTCTGTAGGTTTCAATCAAGGAGCTGTAGTGGCATTTTTACTGACAGACTAAATCTCAGATTTCACAACGGTCAACAAGACCAAGATGGGAGTGCCATGTATGGAACCTGAGCAGAGGATCGCAGTGGGGCAATTCTGAATTCACTGGGTGGGGGAGTATGTGTTTTTGAAGAGAACCCAGTATGAGGGAAAAGAAACATGGGGGAGGTAGAGGAATGTGAGTACCACTTTAAGTACTTCAGAGCTTGCAATTTAAGTTCGCCTATCATCAGTGAAGCATGGGAGATGCCAATTCTGGCTTCTTTCTGAAAATACTTTTTGCCTGTCTGTACCTGGCTTTAATCCGGGTTAGTCAGAGACCCAGATATGCTGTAAATGAGTTCAGAAAATTATCAGAGTTCCTGATCTCTAGGCATGTTGCAGGCCATCAACTTTGTAAAAGGTGAAGACAAAACATCAATATGATAACCAGGCAAAAACACATTGTCAAAGGTCAGCAATGGAAGCCTCCATAAATGTTTGCACATTCCACTGGCTGCATGACTGCTGAAGGTCAGGAGACTTCGTAGTCAAACCAGGTTGAGAACAACAATTGCGGATGTAGCACCTTCAATCATCTTTAAAGTATATACGGTATAATATAATGTGTGTGTATATAATATAATATATATATATATATATATATATATATATATATATATATATATATATATATATGTATGTGTGTATGTGTATATAGCACACAGGAGGGCTCAAAAGGTTAAGGTTAATCAAATGTAAAAAGAGTCAAGCAGCCAAATGCATACTCACAAAATTAGGACATACAGTATATATGCATTGTATTACATCAAATGCGGATATCACATGGCCTGACCTGATGCACCACTGCGTTGGCAAGCTGACGCATTTTGGGGGATGAGCTTCCTTCCTTAGAGATAATATATATATAATATATATATATATATATATATATATATATATATATATATATATATATATATATATATATATTTATTTATTTTTTTTTAATCTTTTATGAATGTATATCTAGGGAGTTTTTATAAATTTTAAACTGTTCTTCAATGGTGTATTGTGAACACAGAAGGTTGGCCACACAGCTCGGACGGCATTCAGAGATCGCTTTGCAATTCCTTAATTAATTCAATATATAAAATTGAATTAAAAAATATATATTAAATTATATATAATTTTTTTTTTTTTTTTTAATCTTTTATGAATGTATATCTAGGGAGTTATTAATTTTAAACTGTTCTTCAATGGTGTATTGTGAACATAGAAGGTAGAATGCTCGGACGGCATTCAGATATCGCTTTGCAATTCCTCAATTAATTCAAAGCATTTTCTGATTGAATGGAGGTAGAGAGGCGGGGCAGTGACATCAAGCGCTTTCCCACGTCCAGTCAGAGAACACTTTGCATTTACTGAGAAAATGCAAAGCATTTTCTAAACGGTGCCTGTGCCCAGTGGTCGACCTCCTGGTTTCACAATGCAGCTGCTTGTCACGGGTCCGGATGCTAGTGGAGATCACTGGAGTAGCGGAGCCTTCTACAGGGATCCCACAGGTATATACATAGTTATATTGGTCCAGTTTGGACTATAAACTAGGTAAAAAATGCCACACCTGAAATTCTACTTTAAAACTGTTCATAAAGTCCTAAAATTCCCATTGATTTTGCCAGAAACCTTGTGAGCTCATAACTTCCTGTGCTTGAGGAAGTGTTATAGAGATAAAGAGGGAAGAGGAGGGGAGGAGAGGTCTATGTTCTTTGTAGTCTATCAGAAATCAGACAGGCAGGACTGACAGCACGTGATAAGATAAGGAATTGAGAGCGGAACATCCACTGTGGTGTCATGTCAAAGAGGAAGTTAGGAGCATACTAGATTTCTCACACATTTATTTTATTTATTTATTTCAGGTACTTATATAGCACCGTCAATTTACGCAGCACTTTACATATACATTGTACATTCACATCAGTCCCTACCCTCAAGGAGCTTACAATCTAAGGTCCCCAACTCACATTCATACATACTAGGGACAATTTAGACAGGATCCAATTAACCTACCAGCATGTCTTTGGAGTGTGGGAGGAGACCGGAGTACCCGGAGAAAACCCACGCAGGCACAGGGAGAACATGCAAACTCCAGGCAGGTAGTGTCGTGGCTGGGATTCAAACCAGCGACCCTTCTTCCTGCTAGGCGAAAGTGCTACCCACTACACCACTGTGCCGCCCAATGAACGGTTATTTTTCTGTACTTGCACGTTTAAAGGGCTACAATGTGGAAGTGTGCATGCATTCCAGAGATTAACAATTTTTTATTTTTTTAAATTAAAAATCAAGGCGTTTATCAATTGTGTGCAGCAACTCACCTGACTCTGAGATCCTGCCTGGAGCTTACTGAAGGGTCAATCAATGGATCAGTGTCAGCTCTTTCTCTAAATGTTTCAGACTCTGGCTAGAAAAATGAATTTACAAAATCATTGATTTGATTTGCATCACAATCTTGCTGTATATGTGCAATATATGTAAATCTATAAAAATACAGAGGCTTAAACTGGCCAGACACGATTTCTTTCTTTTCATTCAGCCAGCGAACGGATTTCTCCATCCGCACAAATAAAATGGATGGAGGAATCCCTTCACACCCCCAACTCACCACTGTCCCAGCCAGAATATTGTATTCTGACAGTATGGAAAATTTTCCACCATGTCCCTTCAACAGAAGTCAATAAAAAGGATAGATTTTTGTTGAGCAAGGACAGCCACACACTGATCAAAATTTAGGCCGGGCCTTTCTGAACCGGCCAAATTTTGATCTGTGTATGGCCAGCTTTACACAGCTGTTCATCCTATCAGTGGCAATCATTCCTTTGGTTTGATTTAAAACACAATGCTGCCTACTAAATATAAATAAAAAAATTTTGGATAAGATTTTTTAGGCACCGGAAACAAAATAAAAAGAATTCTAATTTTATTGATACAAAGTAGTTTCTTTTTTGAATATTCTATAAATATTTAGTCTGCCGTTAATTGCGTCCCTTGTATTCCCATCAGTATATGCTGTGGGGGTGAGCCTGGATGGGGAGTTATTGGTTTCATCTACCTTATTGTTATATAGGACATTACAAAACAATATTTGTGTGTATTTTTTATAATTTTTTTTCTGTTTGCATTGCAGAATACACCATGTTGTTTGCTTCCCTGATGAAGGCTCTTTGGAGTTGAAATGCATAGGACCTTCATGCTATATACAAACAGCGGTTGTTGATATTCACGAATCTTATCACGACTACTAACTCAGTGGTCTGATTTAAATGGATATGTTGCATTGAATGACATGTTTTTGTTTTTAACGGTTTTGCAACAATAAAATGAGAATTCTTGTTTTGGGGCCTAAAAAAAAAATCCCATCCAAAAAATGTTTGCTATCCACACATACCTATTGGCTCTTCACTATGAGGGACCGTCTCACTGGCCAAAAGGAATGTACAGAAGGCAGGAATGGGCAGGCAGGCTCTGACACTACTAGAGGTGCCAAGGCTTTGCCCTTTAAAATGACCCAAATCATTAAGTATTTGACCCAAAAGTAAGAACTTGGATGCAGCTGATCATATGTACATTTTTTTTATTTATTTATTTTTTACATTTTGTAACATATTGTGGATGTGAGGTGTAGGAAACTGGCCCATGGGAATCTCCTAGAATCACACAAGTTAGTCATCGCTATAGGATTTCATCAGACTGGAGCTTTCATTAGTGGGGAGCTTTGGTATCCTGACTTTTAACCAACTGGTGTGTGTACTTTATGGGACGAACAGATGATCTTTTTACTAGCTCACCAGGGCATGGTAGCAGCTGAGCTAAAAATAAGATGCATGTAATCTTAGACCCTCAACAATCAGTTAACAAAAGGGAACTTGATGGTCCTCGGGTGACCATTGATCAAGCGCCATCCTTACCTGGCCAAGGCCTGCAACAATGTTAAGCCCATTTGACCAAAACCTAAAGCAGTTTGGTAAAATCCTACCTTTTAGGGTTTAAATATCTTGACCATATACCATAACAACTCACCAATGGCCCTGTGAATCTCTGACTCTCTCGCAGTATATTGGCATACTCTTGCAGCTCTCGTAGGCGTTCTCGTAGAGTGTATCGGTTCCCAGACACGTCCTTCAGCTCTTTTGCCAACTGCTCCGATTCTTCTTGAATATTCAGCGCATCTTTGGGTGAAGGAGCCAGTGGAGACCCTGAAGGATCCTTTGGCTTTATTCCAGCCTTGCGCAGTTCTTGTTCTAGGTACCCTGAGAAAAAAAAAAGAACCACCAAATTGATAAGTTTAGGTCATTTCTGAGCTTGTGATTTCCCTACTCCAGGCACCATCCAGGTCATGCTCTACTGTCACACATCTTATGGGTAAAACTGTATTTTGACTATCGGGGACAAAAAACTAGCCCTGAAGCAGCTTATTCTGACCTTTCCTTCACTCCCTTTATTGCCAGAAGAAAAGAGGAGACTAAGTCATTCAAGCAAGCTACAAGTCTATCCTAAACAGAGCTTACACAGGGCTGAGAACACTCTCTCTGCACCTCTTGACAGAGCTCCTGGCCAACTGCCAATCAACAGCGCTACTGCATAAGTCTGCTGCAGGTGCCAGCATTAATGTGAACCTGCAGCTTTGCTGTGCGTGGGTAAAGAACAGGTTCACTTTAAACTATGCTCTCTCAAATGATGCACATAATTCTCCCTTTGCCATCTAGCAGAAAATTCAAGTTAGACTTGTTTTCCAATATTCTTTCAGGACAGTACACGAGAGATCATGGCTCCTCCCCCAACAGGAAACACCTCAATCAAACCTTTATCAGGAGGCCTCCCCGTTGCTTCCATCAGTTGTTTGCAGAGAACCTCCAGCCCTGGCTGGAACACATAAGCGACAGTTATATCATAGTATTACAGCAACAGAATAAAAGGGTGGGTTACTGCTGTCCTGAAAGACTATTGGAAAACAAGTTACCGGTAAGTCTAACTTGAATTTTCCCAAAACGTCTTTCAGGACAGCTCCCGAGAGGATAATCGAAACTTACCCCATTTAGGGTGGGACAACAGTCTGTAAGACTTTCCTTCCAAAAGCCTGGTCCCCAGCCGTCAGCAGATCTAACCTATAATGACAGGCAAAGGTCATCAGACTCGTCCATGTAGCTGCCTTACAGATTTGTTCAGGGGTGGCACCAGCTTTTTCTGCTCAATTTACTGCCAAAGCTCCTGTAGAATGAGCCCGAATACCAACTGGACTCTCCTGGCCTGTATGGGAATAGGCCTCTGAGATAGCCACTCTCAACCATCTGGCAATGGTTCCTTTGGTAGCTTGTCTTCCTTTTTTACTACCAGCAAATGAAAGAAATAATGCGTCTGAATGCCTAAAGTCCTTAGTGGCTTCCAAGTAACTTAAGACTGCTCTTTTAACATCCAAGGTATGGAATTCTTCTTCCTTCTTACCCGATGGATTAGAGCAAAAACGTAGGAAGAATCATCTCTTGAGCTTGATTTTGGACCGAAGCGACCTTCGGCAAAAAATTAGGATCCGTCTTAAGAACAATTTGGTCTGAAAAAAAAAAAAGCTCCCTGATTGACAAGGCTTGCAGCTCACTAATTCTTCGAGCTGTTGTTGTAGCCACTAAAAAAAAAAAAAAAACACACCATGGTGTTTTCAAAGTAATCAGTTTCAGGGAGGTTAAACTAATGGGTTTGAAAGGTTCCCTGGTCCGGGCCTGTAGAGCAAATGATAAGTCCCACTTTGGACAGCTTCTGATCACTACCGGTCTGGACCGGGTGAGGGCTTTAAAGAATCTGATCACTAGGGGTTCTGATGAGAGATTTTTCCAAAAACACCCCCAGTGCGGCAACTTGAACTTTGAGGGTACTGACAGCTAGGCCCTTGTCCCCTCCTTCTTTCAGGAACTCCAGGATAGAAGAAACCTCTTTTAAGGATCTGCCGGATGCTGTGCACCAGGAGTTGAAGACTTTGCAGACTTTGGAATAAATTGCTCTGGTAACACTCTTTCTGCTAGATGGGAGGGTAGCAACCAACCAATCCAAAAATCCTTTTCTCCTCAAAAGTTGCTCCTCAGAAGCCAAGCTATGTCCTGGTGAAGCAGGGGACCTGGTATCAGCAGGTCTTGTCTCAACGGAAGGTGCCAATACGGTTCGAGTTGCATCTGTAAAAGGGATGAAAACCAAGCCCTCTTGGGCCAGAAGGGAGTGATGAGGATTACTGTCGTATCCTCTTTCCGGATTCTTGTTATGACCTGAGGGATAAGCTGAAAAGGGGGAAAAGCGTAGCAGAGGTGTAATTTCCAACTGTGCGCCAGAGCAGCTACCCCCAGTGATGACTTGTTTCAGTTCAGGCAAAAGAAGAGAGACACCTGTGTCCTGAGTCGAAAAAAGATTCACTCTTGGCTGCCCCCATTTCTTCACAATCATATGAAAGATATCTGGGTTCAATCGCCACTCCGCTTCGTATACCTGGTTTCTGCTGAGGAAGTCTGCTACCCTTTTTAGAGTCCCCTTTAGGTGTACCGCGGACAAGGATAGAGTATGGAGCTCTTCCCATCTTAGAATGCTTCCTGCTAGGCACTGAAGAGCTCTGCTTCTGGTGCCCCCTGTCTGTTTATGTAGGCCACCGCCGTGGTGTTGTCTGACAGGATCTGTATATGCAGTCCCTGAACTTCTTCGACAAACGTCAGTAAGGCCATTTCTATTGCCTTTAGCGCTCTCCAATCTGAGGACCTTACTGCTTCTCTTGTGGACCACGAGCCCTGAGCCCACCAACCCCAAGAGCTGGCATCTATTGTTAATTTGACTTGGATTGGAAAGGACCATAACAGACCCGCTGAATACCTTTGTCTGGTTCTTCCACCACCAAAGACTCCTTTTCACCATGGTGGGGACCTTCACTAGCTAGTCCAGTGAATCTTGCTGGTGATCCCAGGTTTTTAACAAAAAAAAAAAAAACAACTTTGCAGAGGTCTGAAGTGGAACCTTGCCCACTGAATTGCCGGTATGGAAGAGGTCAGGCTTCCCAATGCTGACATGATCTTCCTGATGGACAGGAGCTGACCGGACTGTAACAGAGACACCACGTCCACCAACTTTTTCTGTTTTTCTTCTGGAAGAAAAATCTTTTGCTCCACTGAGTTGATATGGAATCCCAAGAATAACACCTCCTGCGAGGGAAACCGATTTGACTATTGGAGGTTTAAGATCCATCCTATGGGTTCTAGGTCAGCACAGGCTCTGACAAAGTTCTTCTGAAGCACTTCTCTGGTTTGAGCGAAAAACAGCAGGTCGTCCAGATAAGGAATCACTGAGATTCCTTCTAGACGCACAAGGTGCCAACACTTTGGCCATTACCTTCATGAACACTCTTGGGGATGATGACAGGCCAAAGGGGAGTGCTCTGAACTGCAGGTGTACCACCTTCTTCCCTACTTTCAATGCCAACCTCAGATATTTCTGGGACCTGGCGGCAATGGGTATGTAGAGGTAGGCATCCTGTAAATCTATTGATGCCATGTAGCACCCTTGGTTAAGGAGGTTTTTTTACTGAGAAAATGGAATCCATCCGAAATCTTCTGTACTCTACTGATCGATTTAGCATCTTGAGGTTTAGGATGAGACTGAACTTTCCTGAGGGTTTCTGAACAAGGAATACGTGCGAGTAGAAACCCTGCAAGAACTCCCCTGTAGGGACAGGAACAATGACTCTGGGATTTCAGTTCCTGGATTAGGGACTTCATGGAGAGAGCCTTGGCTGGATCCCTTGGGGCGTTTGTCACCAAGAATCTTTTTGGAGGTTCTTCCGTGAATTCGATCACGTATCCCTGGGAGAGCATGTTTACAATAAACTGGTTTGATGCAATGCCTCTCCACTGTAGAAGAAACTCCTGGAGTCTTCCCCCGACCAGGAGGGTGGAGTTACTGCAGCTTTCCGTAAGTCACAAGAGGATTGAAGAGCACTCCACTCCTACCTTTGGGCTTCTGTAAAGACCATGGCTTCCTTTTGCTCTGCGTTTTCCCTTCTTGCTGTCCTTTTTGAGGCTGAAAAAAATGCTTATGGGTCTGCACCTGCTTCTTCTTGACCGGAAATGATTTCTTTTCATCAGCCGTTCGGTCAGGAATGGATTGTAGTTTAGAAACAAACAGCAAATCCCCTGCAAAGGGAATGCTACACAGCTTGTTTTTTGATGCTGCTTCCCCGGGCCAGGTTTTTAGCCATAAGGGCCTCCTTGCAGAGTTTGTTAACGCTGCGGACCTGGCAGACATGCGTTTAGATTCTGCCAAGGTATCCGCAATATATGATACTGTTGCAGATAAAGTTGTAAAGGAGTCCAAAATCTCCTGTTTTGGGGAATCCTCAGTAACATCGGCCTTCATCTGGTTAATCCAGTGTTCTAAATTCCTAGCAACACGTCGTCGCCATTGCTGGCTTCAGATTGTTCATCACTGATTGCCAGGCTCTTTTAAGAAGCAGGTCCATCCTCTTATCCATGGGCTCCTTTAGTGTGCCTATATCTTCAAAGGCGAGGTCAGTTGATTTCGAGACCTGTGAGAAAGTGGAGTCCAGTTTTAGAACCTTGTTCCAGATGAAGTCAAGATTTTGCTCAAACAGGAATCTTCTCTTGTGAGCCAGAGAAAAAAAAATGGCTTCTTCTCTGGTTCCAGACATTTTTTTATCATGCCTACGATTATTGAATGGACCGGAAAAGTACAGCCTTTTGAATCTCCCAAACCTGTGTACATGCGGTCATGCAGGGAGAGCGCCTTCTTTTCCTCCTCTATCCCCAAGGTAGCATGGATTACTTTCAGGAGTCCTCCAACCTCTTCTAGTGACATCTTGTGCTTAACGGCGTCATTTGCTTAATTTTCCTCCTCCTCTAAATCTGTTCCATCTGGAGCGAGGGAAACAGGTTCTCGGGAAGTGTCCTGGGAGATCGGACCCCCTGCCAGTGTTAGAGAGCCCGCTTGGGATTCTGAAGATGGCTGGGACCTGGTTCTTCTTAGGTTTGACTTAACGGCTTGAAAGGTGGTGCAGAGCTCATCCTTAATGGTTGTAACCAGATCGCCACAAACGGATGGAGACTCCTCACTGACTAAATCTGAGATGCAATCTGCACAAAGCGATTTGGTCCAAGCTTTGCTTAATTTTTCTTTACAGACAGGGCACCATCTCTTGACAGGTTGAACAGAGCTTTTGGCCTAGACAAACAGAAGAAAAACAAAGGACCACGCTAAAAAGGCTGCTGCACAGCACAAGTAAAACACCCAGGTGCACTAGGAAAGAAAAACTTCGTAAATGACGCAGTGCGCCCGACCCGGAAGTGCTGCCTCTTCCTGTACACCGCACAGGACGTGGCCTAGGACTCTCCTCGGCCACCAGAAAAATGGCGGCTGATCAGCTTTGCACCGCCGCCATCCCACGATGCAGGTGGCTAGCAGGGGACCACAGCAAACTGCCCATCCTGCAAGAAAAAAGGACAGCACTCCCAGGCAGTACAGGCTCTCCCCAAGCACGGAAGGGGGAGAGGGAACCCTAGGGACCATCCAGCAAGAGGCAAGTGGGAGGATCACTCTCCTAGCAAAACTGACAGGCGAGAACCTTTTGTCTCCCAGGAAAGCCCCGAGAGACCATGGCTGTAAGGCAGCTACATGGATGAGTCTGATGACCTTTGCCCGTCATTATAGGTTAGACCTGGTGACGACTGGGGACCAGGCTTTCGAAATTCTTACAGGCTATTGTCCCACCCTAAATGGGGTAAGTTTTGATTATCCTCTCGGGTGCTGTCCTGAAAGACGTTTTGGGAAAATTCAAGTTGGACTTACCGGTAACTTGTTTTCCAATAGTCTTTCAGGACAGCAGAAAAAACACACTTTTATTCTGTTGCTGTAATACTTTGATATTACTGTCACTTATGTTTTGCAGCCGGGGCTGGAGGTTCTCTACAAACAACTGATGGAAGCAACGTGGAGGCCTCCTGATAAAGTTTTGATTGATGAGGTGTTTCCTGTGGGAGGAGGAGCCATGATCTCTTGGGTGCTGTCCTGAAAGACATTTTGGAAAACAACACTTTCTCATTTCAAGGCACCTGTCTCTCAGGCCTGGACACACATTTGCGGCTTCCTGCCACACATGACTCATGGCTGATACTGTTTTTTAAGTCAACAACCTGGCAAACAACCTCACACCTGCTCATATACACTTTTAGGCTAAACTCGCATCTCTGTGGGTGGGGAATGCGTGCAAAATCGAGCGTGTTACCGACCCGCAGAAAAACGTGCTGCCCTTTAGCAGACACACGTGGGTGCCGTTCATTTTTAAAGAGGTAGTTTAGTCCACAGGTAGTTAAGGCTTACTTATAGGCACAGTAAATACTGTATCTCCTAAACTTGCACCATTTAGGAGATATTCACATTTGTAGCGGCCAGTGGCGTTGCCGATGCATGCGCACTTCTCTCTGAATGGATGGCACACTTAAAGTGGAGTTCCACTCACTTTTACAACTCTTCAGCATCCCTCACTAAACTGTGCACTGTAAACAAATTGGATATTTTTTTATTTTTTTTCTCAGCACCTACTGTATATCTGCTGTATTCATTTTTCACGTCCTCCTCCCTGGCCGCGGCCTATCGCATCATTTCCTGTTTGCAATGCCTTCTGGGAAGGGGCGGCAACTTCCTCTGAAACTGCCGTTGCTATGGAAACCTGACCTGAAACCTATTACACTGCTTGTGCTGCACTGAGCATGTGCGAGATCTATAAGGATGAGATCCAGGAAGAAATACAGTCTGGCTTCAGATGCCCACGCTTAAGATGGCCACGGCCTGCTGTAATTTTATAAAATAACAAAACAGACCTTAGTTTACAGACTAACTTTACAAGAATACATTAAGCTTGTGTATATTATAGGGGTATTTTTATTTAAAAAGTATCATTTCGGCCGGAACACCACTTTAAGTGTGCCGTCCATTCAGAGCGTTGTGCCACAAGCGTGACTCCCATTCGCACGTGCAGAAATGACGTCCTTTCGGACCGGACATTCAAATGGTCAAACCGCACGAACCCGGGAGGAAGACTGGGCGAGTATGGAAGCCCTGTCAGCGCGCCGCTGGTGGGATCTGTTTTACAGGTAAG
This sequence comes from Lithobates septentrionalis, assembly GCA_037952835.1. Lineage (NCBI taxonomy): Eukaryota > Metazoa > Chordata > Amphibia > Anura > Ranidae > Lithobates > Lithobates septentrionalis. The sequence continues at coordinate 575,325 of JBBDGP010001647.1, read as the reverse complement.
TCTGTGATAATGTGCTAGTATGTGGTGCATACAAGCATATTATGACATTAACCTGCAGGGTGACCATTATTTTGTTAAAGAAACTTTACCATTTCTCTAATGCCACCTTTCTCAACCTTTTTATCCTCGAAGAACCCTTGAAATAATTTTATGGTTGTTGGGGAACCACTGTTAAAAAAAGAATTATGCCTACAGCTTATAGTACAATTAGCATTAAAAATATATCAAATAAGGTTTTCAAATATAAGAATAAGCCCTGGTTCACATTAATGCTACTTAGAAATCGTGCTACTTCACTTAAAGTAGCATGATTTCAGAGTAGTACATCAGCACGATTTCAGGTGCTACTTGAAAGACATCTGTGCGGCTTCATGCACAAACGTCTATTGAAGTCGCACCCGGAAATCAGCAAAAGTAGCGCAAGAACTACTTTTGCAAATCGGTGCGACACCTTAAAGTCGGCGTCGCACCTATTGGAAAAGTGCCATTGCTGGCATTGTCATTGCATGACAAATCGCTCCAACGTGAACGAGGGCCAAGTAATGTGGCATAGTTAGTGTCCATGTTAACATTAATGGTTGGTTTAGAAGTAGTGGAAATGACCCCCTTGCATTGGCGATGAGTGAAGTTTGGAGATCCAACCACCATTGCTCAAAGCTCAAGGAAACCCTAGAGTTCCATGGAATCCTGGCTGAGAAACACCGATCTAATGGCACCCCCATCAGCAACCACGGAACGTTTTTTTGCACATGCCAAACTGCATGGTGCTGCTCAGTGCAAATTTTTACATATAAAAAAAGTTGGGGACTTCTTTCCCAGCATTTCTATGTGTAGGGCAACCCACTGAAATGAATAGGCTGCTCTCCACGCAGAACACAGCCACAAAAGGTGTGAACCAAGCTAAACCAGGAACTAACCACGTCTTCCCAGTGATAGAGCGCTAGTCTTATACTACCAGTGTAAATAACATTCTTCAGTGGTTCTCATGTGCAGTCCTTGACCTCCCTATGATGCAATATGAATACTGAGCTGGTTTACTGTGTGTGTGTTTCATTATGTGGTGATTGTTATTTGTCTTTGTATAGTGCTGCTTGCTTATGGTAAGAATTCTCTCAAACCCTGATGCAGTAACAAATTTTCTTATTTGTGCGCTCAGCTTAAAAAGTTTAGGAACCCCCCGGTCCTGAAGGAAATGCCCCCGCACTCACCAAAGGTTGTTTCCATGTCGTCACAGCGCCGAATCTCCGAGACATAGCGACGCTGAAAGGCGTTAACATTTTGGTTCAGCTGCAGAATTAAAAAGGAAAAAAAACATCAGGTATAAGTAATAAAGTAGGAGCTACACAGATAAAAAAATCTCTTTCTTTAAATGAGCTTACAAGACAATCTTTAAGACCCCTTTCACACTGAAGGCGTTTTTCAGGCGTTTTAGCTCTAAAAACAGCGCCTGTAAAGCACCTGAAAAACGCCTCCCATGCCTCCCCAATGTGAAGGCCCGAGTGCTTTCACACTGGGGCGGTGCGCTTGCAGGACGTTACAAAAAGTCCTGAAAGCAGTGTCTTTGGGGCAGTTTGGAAGCGGTGTATACACCGCTGCCCATTGAAATTAACAGGCAGTGCTGCCAAAGCGCCTGCAAAGTGCTTTGGCAGCACTGCAACACGGGCGATTTTAACCCTTTCTTCGACCGCTAGCGGGACGCTTTTAACGCTTTCTTCGGCCGCTAGCGGGTGTTCAAAGCTTTCCGCTAGTAGCCGAAAAAAGCGCAGCTAAAACGACAGTAAAACTAGCAGCACTTTACCACTAACGCGGCCGCGCTACAGTGTGAAAGGGATCTTCAAAATACATGTAAAGCCTAACTTTTTGGTCTGCGATTATACCACTGAATATTTTTCTGTTATAGGTGTTCAATAAACGCATAAAATACTTGTTGATCCCGCCAGAAGTCTTGTGAGCTGATGTGAATTTTGCCAATGCTGCACACTTATCAGTTACATTGACCCCAGCTATCCAGTGACAGGACAAGATTCTTTTGTATAAATGCAAAAAGTGCACCCCTTACCCATTAACTACTTCAGCCGCAGAAAGGCTGCCTTTTTTGGGCCACCTGCTGAAGGACCCATAGCTATCTCTGTGGTCTACCAAACATTACTCTATGTTATGGAGAAGAGGAGAGGAAAGGGAAGGTGTTCTGTAATCCTAATACTTCCTGTCCCAGGGTGGCAAGGCTACTCCTCCATAAATACAGTACGGTAAATGAGCGTTGTCACTCACGGACAGAAGTGTGTAACTGGCAGAACAGAAAGAAAAAAAAACAAAATGTAGCCACCACACCTAAGGACTGGTAAAGCTGCACCGTATTACATTTAAGGCCTCATTCACACCAAGTGTATTAATGTGTACCTTATGCAAGGGCCGTGTATACCCGTACTGAAATGCACAGGTGTTCCATGCATCCTGGTGCAGGACAATGATATCTACCGGGACGCAGAAGCTGCATGCCAACCGCTGTTCCCAATTTGAGATCCGTTAGGGTGTGTGTCCCCGAACTCACACTGTCTACATTGGGGGCCATGTACAGGTGCGCACACAGATATTAAATTGGGAGCAGCCGCTGTGTCCCAATAGACATCAATGGAACTGCCTGCACAGCACACCTGTGCATCCCTGTATGGGTACCCCCCAGCCCTAACATGGAGTACACATTGACATGCCCCAAGTGAACAAGGCCTAATATTTACTGTACCTGTCAGTTGCACAAGGCTCCTTGACATAGTTGCCATATAACCACACCAGTCTGCCTGTCTTCTGTTCAAACTGGCCAATTGTCTAGTTGTTCATAAACGTAATAATTTTAAGGCAGTGGGTCAACTAAGGGAGTGCAAATATTTAACAGCTTTTGTTAGCGTTTTACTTAAAAGACAGCATTGGAGGTCAACTTTCATATTTCTTGGAGAAATATTTGGGCTAGCATTATGAATCCTTGTCCGTCACTAACAAGTTTCAACCCAGCAAGGAATCTAAAGCTGGCCGAATGAATCACTTAACAAAGATGCTACAAAAAAAACTAAAATTTCCAACGTGCAGCCCCAGACAGACGACGTGGGGCCCCACCCCCCCCAGACAGACGGCGTGCGGCCCCACGCCCCAGGCAGGCGACGTGCGGCCCCACGCCCCAGGCGGACTACGTGCGGCCCCAGGCCCCAGGCGGGCTACGTGCGGCCCCAGGCGGGCTACGTGCGGCCCCAGGCGGGCTACGTGCGGCCCCAGGCGGGCTACGTGCGGCCCCAGGCGGGCGACGTGCGGCCCCAGGCGGGCGACGTGCGGCCCCAGGCGGGCGACGTGCGGCCCCAGGCGGGCGACGTGCGGCCCCAGGCGGGCGACGTGCGGCCCCAGGCGGGCGACGTGCGGCCCCACACCCCAGGCGGGCGACGTGCGGCCCCACACCCCAGGCGGGCGACGTGCGGCCCCACACCCCAGGCGGGCGACGTGCGGCCCCACACCCCAGGCGGGCGACGTGCGGCCCCACACCCCAGGCGGGCGACGTGCGGCCCCACACCCCAGGCGGGCGACGTGCGGCCCCACACCCCAGGCGGGCGACGTGCGGCCCCACACCCCAGGCGTGCGGCCCCACACCCCAGGCGTGCGGCCCCACACCCCAGGCGTGCGGCCCCACACCCCAGGCGTGCGGCCCCACACCCCAGGCGTGCGGCCCCACACCCCAGGCGGGCGGCCCCACACCCCAGGCGGGCGACGTGCGGCCCCACACCCCAGGCGGGCGACGTGCGGCCCCACACCCCAGGCGGGCGACGTGCGGCCCCACACCCCAGGCGGGCGACGTGCGGCCCCACACCCCAGGCGGGCGACGTGCGGCCCCACACCCCAGGCGGGCGACGTGCGGCCCCACACCCCAGGCGGGCGACGTGCGGCCCCACACCCCAGGCGGGCGACGTGCGGCCCCACACCCCAGGCGGGCGACGTGCGGCCCCACACCCCAGGCGGGCGACGTGCGGCCCCACACCCCAGGCGGGCGACGTGCGGCCCCACACCCCAGGCGGGCGACGTGCGGCCCCACACCCCAGGCGGGCGACGTGCGGCCCCACACCCCAGGCGGGCGACGTGCGGCCCCACACCCCAGGCGGGCGACGTGCGGCCCCACACCCCAGGCGGGCGACGTGCGGCCCCACACCCCAGGCGGGCGACGTGCGGCCCCACACCCCAGGCGGGCGACGTGCGGCCCCACACCCCAGGCGGGCGACGTGCGGCCCCACACCCCAGGCGGGCGACGTGCGGCCCCACACCCCAGGCGGGCGACGTGCGGCCCCACACCCCAGGCGGGCGACGTGCGGCCCCACACCCCAGGCGGGCGACGTGCGGCCCCACACCCCAGGCGGGCGACGTGCGGCCCCACACCCCAGGCGGGCGACGTGCGGCCCCACACCCCAGGCGGGCGACGTGCGGCCCCACACCCCAGGCGGGCGACGTGCGGCCCCACACCCCAGGCGGGCGACGTGCGGCCCCACACCCCAGGCGGGCGACGTGCGGCCCCACACCCCAGGCGGGCGACGTGCGGCCCCACACCCCAGGCGGGCGACGTGCGGCCCCACACCCCAGGCGGGCGACGTGCGGCCCCACTCCCCAGGCGGGCGACGTGCGGCCCCACTCCCCAGGCGGGCGACGTGCGGCCCCACACCCCAGGCCGGCGACGTGCGGCCCCACACCCCAGGCAGGCGACGTGCGGCCCCACACCCCAGGCAGGCGACGTGCGGCCCCACACCCCAGGCAGGCGACGTGCGGCCCCACACCCCAGGCAGGCGACGTGCGGCCCCACACCCCAGGCAGGCGACGTGCGGCCCCACACCCCAGGCAGGCGACGTGCGGCCCCACACCCCAGGCAGGCGACGTGCGGCCCCACACCCCAGGCAGGCGACGTGCGGCCCCACACCCCAGGCAGGCGACGTGCGGCCCCACACCCCAGGCAGGCGACGTGCGGCCCCACACCCCAGGCAGGCGACGTGCGGCCCCACACCCCAGGCAGGCGACGTGCGGCCCCACACCCCAGGCAGGCGACGTGCGGCCCCACACCCCAGGCAGGCGACGTGCGGCCCCAGACCAACGCCGTGCGGCCCCATACCCCAGACCGACGACACCTATTTTTTTTAAAACGCATCACAAAATATACTTACATCTCTGAATTCCACCAGTCCAAGTTCTCCCAGCTCACTGACACACTGATATTCACAGCCCGACTGCAGGTACAGCTGAGCCAAACACATCTCCTCCCCTCTAAAAAGGGAGCCCATCTTGTCATCTAAAAAAAACAAAAAAACAAATAAAAAACAGTAGGTTACAGGAGCAGAGAACAGAGGGGGACAGAAGTTACAGGAGCATGAGAAGCCTATGAAATCCTATCTGCAAAGTTAATATTGGAGTCAAAGTTGTTGTGGTAATACAATTTATCAGGCCCAAAGGAATAAATAGTATAGGTCACAATTGCACATTTTCTGATTTAGGCTCCACCCCCAAAATAAAATGCCAAAGATGTCACTCAAATACCATAAGATTATTGTGACTGCAAAATTTCCAGTTAGTCAACTGATGGTTGAATGATAGAAGGGTGGGGAATTTCTATGTACATTTTCTACATTTATTTAAAGGACAACTTCATGTTTAGACTTTTTGCTGCAAAGGCCGTGTGGAGCAGGGCTGCACAGTGACCTTTGAATAGGTAGTTTGGTTGGTGGCTGCCTGGTTGCATGTGGAATGTGGGGATGTGGAAGGGGGCTATTTAGCTGGTAACTCCCGTTCCTCCCTCCCCAAGGACACCCATCGTGTTTCTCTGGCTCTGCACGCCCATTGGTGGACCCAGGACCAACATGGCGGGTGCAACTATGTAGAGGCAAGGGAGATCAGCAAACATCTGTTCGCTTATCTCCCATTCCTACTGGAACCAAATTAATGTGTAAACTTTCCCCAGCTGGTATCACTGGGTAAGAAGTTAATGGAACGCGATCTGTGTTCCATTAGCCTTACTGGGGTCAGGTGAGACATCAGTGGCTGGTATGAAGCAGCCCTAAAAGTCCTCCCTTGCGATGGGGTTGTGCCTGCAAGGCAAAGGTTAACTGCTTGTTTTTGTCTTGGGAACCGGGTAACATTTTACTTACCCAATATTTACCTTCCCACTTTTACACATTGCTAGTCCAGTCCCTGAGGCCTCTTCTTCCCTGTTCTCTGGCAGTCTAGGGACAAGACCAGGGGAAGCCCCATAGCCCTACATTAGACGCAAGGACGCTGAGGGACATTCCACTGCCGGGCGTAGTCACACTGCAAGGGAGAACTTTTATTTTTCCTAGAGTTGGGCTTTAAACTTCAGTATTAGAAACAGGTTACACCTTTAATTTAGGGTGCAACGTGTGCTTTAGCATCGGGGATGAGCACACCAGCTCCAGCCGGTGCCTCGGGTCCTGATTGGATAGACAGATAGCAGCGCAGCCATTGGCTCCCGCTGCTAACAATCAAATTAAATGACGCAGGAGCCGAGTCCTGCAGTCTGTGTAAATGGACGCAGCAGCAGGACACGGGAGCGCGCCCGCACGGGTGCCCGGAGGGAGAGCGCTTCTCCGACGGGGCACTCGAGAAGAGGAGGAGCCAGGAGCGCCGATGAGGGACCCCAGAAGAGGAAAATCGTCTGGAGGTAAAAAGATTTCATCTCCAAATACGGAAGGTTTCTTCACAGTAAGAGCTGTGAAAATGTGGAATAGACTCCCTCCAGAGGTAGTTCTGGCCAGCTCAGTAGATTGCTTTAAAAAAGACCCGGATTCTTTCCTGAATGTACATAATATAACTGGGTGCTGATATTTTATAGGTAAAGTTGATCCAGGAAAAATCCGATTGCCTCTCGTGGGATCCAGAAGGAATTTTTTCCCCTGCTGTAGCAAATTGGATCATGCGTTTTTTCGCCTTCCTCTGGATCAGGGTTGCCAACCGCCAGTAAATTTACTGACAGTTTATAAAAATCAGTGATTTTTTTTTACAACTGCCAGTAAATATCAGGGGCTGATAATTTCATGCTGTGTTGACTTTTTAAGTGTAAATCAAGCAAATTACTTTGTTATAGGTAGGGTTGCACCGATACTAGTATCGGTGCCGATACCGAGTATTTGCACAAGTATCGGTACCCATGAATGTAACTGAAACCGATACTTTCAGGCTCGGTTCTTTGAGCGGTCAGTGGGGTCTCCCCAGTGTTAAAGAAGTCCGGTAATTGGAGCTGTCAAAAAAAAAAAAAAAAGCGGCAATGTTTATTAACAACATTGCTCAGCCCTGAAACACTAAAATAAAAAGAAACATTGTTTCAATTTGTATATTTCTGTTTCTTCATCTGCAGATCAAAGGGATGTACAAATGTTCCTCTGTTTAACCCCTTAATAACCATCAATTTACTCTAATCAGCCTTAAAGCGGAGGTTCACACAAAAATGGAACCTCTGCTTTTTGGAACCTTTCAGGGGGGGTGCAGATACCTGTATAATACAGGCATTTGCACCCACTTCTGGGCATAGATAGCCGCAGAATCTGTGGGTATCTGCGCCACTTCCCGCCCCCCCCCCCCAACTGTATGCTGGTTAACACACGGGTCCCAGGGACAGCAGGGACCATCCGGATTGCGCAGTGCGACTCGTGCATGTACAGTAGGGAACTGGGAAGGGAAGCCACAAGACTTCACTTCCTGATTCCCTTACCGAAGATGGCGGCGGCAGCACCCGAGAGCCGAGCGACGGATCGGCTTCGGGTGCCGACATCGCGGGCGCCCTGGGACAGGTGAGTGTCCTTATTTTAAAAGTCAGCAGCTGCAGCATTTGTAGCTGCTGACTTTAAAAAAAAAAAAAAAAAAAATCTGCGGAACTCCACTTTAATTAACTCCCTATTCTCGTCCATTTCATTATTTTCCTGCTTTTTTCCTCCCCTTTTGTTCACGTCTATTTTATAAACGATAAACAAATTCAAACTTTTTGTTTGCTTTGTTAGTGAATATTTTTACACACATATTAACACATTTCACATTGAAAAAGCACTAAATTTAAAAAAAAAAAAAAAAAAAAAAAAAATCTTAATTTGTAAATAACTTTTCAATGCTTTGTACCATTGCTGACAGCTGAAGTTAAAACAAAACAGTTGCGGTATGCATCGGCAAGTACTAAAAAAACAAACAGAAAAAAAACAAAAAAAACAAAAAAAAAAAAAAAAAAAAAAAAGGAAAAAAAAAAAACTAGATGGTCTTTTTTTCAACCTAACTATCCAAAACTAAAGAAAAAAAAAAGCCAGGTATATAGTTTGATACAAAATAGCTGTCTGGCTTCTACACAGTTAATCGCACAACTCAGCTGAGATGAAAACAATCAAACAAACCTAAACCTGCAGAAAACTATGGCTGCTCAAATGTTAAATAGCTGACTTTAATCGCTGCCATCAGCAAAGGCTTCCAATCACATAAAGCAGGGATTAAAAACCTACGTATACTCAAAAATGATCTAAAAAAAATGAAAAAAAAAAAATAGGAGACTGATGCAAATGTACAATATATGTACAATATATGTGTAAAGCACTGAGTTCATTGACAGTGCTATATAAGAACCTGTAATGAATAACCTGTAATGAATAAAATAAGAGTTAAATGCCAGCATGGCCAGGGAGCAGAAAGAAAAACAAAGCCCTTACCTGAATCAGAGAGCAGCAGAGCAAGCTTTGGCTTTGGAGTTTGCAGAGATCACTTCCTGTATGTTGTGTCCTGCTGATCACAGTCCTGGGGGAGGGAAAGGGACAGGGAGGAGGACCAGGGGGAGCTGGTAGGACTGTAGGGAGCAGAGGGGTGGGACAGAGGCAGACACAGACACTAAAGGGCTGGATCTTCATAGGGAAGTAGTGTGGTTAGAAAATATTATCGGTCACATGAGTTTGATTCATTGAAAGGAGGGGAATTTCCACTCTGGGCTTGCAGATGTTTTTATATATATATATATATATATATATATATATATATATATATATATATATATATATATATATATATATATATATATATATATATATATATATATATATATATATATATTTATTTATTTATTTCTTTTTATTTAATTAATTGCGGTCAAATCTACAGAAGCGCATCGGGGACAAAGGGAAAAAAAAAAAAAAACGTTTTATAAACTGAGATATCTTAAAGTGATGGCAAACTCTTAACCACTTGCTTACTGGGCACCTAAACCCCCCTCCTGCCCAGACCAATTTTCAGCTTTCAACGCTGTCACTCTTTCAATGACAATTGCGCGGTCATACAACACTGTATACAAATGACATTTTTATATTTTTTTCCCCACAAATAGAGCTTTCTTTTGGTGGTATTTGATCACCTCTGCGGTTTTTAATTTTTTGTAAAAAAAAATGTAAAAAGACCAATTTAAAAAAAATATATATACAAAACCGTTTTATATTTTGTTAATAAATTTTTCAAACGGGTAATTTTTCTCTTTCATTGATGGGCACTGATAGGCTGCACTGATGGGCACTGATAGGCTGCATTGATGGGCACTGATAAGGCGACACTGATGGGCACTAATAGGCAGAACTGGTGGACACTGATGAGGTGACACTGGTGGGCACTGATGGGCATTGATAGGTGGCACTGAAGGGCACTAATAGGTGGCACTAATAGGTGGCACTGATAGCTGGCACTGAAGGGCACTAATAGGTGGTACTGATGGGTGGCAGTGATCGGCACTGAGGGGTGGCAGTGATGGGCACTGATTGGCACTGGTAGGTGACACTGATAGACAGCACTGCTAGGTGGCACTGATGAGGCACTGATTGGCACCACTGGTGGGCATTGATGGCACTTATGTACTGGTGGGCATTGATTCGTGGCACTGGCAGGGCGGTACTGGTGGGCACATATGAGGCGGCTTCGCCTCTTCCTCTATAGGACCGATGTCCCTTCAACAGAAGCCGGTGAACGGCTTTTTTTTCTCCTCACGCTGTCAGTGTGAGAAGAAAAAAAAACGATTACTGATCTTCTGTTGACATCACGTGATCAGCTGTCATTGGCTGACAGTTGATCACGTGGTAAGGGGCTGGGATCGACCCCTTACTCCGATCTGTGATCACCCGAGCCTCATTGACTCGGGTGATCACAGCGTGCGTCCTTCAGGGGGGCGTGGCGATCGTTCAAAGGGGAGGACGTCTATTGACGCCCTCCCGGCAAAGCAGATCCGCGCTGTAGCCGTCATTCGACTATAGCGCGAATCTGAAGGGGTTAAGGACCAAGACTATTTCTGACATTTGTTGTTTACAAGTTAAAATCAGTATTATTTGCTAGAAAATTACTAAGAACCCCCAAAATTTTATATATATATATATATATATATATATATATATATATATATATATTTTAGCATAGGCCATAGAGAATAAAATGGAGATCGTTGCAATACTTTATGTCAAACCGTATTTGCGCAGAAATTTTTAGGGAAAAAAATACACTTTTTTGGATAAAAAAAAAAAGAAAACAGTAGTTAGCCCAATTTTTTTGTAAAAAAGTAAATTCATACCCAACATATGCTTTAAAATTGCCACGCTCGTGGAATGGCGACAAACCATGATACTTAAATATCTCCGCAGGCGCAATGCCTGATAGTATATGTACTGGCAGTATATAGGTTCTACTTAATTCTTGCCATATGATGTCGCAAAGTGATTGCTGCTTATAATGGATATGACACTGTATTCTCTGTAATCGGAATTTATGACAGATGTTGATGTTTTCTGTATGTTTTATTTTTCTTTACTAAACTTCTTTTGAGGAAAAAAAAAATAATCTCCACAGGCGACAATTTAATCATTTTTACAGGTTACCTTTTTAAGGTTTCAGGAGATCTAGTGCTAGAATTATTGCTCTCACTCTAACGATTGCGGTGATACCTCACATGTGTGGTTTGAATACCATTTACATATGTGGGCGCGATTTGCATATGCATTCAGAATTTTTTTTATTTATGTTACTTTTTATTTTTACACTGTCCATTTAAAAAAAAAAAGTTTTTGATCACTTTTATTCCATTTTGCCCTCACTCGACTTCCTGCCCATCACTCCACGGGATCAGATCGTTTCCACCACTGCTGATCTCTCCGGTAAGCGGAGACAGCCGGGAAGTGGGGAGTCGCCCTGTGGCCACTAGGGGGCGCGTGCCGCCCGCTCGCTCCCCAAGCCGATGCGAGTGCCCGGTGGTCTCGATCACTGCCGGGCTCCCGCGGTCGCTCTGGGCACACGGAGAACCCGGAACTGTGTGTGTAAACACACAATTTCCGGTTCTCTGAGGGGAGAACTGACAGATCGTCTGTTCATACAGAGTGTGAACAGCGATCTGTTAATTTCCCTGCACTGTCCACATCCCCCTTCAGTTAGAACACAAACTAGGACACGCATTAACCCCTTCCCTGCCCCCTAGTGTTAACCCCTTCACAGCCAGTGACATTTTTACAGTAATCAATGCATTTTTAATCGCTGCATAAATGACAATGGTCCCAAAAATGTGTCAAAATTGTCCGACGTGTCCGCCATAATGTCGCAGTCACGATAAAAATCGCTGATCACCACCATTACAATTAAAAAAAAAAATTATTAATAAAATTCCATAAAACTATCCCTATTTTGTAGACGCTATAACTTTTGCGCAAACCAACATATTTTGCCAAAAATATGTAGAAGAATACATATCGGCCTAAACTGAGGAAAAAAAAAGTTTTTTTATACATTTTCGGGGATATTTATTATAGCAAAAAGTAAAAAATAATGCTTTTTTTTCAATATTGAAGCTTTTTTTTTGTTTATAACGCAAAAAATAAAAACCGCAGAGGTGATTAAATACCACCAAAAGAAAGCTCTATTTGTGGGAAAAAAAGGACGTCAATTTTGTTTAGGAGCAACATCGCCCGGCCGTGCAATTGTCAGTTAAAGCGACGCAGTGCCGAATCGCAAAAAGTACTCTGGTCTTTGGCCAACCAAATGGTCCCGGGATGAAGTTGTTAAAGGCTACCAAACAAACAAACTGAAAAATACTGAAAACAAATCAATTGCAGCTATTGTGCCATCAAACACAGCCACTGTGCCCATTAATTGCAGCAAGTGTGCCCATCAAATGCAGCCATTGTGCCCTTTAAAAGCTACCACTGTGCCATCAAATGTTGCCACTGTGCCCATCAAACGCTGCCAGTGTGCCCATCAAACGCTGCCACTGTGCCCATCAAATCCTGCCACTGTGCCAATAAAACGCAGCCACTGTGCCCATCACATGCTGCCACTGTGCCATCAAATGCTGCCACTGTGCCCATAGAATGCTGCCACTCTGCCCATCGAATGCTGCCACTGTGCCAATAAAAAGCAGCCACTGTGCCATCAAATGCTGCCACTCTGCCCATCGAATGCTGCCACTCTGCCCATCGTATGCTGCCACTGTGATCCCCCCCGCCCGCTCACCGGCTGCCCGGCACTTACCCTGTCTTGGTGGGGCAGCAGGTGATGGCGGTGAGCGGTGTCCCCTGAGCGGTGTCTTCATGTGTCTCTTCCTGTCCTCTCCTCCCATCGGGCATCCAATCACAGCGCCTGTCGTTTCAGCCAATCAGGTGACGGGTAACAGACCTGAGCACCTGATTGGCGGAGTGGCGGTTCAGTGTTCATTCACTGTTCTAACACACCTGGGTGAACTGCAAGTGCCAAGCATAGCGCTCGCTGTTTACCTTTTTTGATGCCTATTAGAGCCTATGTCTCTAATCAGGTGCCTCAAAAACACCCCACCCCGTGCCTGATAAGGGTCAATGCAATGAATGCAATGCATGAATCTATCCATTGGTCATAGAGGGGGTGGCTGGAGAGAGGGGGCGGCGCCCTGCGCCCTCATGGATGCACCGCCACTGATGAGGGGCAGTCCGGAAGTGGTTAAAATTGTACCTACAGGCAGTGGTGTATTTTGGTTTTGTGCTTCCCTAAGCAACACTAAAAATGGACACCCTCCTCCATCTAAATGTGTTCCACCCCAGCCGTTTTAAAATTGCGCACGGCCGTGCAATGGCAACAAACGACGTACATTTTACTACTCATAGTTACTATCCATAGGCGACACTTTTAAAGGCCTTTACAGGTTACCACTTTAGGTTTAGAGGTCTGGTGCTAGAATTACTGTCCATCGTCTGACATTCGTGGTGATACCTCACATGTGTGGAACAATCGCTGCTTGCGTGCGTGCGGGACTGGTACACATGTTCACCTAGGGGTACTTTAATTTTTTTTTTCCAATTACTATTTTTTTTTTTTTTACATTGTTGCTTTTATTTTTTATTTGTTATCACTTTTATTGCTGTCACAAGAAATGTAAACACCCTTGTGACAGCAATAGGCAGTGACAGGTACTCTTTATGTTGAGATCTGGGGTCTCCAAATCCCTCCTCTGCTCTTAAAAGCATTCAAAACACCAAGATCAGCGTTTTTGAATGCGTTTTTGAATGCTTTCGATTTTTCAAAACTTTCCCGAGTAAATCGGAAGTGACCGCTTTCGGTTTACTGTTACGAACAGCCGAGTCAATGACGATCCCTGGTCGCTCGGGTCTCCCGGTGGGATGGGAAAGCCAGAGAGAGTCACGGAAGGTGGCGGGAGGAGGGGACATCCCCTACAGCAGCTTGTATTAGCAATCAAGCGGCTAGTAAGCTGCTCCAATTGCTATTACAAAAGAGCTGACCACTCAGCTCTAAAAAACGATACCGGGGGGTGATGCCTGTAGCTGCAGGCATCATCCTGGTACAGATGCCGCCCCAATAAAAAATGCCGCCCCAGGAAAACGCCTTGTTTGCCTAATGGTAAATACGCCCCTGCCTACAGGTACACTTATAGTAAGTCTTATCTGTAGGTACGGTAAGTATCTGCTAAACTTGCATCAATAGCTGATGACGCTCTGCATTCAGAATATGCTAAGTGTGCCCTGAATGCGAAGCATCTTGCCACAATGATGACTCCTGTGCGCATATGCAGGTGTGATGTCATCGCAAGCCAGCCATTCAAACGTCCGGAGAGGGCGAATTGGGAAGGAAGACCAGGCATAGAAGGGAGCAGTGACAGTGAGGCGCTGAAGGGCTCCGCTTTAGCCTAGGTTCACACTATGAATCACACAGTGATGCTCAGAACATTTCTGTGCGATTCAGCGCAGTGCAATTTGAGCTCATTAATTTTGAATAGGCTCAAATCGCACCGTATGGCAGCAAAAGTAGTGCATGCACTACTTTTGGAAACACACTGCAACCGGCTTACATGGTAGTTTTGCAGTTAGGCAGTTTTGTACCATGCTATCTGGTGCAAGCAAACTCGCTGCATTTGCGACCTGAGTTTGAGGTGTCGTTAGCACTGACACCTGCTGCAGATCCCAAGGGTTTTGAACGCAGTGCGGGATCGCACACGAATTGTGGGTTTCTTGCACTTCGTTTTAGTGTGAACCGGGGCTTAAGGGCCAGGTCACACCTTGAATCGCACAGGAACGCACATGCGATCCAGGTGCATTGCAATCTCAACCCATTCATTTGAATTGGCTGAAATCATGCTACACCAAAACCTCTTAGGCCTGATTCGCACTCATGCAGGTTGCAGTCTGCATATTGCAGGTGCATTTTGCGTTTTTCAATACGCTTTTTCATTCATTGAAGTCTTTGGAACGAAAAACCAGAAAAAAGTCCCTGGCCCTTTCCTTAAAATGCACAGATGTGAACTACATCCATAGGAAACCACGTTAAATGGACTGTAGTGTGTTTCTGCAAAACTGAAAACGTGCTAAAAAATGCATAGGTGTGAACCAGGCCTTATTGCATGCGCTTCCCGGCCCTTTAGGAGGTTGATCACGCCGGGGGCGGGACTTAAGATCACGTGACCACAGTGATTGGCTGTCACGGTGGTCACGTGATGCGAAAAATGTGCCAGGAGCACACAATGCACGCGCTCTCAGCACAGGTGTATTGGCAACAATTTACGCAAATATGTCGCCCCTCAGCACTAAGGACCAGGCACCGAGAGGCCACATATTTGTGTACGGCCGGTGCCAAGGGGTTAAGAAATGCGCAGCAACCAGATTATGTAGTACCACTGTACCATGCGATCTTAACACTGACACCCGCTGCAGATCGTAAGTGCAGTGTGTTTTGAATGCGGTACAGGAAACTCGCAATATGTTTATATTGATGTGATTTGGCATGCGATTTGACATGTCAAATCGCATGCCAATTCGGTGGCTATTGCCGGCAATAGCACAGTCCGAATAGGTGCAATGCTGCATTTGCGGCGCCGCACCGATTCCCAAAAGGAGTTTCTGTACTACTTTTTGCCACATCGGGGTGCGATTTCTATAGTCATCTGTGCAGGAACCGGCACAAATGTCTCTGAAATTGCCCCGGAAGTCGCACTGACATGCGGGAATGAAATTGTGCGAGTTCAGCTGAACTCGCATGATTTCATTCCCGCTGTCAGTGTGAACAAGGGCTAAAACAAGGGTTTCCCACACCGCGTTCTGGTGTGAACTGGTCCTATAAGTAAATCTGCCATTTTGTGCTAGGATGCAGTGCATACTTACACATTATGGCATAACACTGCAGGGGGGCCATTAAAAAAAAAAAAAAAAATGTGGTACACTTTACTGCTCCCGTAAAGTTTGACAGGTCAAATTGCATGACAAGTCGCATCCTATTGCCAGCAATCGCAGTGTTCAAATCTGTGCGACCGGTGCTGCATCATTTTGAAAAGGTAGTACATGCACTACTTTTGGCGATTTCAGGTGCGACTTGAATAGACATCTGTGCATAAAGCCACGCAGATGTCTTCAAAGTCATACGGACATGTTACATTGAAATCGTGCAATTTAAGGTGAAGTTGCACGATTTCAAAGCCGCATTCAATGTGAATGGGAGCTTATTCATTTCAACGGAACGCACAAAAAGTAGGGCAGATGCGACTTTTAAAAATTGTGCTGCGCCAAACCACATGGTGCTGCGTCCGCCAACGGGCCTTGTTTGCTAGATGCATTTAGGGTGCCATTACCAGCACGTTCCCATGTGGTACAAGAAACGCACTTTTCCCACACCTCGTTCTGGTGTAACCAGGCCCTCTAGGCTATTATCTCAGAATTCGGGGCTCAATTCACAAAAGTTGTCATTTCAGAATTGTAACATATTATCTCAGGATTCTGATCTCAGAAGTCTGTAATAATATCTTCATTCTGATATCACTTCTCAGGATTCTCAAATACTATCCCCCCCCCCCCCCCAAATCCATACCAGGCCCTTATCCGAACATGCAGCCCATACCAGGTGCTCTGCATCAACATGAGGGGGTGGGTGTTTTGGGGCACCCCCAAAGCACCTTGTTCACATGTTTATAGGGACAAGGGCCTCTTCCCCACAACCCTGGGTGGTGGTTGTGGGGGTCTGTGGGCAGGGGGCTTATCGGAATCTGGAGCCCCCTTAAACAAGGAAGCCCCCAGATCCTGACCCCTCCCCTATGTGAATGAATATGGGGTATATTGTACCCCTACTCATTCACCAAAAAAAGTGTTAAAATAACTAAAAACACACACACAGTTCTTGAGAATTCTTTTATTAAAAATAAAAAACAATGTCCCCCGATGTATATCCATCGTTAATCACACCACCCGCCAGACCCGAAAAAGAAAAAAAAAACTCCACTCGCAACGAAGGCTAACCGCCGACTGCCTGCTCCGCAGTCTGACAGTTCTTAAATAGGTAAAGAGCAGGGCCACCCAACAACGTCACCTTGTGGCACCGCCCCCCTGTGATGTCATCGACCGCTGCATGCTGGGCCACTGACGTCATATCAGTGATCACTGTATTATTACTGACTACTGCGATTATTGCAATAAAGATCATATCTTGAGTTCATATTTAAAGTTTTTTATTTTCCTTGTGCTCAATGTTCTTTTGTACAAAGCAACTTAAGAGTATGCAGTAATCAGAGCAGGTTTTGAGTTAATTACGGCTTACCTAAAAACCAGAATTCATTTGACCCCTAGATGTTTACTCAAAATAGAGATCCTGTCACCAACTTAAAAAACTACAGTTAAGCCTTGGTTCAGACTTATGCTATTTCTGAACCAAGAGCGAATGGAATCGCATGACAAGTAAAATAATACGACTTTCAGTGTGTGGCGTTCACATATGTGCAGTGCGAATCCTTTCCGATTTAAAAAAAGAGAGAGAGACAGAGAGATCTAGACTCAATATCTGGTCCTATGCTTCCTGTAACCTCATTTCTGATATTCTGATACTAATTTTGTATCTAAGTCTCCTTTAGCGCAGTGGTCACCAACCAGTGGTCCATAGACCACTGATTGTCCACGAGAAAATTCTGGTGGGCCCCAGGGGATCTGCCACAAATCAACATCATCATTGTGGTGGATGTATATCGCCCAATGTTGTTTCCAGTGTTGTTCTCAATGCGCGCTGACAGTATTGACTATTGGCATTGATACTTGATGTCTCCTCTATAGTTTTGGCTCCTGTGAACTCAGAGGGAGGCGCTGGGAGTAGTGCAGAGAGCCTGAGATGAAGGAGGGGACATCCAAAGGCAGCACTGATCACAGACTGTGGGAGGGAGCACGGAGCATGGTCAGAAAGGTTGGTGACCACTGCTTTAGCGACTTGGCTGGCCTCTGATCACCATTCCTGTGTGCTGCCTGCACTGATTTCTCCATGTTTGCTGCCATCCCTGACCTCTTGCTTTTCCAGTATAGATACGGTTGCCACCTTTTCTTCAAGTCAAACCCGAGCACTTTAGCGTCGCGCAGCAATTTTTTTTATAGTATAAACTATAGATATACGTTGCGATTAAATAACATTTCTAATCATAGGAAGTTAATGACAAGAGTCCCCCTTTACATCAGAGTCCACGGAGTCCCCGTTTACATCGGAAACCACAGAGTTCCCCCTTTACATCAGAGTCCACAGAGACCTCCCTTTACATCAGAGTCCACAGAGACCTCCCTTTACATCAGAGTCCACAGAGTTCCCCCTTTAAATCAGAGTCCACAGAGACCTCCCTTTACATCAGAGTCCACAGAGTTCCCCCTTTACATCAGAGTTCACAGAGACCTCCCTTTACATCAGAGTCCACAGAGTTCCCCCTTTACAGCAGAGTCCACAGAGACCTCCCTTTACATCAGAGTCCACAGAGTTCCCCCTTTACATCAGAGTCCACAGAGACCTCCCTTTACATCAGAGTCCACAGAGTTCCCCCTTTACATCAGAGTCCACAGAGACCTCCCTTTACATCAGAGTCCACAGAGACCTCCCTTTACATCAGAGTCCACAGAGACCTCCCTTTACATCAGAGTCCACAGAGTTCCCCCTTTACATCAGAGTCCACAGAGTTCCCCCTTTACATCAGAGTCCACAGAGTTCCCCCTTTACATCAGAGTCCACAGAGTTCCCCCTTTACATCAGAGTCCACAGAGTTCCCCCTTTACATCAGAGTCCACAGAGTTCCCCCTTTACATCAGAGTTCAAGGGATCTCCCTTTACATCAGAGTTCACAGAGATCTCTCTTTACATCTGAATCCACAGAATCCACAGAGTCCCCCTTTTACATCTGAATCCACTAAGTCCTCCTCTACATCTGAACTGATTTTCCTTACACTCTAGATTCTGATGTAAGGGAGAACTCTGGGGACTCTGACATAAGGGATGCTCTGGAAACCCTGATTTAAGGGGGAACACTGAGAACTCCGATGCATGGAGAGGACTCTGATGTAAGGGGGATGTAAGGGGGAATATTGCTGCCTCTGATGTAAAGAGGAACACTGATGTAAGGGGTGCTCTGAGAACCCCGATTTACCTTAGTGTACTCATTCAGAGGCAGGGAAGAGAACGGGGGGGAGAGGGGAGACTTCAGTTACAGACAGGGATGGATGGTGAGCTCACTCACCCCTTGGCAGT
Source organism: Lithobates septentrionalis (assembly GCA_037952835.1). NCBI lineage: Eukaryota > Metazoa > Chordata > Amphibia > Anura > Ranidae > Lithobates > Lithobates septentrionalis. Next base: position 556,299 of record JBBDGP010001647.1, on the reverse strand, counting down.
CAGTACCTCTCATCTAGATGTATCTGTGGCTGCTACAGAGGGGTAGGGGCAGGAGGACGAGGTGCAGATCGATTCCTCTCTCCTCTCCCATCTGTATGTGGTGGTGGATGGGCTTTAACGTAGAGTGGCCCCATATATGGGTCCCTAGGTAAACACTTTCCTGTGCTGAGAGCACACTCCCAGCACAGTAACAAGCGGGTACCGAAAAGTTCACAATGCATACTAGTGATCAGGAGACTTCCGATCATGTGACTGCCAATTACAGCGGTCACATGATCAGATGCCCGCCTCTGCCTCTCGGGCATTTTGATTCTGTTAAAGGACCGGGAGGTGAAGGCCGGAAGGGGTCAAAGTAATTTTAACCCAAATATTTCGCAACTTAAGGCCCCTTTCACACCAGCGGACCGAATAGGTCCGCCTTCCTTTTTTTTCACCCATTGTTCTCTATGGAGTGGTGGATGTCAGCAGAGATGTGTCTGCTGACACCCACTGGCATCTGATCCAATCCAGTCTGCTAAAAACAGATAGATGAGGATCCGTTCCCCATCCGTCTGGCGGATCTGATTGGATGACAGTCGGATGGAAACGGACAGGCAGTCCATTTCCATCTGACAGCCCCATAGAGAACAGCGGGTTGCGTCTGTGTCCGTTCTGTAGAGCGGAGCGGACACGGACCCGTCATTCGCCCGCTCAGCGGGGATCAGATCCCCCTGCCCCAAAGCACCCCCCCCCCCCATGTTGAGGGCATGCGGCCTGGTATGGTCCAGAAGGGGAGGGATGCTTGCTCGTCCATTCCCTTTCCTGACCATGCTCAAATAATGGTCTGGTATGGATTTGGGGGGGACCCCGCGCCATTTTTTTTTCTTTTTTTGGAGAGGGGTTCCCCTCTAAATTCATGGCCACGCTGCAATTTTTTTTTCTGCCGGCAATTCTTTTTTTTTTTTACATTCAGCTGTCAATGGGGAACCCCCCTGACAGCTGATAACTCATTGGTTCTTAAAGTGGTTGTACACCCTGTACAACCACTTTTACCTACAGGCAGGGCTTTTTTTTCTCAGAGAATGGCTGCAGGAAGTCCTCCCTTCCGAGTCACCCCTTGACTCCGCCCCCTACCCACCTTCAAGCAACCATTCCTTTGTCCACCCCTTACTCCTTTAAAGAATACAGAACCAAGTATCATTTTGTGGTGCTAAGTATTTTGTATGGAAATTGTTAATGATAACAAGAATGGCAGTAAAATAAATCTAGCAACAATGAACACCCCAGCGACAATAGATCCACCTTAGCAACAATTGTCTCCCAAAAGCCAGCATCAATAGACCCTCCAACAGCCAGGAACATTAGACCTTAACCTCAACAGTAGATCCCTCCCAGCACTAACTGACCCCTGCAACATAAGACCCAACCCAGCAACAATAGATCCTCCACCAGCAACAATAGACCCCACTGCAAAAATAGCTCCCCTCCAGCAACAATAGATTCCCCAGCAGCCAGCATCAATAGACCATCAAGCAGTCAGCAACAAAGACCCCTCCCTCAACAGTAGATTCCTCCCCGCAACGATTGACCCCCCAGCAACATAAGACCCACCCCCAGCCACAATAGATCCCCCACAAGCAACAGAAGACCTCCCCAAAAATAGATCCCCTCCAACAACAATAGATTCCCCAGCATTAATAGACCCTCCAGCACACTCCAGCACCCATTGCTATTACATAGATTTAGTGCTGGAAGTGCCGGAACTGCGCTCCCCCGCGTTCCAGCTGAAAAAAAGCCCTGCCTACAGGTAAGCCTATATTAAGGCTTACCTGTAGGTGCTTGAAATATCTCCTAAACCTCTACGGTTTAGGAAATATTTACTAAAAAGACAAGCGCCGATGACTATGGTGCATTTAGAAAGGGCACATCGTGACGTTTCTAATAGGGGTCATGCCTAGACTGGCCAGTGACGTCACGCGACTCCCGCCAGTCACAGAGCCGGAATTCGCGGCCCCGGAAGAAAGAGGGACGAAGATGGACGCTCCCTGCTCGTGGGGACAACAGAGAGATCGCGGGCTTCGGTGTCAGGTAAGTGACACATAATGGGCTACTATGCGAAGCATTTACCTTTGCAGGGAAATAAAGAGGAAGTAAAACCCACCAGGGTTTACTTCCTCTTTAAGGACGCGGCGGCCGGCTTCTTGGCCTGCTCTTTAGTAACCAGATATATACAGTGTTTTTAAAGGGGAAAAAAAAAAGTATCAAAAAATACATTAAAAAAGCAACACTTGCGTTTTTGGTGCGACTCCACTGAGGTTTATAACATGCGAAAACGCAATCTGCTGCGGGAAAAAAAATCCCCAACCCTTTTGCAAAAAACGCAGCACCGCAAACGCAAAGATGTGAACTACATCCATAGGAAATAATGTTAAATGGTCTGTTGTGCGTTTCTGCAAAATGCAAAATGCACCAAAAAACGGATAGGTGTGAACGTAGCGTTATTGCTCGGTAGCCAATGGATTAGGAGCGGGCATGCATCAGGTGCAGTGTAGGGACATCTGTTTTGCATGCAGTGGCAGCACCCATATTTCCATCATGATCAATTCCCTTCTTTTTGAAAGGTAGGGAAAAGATGAGAGCATGCGATTTTCTACCTTGCGGAGTGGATCATGCTGGTATTTCTCAGGCAGATGATGATTATTGAGATTTTAAGATCTGTCTCATAATGATCAATACGCTGCAAATGTGACATTTAGCTTGAGTCTTATAACTGTTATTGTGCTAGTGTAGAGGGAAGTTGCACACCATATGCCAATTTCTCTATGTTCCATAGCTAAAGCAGAGTTTGGTTGCAGTGATAGCAAAGGCAGTAAAGTGGCTACATAAGAAGCATTGCAGATCACAAAACCAGCTGAACCGGTTTTCTTTTTATGTAGGTATTTTGCAATCTAAAGACATTTGCTTCCCTTTTGCCTAAGGCTGGGTTCACGTATGAGCCACATGCGGCTCCCAGCAGGGATCCGGTGCGTCCTGGGTCCGATTTCAGCCCGAATTTTGGGCACAGCGTTTTTCTGCAAGATGCATCGGACCCGCTGCGGAAATATTTGAACCGGATCCATACAAAGTACAGGCCGGCAACTCGACAGCTTCTTCATAGAAAATATTTATTTGAGTATTACAGCAATAACATCATCCAAAAAGCCTGACGCGTTTCGGCCTCAGGCCTTCATCAAAAGCATACCAGACCGGATCCATAGAGAGCCGGTCAAAATCTCCTGCTATTGCGAATTGGATGCGGCGATCCCGTGAGCCCAGCCTTGAGTTAGAAACTTGTTTTCAAACAGTGTGAATGTCCCTAATCTACAATGTTGTAGAATCTGTTCTGTTAAAAAGTATTGCCACCTGAAATAAAGTACGTTTTTGTCATTTGGGTTGCAATAGGGCAGGGATATGCAATAAGCGGACCTCCAGCTGTTGCAAAACTACAAGTTCCATCATGCCTCTGCCTCTGGGTGTCATGCTTGTGGCTGTCAGAGTCTTGCTATGCCTCATGGGACTTGTAGTTCTGCAACAGCTGGAGGTCCAGTAATTGCATATCCCTGCAATAGGGGAAGAAGTTAGGACCCCCACAGGGTTTTTATCTCACTTTGAGACCAATACAAGATATTTCTGCTGTCGTTCCTGGCTTTGCTCCCATTGTTGGCTGTTCCCACTCCTTTCCACATAATAAAAATAGCCCATAAAAGAGATTGTCCCATGCCCCTATAATGACAGCAGTAGACATAGGCCCTGGGAATTATAATAAAACATTTGGTGCTTTAACCTTCCTGTATTCTCCCTATCCTATATTTTATGAAAAACAAAACAGCCATTAGACACTAATTCAAGCGCTCACAATGGACTGCTGGAAGGAATTATTCATGCATATGAAGTGGCTGCAAAAAGGCTGCAAGGGATGTGCAACTGTCAACTCTAAAAATAGCAGTAAAAAGGTTGCAGAGGATTCGCAACTGTCACGAAGTTTCTTAACCACTTCGTACCCAGGCCATTTCTGACACTTCGTTCCTACATGAAAAATCTACTTTTTTTTTTTTTTTTTTGCTAGAAAATTACTTGGTACCCCCAAACATTATATATATATATATATTTTTTTAGCAGAGACCCTATAGAATAAAATGGTGGATGTTGCAATTTTTTATGTCACACAGTATTTGCACAGCGGTTTTTCCATTTTTTTTTTGGAAAAAAAAAAACTTTAATGAATTAAAAAAAAACCTGAAATATTAAAGTGAGCCCAATTTTCTGTATAATGTGAAAAGATGACGTTACGCTGAGTAAATAGATACCTAACACGTCACGTTTTAAAATTGAGTCTGCCCGTGGAATGGCGGCAAACTACGGTGCTTAAAAATTCTCCATAGGCGACGCTTTAAACACCTTTACAGGTTACAGGTTTAGGCCCCCGTACACACGATCAGAAAATCGTATGGAAAAATACCGCTTTCAAAGTGAAATGATAATCGGATCGTTAGTACAGAGCTTTCGAGAGCCGATCAAAACAGTTCATCCGGACATGCACGAAATTTTTTTTTACGTGCAATGCCAGATCACACGATTTTTGTTTAATCAGTACAGCTATCGTTCGAAAATGCAATACAAATGCATTACAACACAGATGACATCACTTCCGAATTTTTTTTTCTGTCGTACGGGAATTTTCGTGACTTTAGTAAACTCATCAGATTCGATCTGAGATTAGCATGCAAAAAAAAAAAAACGGACGATCATTCGCCTGATAATCTCATCGTGTGTACCGGGCATTAGGGTTGCACATGAGGTCTGGTGCTAGAATTATTGCTCTCGCTCTGATGTTTGCGACAATACCTCACGTGTGTGGTGCGATCACATTATGCCCCTGTGACCTCTGCATCCTGTATGATACACACTCCTGATCCCTGTACTCTGTACATTACATACTCCTTACCCCTGCACTCTGTGTGATACATTCTTCTGACCCCTACACTCTACATTACATACCCCTGACCTTTATTATGTTACACTCTCCTGACCCCTGCATTCTGTATGTTATGAATCCCTGATCCCAGCTCTCTGTACAACACACTCCTGATCCCTGCATTCTGTATGTTACATACATGTACCCCTTACTCATTTACATGGGGGGGCTGTATCTAGGGGGGCTTACAAATTCTGATAAGTCCCCCTCCGCCCACAGACCTCCACAACCATCGGGTCAGGCTTGTGGGGAACAGCTTTATTCTCATCAACATGGGTATGCCTCCTCGAGCAGTTCTGCATGTTTATTATTTCACTTTAAGCATTACTAAAATCACTGCACATCCCCCCAAAAAATAAAACTTTTTTTTCTGCCACATGCCCCCATGTAATTTGTTGTACAATTGCTTTCCTATTAGCCTAAAAACTGGCCATTACTTTTTCAACATTCAGCTTCCATTGACTTCAATGGGGTTCGAATTCTGAACCCGAACTTTAGCAATGTTTACCGCAGTGGCGGCTGGTGCTCAACATTTTTTTTTTGGGGGGGGGGCAAACAAATGGAAAAATACTGAAAAAAAACAAACATCAATTGCAGCCTCACTGTGCCCATCAAATGCAGCCACTGTGCCATCAATTACAGCCATTGTGCCCATCAAATGCACCCACTGTGCCCATCAAATGAAGCCACTGTGCTTTTTAAATGAAGCCACTGTGCCCATCAAATGCAGCCACTTGTGCCATCAAATGCAGCCACTGTGCCTATCAAATGCAGCCACTGTGCCCATCAAATGCAGCCACTGTGCCCATCATTTGCAGCCACTTGTGCCCATCATATGCAGCCACTTGTACCCATCAAATGCAGCCACTTGTGCCCATCAAATGCAGCCACTTGTGCCCATCAAATGCAGCCACTTGTGCCTATCATATGCAGCCACTTGTTCCCATCAAATGCAGCCACTTGTGCCCATCAAATGCAGCCACTTGTGCCCATCAAATGCCGCCACTTGTCCATCATATGCAGCCACTTGTGCCCATCAAATTCCGCCACATGTGCCAATCGAATGCCACCACTTGTGCCCATCATATCCAGCCACTTGTGCCCAACAAATTCCACCACTGTACCCCCCCCCGCTGTCTGCCCGGCACTTACCCCATCTTGGTGGCGGGTCAGGCAGCGGGTGAAAGCGGCGAGCTGTGGAATGGCTCCTGTGTCCTCCATGCGTCTCTTATCGTTATGCTAGGCTTCCAATAGGGTCACCTGTGCCTTCAGCCAATCAGCTGATGGGTATTAGACCCGCGCTCCCTGATTGGCGGAGAGGCAGTTCTGTGTTAGAGAAGCAAATATTAATTTGCTTTTCTAACACATCTGTGTGGACTGCGAGCGCAATGCTCTGCGCTCGCAGTCCACCTTTTCTGAAGCCTATTAGAGCCTATGGCTCCAATCAGGTGCTTAAAAAAACACCCCCACCGCTGTAATTCAGGCGCCCGGCATCCGAAAAGGGTCCGGATGCCTTAATAGGGGGTGGCAGCGTCAGAGTCAAGAACCAGAAATATTGCAGAGATACACTTGCATATTATATAAGCCTTTTTTAGTAGGCCACATTTGAAGAAAGAGAGATGTGGCATTTTTTATTCAGTGGATTATGTCTTGTAGGATCCCAGTAACATAGACAGGATCGTTATGCGGGGTTCATTGGGATATTTGTCCTCTACAAGTTTGTCATAGAGATGGAGAATCTTATACGAAAAGGGGGTAACACATGGGCACGTACCCCGAATGTGTGTCATGGTGCCCGGAGCCTGCAAGCATCTCCAGCATGTGTCCGATACATTAGGATCAAATTTATGTAGAACAGTGGGGCAGCGATACCACCTAGAGAAAATGCGATAATTCCGTTCTTGGGCATGAGATGAGATAGATAAATTAAAGGAAAGTGCCAGTGTTTTTCCCCATTGCATAGTATCCGGAGATATCCATTCATCTCTCTTTCCCATTTTGAAAGGAATGGCAGTGAATTTGGATAAGAATTCTGAGCCAGTATCTGATATATCTGGGATAGCGAGTGCTCTGGTCTGTCCGACTGGGATAACAATGATTCAAAGGCTGAATCTGGCCTATTCAATTCAGTCAACATTCAGTAGTTTGTCTAAAAAGTGTGTTAATTGAGTATGTTCAGGCCGGGCCCCAGGAGGATTAAGGCAGGAAGAGAGCATTTTAGGTAAGGCAGTGGTCATCAACCCTGACCTCAGGGCCCACTAACAGGCCAGGTTTGCAAGATAACTGAAATACATCACAGGTGATATCATTTGCTGCTCAGTGATTGGAGTATTCTAGTCTGCATCTCCCCAAGGTAATACATAAAACCTGGCCTGTTAGTGGGCCCTGAGAACAGGGTTGATGACCACTGAAGTAAGGGAAGCAATTTTCTGTCACGGAGCGTATGGCTCAATAGAGGAGCATCCGATTTTGTGCATCATCTTTAGAAGAGGCTTCCTTCTGGGACGACAGCCATGCAGACCAATTTGATGCAGTGTGCGACGTATGATCTGAGCACTGACAGGCTGACCCCCACCCTTTCAACCTCTGAAGCAATGCTGGCAGCACTCATACATCTATTTCCCAAAGACAACCTCTGGATATGACGCTGAGCACGTGCACTCAACTTCTTTGGTCCACCATGGCGAAGCCTGTTCTGGGTGGAACCTGTCCTGTTAAACTGCTGTATGGTCTTGGCCTCCATGCTGCAGCTCAGTTTCAGGGTCTTGGCAATCTTTTTATAGCCTAGGCCATCTTTATGTAGAGCAACAATTCTTTTTTTAGATCCTCAGAGAGTTCTTTGCCATGAGGTGGCATGTTGAACTTCCAGCGACCAGTATGAGAGAGTGAGAGCGATAACACCAAATTTACCACACCTGCTCCCCATTCACACCTGAGACCTTGTAACACTAACGAGTCACATGACATCGGGGTGGGAAAATGGCTAATTGAGCTCAAATTGGGCATTTTCACTTAGGGGTGTACTCACTTTTGTTGCCAGCGGTTTAGACATTAATGGCTGTGTGTTGAGTTATTTTGAGGGGACAGCAAATTTACACTGTTATACAAGCTGTACACTCACTACTTTACATTGTAGCAAAGTCTCATTTCTTCAGTGTCGTCATATGAAAAGATATAATAAAATATTTACAAAAATGTGAGGGGTGTACTCACTTTTGTGAGATACTATAACAATTACAGTGGTTTATGCCAGAGACAGACTTGCAGAAATATTACTGAGACATGCTGCAAATCACGCTGATGTCATTCTGTAAGGCCAAGGAGATAAAATCATCAAGGGTGGTGGAAATCTCAACTAGCCAATTAATCTATGATGCGATCTGCTAAACCTTGCCAGAGGGTAGTTTTAGGAGCCTTGTTGTGTAAGTAAAGTTCTGCTGTGAGAGTATGGAACTAGATACTGCCCTACCGTGGGAGCACCTTGGTGGAGGCAATGGGGAGTACCAGCAGAAAAGGAAGCTGGAGCTGGTTTATCAAAGATTATCAGAACAAAAGTGAGAAATACAGCAATATCACTGGTTACAGTATCAATCTTCTCCCAGAGTGGAAAGGCCCAAGCCAAGGCTTCCCAAGAAACTATGGAAAGTATATACACCAATGGCATGGTCCATCGCAAAGTTCTGCAGGTTGTGGTTCAAAATAGATGTTGCATTGATTCACAAAATCATGATGGGCCTGCACAACAGCGTGGCGGGCCTGGTAGATGTGGAAACTAGATTGATGCATCAAAGAAGGTTGTGGTTCAAGTAAACTGTCAGAGACAGGAGTCCATATCCCCTAGAAATAGACTGACTAGGAATTAGGTGGTTTTAACTGGGGCTGAAGGTTTTTTTATTCCCTGAGGGTCACAGAGACCTTTAGGAAGCTTGGTAGAACAGAGTCACAGCAGAGGCTGATGAGACATGGGGTAACACCAGATACAGGGTAAACAGAAACTCCAAGGACTCAGGAGGAACACAACTCTGTCTGCATGTTCAGTAGAGGTGAGAGCCCCAAGTAGGACTGAGGCGCAGAATATAAGTGTAGCACTAACTCAGGGAGGAGCTGCTAGTTTAAGCGGGTCTGTTACCTTCACTTTGCTTCCCTTGGTTTCACCGGCACCGGGTCTAGGGGTTCCGTTGAGTTTACTGCTAGACGACACACGCACCAACACTGGAGTACGTTTTCAATGCTTTATTGAACAAACAAACTTGTCTTCTTGTAGGATCTTAGCGACAAATGTCCTGGTAGAATTCAGATAACTAGGCGGAATGCGCTCCCCTTGTGGGACACACTCCTTGCTCGTCTGGATAGGCCTCTCTCACCGGTCTAGCAGCCAGTACGCAGCACGAATCAAGATTCTCTGCCACAGACTCATTTGGGGGGTAAATCCGTACGATCCTCTGCCACAGGATGCATCAGATTTTCTCTGCAGTGAAAGTCAGTCACAGTGCCTGAACCTTTAAGCCGAACCGGCAACACTATGCTGTATAGTTACTTCTTTTGGATACGTCCTTCGACCGAGTCACCAGGCCCCTCTATAGACCAGCACGCTGCGTGATCTCTCCAAGACGGGTCTTCCCCTGGGATCTCCCCGGCCATCCAGCTTCGTCACACAGGACCGACAGCTCAGGACCATTCCTCGGCCGCGGTGGTAGGCCCCAGACAAGCCTCTGGACCCACCCCTGCGCCGCAGCATCGTGGGCCTCCCGATCGGAGGACCACGAGGTAGCTCCTTAACGCATACCTGTCGGCCAGGAGGGCCAGCAGGTGGCTGGAGAAAAAAAACCCCAGAACATGGCGTCTGTCCCATAAATACCCTCGCCCAGAATGCAACTCGGAGGACCACCTCCACCGAGCTTGTCTTGGAGACAGAGGAGCATCTATACACTTCGACACGTTGCCTTTCCAACACTGACTAGCGGTAACAGCGACACCCACCGGTCAGCACGGAAGCACACACAACGTCAGCCAAGCTGGAACAGAGGCGAACTTTTAGCCTTCCTAACACACAATTCACTAAATTTACCTAACATGCGGTAGATTGCAAATCTACCAGCGCTACATACTCCCCCCACTTTAATAGACGTTGTCCCCAACATCAGTCCCAACACAGTAACAGTAACTCTCAAGCCTGAGAGTAGCATTTGAGTTTCTCATAACTTTATATAGGCAAAGAAAGAGAGAAAGGACAGTATAAAGACATTATGAGACTTATATCTTATAAAATAATATGTTCACAGCTGCCAACAAAACCACAATATAATTGTACACATCCTCACTAACTAACTAGCTGAAAAGCCTCCCAGCTCTAGATATAATCCGATGATCCCTGGAAAAAAAACATATTTAAGCACACATATATACACACTGCGCAACACCAGGAGCAAAGCCTCATTTAAAATGAGACTCTCTTCCTATTATTTTATATTAAGGAACAAAACTTTTGAAGTCCATCCCTGCATGAGAACTTTTCTTGTAAAAGAAATCCGGCTAGCAAACAGAAGTCCTTGGATTTAAACACAGAACAGGATCTGTAGATCTTGACCACGCAGACCTCTTTACCCTGTCACTATCTAGCTAAGTAACTTAAAAGTGATAGTGTCCATAATTACCAGTAAAACCGAGGATCTGGCAAAGTCACATATTTTCCTTCTTTATCTACAGTGGTAATAAAGTACACAGCATTGTCCTTTCCCAGTCTGCAGATTACCACTTTATCAGCATAGATATGCCGACCATAGTTCCAATGTACGAAGCATCCGTTGAAACGTTCATCCATCCTGACAGAACATCCAGTCTTTCTAAAGGGCTTAGGCACAGACAAGTAGTCCCAAATAGCGTCACTATACCAAAGCTCCCGATTAGCTTCAATCTCCCGCATGACATCCTGAGGCACATAGGGGAACTCCAATCCATACTCTGCAGCCACACGCTTATTTAACATCCTTTGCAAGCGAGCAAGTTTTGGCAAAGGTCTGTCTCTCCCCATACCAGGCGGTACACAGGAATCTAATGACTTTTTCACCATAGACCCAGCCGGTGTCTGTAGCGAATCAATAACTTTAGACAAAGTCCCAGCAACAGCACTGTGCGTCTCCACACAGGGCGACGTCTTCCCAGAACTCATGGCAGTCCATTCAGGAAGGGTCATTGTGGAGGCAACATCTTCGCCTTGTGACCACAATAGCTCTTGCGACATGGTTTCAAACAAGTCATCATCCCCGGAAAGATCCGACATGGATTCTATTTCCGAGTCTCTCAATTCTTCCGCTGGCAAATATTTATTTACAGTCCCCAACAGTGGCTTACCCGTCCCAGGCAGGGGCGTAACTACCACCATAGCGACCCATGTGGGCGCTATGGGGCCCGCAGCCAAGTGGGGCCCAGTGAGGATGAGAGCACCACCGGCACAGTCTACCAGCCAGGGAAAGAGAGAGGAGAGGAAGAGGCAAGCTGTGACCTGTGCCCAGTGCAGCGTGACCTGTGCCCAATACAGCGTTGCCTATGCCCAATACAGCCTGGTCTGCCTGTGCCCCATACAGCCTCACCTGTGCAGAGGAAGAGGCAAGCCACCCAGATCAGCAGAGAGCTGAATTGCCCGATGTAATAGCTTTCATTAGAACTTCCAGTGTTCCTGGGGCTCACGTCACATAGCTCCACCTCTTGGCCCGGCGCCTTTGATAGACAGAATGCCAATCCAATGCGGGACGTGTGACGTCATCAAAGGCGTCAGGCCAAGAGGTGGGGCTATGTGACGATGAGCCCCGGGAAGATGGGAAATTCAAATGAAAGCTATTACAGCAGGCAATCCTGCTCTCTTCTGATCCGGGTGGCTTGCCTCTTCCTCTGCACAGGTGAGGCTGTATGGGGCACAGGCAGACCAGGCTGTATTGGGCACAGGCAACGCTGTATTGGGCACAGGCCACGCTGCATTGGGCACAGGTCATGCTGCATTGGGCACCGGTCACGCTGCATTGGGCACAGGTCACACTGTATGGGGCACAGGTCACGTTGCATTGGGCACAGGTCACGTTGTATGGGGCACAGGTCACGCTGTATGGGGCACAGGTCACGCTGCATTGGGCACAGGTCACGCTCCATTGGGCACAGGTCACGCTGTATGGGGCACAGGTCACGCTGCATTGGGCACAGGTCATGCTGCATTGGGCACAGGTCATGCTGCATTGGGCACAGGTCACGCTGTATGGGGCACAGGTCATGTTGTATAGGGCACAGGTCATGCTGTATGGGGCACAGGTCATGCTGTATGGGGCACAGGTCATGCTGTATGGGGCACAGGTCACGCTGCATTGGGCACAGGTCACGCTGCATTGGGCACAGGTCACGCTGCACTGGGCACAGGTCATGCTGCAAAGGGCACAGGTTGGGCACAGGTCACGCTGTATGGGGCACAGGTCACGCTGTATGGGGCACAGGTCACGCTGCATGGGGCACAGGTCACGCTGCATGGGGCACAGGTCACGCTGCATTGGGCACAGGTCACGCTGCATTGGGCACAGGTCCCGCTGTATGGGGCACAGGTCACGCTGTATGGGGCACAGGTCACGCTGTATGGGGCACAGGTCACGCTGCATTGGGCACAGGTCACGCTGTATGGGGCACAGGTCACGCTGCATTGTGCACAGGTCACGCTGCATTGTGCACAGGTCACGCTGCATTGTGCGCAGGTCACGCTGCATTGTGCGCAGGTCACGCTGCATTGGGCACAGGTCATGCTGTATGGGGCACAGGTCACGCTGCATTGTGCACAGGTCACGCTGCATTGTGCACAGGTCACGCTGCATTGGGCACAGGTCATGCTATATGTGGCACAGGTCACGCTGCATTGAAACTAGGGCAGCTGTGGGGGGGGGGCTGTTTGCAGGGGGGCCCCGTACAACATTTTGCTATGGGGCCCTGCTATTTCTAGTTACGCCCCTGGTCCCAGGTGTAGACTCTGGTAGCTCCGGCTCAGGTAACCTCTGGGGTAGGCCTCGACCACGGCCGCGGGAAGCCTTCACATGGCCCACCTTCTTCTGAGTAGGTACTACAGGAACAGGCGTAGTGGACTCAGAAATCAAAGTAATGTCTCCTGATGAGACGGCAGCAACAGTGTCTCTTTCTGAAACATTTTCAGTAGCAACAGGCAAGGCAGCGGCCCGTCGCTCTCTCTCTGCAGCGGTAGCAGCTTCCACTGTAGCGATACCTGTCACCCAATCCATCCGATAGGCACGGGGTGGCATAGTGGATGGCTCCACCACAAACACTCTCCACACTGCGGACATCGGCAAAATGGACGAAGATGTACGGCCAATCCTCCACATTGATGGCAAGTCATGCCCAGTCCCTCAACATCTCCTGAGGTATACAGGACAAACTTCCCCTGCGGCTTCATTCGAACTCCAGTATCCGTAAGCAGAGTTCCAGATTGCACAGTATTCATCACGGTGCTTGCAGGGAACACTCTGGGTCCCACAACCGATTGCAACGCCGGAAAAGACATGGCCACACTCTGATCTTTCAGCACGATCACGAGGCTTCTCTTCTGGCGCCAAGCACACTACACACGTCCCACGCGGTAGCAAGTTGGGTAACTCCTCCCACTTGTTCTTTCAGTCACGTAGCTCCCGGGCCTCTTCTGGCGCCCAGTGTCCACGCACTCAAAAGCAAAGTCCCGCAGTTTAACCTTTCCTTTTCCTGAAAAGATTTTTTTTTCAAAGTCCAGCTCTCTCTGTAAACTCCCGGTAAAACACTCCACTGGGTTGCAATAATTGTCGGTCAACAAATCCCGGACGACGCCCCCACAAGTAGCACTAACTCTCGGTGGAGCTGCTGGTTTAAGCGGGTCTGTTACCTTCACTTTGCTTCCCTTGGTTTCACCGGCACCGGGTCTAGGGGTTCCGTTGAGTTTACTGCTAGACGACACACGCACCAACACTGGAGTACGTTTTCAATGCTTTATTGAACAAACAAGCTTTAGGAAGTAGCAGGAAAGAGGCGGAAAAGGAAACTTTCAGGAGAAACTCAAATATCTTCTTGTAGGATCTTAGCGACAAATGTCCTGGTAGAATTCAGATAACTAGGCGGAATGTGCTCCCCTTGTGGGACACACTCCTTGCTCGTCTGGATAGGCCTCTCTCACCAGTCTAGCAGCCAGTACGCAGCACGAATCAAGATTCTCTGCCACAGACTCATTTGGGGGGTAAATCCGTACGATCCTCTGCCACAGGATGCATCAGATTTTCTCTGCAGTGAAAGTCAGTCACAGTGCCTGAACCTTTAAGCCGAACCGGCAACACTATGCTGTATAGTTACTTCTTTTGGATGCATCCTTCGACCGAGTCACCAGGCCCCTCTATAGACCAGCACGCTGCGTGATCTCTTCAAGACGGGTCCTCCCCTGGGATCTCCTCGGCCGTCCAGCTTCGTCACACAGGACCGACAGCTCAGGACCATTCCTCGGCCGCGGTGGTAGGCCCCAGACAAGCCTCTGGACCCACCCCTGCGCCACAGCATCGTGGGCCTCCCGATCGGAGGACCACGAGGTAGCTCCTTAACGCATACCTGTCGGCCAGGAGGGCCAGCAGGTGGCTGGAGAAAAAAACCCCCAGAACATGGCGTCTGTCCCATAAATACCCTCGCCCAGAATGCAACTCGGAGGACCACCTCCACCGAGCTTGTCTCCGAGACAGAGGAGCATCTATATACTTCGACACGTTGCCTTTCCAACACTGACCAGTGGTAACAGCGACACCCACCGGTCAGCACGGAAGCACACACAACGTCAGCCAAGCTGGAACAGAGGCGAACTTTTAGCCTTCCTAACACACAATTCACTAAATTTACCTAACCTGCGGTAGATTGCAAATCTACCAGCGCTACATAAGAAACCGCCAGCAAAAGATGATGGACTTTGTCGCAGGACCACTCCGTGGTTTCTGCCCTTAGACTCTTCTGAACAGGATGCTACAGAACAGGAAGCACTCTAGAAGCATAGAAGGGATAACAGGAACAGCAGCAAGAAGTGTGAACCTGTTGCTGCTGATAATTCATGTGGCACTCCTAATCCCATTCATCATTAATGTACTGTCCCCACAAAGCTTGGTAAGGCAGCATCATGCTTGTGGTACCAAATGACTGATACATTTGCCACACGTGGTGCTGTTAACAGCAAATTTTTGAAACAGGCCAAGACTGCTGAGCTTTGTGGAGTGGCCCTGGAGATAGCCCCTACCTGCACCCATGGGGCAGTGCCATTCTGTGAAATAGGACAGCCTCTCCCTTCACTCCTCTGCAAGCTAACTCTGCTCTTGGACAAAATCCTACTGCACTGCTGTTGTGCCTTTCCTTCACATTCTACCTCTACAATCTCAGGCACCCATGTGTGGTCTTCTGCCTCATCATTCCCACCCTCCTAATCACTCAAGCCCACTTGGCAGTAAGCTGAAACTGCAGGTACATCAATGGCAGTAGCTGCTTCATGCCTTTTGTTTTCTATGCTCATCACATTCTATTCCTCAACATCAAATAAAACCATGTCCTGTGCATCCTCCAGGAGCAAGTTAGTGATGCTGTGTGGAAATAATTCAGCAGAATCTTCCATGCCAGAGTGCAGGGCAACAGTGGATGGTGCATTTTCAGCTGTTGACAGAAATGTGCAGCCCTGCGCCTGGGAGGAGGAAGATAAGGAAGGATTTTTTGTCCACTCTACAACCTCCTCCTGCTTCAGGTGCATAGCATGCCTACTGTCAGAAAGAAAAGGTAGACGTGCCCTGCCTCTCACCACTGACTTGTCCTGCAGATAAGGAACCTGCTTGCCCCCTGCTAGGCCCTCCAACATGTTATACTAACCTGCTCTATGGAATGGTTTTGCACAGAGCAGCCCCAATCCTCCTCCTCTCAGGTCCCCCACCAGTGCTCTGGGCCCCTTACCCATGCCAAGTGCCCACATAACAAGCACCTTGCTATAGGGGCACTTGAGCGTGCTCGCTCCTGAGTTGGCTCTCTGTGTCCATAGACACAGAAAGTGCGGCATCCCTGCCCCCCCACTGGCTGTGGTTGATAGCAGCATGAGCCAATGATTAATTTTAAACAGGCCATGAGTGGATCAAAATTTGGCTGGTTCAGCAGGGACCAGACAAATTTTGATCCATCTAGGCTGTTCCCATCCAAGAGGAGTCGATCTAACGACTGACTTTCCTCGAACAGAACTGTTGGTATATTTTCATTTGATCTGTGCCTGCAGCCAATCAGCCACAGCGCTGATTAGTATATTCTGACAGCAGCGAGGATTCCTCCATCCACCTTGATTGTTTGGATGGGGGAATTTGTTCCTACTTTCCAGTCTAGGTCGGCCTACTTTCTTAGTCTAGGTTAGTGACTCACTAAGCAGTGAAGCTAAAAGTACCCAAGACTTGGTTCTTCCGCTATCTACAACTGCGACATGCAGCAATTGCCCAGTTTGGGGGGCCTGAGATACGGGCATGGAATACAGATCTAGAAAAGGTTTTGATTGACCCGGATACGTCCAAGTGGATTTCTAGATATTATGGAGCAGTAGGCCCGGAAGTAATGACCTTAACTTCTAAGGCCAGGGCGCGGTGGGAGTTGATTGTCCCGGAGTTTTCGGAAGAACTGTGGCAGAAGGCATTGGACACATACTTGGTGTCTGTTATCTCCTCTATGGATAAAATGATCCAGTATCAATATCTTCACCAGCAGTATTATACACCAGCTAGAATCTATCGAATGCATAGGAGGGAGTCTGCTATCTGCCATAAATGCAAGGAGGAAGGCACTTTTTTTTCATATGGTGTGGGAGTGCACAACGGTGAGACCATTATGGTCACAGGTGACTGAATTTATATCAGATAAGTTTGCTTTACCAAACATTTGCTCTTCCCTACATTGTCTACTCTGGGTTTTTGATCAAGAAGAGATAAATGCATACACTAAACTATTCCTTAGGATCCTATACTTTGGAGTGAGGAAACTCATTGCTAGACGCTGGATACATGATGAGCAACTGACTCTGGGGATGTGGATGAGAATAGTAAATGCAGATGTGATGATGTATAAAATAAGCTATGAAGCTAGGGGGGCTCGCAAGAAGTTTAGCAAGGTATGGTTTCCGGTGGGTGGACTCTGAGAATACACTGGATGAGGAGGGGTCCTAGACCATAAGATAGGTAAGACCTATTGCTATTACCAACTCATGGTAAAAGGAGTATAGATGGCCTCCTCCTTTCACTACAGACAGGCTAGGCCTTCTTGTATCTTAGTAAACATAACGCTGAATGTTGACATCCCGGGGGGGTGTTTCTTTGCTTGTTGGTAATTTTTTGACTGGTTTTTGAAAAAAAAAAAAAAAGGAAAAAAGCACATATATACTGAAACATAGGGTAGGCTCGGTGACCCGAATGGTGCACTGAGGTTACAGAGATATTTGCAATACTAATGCTGTATTTATTGAGATATAAATGTTGATGTAACCCTTATCTGATGTACTGCATGATTAATCTTTCTGTGCACAAAAAAAAAAAAAGCAGTGAAGCTAAAAACCATTGACATCTAAATGCAGTTAATAATGGTAGCCCCAGTATTTCTATCATGACCAGTGGTGGTGTTAAACTTTTGGGGGGGGGTGTGGTAAGACAAACCCACCCAGGTCCGAACTCAGCCCTCCATGGTCCCCTGCACTCAGCCCCTCCACGGCTTCCTCAGCTTCTCCTCCCGGCCAACTGATCCGCCTCCTATCCTGATTGGTCTGGAGGAGAAGCCAGAAAACAGCAGTGAATATTGATTCGGTAGTGTCACATGTGAGTGGGTTCAAGCCCAACCTTTTTCAAGCCACAATCAAGTGTCACTACCTGCTGTACCATACCCTACTCTGGTACACAGCTACCTAGTGGCAAAGTGGCAAACTGCACGTGCCTACAAACCTCCCCCACCTGACTGCTCACCTAAAATCTAACATTCAGCTGGAGAGGGCTGTACACATCCAAAGCATTGTGGCCATGACATATTTATTGCAGCTTGCCAAACTCAACCACACAAGTCAATGACATCACACCGCAAATGCAAGCCAAGTGCTTTGCTCGTGGTTGCATCGCGTTAGTGCCCACATTTTTTAAAAATTCAGCCATTCAGGAGGTGGCAGCATCAGCTCCTGGACACATGCCGACAACACAGCAAGTTATTACTGAAAAGATTTCTGGCAGGATTGACAAGTCTTTTTTTTTTTTCTTGCACTGATTGAACAGATATAACAAAACACGTTTAATGGTATATTTCAGTGTTTTTCCATCAGGGTGGCATTTGGGTTCCCCCCAGGGTGCAGCGGGCATGAGACCTAGTTTGCCCTGGATCACAGATGGATGAGAAAAACTCTGATGGGGGGGTGGAGGATCGGTGTTTATGGGGGTTCTGATGTGATGAGGGGCTCTCAGGTATAGATGAGGGTGATGTTTTGGTGATGGGAGGCCTCTGACGTATGGGGAGACTATGATGTGATGGATGGAGGATCAATGTGAAGAAGGAGGAACCCTCAGGCATGATGGGGCCTTTTACATGAAGGGGGGACTATGATTCAATGGGAAGACCTCTGACGTATGGGGAGACTATGATGTGATGGATGGAGGATCAATGTGAAGGAGGAACCCTCAGGCATGATGGGGCCTTTTACATGAAGGGGGGACTATGATTCAATGGGAAGACCTCTGATGTATGGGGAGACTATGATGTGATGGATGGAGGAACGATGTGAAGGAGGAACCCTCAGGTATGATGGGGCCTTTTACATGAAGGGGGGGACTATGATTCGATGGGGAGACCTCTGATGTGAATGGGTGCTTCTGATGTGAAGTTAATTTCATCAAGGTGGATGTGTACACCAGCCCAGGCTTGGGTTTTCCATTTATAAGTAACATATAAATTTTGGACAAGGGTGCCTTGGGATTTTGCATAATTTTAAAGGGCGCCGCAGCCGGAAAAAGGTTGCGAAACACTGATGTATTGAACAGACCGAAAGGGACAGAATAATCAAAGTTTGTTGATCGCGTTTACATACCCTTTCCTTTATTGCCTGGAATTGCTATTCACAGACCCTATTTTAGGATAGGCCCCAATTGGACCACATCAGTCTGTTATCTTTGAACAAATACTTGGTTTCGGGAAGTTTCATTACAACACCACAAAAGCATTAAATGATTAACCAACCATATTTTTTTTACCATGTTTAATCTTCAGCATATTATTTGATATCTGAACTCACAGTTACTGGGTTAGCTAAAGGAAATTTAACAAATTAAATTCACTACTTTGCACCTGGAGTCTGGGGAGGAGGGAGGCCTTTCTGCGTTATGCAACAGGGATAAATGATGTGGTCATGGGACTGGAGGCATTGGCTTATGCTAAATCCAATAAACTCTTCCCCACGTATGTCTTGATGCAAAAGGTGTGGAATAAGGTTCGGCAATTGCAGGATGTCACCGGCTTTACTAGCCACAGCCCTATTTGGGATAATGGGTATTACAGGGATTTACAATCCCTGAATTACAAACTAAGTATCAGATTCCACAGTCTATGTATTTTTATTATGAATAAAATAATGAACCACAAAGAGAAGATTAAAAATTCTAAAAGTTGTTGCCAACATCCCGAATGATATTTATGTAAGGAACCCTCAAAAAAGAGGGAACACTTGTACCCCCCGGTACTTGGGACTTTAAAGGCGAACAGTCAAAGATTATAAAACCATATTGTTTATTTAGAAAAAAAATATTTAAAAAGGGGAACGATCAGTAAAGACATAATGACAATCTGTACATAACAGTCGTATATATCAGTTTGCATATAATCAGTATTCTATGAATTCCAAACTGAATCCAGATTTCTCCATAAGCCTAACATGTTTTAGGACGATGTCCCTTCTTCAGAGGCGGTTTTATAAGAGAGAAATTTGGGTATATTCAGTATTGATGTAAGAAAATGTGTATATAAATATATGCAAAAAATATTATCCTTGAGGGTTTTAAATAAACCTCCGCTACCAGCTGTCCATCAAAGAGTTGATGGTCCCGCCAGTGCCCAGAAGAGCCCACACAAAGGTCCCGTGGGAGGACAGCCTCCACGGCGTGCCCGTGAGGGACCTTTTAACATAACAGAGTGGCCGGGGCATTGTTCATCTGGTTAGGCATTGGTTTGCATGATGCTGATTCTGATCATGCTTGAAGGTATCCAAAGTGCCAAGCTAGGGACCCAGCAGGGAAGCATGGGTGATGCTTGAGGGAGATACCACCGCAAAAGCCTTGAGAAGCTCACAGGATTCAGAGTTAGTGAATCAGAGGGTTCAGTGAGAGACCAGGAGCTCAAGGAGCTGAAGAACTACAAGGAGAAGAAGTTGTAGTACAGCTGAGAGAACTGCTACTTTGAGTTAGGAACTGTTTAAGTACTGTTACCATAGGAGACAGAAAACCTGCACGTGCAGAAGTGGCACCTTGCTGGGGCCTTTCCCTGTACGGCTGTCCTCCTGTTGAAGTCTAAGTCTGCCAATTGAAATTGCAAATACTTAAATTTGTGCTGGCCCTAACCCTCTTTCCCCTACAAAATATAAAAAGGACTGTCAAAGAAATAAAACCTCTTTTACATCCAAGAAGTGTCTGGCACCCAATGACTTATCACCTTTGCACCCACTATGCCTCACAACCCACCACATATGGAAGGATGACCGTTATTCTTTGGCCCTGAAGGTCCTCATTAGACTGGAAGAGGTAAGAGATTCTGCTACATTGGTTTGCTTTTAATATTTGATTTTGGAATGAACCGACTTTCCCAAATGAAAAACCACAGGCATGGTTATCAATTTGTTTGAGAAACGTGTCCATCCTACTCCTTCATTTTCTCCTCACTGTGGTTGAAAAAGGAATATCAGACAGCACTACAAAAAAAAAAAAAAAATCAAAAGAACAAAATTTGACTAGTGTATGACCAGCTTTAGAGTCAGAAAAGCCAAGTTCCACATTAAGGTCCCAATCACAGAATGAACACGTTAGGCGCTGATCATATGCGGGCAGTTTTGTGCATTATGCTACACACACACAAACACGGTAGCCCATTCATTTCTAGGTCCAATCACATGCATAAGTCCCTCTTAATCCTCTTGTATTTTATTGTCTTCCTTTTATATTGTAAAGCGCTGTGTAAACTGTTAGCGCTATATAAATCCTGTATAATATAATAAGCGATCACATGGAAGTGCCCGCAATTAGCTGTGGGCACTAGCAGCCTCCCGTTGCTTTCAATTGAGCCGTTTCGTACAGCTTGTCGCTGGGAGCCACACTGGGGTTCTCGCATGTGATTTGTCTCAGGTGCATACGCAGATTTAAATGCACCCTAAATCACTGTCCAGCAGTTTGACCATTCTCACCTCTGACTCACAGCCCCCACACCAGACCCCATTCCATAGCCCACTTTCCTCATCTTGAAACTATCCCAGTGTATTTAGCATCGCGGTGTATGCATGGTGTTCTCCCCATCCTCAAAGAATGTCCTACTTAACATTTTGCTAAAACTTGGATGCTCCAAAAACTTGTGCTAAATTGTAAATGTTGGTGCAAATAAAAGTATCAGACAGTACTCAGTTCATCTAAATGGTTAAGGTGGAATTAAACACAAAACCAGAAATATATTGCTGCTCATCAATCATTGGATGTGGTATCTGCATTAGACCCCCCCCCCCCCCCATCCCCTTTTCACCTGGTGACGTGGCCAGTAACACCTCCTTTAATGTTAAGAGTGACCCCACTCTGGATGAAGGAGCACAGGGGGCACTTTTGGACAGCAGCATGATCATTCTGGGGGGGGGGGGGAGCAGCTTGGGGGTGGGTGATTGTCAGATGTATTAGCAGATTTAGATACCCTAACCAATTGAAGCCGAACTCCAGCTAACACTTTATAAGCAGTTACAGGAAAGGTCCCCCCCCCCCCCCTTTTGGGAGAAATGTTCTACTGTCCTCTCGTGTCTAACATCAGTATCCTCTAGGACAGCACAGAATACAAAGGAGACTAACTGCGAAGTGCATTTAATAAATAGTTTAATAGATTACATATAAACAGAAATCACACAGGTGAATGGAGCTTAAGGGTACTCCTGCAATAAGGGGAACTTTTAATGCATATCAGATCATTTTTCGTCACCCTCTACATGCTTGATTGATGGCAATATTCAAATCCATCTCAGTCTGGTCAATCTGCTGGGATATCTGCTGGAGCAGAACCTGAAAAACACAAAACAGATCAAAAATTATATATATATATATATATATATATATATATATATATATATATATATATATATATATATATATATATATATATATATATATATATATATATATATATATATATATATATATATATATATATATATATATATATATATATATATATATATATATATATATATATATATATATATATATATATATATATATACACACACATTTTCTGCAATCATAAAGTATCTCATGGTATAGGCATTCAATAAACAATACAATAGTGGAAATATGAACTGGCTACCAAGTTAAAAAGAAAACAATACATCAACGTGAGAATGCAATCTAAGCTCAGGAATGTAAATAATCTAACATTGCACCAGAGGGATCATTCTGTTACTAGAGGCACACAAAATATTTTCATATAGGTTACAGAATTGTTTTACAATTCTAAAGTGTGTCCTCATTGAATGAACTAGGCAGCTGCCTAGGGTGCACTGCCACCTAGGGTGCAGCCACAGCTGCTGGTATACCGATTACAGTTTCTCACAATTGCTATCCTGGCTCCCCCTCCAGAGGAAGTATCTCTTGTCTGGTCTCGGTGGTTCGGAGGCACTAGAGTCCGGCTCCACACACCAGCTCCAGCACAGACACCGACTTCTCTCCCAGCCAATCCCTGCTTAATGCAGAACACGGGGGGCCACGCACTGCACTCTGGGAGATGTAGTTCTGCATGACCCGCATCCTCCTCTGTGTAGGGGCGGCCGACACAGCTCTGAACTACATTTTGCAGAATGCAAGGGTTTGTGTGGGGAAAACTTTATTCAAACATCAGAAAACTTTCCAAACTTTATGAGTTGCTCAGCAGAAGGGCAGGTGTGTCACATGCTACTACATCCCAGATATAGAGGATAAGGTACAGAATGGTATATGTGGGTGGGGTATCGAGAGACCCTAGAAATGGAGAATGCATGGCGAGTGCTGCGAGTATAGGGGGTGTATGGGGAATGCATAGAGCGTGCTGCAAGTATAGGGGTTGTATGGGGAATGCATAGAGCGTGCTGCGAGTATAGGGGGTGTATGGGAAATGCATGGCGTGTGCTGCGAGTATAGGGGGTGTATGGGGAATGCATAGAGCATGCTACGAGTATAGGGGGTGTATGGGGAATGCATAGAGCATGCTATGAGTATAGGGGGTGTATGGGAAATGCATGGCGTGTGCTGCGAGTATAGGGGGTGTATGGGGAATGCATAGAGCGTGCTGCGAGTATAGGGGGTGTATGGAGAATGCATGGCGTGTGCTGCGAGTATAGGGGGTGTATGGAGAATGCATGGCGTGTGCTGCGAGTATAGGGGGTGTATGGAGAATGCATGGCGTGTGCTGCGAGTATAGGGGGTGTATGGAGAATGCATGGCGTGTGCTGCGAGTATAGGGGGTGTATGGAGAATGCATGGCGTGTGCTGCGAGTATAGGGGGTGTATGGAGAATGCATGGCGTGTGCTGCGAGTATAGGGGGTGTACGAGTAATGCATGGCGTGTGCTGCGAGTATAGGGGGTGTATATATTTTTTTAATAGAATTGACTGATTTTGAGATAAATATTGCATGAGTGTTTTTAAGGCAAAAATTAAAGCAATATTTAAGTAAACTGAACACCCCCCCCCCCAGTATGCGGTATTTACAGATTTAGAATTCCCCTTCCGCTTATACTGAAAATGTAGTATCGTGGCAGAATTAGAGGTTTTGAACCCGGAAATAAATAGTCAAGGGCTTCTGTAGATTAATGGCACTCACATTTATCTGGTCCTGGCACTGGTAGATCCCAGCCTCTACATCACTTTGTTGCTCTCTGCTGCCAGCTGTTGGGTGACTCCGCTCTGGCTTGGGACTCGAGTCTCCTGTCCTACAAGGACCAACCTGTGTGAAGAAAACAGCAGCAGATACACCATGAAGCAGATGAGGCAATTCTACCCCAAGCATCCAATGTACAGTTCAGTCCATGGAGCACAAATGATTCCTTAACCATAAGTGCCGAGGTAAACAGCAGAGCCTGTTAATTGACTGCAAAGTTCAATGGTGACCACCCAATCAATGCACTTCAGAACATATTCCATTTACATCTTGCTGGAAGACTTAAAACTTGAAAGTTTCTTTAGGGTCAGGTCATACACAGTAGGTACCTTTCAGAACTAAATTTATCAATATAGGGAAATTATCATTATTGTGAATTCTGTTCTCCAGACAGACAGCTGAACACATGACTGAGAAAGGCATTTCTGAACTTTTATCTGCATGCAATTTGTAATTTAAGTCTGCCAGTCTTGTAATTCAGGCAGTCCTTGTGGGCAGCAGATCCAGTTTGTTGCCCCCACCTTTTCTCCATCACAGTTAAGCATTACAGGTTCGCCATGGACCCACACCTCAGTCTGCTTCATTGTTCAATGAAGGAGCAGAACTGGTGGGGTCATCCTTCTGCTCATCGCACTTGTAAAAGCATGCAGTAGTAGAACTGTGCACAACTATAGAGCCCTGTCATAAAAAGGATGACTCCACCTTGTTTGAGTGGTGCTGTGCAGGGAATTACTATAGATTATAGTACACATTAAAAAAGGTACATATACAACTATACGCATACACAATGCAAGCACCATTCATCTCTGCCTGGAGTCTGGCTGTAAGATGTTCATGCCATACTGCACGTAGCAATCGTAAAAGAAAAATAATGATCTCTTTAATTAGAAGTACAGCAATAACTTTTAGGATTATCCATCCAGTTTGTGGTTTTATAATGGACAAGTCTTCTCAAATTAAATCATATCTAAACCATAAATAGATGGCATTTAGTTTATTAAGGCTCTGTGTATCCGTTTTTTTTCTTGGTGTAGAATACAGTGCTGCTGTCCTCCAGCTTCTTAGTCAATTCCTGTTACATGCACTTGGCTCCAGTATTGACTGACCATCTTTGCTCCGGACCGCCCTCCTGGGTGACCAGGAGAATACAATGATCACTGCTGGCAGCTATAGCCGCCGGCAGTGATCAGGCGGACAAAAACCCAACAGGCTGGTTGTACTGAAGTTAATTGATGGATCGACTTCAGTACAACCAGCCTGCCCACAGACAGAACGAAATTTGACCGGCTTAGCAGGAATTTCATTCCATCTACAGCTGGCTTTATTTTCAGAGGCAGTTGAGAACAAAAATTTTAAAGTATTAAATTGCAAAGAGGCTGTAACAAGAGACCTATAGCAGTCTCATGTAATGTGAACTATCAACTACATCATATCATTTAAAAAGCGTAAAAGCTCATTTGAAGCTTAAAAGCATGATGATATTTCTCCTTACAATCCATCTGAAGTATACAAAGTGAGCTACAAATGAGGTAAAGACCTGCCAGAAATGAACAGAAAAATAAAAATATATAGAATGTGCAATTGCTACAAGATTTTGTTTTTTTTTAAAAAAAAAAAAAAAAAAAAAAAAACTCATTACATATGCTATAACTTTCTTGCAACAGGAACAGCTGAAGAGTTCCCTACACTCACAGAAACCATTCTCTTCTGCAAATTTACAGTCATTACATTGGATTTCATGACAAGACATCGGATTCCATACCAGCCGCAGAATCTGATTGCAACATGCTCTCTGTGTCTGTAAAGAACCCCCACTCCATATGACATCTTCAAAGAGACTGTCCAAGATGTGCAAGTCCAAGTTCTCAAAGTCATCTGTCGCTGGCGACATCTGCTGGTCCACCAATGTCTGCAGAGTGGCACTCCCACGCTTGATGGCTTGCAGCTCTAGATCTGTATCAGAGGAACAATGCATTTACTGACATCAATGTGCCAACCTGCTACAATGTAGAAAATATACTGATCTTTCTTCTCTCTACCTTTCTGATTATACCAATCACAACCTTCAATATGACCCACCACAAAGTAGAACATACTGTTCCTGACCCACTCTGCCTTTCTAAATACATTTTCCACCACAATATCATATCTTCCAACATAACCCTCCATAAGGCCAAAGCGCTCTGATCCCCGTTGTACTTCTTTGATTCCCCCCCCCCCCCCCAACCAGAGACAACATTGCCCTCCTAAAAGTAATGTTCAGCTCTTTGAATATTCTATAACCCCCATCACCCGGATATCTCACCCTCAAACATGCCGCTCCATAAGGTGGAATACTATGTTCCTGATCTTCGCCTTACCCTTCTGATTACACTTGCTGTTGGGATATCACACCTTCCAACATAACCCTCCAATAAGGTAGAAAGTTCTTTGCTTCTGTCCTTCCTACCTACTCCAACAGAATCCTTAAATGTAGAAAACTATGATTTTCTCTACTGTTTTGATTACACTTATTAAAATGTTGTATAGCAGCCTGCAACATGACCAAGGTAGAAAATACTTTGCTATATGGACACTTAATAAAATTGTGAGATATGCTGGAGTTTTTGTGACTACCATAGTATCATTTGGGAGCAAACATCCAGAACACAAAGCAAATTGGTAATAGGGAAATTGCTCCCGAACAATCAAATTAATGAAAAGTTACAAAAAAAAAAAAAAAAGTGCTCTCCTCAAAAATTTCACATTATATTCCCAATAGGCTCAGACACCTCTGTATACCTCAATTAGTTGGATAGAAAATGCAATAAAGGTATGGCTACCCCATAACTGATAAAATCCTGTCCTTGGGTTATTACATGAGACCTCCATGGCTGTATATTTGATCAAAGTCCCTGGAACACTCACTTGCTTTCTCCAGATGTCTGGTAACATCCTCTGCCTTGCGCTCCAGGGAGGATAAACGGGACTCTATGTGGGTCAGATAAAGCTGGTGCTTCTCTAAATCCACCTTTAGAGAGTTCTTTAGCTCCTGAATTAAGGCAAAGTAACCTTATTACAAACTGATGACCGTTAAACAATCTCCATAATGAAAAGAATTCTCCCAACATCAACCTAAAAAAAACAGACACATACCAGCATTTATGCTTGTTGTGTATGTGCAGCATGGTGTGGTAGGCATTAAGCACACAGGGTCCCAATTTGCAAAGAACAATGTATTGAAACAGTAGATTAACAGTATAAACAGGCCCACCCAACCAGTGCCACTGACAACCGTGTAGTGGAGACACAGCTATCTGAAGACTCAGGCATGCCGACAGCATTCGCCACAAGAAGCTGCATGCGTGTGGTCTGGCCCAAAAGGGAAGCTTCCTGAGAAGGAAACCTTAGTCCCTGCTCTCTACCTACTCCCCTGAAACCTTTCCCCATCACTGGCACTGTACCTGATCGATGGGGAACCTGTCCCTACTCTAGCCACTTGAATAAAGCTCACCAAATTCAGGGGTCAGAGTCTTAAATAGAATGCTTGACCCAAGATGGCCACCAGGGATACATGGGGTATGTGCATGTCCATTGACCTTTCTTTGTGCACTGGTGGGCAGTCATGTTGGAACAGGAGGGGGCCATCCCAAAAATGTTCCCACAAAGTTGGGAGCATGAAATTGTCCAAAATGTCTTGGTATGCCGACTCCTTAAGAGTTCTCTTCACTGAAACTAAGGGGCCAAGCCCAACCCCACACCATAATCCCCTCTCCACTAAATGATTTGGACCAGTGCACAAAAGCATAAAGACATAGATGAGCATGTTAGGGGTGGAGGAACTTGACTGGCCTGCACAGTCCTGACCTCAACCTGATAGAACACCTTTGGGAAGAATTAGAGCAGAGACTGCGAGACAGGCCTTGTCCAACATCAGTGTCGGACCTCACAAATGCACTTCTGGAAGAATGGTCAAACATTCCTATAGACACTCCTAAACCTCGAGTACAGCCTTCCCAGAAGAGTTGAAGCTGTTATAGCTGTAAAGGTGGGCCAACTCAATATTGAACCCTACAGACTAAGACTGGGATGCCATTAAAGTTCATGTGTGTGGCAAGCGTCCCAATACTTAGTACAATATATAGTGTACATATCTCCTTTCTGCACATGTGTTCCAGGCCTGACAAAGTATTGTTTCACAGCCAAGAAAAAAAAAAAAACGCATTTTCACCAGTAGAGGTTGCAATGGCAGCCTACATAGCCCTCTTGGTCTAGGTTTGCATTCAAACTGTTGAATGCACAGTTATACAATATATGCAGTAAATGTGAACCATTTTATATTTTAAATATCTATAGTTCCGATCAGTCTCAAGCTTTATAAGAACAGAATTTTCATGAATGAGTTAACATTGTTCTGGATACTAAAGCAGCAGCCCATGACCATTATACACTAGTAACCCACCTCTTCTTGCCCCGGCTCATAAGGGACCTTCTTGGGCAGTTCCATGTAAGCAGTTTGATAAACGTTACTCTGCAATTCTGGGTTAGATGACAAGATACGATTTTTAAGCTCATTTGTCAAGGCCTCACAATACTTAAAAAATATGTACATTTCTACTAAACACCATTAGCACTTTTACAGTTCAATTATACTATACTTCCTTAAAATTTTAGGACAGACCATGCATGAAGTACATCTAAAACGCAAGAAAAAAATAAATTAATATTTCAGCTAATTACCCTTGGACGTGGTGACTGCATTTGTTTTCATCTAGTGATCCTGCCAATAACACAATTCCTTTCCTAGGGTGACTATGCTCACTCACTGTACTGTGTATAAGGAGAAGCAATGTTGTCACCCTAGGACAAGGTGGTGTTCTTTAGTTCTAGTTTTGGACTGTCTTATTAGACAGACTAAAATGCACAGCATACAATGAAGCATCTAAAAAAAAATAGCAAGAAAATAAAATCTGCTTATAAAAATTTTACACAAAGTAAAAATTAATTTGACCAAAAACCATTAAAATTTTATCTTCAAATTAAAACAAAAACTGGTCTGAAATTAGGGCAAATCTCACCAGATAGGGATTCAAGACTTGGTTGACACCTCTGCAACTTCCTGCTTAATGAACGCGGTCTGTGACTTTTTGGTTTCCTGTGTGACATCTGAGAAACCAAAGTGTATCAATACATTATGTGAGGAAAGTTCTCAGTTCTAACCTTTTCTTCCTTATTGAAGTTCTGAATATGTGGTTAGGAGCGCTTAAGTAAAACGGTCATCTTGCTTGGAAATGCCCTTGAAATATTTATTGAACAAAAACATCTGATATAGCCCATGTTAAATAAATCCTCCAACGTGACGGCAACAAGACCTAGGTCCAAGCATTCTACAACCCAGAGGACTAGGAACACCCCGAGAGTGAAAGAAGTCATGGACCTGGATGGGGAACCAGCATCGCAAAAAAAATAAAAAAATCAGCAAGGAGGGATCCTTCGAGAGAACTGGGGGCAGAATAGGTGAACATTAAAACGGAATTCATTTTTTTTATGTTTTAGGCACTACAAATATTTCAGATTTATATTTGTTGCCTAGCTGGTGAGTTTTTTTGGTAAAATATTTTCTTCAACAGGGGTCCATATGTAATGAACACACATTTCTTACACCGTTCCAATAAAAATGGAACATTAATGGCATTACAAATGTACATTCCTAGACATCATATCTTAGAAAACCATGTACAAGGTGTGTAGGTCATTAGTTCTGATATTTAGAGGCAGTCAATCCCATTTGCTTTTTTATTTTAGTAAGGGGAGGGTGGTGGTGGGTGTGAAAGAAGAAGTTGAGCCCGGTAGAAGGAAGTGTATGTTAGCTGAGGAGACCAACGGTGCAGCTCCACTACTTGCAAACTCCCATACAAATCTATTTCAAGTGGACTTTAAATAGGAGAAGTAATTTGCTTATCTTAGTTCTAATGTTCCACTTATGAATGTTTCTGGAACCTTTTGGAAAGACCAGGTGACCAATGCATAACTTTGATCACATGGCTGATGGCACAAAGGCTTGAACTGGAAGAAACACAGGACAAAGGCCAGTAATTTGCCTCTGCAATTTTCTTTAGTTATCGTCATATGTGGCGACTAATAGAAATGTTTTCCTTACGGTGGAAATCTTTTCCACAAGTCTATGAAAATGTAGCCAAATCTTATTTTCCTGTATATTTTATGCAGAACAGTATCCAATATACACTTCAACAGTATTGACCCTGAAAATGGAGAGTGGATGGATATACCCCAAATATAAAGTATAAATATAAGCAATATACATGCACCGAGAGCAGCAGTCCTTAGCTACAGGCTAATGGAACAGAACATGATAGACTGTAGTCTGGCAGTAGAGCATTCTTACACTGGGATGAGAGTTAAGGCTCATTACCTGTCATTTTGGTGAATATTGGAACTAGAACGCATTTTTTTTCACAAGTGTTTAATTGTGCTTGAATAATACCCTCATCTTTTAGTTATTATTCATTCATTACAGGATGCTGAATACACAAAGTCTAGAGACACCTCTGACATTTGAAGAGTAAATTTTAGAGGAGTTGGGACACTCTCCCCTGATGTAGTCTGTGTAGAGATGAAACATGTTGGATGGGGCTTGCCATGTGAAAACATAACGCCCACCGGTGGAGTCGCAAGGCTGTCCCTTTGTAACTGTTGGTTTTTTTTTTTTTTTTTTTTTTTTTTAAATTCTTTATTTTCTGACAGTCATATATAACATGCCACTTGAAACTTGAAACATTTCTTTTTAAACATCATCTCAACATATGCATATTCTTTCTATCATAATATGGCTTTTTCACTCGTTTCCTTACCAATTGACTCTAAGTCTCTTCTATTCCAAGGGCAAGCATATAATTCCCCCTTTTTCATTTCCCCTAACCCCATTACCCCCCAACCCCACCAGTACAAAAAAAAAAAAAAAAAAAAAAAAAAAAACGTTATTTACCCCACCCCCCCAAGGGGGGGGGGGGGGGAGGGGGGGACCCCTCTCCTCAGGTCCATTCGGTCTTATCTATCCCCCTTCTCCTGCTCTCTAATTCTATACTCTACTAGGGGAGACCAAATCCTCCGATATTTCTCATCTTGTTCTTTCAGCATCATCGTCAAGTTTTCCATTTGTTGAATTTCTGTGATTCTAGCCCACCACTGAAATTTAGTCGGAGGGACTGTACTCTTCCACAGAGCCGGGATACACGCCCTTGCGGCGGTGAGAAGGTGTCTAAGCAGAGACTTCCTATATTTTTCCACCGATAGGGGGACATCATTTAATAGAAATGCAGCCGGGTTGCTCCCAAGAGACACACCTGTAATGTCCTTAATCGTTTCCTCAACTGTTTCCCAGAAGCCCTTAATATCCTCACATTCCCAGAATATATGTGTCATCGTTCCCACCCCCCTCTTACAGCGCCAACATCTATCTGAAACTTGAGGATAAATTTTTTGAAGGGCTGCTGGTGTTCTATACCATCTGGTAAGGATTTTATATCCTCCCTCTTGGTATCTGCTGGCAATTGATGTTTTATGTACCGATTTTAATATTTTCGTCTTCTGCTTTTGAGTAAACGTTACTCCTAGCTCTCTCTCCCAGGCTTGCATAAAGTTGAACTCCTGTGGCACTTCCAGGCTTGTTAATATTTCATAAAAATGTGATAAGGAATGCCTGATATTTTCACCATTTAGGCAGGTCCGTTCAAACCTAGTCAGCTGTAACTGTTGGTTTTTCATCTCTTGGATGTGAATGCTTTTCTAAATAAACAGGATTTTATTTCCAAACTACTAAACTATGAAGAAGTTCGCCTGTTTTTTTTTTTAATGTTCTGATTTTTGTGGAGCAATGGAGTATTGTGGAGTGTGAGGATGCCAGTTGTATGACAGCTTTTGTGTGAGATCTTTACTATCTGGTCAGGAGCTTTTTTTAATTTTCTCTAATGATTTTAATATGTTTTTATTAGTGTTTATAACATATACACAGGAAAAAGCATATGTAGATGCCA
The DNA here is from genome assembly GCA_037952835.1 of Lithobates septentrionalis. NCBI lineage: Eukaryota > Metazoa > Chordata > Amphibia > Anura > Ranidae > Lithobates > Lithobates septentrionalis. Next base: position 524,107 of record JBBDGP010001647.1, on the reverse strand, counting down.
ATGAGCCTGAGGTATTACAGGAAAGTGAATATATTACAAAAGAGCGAACTCCTCAGGTTTTAAAAGCGTTTAGAAAACGAATAGTAACAGAAACTAAAAATACTACACAACTCATTTGGATTGCGATAAAGACAAAATTGGTGGTAAAGTGTCACTGAAACCAAGAGACACAATGGGCCGGCATTCAGGTGTTTTGAACAGAACTCCACTCGACCCAAGGCTGCCAAACCTTTGAGGACACGTGAAATTATTACTAATGGCAAGGGCTTTTTCATAAGAGAAGTTAGTTCTGAGCAAGGAGAGTACTTCGGAAGGATTAGGGTATAGTTGGGATTTCCAATTTCTCATGGTCAGGAGCTTTTGAGCATAGGGGAACATTAGGGGAACATTGACATGCACATCAGTTTCCCGTGTTATTGTGGCCATTTTGGGCTTTTCACAAGATTGGATACTTTGCAAGATATACTGCACTTTATGAGTGGGACTTGTACCATTTGTTTTTATTAGATCTGCATATGGACTTGATGCATTTATCACAAACGATTTACTCGCCTGATGTTTTGTTTGAGTTATTACCAATGCCTAAGAGAAGGGTGCCGCTCACTAACCCAGTTCATTAGTATGTAGATGAATGTGGCCTCAGCCAGTCACATCCCACTGACAGGTTTCGCCCCGATGCAGGCTGAGGCCACATTCATCTACATACTAATGCACTGGGTTAGTGAGCGGCACCCTTTCTGCTCTATGATAATGCTCTTACACCTCTGAATCGTGCACCAACACCAGCTCCCTTCACTACAACTGTCTGGGGAGAGCTCTGAGAAAACAAGACAAACGACTCTTACTATTGTATCTGACCCTTCAGCCTGCCACTTCCTGCACGGTACACACATTCCCTGTGGCCCAAGCATCCAGAAAGTATTCTTGGCCTGTAAATGCAGACAAGAATGATGTGCATAGAAAGAAAACTAGAGATGAAGTGATTTTGGCAGCCAATTTTGGCTTTTTCTCTAAAGGTTAAGCTTGGTGCCACCCCATTCCACCTGAGTGTCCAACGACCAGAGAGGTTGCTCAACACAAGTACCAACAGGGGTTAGGGCACAAGCTGATGAGCCCCTGTTTCTGATCGCCATGACCTTCAGTTTTTACCAAGGGTCACTTAATTTTCTTAATCGTGAATCCAATTGAGCCTGACAAAATAAACACATTTTTAGTACACTAAAGCCAGTCATAGTTGTACCAAACCACAGCCAGGTCAGCAGGGACCAGCAGAGATTTGATTCATCTATGGGCAGGCTCCAGATCGACTTAGCACAACCAGTTTATTGGATGTTTTGTATGCGATCGCCAGCAGCGACCATTGTTTTCTGCTGGCAGGGAAGGCTCTCCGCCGGAAAAACACGATAGTGCTGTGGGAGGGATTCCCCCATTAATACTGACTGTGTTGATGGGGGAATCAAGCAATTCTTTTCTTCCACCTGTGCTGGAAGAAAAGAAAATTGCACAATCTATGAGCTGCTTTAGGAACCTTAATCCTGGGAACACCATTTGTGTTCTTGACACCCTGTTTTGTGCAGAAAGCTCATTTAGATAAAAATATTGGATTGGGATATCTAACCAATTTTCAGATTGTGAGACTCCTAACATCTGACAATAGTATGAGCACAGACATCTATAGAGATTTTAGCATGGAGATACAATCTGACAACCAACAGATGTCTTCTGGTCTATCTTTGGATACAAACAGATGCTTAGGTCAAAGTGTTCCTAATTAAATTGTGGAGGAGGGTGGTGTAGACAAGACATTGCTCAGTCTAGTTTCTGCGGATTTCGGAGCCGATCAGCAACTTTAAAGTAACTGAAACTTTTTTTGGATAGAGTGAGGAACACTTAGAACATGTCAGGTTTTTATTACAGTGAGACCTAATTAGGAAAATCCACCAACCCACTTCTTGTTCTGATGACATTGTCACCAGATGAGAGGCAAAAGGCAAGTCCGCTAGGATTACACAGATAATAAAGCTGGAGGTTCTAGCTTTCCTCAACCCAAACATGTTTTTATTGCAGTTTTTAAAATGTCCCCTCACCAGGACAGGAAGCAAGGCAAAATTTCTCCAGTTAAGACCTCGATCAGGTTTTTACTCCTGTCTGGTGCTCAACACTTCCCCACTTTATTCCTGATGCTACATATTAGATCAAATTGTTACAATCCACTCTGACCTAAACAGAAGATCAGGCATGGTCACTCACCTCCAGAAGATCTTGAAGCCATGGCACCACCATGGCAAGTCGATGCCAATGCACAGATTCTAGCTTCAAGATCCAACTGTGCAATAGATCAAATGGGCATCTGGAAAAAAAAATAGATCTCTCTCAGACCTAGCGTCAGGCCCAAAAAAAGCACCAAAAAAATAAAAAAAAAATAAAAAGCACAGCACTCACAACAACTTGCAAAGCCAAAGAAATTCCCGGCTCAACTTACCAACAAGTCTGCTAAACAACAGTATGCATTAAAGACAGGGGTTTAGTTTGCACACATTTGCAAATACACATGCAAGCTACAGTGCCCCGTCAAGGCACCCCAGTATTTTCTGTAGTCCTAAAGCCTCCACAGTGGAAGCACATGCATTATAATGGGCAGGTGAGCCCGGAGAGAGCCCACCCCTCCTTAAAAAGGCACAGGGGTGCACTGGGCACCCACAGACAGCAAAGGTGTCCAGTATGTCCCCTCACCAATATTTCAACAGTACAAACAAATGGCCACTGCCCTCACCTTTAATTGGCCTTTGCAACAAGCAGCACATGGAAGGGCAAAGCATGCAAAACAAAACCAAAAATATTCCCAGCTCAACTTACCGATCAGCCTGCTAACCAACCAAATTGTCCAGACTAACAGTATGTGTTCAAAACTGGGGTCTAGTTTGCACACATACTGGGGTGCCTTGACGGGGCTCTGTAGCTTACGCATGTATTTGCAAAGGTGTGCAAACTAAACCCCTGTTTTTAATGCATTCTGCTGGTTAGCAGTCTGGTTGGCAAGTTGAGATGGGAATTTCTTTGGATTGGTTTTGCATGCATTGCCCTTCCATGTGCTCCTTACTGCAAAGACCAGTTATAGGTGAGGGCAGTGGCCATTTGTTTTTATCAATGACAACTTACTGTTCTCCAGGCTTCTAAAATGTACACTGTAGACAAGACATTTGGTGGCATGTTGTGAACATGTCCATGGTAAAAACAAACGCACAACCCTATCCCAAAAATATGGTTTTAAACTTTAAAGGATAAGATCACTTTAAAAAATAATTAAATTAACTTTTCTTGCAGGTAAAAAAAAAAAAAAAAAACCTTAGTTAGACTTACCGGTGACGGTATTTCTACGAGCCTTTCAGGACAGCACCTTGGAGAGAGCGTAGCTCCACCTCTTAGACAGGAAACACTGCGTGACAACGCCCCTTTAAAAAGCAGCTGCTTCCACCATGCCGTCAGTTGTTACCGAGAAATCCTCCGACATGCTGGAAAATATAATCAGACAATTACCAGGTCCTATAATTATACTTTACATATGATAACCAAGGGAGGGAAGTAGGCTGCTGTCCTGAAAGGCTCGTAGAAATACCGTCACCGGTAAGTCTAACTAAGGTTTTCTCCCTTCGCCTTTCAGGACAGCACCTTGGAGAGGATAACCGAGAAACTTACTTCAGGGTGGGACTACTGCCTGCAAAACCTTCCTACCAAATGATTGGTCCGAGGCTGATAGTAGATCCAAGCGGTAGTGCCTTATGAAGGTCGAAAAACTGGACCATGTGGCAGCCTTGCAGATTTGCTCAGGAGATGCCCCAGCCCTTTCTGCCCATGATGCTGCCACTGCTCGAGTAGAATGAGGTAATACCCCTTCCGGAGGTTCCAGACCCAAAGATATGTATGCCTCTTTGATGGCCTGCTTTAACCATCTTCCAAGGGTGCTTTTGGAAGCTTTACCTCCTTTGTGAGTACCTTCCATTAAAAAAAAGAGTGAGGATGACTTTCTGATTTCCTTTGTTCTTTCCAGATATTTAAGCAGACACCTCCTGACATCAAGGGTATGGAAAGCTTCTTCTCCTGCTCCCGAAGGTAAAGGACAAAAAGTAGGGAGAATGATTTCCTGTGTACGGTGAAAAACTGAAGCCACCTTTGGTAGAAATGCTGGATCCGTCCTTAAGACTACCCTATCCTGTAGACATCTCATGAAGGGCTCTTTAATTGAAAGGGCTTGTAACTCACTAATTCTACGTGCGGAAGTTACTGCTACCAGTAAAATAGTCTTTAACGTCAAGAAACGTAATGATGCTTCTTCTATGGGTTCAAACGGTGCCATAGTTAGTCCCTGAAGAACTAAAGATAAATGCCATTTGGGAAAACTAACAACAGGTCTAGGCTTTACTTTTGCCATTGCCCTAAAAAAATCTGATTATTAAAAGGTTCCCCTGACAGGGTGCTTTCCAAAAAAACTGATAAAGCAGCTACCTGCGTCTTGAGCGTACTTGCTGCTAACCCCTTCTCCAATCCCTCTTGAAGAAATTCCAAAACTGAAAATGTGGTACGAAAATCAAAGTTTTTACTGGAACACCAAGAATTATAGATCTTCCAGACTTTAAAGTAAATGTCTCTCGTCACTTTTTTTCTACTTGCAAGAAGGGTAGAAATAAGCTTCTCTGATAAACCCTTCCGTCTTAAGATTTGTTCTTCAGAAACCAAGCTGTTAGTTTGAGGTAAGCTGGATCTGGATGGAGAATTTGGCCCTGACTCAACAGGTCTGTCCTGATTGGTAATCTCCAAGCAGGTTTCACTGAGAGGTTCATCAAGGTTGAAAACCAGGGTATTTTTGGCCAATAAGGAGCTATTAATATTAGCTCCGTGGACTCCAATCTGAATTTGGCTAACACCTTTGGTATCAGTTGGAACGGGGGAAAAGCGTAGGACAGATGGAAGTCCCATTTGTGAGCTAACGCATCTACTCCGAGAGCTTGATCCTGTCTCTGAAGAGAGAAGAAGACTGGTATTTTTGCATTTTCCTGTTTTGCAAAGAGGTCCACTTGGGGATAACCCCAACTCTTGGAAATCGTTTCGAATAATTCCTGATTGAGAGACCACTCTGCTTCCCTTATTTCTTTCCTGCTGAGGAGATCTGCTAAGGTGTTTTCCGTCCTTTAGATGGACTGCTGATAGAGAGGCCACATTGTTCTCTGCCCATCTTAGGATCTGATGCGCTAGACCCATTAGGGTTTTGCTTTTTGTGCCCCCTTGCTTTGTTAAATATAATACTGTCATCATATTGTCTGACAATATTTGGACATGTTGATTCACTAGAAATTCCTGGAGGGAGAGGAGGCTTAAGTGAACAGCCTTTAACTCTCTCCAATTTGAAGATCTTCTTGCTTCTGGTTTGGTCCAAACTCCCTGAATCGTTTTTTCTTCCAGATGAGCTCCCCATCCCAGCGCTGGCATCTGTAGTCAGCCTTCTGGTTACCGGAAAGACCCAAGGAAGCCCTTTTGAAACGTTTCCTAGGTTCCTCTCCCACCAGAGAGACCTTTTTGCTCTTGCCCCCAAGTTGAATTTCTTCTCCAGAGGTTCCTGGTATGACCAATTCATCAGGATATCCGATTGCAGAGGACGGGAATGCAACCTGGCCCACTGTACCGAAGGAATTGCTGCTGTCAACAGTCCCAGAGCGGACATGGCTTGTCTTACAGAGATCTCTGCTTGGATTGAAGTGTTATCAGGGTCAACCTGAATTTTTTGTATTTTATGGATCGATTTAGAACCTTTAAATTGAGAATCAGGCGGAACTTTCCTGATGGCTTTTTGACCAGAAAAATGTGGGAGTAAAACCCCTTCCCCTCTTGATCTTTCGGAACCTGGGAAATGACCTTCTGTTGCATCAGTTCCTGTAACAGAGACTTCATGGCCAGAGCCTTTTCCCGATCCTTTGGCAGGTTTGTGATGTAAAACCGACTTGGGGGGGCTTTGTGAGAATTCCAATTGATAACCCTTTTTGATTAACCCCAGAACAAAAGGACTCTTTGTTGTTTTTTCCCAGATTGGTAAGAAGTCCTGTAGTCTCCCCCCTACTAGATGGTCATTGTTTTTTAGGGGTTTGTTCTGGGGTTCTAAAGAGTACCCCACCTCTACCTCTTCCTCTCTGAGAAGACCAGGGTCTCTTCTGTGTGTGGTCCTTTTCCTTATCGGTTTGTCGAAAAGGACGAAAATTTTTCCTCTGCTGTACCGTTTTCTTCTTCTGTGGGAAAGCTTTCTTGTCTGCTGTCCTGTCAAGGACAGTCTCTAGTTCTGGCCCAAACATCAGGTCTCCTGAAAAGGGAATTCCGCACAGTTTTACTTTAGAAGCTGAATCCCCTGACCAGGTCTTTAGCCAGAGTGCTCTTCTTGCTGAGTTAACAAGCGCAGAGGACCTGGCTGACATCCTGATAGATTCTGCAGAGGCATCTGCCATATATTTTACTGCCTTAAGCAGGGTAGGGAAGGACTCCAATAAGTCTTTTCTGGAGGTACCTGCCACAACATGATTTTTAAGTTGCTCTAACCAGCACTCCAGACTTCTAGCCACAACCGTAGCCGCCATTGCTGGCTTAAGATTAGCTAGAGAGGAGTCCCAGGCTTTCTTCAGAAGCCCATCTGCCCTCTTATCCATAGCATCTTTGAGAATACCAATGTCCTCAAAAGCTAAATCAGTCTTCCTAGATACTTGAGAAAAGGCAGCGTCTATTTTTGTTTTTTTATTCCACAATAGTTCCTCATTCTCCTCAAAAGGAAACCTCCTTTTGAGGGTTTTAGAGAAAAACTGTCCTCTCTCTGGATTCTTCCATTCCTTTTTAATAGTGTCTGTTAACACTTTATGCACAGGGAACACCCTGTGCTTAATTTCCTCCAGCCCCAGGTACATCTTGTCATGCACAGACAGCTGAGCTTTTTCTTCCTGGATCTCCAGGGTAGTATAAATTGCCTTGAGTAATTCATCCACCTCCTCAAGTGACAGCTTATATCTAGATGATCTTGACTCTTCTTCCACCTCCTCCTCATCAATGGTTGAGGGTGGAATGCTTTCCCTTTCCTCCTCCGACTCACTTTCCACCTGTCTGGAAGTGGACTGAGGGAAACTGGAGTGAGAACTCTGCTCTTGGCTGGAACTCTGGCCGTGCTTTACAAGGGAACGCACTGTCCCTAGGGCCTCTGCTAACTCCTTCCTCACAGAAGATAAGAGCTCTTTGCACTCTTGTGAGGATTCTTTTACTAAATCCACAATGCAGGATTTGCACAGTGGTTTGGGCCAAGAGTCCCTTAAAGGATTTTTGCATGAGGGGCACTTTCTCCCTGTTCTCTCTGATTTGGCAGTAGCTTTCTGAAACAGAGAAACAAGAAAAAGCCAGGTCCTTTAGAACTAAGGCTTCAGAGAAAAGTAGTACCTCCAGCCAACACCCTAAGTGCCCAGAGTCTCACTCCTTTGCTGAACTGCTAATGGAAACTGTTACCCCATAGCAGACAGCAGCAGGTTTTGAATAACCACATCAAAGATAAAACACCCAGTGATATAAAAGGAAAGAGGTGCCACCGCACCTCTCCTACCTGGGCCTGGCCGGGAACCTGGGCGCCTGCATCCGCCATTGCTGCTGACGATTCCGCTGTCTCCATAGTGCAATCCGCAGCTGCTGCACTGTGTACTAGGCTCCATGTGCCAAACAAAAGGAAGTCCCGGCCAGAGGACCCGCCCCTTCCTCCTGCGTTCCAGCAGCAGGAACCAATCGCTGCTACGCCCCGCCGGAAGTATCCGCCCACCGGAACTGACATCACCTGCTGTCCGGGATTCGGCGCCGCCATGCAGAGGCCTGGCATGGACGCTCTTACTGAGCACAACCGCGGCCCCCCGAACACCCCGGGTGGAAAACTTCCGGCAGACCATTACTCCTGTGAGCCGGAGAAGGAAGGGACACCGGAGCACCCTCACGTACGGGAAGGAGCTGGGCTGGTCTGAGTACCCAAACGTGGAGGTCCTGCCAAAACCCTCTCCTTGGAGAGAGCGCAGCCCCTCTGGTTCCCCAAGCAGTGCTTCCACCATGGCGAAGGAAACACTAAAACTGATGGCATGGTGGAAGCAGCTGCTTTTTAAAGGGGCGTTGTCACGCAGTGTTTCCTGTCTAAGAGGTGGAGCTACGCTCTCTCCAAGGTGCTGTCCTGAAAGGCGAAGGGAGAAAAAAGTGCATTAATGTTTTTTTTTTTGGAGCCTGGAAAGCATTGCACCAGCAATCAGCAGATCCCCGGTGCCATGCAGGACTCCTGCAGACGTCAGTGTAATCTTTGTGCCCATACATTGTACGGGCAGGCAGTATCACGATGAAGTATTAGAGCACTCAACAGCGCCCTGGTAGTTCATTGAGAACTGTAAGCCGACAGCCGCAAAGGATGTCAGGACATGTGGTGCATTCATTCACAGAACTCTGTTCCCTAAGGTGAACTTATCCTTTAAAGCTGAAATCCAGGATAAGCAAATATTGTCTAAACACAACAACCATGGGTATTTTTTACTTGAATCTTGGTGGGCCTTGCCTATTTCTTCCAGATCAGAGCAGTAATCCAGGGCGACACTTTGTATCTGTGCAGGAGATCCTTATAATAAAGACCGGTCACTGCTGCCCTTTCAACTTATGCAGGGCGACTGGTCCCAACTCCACCCCCCTCCTGCAGGCAGTCTTTAGCGGTGAAGCCTGCTGGGTCACTCCCACAGCTCTGCACAGTTTATGTAGAATACAGTAATAAGTGGGTTTGGTAACAAAGCTGATTTATATTTTTTGTGGACTTGATGGATCTATTAATAAAATTTGTGTGCCCAGAGTTCAGTTTTAGGTTATTCCTCCATTTCTTATACACATCAACATGCACTGGTGTGGCTATGGCCTTATATCTCCTGTACTGTTCATCACAGAGGTAACAAAATACTCACTCCAGATTCCTGTGTAGCCTGCTCAAGCCACTGTCATATCGTCCACTAAGAAACTTGAATATAGGATGCAGAAATCTGGTCACAGGACCCAAGCCATGGATGGAGGACTCTTGACATCTACAGGTCCCTGGATTATCCAGTGTGTAGCCAAAATCCTTAAGAAACTAGGAAGAACAGTGTAAATGGACTGACTGGTATATTAGAATTTTACTATAAATCAATTGCTCTTTGTATCAAAGATTTTTTTTTTTTTTAAAAGCAGTTCTTGTTAAACTACTCTATAATCTTGGCTAGGTAATATCTAGCAACATTTCAGGCCAGAATACATTTTAAATGATTTTATTTTGCAGCCAATTAAAAGCTGACATGAAAAGTGGCTGTTTAACGGCAGGGTCCTAAAACTCTTGTTCTGGGGTGTGAGGCATCAGTGCCCCCAAAACCAAGCTGTCACTGACAGCTCACGGTCAACTGCTGTCAATTGGAAGCCAATTGACATGGCTCTCGATGACATTAGCAACGCGCAGCAAAACAGCGCTCAATGTTTGGGAGCCCTGCACCTACCAGCTCTGGCGATCACAACCCATTTCAAGGGCTGCACAGCAACTGGATCGCAAGGTACTTCTGTACCATGCGATCTGGTGTAGGCAAACACGCTGCATTTGTAACCTGGGTTTGGGGCGTCATTAACATGGACACCCATTGCAGATCGCAACTGCAGTGCATTTTGAACGCAGTGTGGGAAATGTGCACAAACGTGGGTTTCCCCACCACGTTCTGCTGTAAACTGGCTCTTATGTGGCCAAACCAGAGGTGATCATAACCAAATGCCAAGCATTGCTACAGTCTTAGGGGCACAGGCTTCAAAAGCAGCCTGAACCCAACATTGAAAGGTTTGACTTTAGATACATTTTAAACTAATTCAGTTCTCACAAATTTACAGCCTCTTCCGCACCAGAGCAATTTTTACATTTTGCTCTGGGCCCCTTGATTCAGTGATAACGGTCATTACTTCCAACATTGGTACAGCAATCTCCCGCTTGTGTCCTGACAGGGGGACAGCCCCCTGGCGAGAACACTCCGGCCATTGGCTGAGAGCGCTGATTGGGAGTCGGTCGGCAGACCTTTTTCAGTTACGAGCCTTCGACAGAAGCCAGCCGAACGGCCAGCTTCTGTCGGACCGGCTGCCGTAGACACAGGCCAAATTTCAGCCGGTTTCCATTGATCTGGCCGATGCCGTCTGACATTTGGCCCCTGTGTACTAGGCTTTAGATATGATTACTAAACAGCTGACAAGTTTGCTTTGAACACAGTTTAAAACCTCATTATGCATTTTTGCCCGTTGTTGGAAAGCATCTGGGTCCACGGAACAATCATGGATTGGAGACTTCCTGCGGATCTTGGGTAAGGGGCAGCAGAGGTGTCTGCGGAGAGATATGGAAATGTTTCATCATCATTTACAACGAATTAGAAGACTATACCAGAAAACAGATTTCCCATTTGCAAAATTGAAAAAAAAAAAACATTGTGATGAAAGTGAACCAAGCCTCTCTGCTACCAGGGCTGCAGCATAGAAGCTGGTGCCCTGTGCTGGAACATTGGGAATTACTCCACTGGCCATCACAAAGAGGCTTTGTGGATCAATGCTTCCTGTGATGCAAAGCAGCAGTCCTGGCTTCAGTATGGGCATCACTGAAGAGTGAAGTCCCATACTTTTTTCCCCAATCATGATATGACCCATCATATGACGAGTGTTAAGAAGAGTTTCACTTCCCAGTGAGCAATACCTAGCCCCCTTAAGGCCTCCAGGCAGCTGGAAATCTAATCTCCCCAGTGCCTCCCACGTCCTATACTAGTGCCCCCAAATCTTACAGTGCCCAGCAGCTCTCAAGTGCCTCCAAAGCTTCCACAGTGCCTCCCAAATCCTATAGTATCCCCATACCTCCCACAATGCCTCCAAAGCCTATACAGTGCCCCTTGGCTACCATGCTGCCCTCATACTGAACAATGCCCTCAACCCTACATAGTGGCCCACAGTGCCCCCCATCCTCCAACAGTGCCTTAGACCACCTCAAAAGCCCTATTTCCTATAGTCCCCTCCAACATCCCCCAGCCTACTAGAAACCCTCCAGTTCCTATAAAAGCACCAGACCTCCAAAATGCATCCCCTGAACCCCTGGAGAGACCCCAACCCCCCTCCAGAACCCCTAAGGCACTTCTAAGGATCTATATATTTTTTTCCCGCTGACACCATAAGAGCATTTTTTTCCCTCCTACAGATCCCTTTTAGCTGAGTGTTCTCTCTCCTACTGACCAAACACAAGTCCATTCTCACACAATAGCGCACAGACACTAAAGTGTTCTTTCCACTCACCATCAATGCCAAAGTATTTCTACCTCTTTCTTCTGCTTGCAACCAATGACATGGCATATAGATGCTGGGACATTTTTTACTTGCTAATCACTGAAGCCAGGGCATTTTTTCCTATGCACTGACCACCAATGAATGCTATGCGAGGATTTACACTACCTACCAAGGTATAACATGATCCTAATTACACTATCTGCGAAAGCATAACATGGGCCTTTGCACTGACCCCTCCATACATGACAGGGACGCACATTTCAATTACCACTAATGCACTTAAAAAGATACTACACTAAAATGTAAGAAGTTTTTATTTATTTATTTTTTTTTACTACCCAGAAATGTAAAAAGCCATAGCAGCAGTGAGAGGTGCTGCCTTTAGGGATGCAATCTATTCTAAGTGTTGCGTACGACAGATAGATGGCCAGGATGCATTATCAAAATCTTGCGATTGAACTTTGTACTTTGAAGTTACACTCCCGGCCCTAAAACTTCAGTTAATCTGGGGAAGGCAAATGCCGTGTACACACGACCGGACTTTTGGTCGGACGGAACTTCGAAGAACTTCTTGATGGAGTTCCGCCGGAGTTCCAACGAATCGGACTTGCCTACACACGATCACACCAAAGTCCGATCGTTTCAAACGTGATGACCTACGACCGGACTAAAATAAGGAAGTTAATAGCCAGTAACCAATAGCTGCCCTAGCGTCGGTTTTAGTCCGTCGGACTAGCATACAGACGAACTGATTTTTCGACCGGACTCGAGTCCGTCGGAAAGATTCGAAACATGTTCCAAATCTAAAGCCAGTCTGATTTTTCAACAGCAAAGGTCTGATGAAGCCCACACATGATCGGATTGTCCGGTGGATTCGTTCCGTCGGACTTTTGCTGTCAAAAAGTCCAGTCGTGTGTACACGGCAAAAGGCAAAAAACCCTTAAAAACCATGCTCTAATTGCACTAACACGGAAAAAGTCCTTTAGGATCCCCAAAGGCAACCAGATGTGTTAAATGGCAAACTGACATCCCACAAAATGATATAGATCTATATCAACTACTACTGATTTAGTCTAGGAGGATTACCAGAGACAAATGCCTTCTTTACACCTCAATCCCATAACAGTTGGCCCTCTGGTCTTCTGTTCTCCTGGCCCAGGACGTGGGCTGGCTTTTGATATTATGCACAACACAGGCCTGCTGGCCCAAAATTTATTGCAAAGATGCTGGCAGGGGAGTGGCCACACAAATGGCGAAGTGGAAAAGCTTTGAAGGACAAAGCGTCCAGCAGAGAGGAAGCCTTCAAGACCATGAATAAGAAATACAAGCAATATACTCATTAGAGCCACCCAAGCAGCATACAATGGGGAGGGGTGGAGCTTCAAATTTTGAATACTGCCCAGAATTCCACTTTAAAATGCCAAGTGCAGTGTTTACTGTCTGGCTATGTATTGGAGGCCCATTAGAAACCTATGAGTGTACACCCAAAACACGCAAGTTGCCTTGCACACAAATCTGGCCTCAAACTTTGGCAAAGTAAGGAAACAAAGAAGGGGAGGAGTTTGTCCATGAAAACAAAAAGCCATTTTCTTATCTTTTAAATAGGTCCCAGATAGGTTAATACAGTGAAGGGAATTCAAGTGGTAGTAAACACAGCTTGTATGCATACAGGCACATGTCCTAAACAGGCACTGATTAGCAGATACCCAGTGTTTCTGCATCCGGTGACTTCAGTGGCGCATGCGTTCTAAATAGACAGCATACTCATGTTGTCAATTTAGAGCTCTATGCCACGCCCATGACTCCCGCATGCATGTGCAGGATTGACAACATCATGGCTTGGCGAATTCGAACAGCCAGAAGGAAGACTGGGAAAAGATGGAAGCACTCTCAGCTGTGACAGCGCACTTGTGGAGGTTTTCCCTTTAAGGCAAGTCTTTTATAATATGCTAGTATGTGATGCATACTAGCACATTATATTACCTTGCAGGAGAAATTTTCCTTTTTTGGTCCTGAAAGTTTACTACCACTTTAACTGAGACTGGAGCAGGCAGAATTTGGAGCAGCATTTTTAAAGCTCAACAAAGTGTATGTTCCTATTTTCAGAAAAAGTAAAAAGGTAAACACTCTACAACCTCCACAGCCATCTGGTCCCTGCTGTATTTATCTTTGTGGATGATGAGCGATCGGTAAACTGGGATTTTAAAGCTGGCTATAGACAGTTTGACTCTCAGCTTGTGTTCAGTAGGGACCGGCCGGGATTAAAACCATGCATGGGCAAGCTGAATGTACTCAAATTGATTGATCTGTCAACTTGGATACAACCCGCCTGTCATATTTTACATGCAATGATCACTAGTGGCCATTATAACCGCTAACAGTAATCACTGTGTTCTTGTAGCAGGGGTGGCTCTCCCGCCCAGAAAACACAATGGCTCAGCGAAAAGTATTCCCCCATCAACACAGTCAGTTGCAGGAAAGACAATCACTCCATCTATGGTCGGCTTTAATCCCTACGATTCTCCTTTCAGCAACGTATCCGGGACAGACCAGAGTGATACTGATTGGTCAGCACCGGCACAAAGCATTCTTTCCGATCCATCCCAAAAGTGCTGCAGAGGCATCCTACAACCTTTTAACTCTCCAGAGCGTCTGCAGTGGAGTACCTCTATGCTCAAAAGCTTTGCGTTCCAGCTCCAAAAATGACCCTTTGCTCTAATGGAAGGAGTGATCTCCTGCCTGACCCTATAGTTGCGTGGAGTGATCTCCTGCCTGACCCTATAGTTGCGTGGAGTGATCTCCTGCCTGACCCTATAGTTGCGTGGAGTGATCTCCTGCCTGACCCTATAGTTGCGCGGAGTGATCTCCTGCCTGACCCTATAGTTGCGCGGAGTGATCTCCTGCCTGACCCTTCTGGAAGAGCAGCTGAGGAACATCAGGGGGGAGGTGTCAAACAAGTAGCGCAGATCTCCATCCTGCTCCATGTATGTGTACCTTGTTACTGCCATCATCCTATCCCCAGGTTATGGCTTTGTAATGGTGCAGCACAGGGTGGAGGTAGTGCTCAATGTACCAGCACAGATTAGGAAATTAAATTAGATATGTCCATGGTCGATGGGGAGTAAATTCACTATGGACTTGGTTTAAAAGCGCCTAAAAGATATCAGGGCTGTGTTGTCCCTTAAAAGAAGATACTTTTCTGTATTTTTATCCTTCTTTAGAATACTATCCATTTGTACAATCCTAAATTAAGACCCCTTATTCCATTTGCAGTTTTCATAATTGTGTATCACACAAAGAATAAAGTGCTTTTACTTTTTAAATATGGAACTGGAGTCTAAAAATGAAAATGGTTTAGTTTTTGGGTAGTGTTTGAGGCAGGGGAAGGCAACCTACTGCTGTCAGATGGCTGATGGCACCCCCCAGTGCTTTTCAGCTTTGCATACCAGTACTGCTCACCGCATTTGTGTTCCCTCCGTTGGGCAGTGTGATCGCCTGCCAACAGTATAATTCCAACAAAGTGGCTGGGGCAGCACCTGGGAGGGAGGCAGCAAAGCAGGAGCTGGTACTGAAGTAAAACCATTGAACCCTATAGTTCTCTGGAGGTATTTTGCTATGCCGACACCAACCATGGGAGTATTTTGCTGCATTGATACCAGTCCTCGGATTTGTTATTTGTTGCACTGACACCAATGCTGAGATTTTGCTGCACCAACACCAACCAACGGGGTATTTTGTTGCACTGACACCAACCCTAGGTTTTTTTATTTGTTGCACCGACACCAGTGCTGGGATTTTCTATTTTTTTGGTTTGCTGCTCTGACACCAATCTATGGGTATTTTGCTGCACCGGTCCATGGATATTTTGTAATTTTACACCAATTCTGTGGGTTTATTAGTACAGTCACTGACAACATAGGCCGGTGAGCATTACTGGCAACCACTGTGATTGTGAAACTATTTAAATTTTGGATCTTTGCAAGCTGTTGACTATACTCCAAATTTAACACAGTGACCTTGTTCATTTATTACTATTTCAGTTTATTTCACCACAATTTACTTGCTATATGGTTTCCTTTTATAATGAAGAACATGAAGTAGACATTGTTTTATAAATCCAGCACTTTAAATTCCTTACAAAACGTTTTCACCCACTAGGCTCAAAATGTTGCCTACCCATAAATGAAACCATATCACGTAAACTTATTTTATATTGTTTTACAGGGATCTTTCAGACAGGCATTGAATTATAAAGCATGAAAGCATATTAACGCACCAATAGCGTTAATGAGCGTTATGCATGTGTTGTACATGCGCTCATTTTGTGTCAGGCAACACTCAAATGCCCTGTGAGAGGTTTTATTGTTATTTTGTATAAGGCTGAAATGGGAAATCACTTTTGCCTCACCACAATGCTAAAGCTGCACTGTGAACACCTACATCCGCTCCCTATTCTAACAATTTTGAGTGGCATTCGAGAAGCATTTAAAAACATGACCCACCCATTTCCAACACCTGTGTGAAAGAGCCCTAAAGAAAAACTTCCTGTCTGCACTATAGCGGTTTTACTGCTAAAGGTTGGCACCTGTGCGCCACATACACATATATATATATATATATATATATATATATATATATATATATATATATATATATATATATATATATATATATATATATATATATATATATATATATATATACATACATACACACACACCTCACATTTTTGTAAATATTTTATTCTATCTTTTCATGTGACAACACTAAAGAAAGGACACTTTGCTACAATGTAAAGTGATCTTTAGAAGAGGCTTCCTTCTGGGATGACAGCCATGCAGACAAATTTGATGCAGTGTGTGGTGTATGGTCTGAGCACTGATAGGCTGATCCCCCCCACCCCTTCAACCTCTGCAGCAATGCTGGCAGCACCCAAAGACAACCTTTGGATAGGACGCTGAGTACGTGCACTCAACTTCTTTGGTCGACCATGGCAAGGCCTGTTCTGAGTGGAACCTGTCCTGTTAAACCGCTGTATGGTCTTGGCCACCGTGCTGCAGCTCAGTTTCAGGGTCTTGGCAATCTTCTTATAGCCTAGGCCAACAATTCTTTTTTTCAAAGCCTCAAAGAGTTCTTTGCCATAGAGTGCCATGCTAAACTTCCAGTGACCAGTATGAGAAAGAGCGATAACACCAATTTAACACACCTGCTCCCCATTCACACCTGAGACCTTGTAACACTAACGAGTCACATGACACCGGGGAGGGAAAATGGCTAATTATGCCCAATTTGGACATTTTCACTTAGGGGTGTACTCATTTTTGTTGCCAGTGGTTTAGACATTAATGGCTGCGTGTTGAGTAATTTTGAGGGTATGGCAAAATTACACTGTTATACAAGCTGTACACTCACTACTTTACATTGTAGCAAAGTGTCATTTCTTCAGTGTTGTCACATGAAAAGATACAATAAAATATTTACAAAAATGTGAGGGGTGTACTCACTTTTGTCAGATAATATATATACACACACGTGATCCGACACTTCTAGGTAGGGGGTGCGTGCATGTGCGTCGCTGGCGTCTCACTTCCGCTTTGATTACACACAGCCGGAGCCAATCCATGGGTACCACAAACTCAATGTCCGCTGGCACACGCCGGTTGTGAGAAAAAACAAAAAAAACAAAAAAACAAAAAAACAAAAAAAAAACCACACAGAATCACTATGTAAACAAGACAGATCGCCACTCTGACAGGAGGGAAAGGATGGAATTTGTATCCCTTGAAAACCAGGGAATAAATTCCATCTCTTCCCCTAGTAAAAGCACCCCACACAGTACAGTAAAACACTGGGTAGTCACACAATTAACCCTTTGCTCGCCCCTGATGTTTAACCCCTTCCCAGCCAGTGTCATTAGTGACAGTGCATATTTTTAGCACTGCTCACTGTATTAGTATCACTGGTCCCAAAAATTGTCAGTACGTCCGCCGCAATATCACAGTCCTGCTATAAGCCTGATTACTGCTATTACTAGTTAATAAAAATATCCCATGGTTTGTAGAGGCTATAACTTTTGCGCAAAACAATCAATATACGCTTATTGGGATATTTTTTTAACAAAAAATGTGTGGCAGAATATATATTGGTCTAAACAGAAGAAAAAATAAGTGATTTTTTTCAATTTTTTAGGTTTTATAGTATAGAATAAAATTTTTATTTTTTCAAAATCGTAAGTTTTTTCTAGTTCATAGCGCAAAAAAACAAAAAAAAAAAAAAAAAAAAAACAGGAGATCAAATGCAACCAAAAGAAAGCTCTATTTGTTGGGGGAAAAAAATAAGGATTTCAATTTTTTTTGGGGTACAGCATTGCATGACCGCGCAATTGTTAAAGTAACGCAGTGCCGTTTCACAAAAAACTGGCCTGGTCATGAAGAGGGTAAATCTTTCAGAGGTCAATTGGTTAAGGTCTCATGCACACAGGACATTTTTTTTTTTTTTTTTACCTTACCTAGAAGCCTTTTTCCTGGAAGCAGCATTTTTGCAGAAAAACATCTAACGCATGTAAAAGTGTCTTTTACAAGCATTTAGGCACAAAGGCATCAAGCGCTTGAGCGTTAATTCATTTACCTGGCAAGAGTAAATAAATGTATTCTGCCCATTGAAATGCATTAACGCTCAAGCAGTAAACATGCCCAGCGTTGACACACATTTAGCACTTTCTCTGCCCAAACTCTTCTGCTCTCCTGAACGCACCAGCAGTGGGGTTTTTTTTCCTGCCTCTAATATCTCACCTGCCACTAAGGCCCAGTTCACACTAACGCGATGCGAGACCCCTGCAAATCCAGTGCAGGTTTCCAGCCCACATCGCACCTAAATCGCACAGTGGTTCACACTGAGACGTGCGAACCGCTGCGGGAGTCAATGTAAAGTTAACTACACCCCCAGATCGGTTCGCAGATCACAGTGAAATGGTGCAGGATTCCGATCGCATAGGTGTGAAAACCCATGCGATCCGATTCTAGTGCGAACCAAAAAAAAAAAAAAAAAAATAGGGGTCCTTCACCATTTTGGTGCAAACGTGATGCAATTTCAGTCAGTTTGTATGGCTGAAATCACATGCAATCTGAACAGCAATGAAGTGCTAATCACATGCAGTATCTGGCATCGCAGTAGCGTGAACCGGGCCTCAACACTGATAAAAGCCTATGTGTGCATGGACACATAGGCTAACACGCAGGGGAGTTTAGAGGCAAAAAAAAAACATCTGACCCCCCTAGGTGTGCATGAGGCCTAAAAGATAACCAAGGTCTAGTTAACCAATGTACACGAATACCATTCACCTAAAACTCAATGAAAATTATAGAACAGCACAGCAATCTTTACCTGGGAACATTCCTCTCTCTGGCTCTGGTAGGAATCCAAGTACATTTCTGGTGTAATTTTTCTTCCATTCTTGTTACAAAGACGCGATCGCTGAATAACTGAAAGACAATAAAGATTTTTAAACTCAATCTTCAACACCTAAACTTTAACCTATGCCACGTTCCACATACAATTCAACCTTCCTGCCCCCAATAGCCCAGCAAACTGAAGGCTCCATGACACTTATTTGTAACCTGGGGATCAGCTGGGAGAGTCTTGCAGATTAACCCTTTCCTGGACACTCAGTGGGCTCAGGATCTCACAAAACTTTATTGTGCTCTGTTTTAAGAACTCTAGAACAAATGGACAAACTTACCTCTGTTGTCTACAGCAGAGGAGGCCTAATGAATCAATCAATATAAGGGGCCTCAAGTGCAGCCCTGGACATATGGTTGCCACCTCATCCCTTTAAACCCGAACACATATCAATTACACAGGTTCTGTGGTTGATTAACCACTTCAGCCCCGGAAGGTTTTACCCCCTTCCTGACCAGAGCACTTTTTACAATTTGGCACTGCATCGCTAATTGCGCGGTCATGCAATGCTGTACCCAAACAAAATTTGTGTCCTTTTCTTCCCACAAATAGAGATTTCTTTTGATGTTATTTGATCAGCTCTGCCGTTTTTATTTTTTGCGCTATACACGGAAAAAGACCGAAAATTTTGAAAAAAAATGATATTTTCTACTTTTTGTTCTAAAAAAAAAAAATCCAATAAACTCAATTTTAGTCATACATTTAGGCCAAAATGTATTCGGCCACATGTCTTTGGTAAAAAAAATGTCAATAAGTGTATATTTATTGGTTTGCGCAAAAGTTATAGCGCCTACAAACTAGGGTACATTTTCTGGAATTTACACAGCCTTTAATTTATGACTGCCTATGTCATTTCTTGAGGTGCTAAAATGGCAGGGCAGTACAAAACCCCCACAAATGACCCCATTTTGGAAAGTAGACACCCCAAGGAAATTGCTGAGAGGCATGTTGAGCCCATTGAATATTTATTTTTTTTGTCCCAAGTGATTGAATAATGACAAAAAAAAAAAAAAAAATTACAAAAAGTTGTCACTAAATGATATATTGCTCACACAGGCCATGGGCATATGTGGAATTGCACCCCAAAATACATTTAGCTGCTTCTCCTGAGTATGGGGATACCTCATGTGTGGGACTTTTTGGGAGCCTAGCCGCGTACGGGGCCCCAAAAACCAATCACTGCCTTCAGGATTTCTAAGGGCGTACATTTTTGATTTTACTCCTCACTACCTATCACAGTTTTGAAGGCCATAAAATGCCAAGATGGCACAAAACCCCCCCAAATGACCCCATTTTGGAAAGTAGACACCCCAAGCTATTTGCTTTGAGGCATGTTGAGTCCATGGAATGTTTTATATTTTGACACAAGTTGCGGGAAAGTGACAAATTATTTATTTATTTATTTATTTTTTGCACAAAGTTGTCACTAAATGATATATTGCTCACACAGGCCCTGGGCATATGTGGAATTGCACCCCAAAATACATTTAGCTACTTCTCCTGAGTACGGGGATACCACATGTGTGGGACTTTTTGGGAGCCTAGCCGCGTACGGGGCCCCGAAAACCAATCACCGCCTTCAGGATTTCTAAGTGTGAAAATTTTTGATTTCACTCTTCACTGCCTATCACAGTTTCGGAGGCCATGGAATGCCCAGGTGGCACAAACCCCCCCCCCCCAAATGACCCCATTTTGGAAAGTAGACACCCCAAGCTATTTGCTGAGAGGCATGGTGAGTATTTTGCAGCTCTCATTTGTTTTTGAAAATAAAGAAAGACGAGAAAAAAAAATTTTTTTTTTCTTTTTTCAATTTTTAAAACTTTGTGACAAAAAGTAAGGTCTGCAAAATACTCACTATACCTCTCAGCAAATAGCTTGGGGTGTCTACTTTCTAAAATGGGGTCATTTGGGGTTTTTTTTGCCACCTGGGCATTCCATGGCCTCCGAAACTGTGATAGGCAGTGAAGAGTGAAATCAAAAATTTACGGCCTTAGAAAGCCTGAAGGCGGTGCTTGGTTTTCGGGGTCCCGTACGCAGCTAGGCTCCCAAAAAGTCTCACACATGTGGTATCCCCGTACTCAGGAGAAGCAACAGAATGTATTTTGGGGTGTAATTTCACATATTCCCATGGCATGTTTGAGCAATATATCATTTAGTGACAACTTTGCGCAAAAAAAAAAAAAAAATTAAAAAAAATTGTCTCTTTCCCGCAACTTGTGTCACAATATAAAATATTCCATTGACTCGACATGCCTCTCAGCAAATAGCTTGGGGTGTCTACTTTCCAAAATGGGGTCATTTGGGGGGGTTTTGAACTGTCCTGGCATTTTATGCACAACATCTAGAAGCTTATGTCACACATCACCCACTCTTCTAACCACTTGAAGACAAAGCCCTTTCTGACACTTTTTGATTACATAAAAAAATAATTTTTTTTTTAAAGAAAATTACTTTGAACCCCCAAACATTATATATTTTCTTTAAAGTAAATGCCCTACAGATTAAAATGGTGGGTGTTTCATTTTTTTTTTTCACACAGTATTTGCGCAGCGATTTTTCAAACGCATTTTTTGGGGGAAAAAACACACTTTTTTAAATTTTAATGCACTAAAACACATTATATTGCCCAAATGTTTGATGAAATAAAAAGGATGGTCTTAGGCCGAGTACATGGATACCAAACATGATATGCTTTAAAATTGCGCACAAACGTGCAGTGGCGACAAACTAAATACATTTTTAAAAACCTTTAAAAGCCTTTACAGGTTACCACTTTAGATTTACAGAGGAGGTCTACTGCTAAAATTACTGCCCTCGATCTGACCTTTGCGGTGATACCTCACATGCATGGTGCAATTGCTTTTTACATTTGACGCCAGACCGACGCTTGCGTTCGCCTTAGCGCGAGAGCAGGGGGGACAGGGGTGCTTTTTTTTTTTTTTTTTCTTTATTATTATTATTTATTTTTTTTATCTTATTTTTAAACTGTTCCTTTCATTTTTTTTTTTTTTAAATAATTTTTATTGTTATCTCAGGGAATGTAAATATCCCCTATCATAGCAATAGGTAGTGACAGGAACTCTTTTTTGAAAAAATTGGGGTCTATTAGACCCTAGATTTCTCCTCTGCCCTCAAAGCATCTGACCACACCAAAATCGGTGTGATAAAATGCTTCCCCAATTTCCCAATGGCGCTGTTTACATCCGGCGAAATCTAAGTCATAAAATGCTCGTAGCTTCCGGTTTCTTAGGCCATAGAGATGTTTGGAGCCACTCTGGTCTCTGATCAGCTCTATGGTCAGCTGGCTGAATCACCGGCTGCATTTTCAGCTTCCCTGTTGAGACAGGAGAGCCAGAGAAAAACACGGAAGACGTTGGGGGGGGGGGCATTCCCTCCCACTGCTTGTAAAAGCAGTCTAGAGGCTAATTAGCCGCAAGGATTGCTTTTACATGAAAGCCGACCGCTGGCTGAAAAGAATGATACCAAGATGATACCTAAACCTGCAGGCATCATTCTGGTATAACCATTCAAAGTCGTGAATGGCGTACCTGAAGACAAAAAAATGGTTAACAATAAAGCACAGTAAACGGTAAAGTATAAAAAATTGCATACCTGAAAAACAAACATGATAAAACATAATAACAATAAAACATTGCAGAATAGAATACAGTAAAAAAGAGCAGAACAATAGAGAGAATAGAGAGAGAGAGAGAACAATAAAACGACAACTATTTTTTTTTATTTTATATTTTTGTTTGTGTTTTTTTTTATTTTTTTACACTTTTTTTTGTAACTGTAACTTTTATAACTGTAACCGGTTCCAGGTTCGGGTCTCTCAAAATGCGATGGCATCTTGGGAGACCCTGTGAAAGTGTGCCTAGTCTGTGCAATGCTGTACCCTACGCTAATACTCAACTAGTGCATGGTAGCGTTCAAAACATTCACCAATGCAAAGACCAGGATTGTCAGGACAGGAGGGACAATAATAGCGGGTGTCACGCCTATATCCGCGCTTGCTGCAGACACGACATCTTTTTTGGGGGGGTTCGTTGGGTAGGGGTACTCGGGAGGACATAAAAATGCCTCTCATGCAGCCGACTGCATTTGGTTGGGGATGTGAATGGGGGAAGTACGGGCGCTGCAGAAGCGGTGGGTTCCCAATTAGAATTGGCGAATGCAGCAGGAAGGGCATTATGGGCACGACGGGCCTGTGTTTGTCTTTCTGGTGGCAACGGGACACTACTTGTGCTTGCCACCTCACCAGCTTGAACTGCACTTATGGGACTCGCCACGTCACCAAGTGTTACTGCAGTGCGGGTTTGACTACGACCGGGGTGTACTAGGCCGCTGGTGCTTGCCAGTTCACCAAAACGCTACCAAAAAAACTGTTAGCGATCGCAGGGATCAGGCCTGACTCTGCGAACGCCGCAGTTATGCGTTTAGTGTTTTGTAAGTGTCAGTGATTGATCGATACTGCACTTGGGTGGGCTGGGCCGGGCGGAGGGGCAAAACGCAGGTGCTAGCAGGTATCTGGGCTGATCCCGCTAACACTGCGTTTGTGGGAACCCTAAACTGCTGGGGACGCTAGTATAGATCTGATCGGATCAGATATTGATCCGTTCAGATACTATACCACGAAGGGAGGTGTATGCTGCGTGCGTGGGTGTTAGCGGTACTGTCGCTAACCTGACGCTGCCTGGGGCTGGTGCTTGCCAGTTCACCAAAACGCTACCAAAAAAACTGTTAGCGATCGCTGGGATCAGGCCTGACTCTGCGAACGCTGCAGTTATGCGTTTAGTGTTTTGTAAGTGACAGTGCTCGATCGATACTGCACTTGGGTGGGCTGGGCTTGGCCGGGTGGAGGGGAAAAACGCAGGTGCTAGCGGGTATCTGGGCTGATCCCGCTAACACTGCGTTTTTGGGAACCCTAAACTGCTGGGGACGCTAGTATAGGCCTGATCGGATCAGATATTGATCCGTTCAGATACTATACCACGAAGGGAGGTGTATGCTGCGTGCGTGGGTGTTAGCGGTACTGGCGCTAACCTGACGCTGTCTGGGGCTGGTGCTTGCCAGTTCACCAAAACGCTACCAAAAAAACTGTTAGCGATCGCAGGGATCAGGCCTGACTCTGCGAACGCTGCAGTTATGCGTTTAGTGTTTTGTAAGTGACAGTGATCAATCGATACTGCACTTGGGTGGGCTGGGCTTGGCCGGGCGGAGGGGAAAAACGCAGGTGCTAGCGGGTATCTGGGCTGATCCCGCTAACACTGCGTTTTTGGGAACCCTAAACTGCTGGGGACGCTAGTATAGATCTGATCGGATCAGATATTGATCCGATCAGATACTATACCACTAAGGGAGGTGTACGGTGCGTGCGTGGGTGTTAGCGGTACTGGCGCTAATCTAACGCTGCCTGGGGCGACGCATATCACCGCCGGGCAATCAGGGGGCTAAACCTTTATTCGGTAATAAACGGCGGGTGCCCTGACACTATAAAAAATAAAGGAACTAACCAGCATCACCCGTAACGGTTATACGGTGATCAGGGGTGAAAGGGTTAACTAGGGGGCAATCAAGGGGTTAAAACATTTATTAGATAGTATATGGGGGTCCCTGACGCTATAAAACGCTGACGGCGAACCTAAATATTTACCTCCCTAACTAGCGTCACCAGCGACACTAATACAGCGATCAGAAAAATGATCGCTTAGTGACACTGGTGACAGGGGGTGATCAAGGGGTTAAAACTTTATTAGGGGGGGTTAGGGGGGTACCCTAGACCTACAGGGGGCTAACACTCACTGCCCTACCACTTCTAACTGTCACAAACTGACACTATGCAGTAATCAGAAAAAAAAAAAAAAAATACTGCTTGGTGTCAGTTTGTGACGGGGGGAGGGGGGGTGATTGGGGGGGGGATCAGGGGGCGATGGGGGGGGTGTAAAGTATGCCTGGCATGTTCTACTGTGTGTGTGTGTGTGTGTGTTGTGCACTCACATGTCTTCTCTCCTCGGCGCTGAAACGGAAACTGCCAAGCCGAGGAGAGATGACATCACATCCTCTGCCTGTGTGAAACTACACACAGGCAGGGGAGGATTCCCATTGGCTGGGAGCGATCGCGAGGGGGGGGGCCACGATCGGATGGTCTCCCCCTCGCCTCTCATCGCTTCCAGTCACAAGCCGACCGCCGCTGGCACCGGGGGGGTCCGATCGGACCCCCCGCCCGAGGGAGGCAGATCACGTACGGGTACGTGATTCTGCCTGCCCGTGCCATTCTGCCGCAGTATATCTGCGTTAGGCGGTCGGCAAGTGGTTACGGTGGTAATTAAACTCACTTGGTGCCTTATCTGCATTTAATTAGCCTCAGAACCTGTGTAATTCAAAGGTGTTCGGGTTTAAAGGGATGAGGTGGCAACTCTACCTGGACATCACCAAAGGACCACACATAATACTCAGTTTGGCCCCGTTCACACCGGAGCAATTTTCTGCTTGAAGCTTGTAGCTCCAAAACGCTCAATAAGCCAAATCCCATTCATTTAAATGGTCCCTGTTCACATCTGAGCGTTCTGTCGCCTGAAGCAAAACGTCTGAACGTACACGAGCTTCTTTTTCTCAGATTACAAGCGTTTTTGGAGCCCATAGACTTCAATAGAAACGCCTGATTTGAGCGTTTCATGAGCGTTGTCAAGTTTTCTGCTCAAACAGCAGTTCTCCACCCCTAATTTCCTCTCCTTCTCCTTCCCCTAGTGCTTTCTATTGGCTAAACAAAAACGCTTAAAGCTGTAAAATGCTTGTAATATGCTTCTAAAACGCTTTAAAAAAGCTTGTAAAAGTCTGCAAAAAAGCTTAAAAAAATGCCCGAAAAACACCAGTGAATTGATACATTCAGGTGTGAATGGAGCCTCAATGTAATACTACAGAAAGTTATCAGAGGCTGCAAACATGCAACAAGTGATGGACAGAGACTGCAGACATGCTTCAAGAGATGGTCAGAGACTGCAGACCAGGGTTAAGCTCAAGCGTGTTTGGGCATGAGTCTGAACCCGCCTGAGCTATCACTCTTCTGAAGGAAGCTGGCACTGTGGACAGCCAATCATAACTCGGAAAGACATTAAGGCTGGGTTCACACTATTGCGAATTGTTTTCTCCGCATACAATTTGCATGCCAGGAGATCATGACCAGCTCTATATGGAGCCGGTTCACACATCTCCGGAGCGGCTCCGGTGCGAATTGCACAGGAGTCCTGTGCGTCTTTTAGTCCATTTCAGGTTCAAATTCAGCCAAAAATTTTGACTGAAATCAGACCTGAAATAGAGCTGCACAATTAATCGTCAAGAATCATTATCGTGATTAATCGTCAAGAATCATTATCACGATCTTGACTAGTGTTTCCCTATTCTTTCTATGCAAAGAATTCTCTCTGCTCTTCTGAAGCCACAGCCATCAAAAGAAAGGAAGAGAAAAACCAGGCAGTCTGCCAAGAAACAAAACATTCTTTATCAGTTGAACTTAAGTATAAACATTGTAACAGTTTGTCAATGTAATAGACTTCCTGTGTAAGTGAAAAAAGTTTAACCACTTAAACACTAAACCTTTTTCTGAGATTGTTGGTTTCAAGTTAAAATCATTTTTTTTTGCTAGAAAATTACTTAGAACCCCCAAACATATATATTTTTTTAGTAGACACCCTAGAGAATAAAATGGTGGTTGTTGCAATATTAGGGACAATTGCCCATATTAGGGACATTGCCCATATTATAACATACTTTATGTCACACTGTATTTGCGCAGCAGTCTTTCAAATGCAATTTTTTTGGAAAAAATTACTTTAATGAAATAAAAAAAAAATCTAACCAATAAAGTTATCCCTTTTTTTTTTTTGTATAATGTGAAAGATTTTACGTCGTGAGAATCATGAGAGAATCGTGATCTTTTTATCCTAAGAAAAAAAATTGTGATTCTCATTTTAGCCAGAATCGTGCAGCTCTAATCTGAAACGGTGAACAGGGACGCACCGGATCCCTGCTTCGGACAGAACCAGACTGTCTCTGCCAGTTATGCTGGTTATGATTGGCTGTCTACAGTCGCAGCGCATTGGCTGGATAGCTCAGGCAGATTGTAACTTGTGTCCAAACATGCCTGATCTCATCCCTACTGTGGACATGCTACAAGAGATGGTCAGAGACAAGGATGAGCTCAGGGGTGTTTGAACACGAGTCCGAACCTGCCTGAGTTAGCTTGCTGGGAAGTTGTCAAAGTCAAAAGCCAATCATAGATGGCGGTGGCATTCCCCACCCTATAGCTGCATACGTGCACTTAGCTGCCTCCACCACCCATCATTGACTGTTGGCTTTGATAGCTTCCCGGTGAGATAGCTCAGGTGGGTTGGGACTCGCATCCGAACACAACTGAGCTCATCCCTGGTCAAAGACTGGACATTCTACAAAAGATGGCCAGAGATTGCAGATAAGCTATAGGAGAAGTTCAGAAACTGGAGACATGCCACTGTAGTTGCAGGAGATGTGAGATCTTGGAGGGCTTCCAAAATAATTTCTTTCCAAACTACAGCTCATGCTATATTCTAGTCCAATTAGCTGCAAACCAGGTCATACTCTGACATAAAACACATGTAAACAAAGAGGCTGGTGATGTCAGTGCCCTTATAGGGACATTGCCCATATTATAACATTGTACTAACTAAAATCCATTCTAAAGAATAATTTTTCTTAACTGGCTTAACTAAACACGAAAACATAGAAAACTGTCCTTGGTGGCCCCCGAGGGTTGTACAATAAGTGTTAAAGCGGAGTTCCACACAAAAATGGAACTTCCGCTTTTCGGAACCCTCCCCCCCTCCGGTGTCACATTTGGCACCTTTCAGGGGGGAGGGGGGTGCAGATACCTGTCTAAGACAGGTATTTGCACCCACTTCCGGCATAGACTCCCATGGGAGTCTATGCCTCTTCCTGTCCCTCCGCGCTGTCTCCTGGGAAACACACAGCTCCCAGGAGAGAGCGGGGACCACTTACGATGCGCAGCGCAACTCGCGCATGCGCAGTAGGGAACCGGGAAGTGAAGCCGCAACGCTTCACTTCCTGATTCCCTCACCTAGGATGGCGGCGGCAGCTGCCGAGAACCGAGCGGGTTCTCGGCGTCGCCTGCCGACATCGCTGGACCCTGGGACAGGTAAGTGGCCATGTATTAAAAGTCAGCAGCTGCAGTATTTGTAGCTGCTGGCTTTTAATATTTTTTTTTTTGGCGGTGTGGATGGACCCCCGCTTTAAAGTCCACAGGTGCCCCCAGGCTGCAAATTGAACATCAGGGGCCAAAGGGCCAAAGGTTTTCCAGTTTAATAAATTGGCTTTAGGCAATACTGTATATTAACAATATGTACATAGTTTGCCACTTGTCCACGATTTCATCCTCTAACCACTAATCCCTCTCCATCTCCATATCCAATCTATCTAAAAAAAATTGCCTTCAGTTATACTTTGAGTTTTGAATACAGTAGGAAAGAACTAAGGTCCCTTTCATGTTTTTTATTGATCCCTATATAATTCACACATTTATTTGTACTGGAGACCACTGCCACTGTGACAGAAGGCAGGAAATGGGACAGAAAATAAAAGAGTGTAGCGCTGGACTGGTAAAGCGCATATATTCCTATATGCGAGTGAACTGAAAAAACGCATATACTACTATGTGTGAGTGAACAGTACCTATATGTGAAAAAATGAAGCAAAAAGTAAATAAAGACCATATAATTGGTCTAAAGTGTTCCAGTGTCCATGTGCGTGTGTAATAACACTAAAAATTAATCAAGTGCACCAACATATAATAAAAACAAAATATTGATATGAAAATGAATAAAATTAGTAGATTAAAAAATAAATAAATAAATAAGAGTGAACCAGTGTAACAGCAAAAAATGAGTGAAGGTTAATGACATCAACAACAAACTTAGGATCACTATTACTAATGATTAATCTGATGTTTGGTAATTCCAATGAAAAGGAAACTGAAATAAATCAATAAACAGTCCCAAAAAAACAGATTGTGAGAGCAAGTCCCAAAACGTAGTGACACTCCAGCATAGAATTTGGTTCCACCGCAGTTGTTGCCCACCACCAAGGGATAAAAGTTGGAGGCTTACCAGACAGCCTGCGACCACCCTTATTCAGGGGGGTCAAAACAGGCTCAGTAG
The DNA here is from genome assembly GCA_037952835.1 of Lithobates septentrionalis. Classification (NCBI taxonomy): domain Eukaryota; kingdom Metazoa; phylum Chordata; class Amphibia; order Anura; family Ranidae; genus Lithobates; species Lithobates septentrionalis. The sequence goes on along the minus strand of JBBDGP010001647.1, from coordinate 495,089 downwards.
AACTGTATGGATCCAGAGGATGTCCTCACCAGTGGTCTCCAGGCGCTCTCCAGATGTCCTAATGGCAAGCCAAGAGGGGCTCCCAAGTGGGGTACAGCTCGAACGATGGTCTCCAGATATTCTCCAGGTTATCTTAATGCCAAACCAAATCAGGCTTCCAAATGGGGTACAGCTGGGTCTTGACCACAGGATGCAGCAAAAAATTGGCCACAAGTGCCCCCAAAAAGAAAAAAGATACTCCAATAGTGCAGAGCAATCTGGCCAACTTTATTAAAAGTTCATGCAAATCAACAAATTCTCTAAAACAGAAGCTTCTGACGGGGAGAAAGCAAAACAAACTCCACCGCCGTTTAAAATCCAATCGCGCATGCGCAGTACGTGCTCACGTTGTGACCCTACGGCCGTTTCGTCACAACTGACGTCATCAGGGGTACGTGGCCACGTTCGCGCATGCGCTTTAAATACAAAAGCGCCAAAGCACCCAGACTCATTCATTGGCTGAGGGGGAACGAGGGCGGGTAGCAACAATATGTTGCTGATCATACCAGCCCAATAAGAGCCACCCATCCATATATCTTTCGGTGTTTCACCTGGGGATAGGTGAAAAGCAAAGCTATATGCCATGCACCGCCATCTAGCGGCTAAGGAAAAAACCTCCATAGTTACTATGGAGGTATAAAAAACATGAAACAGCTTCCACCACTCAGAAGTGTGTGTTACACACCACCATCTAGTGGCGGAAACCAAATAATTCACCAATAAAAACACATATTAAAATGCTTGGAATTAAAATGCATAAAAACCAGAATGAAACTGGGTGGTTCTGAGTTCCCCATCCGCCATGACTTCAATGAAATATACATGCTCATAATTACATAATGCTAAAAACATCATCATATATAAAACCAAAAAAGGGGGACTAGATTGTCCAAAAATATATATGGGCGCATAGTAGGCTAAACCATGTTGATAAATTCTCAGTAAAAATACATACTGATAAAAAGAAAAAAAGAAAAAAAGGGGGGGGGGATTGGATAACAACTAATTATCAACACGAAAAGAGGGGAAAGGTTAACCGTAAAAATATTCCTTTCAACTGTTGTTAATAAAGCAATTAATATCCCACTCTATGTTCAACCCATTCGGGGCATGGGAACCCAATCTGTAGATCCAGCTGGTTTCGGATCTAGAGATGGTTCTTTTTCCATTACTGCCCCGCCAATGGGGAACATATTTTTCAATACCAATAAACACAGTTCCCTCCGGATTCCTATCATGTACTGCATCATAATGCCTGGAGACACTGTGTTTATCGAAGCCCTGCTTAATGTTGGTAATATGTTCTGCCAACCTCACATTCAATTTTCTAATAGTACGGCCAACATATTCCAACCCACATGGACACCTCAATAAATAAACTACGCATTTGGTTGTACATGTGATGAGTGATTTGATGGGATATGTGGCACCTGTACTGCTGGAAGTGAATTCTGTTATTCTTCTGTCACGCATTGAGTTGATGCTACAGACGTTACATTTCCTACAGGGGGAGAATCCTTTTAAGTCCCCAAAGAAAGTAGGGCGTTTAGGTGGGACAGGAATATTTGGTGCCAACAGATGTCTGAAACTGGTGGCTCCCCTAAATAAAACTCTCGGTTTGTCGGACAAAAGGGGTCCTAAAACTCGATCGTTTTTAATAACGGACCAATGTTTTCTAATGATTCTTTTGATGGCCCAGTGTTGGCTTGAATAGGTTGTGATGAAAGCTAACCCAAAATCCTCCCTACCTTCTACCTGGGGAGGTTTATCACACAATAGTTCCCCACGCTCCCTATTCCCTATTTCGACAATAAGGGAATCCAACACAGCAGCATCATAACCTTTAGACAGAAACCTCGATTTCAAAATCAAGGCCTCCTTATGGAACTCATTGACATCCGAACAATTTCGTCTCAAACACAGGAACTGGCCCTTAGGCACGGCAGATAGCCAGGACTGATGGTGACAGGAATCAAGTGGTATAAAACTATTCCTGTCCGTTGTTTTGAAATAAGTCAAAGTGGTAATGGTGTCATTAACAACAGTGATAGTTAAGTCCAAAAAGTGTATTTGGGTGGAGCTAGCCTCATGGGTAAGTGATATACCCCTATCATTGTGGTTAAGTACAGACAGGAAAGTGGTCACGGAATCGATGTCGCCGTCCCAGATAAATAGGACGTCATCGATAAATCTCCTCCACATGACCAACTGGGGGGGACTATTATTTAGTACTACATCCTCCTCCCACTTGGCCATGAAGAGGTTGGCCATGCTAGGAGCAAATTTAGCTCCCATGGCCACTCCCTTCGTCTGTAAATAGTGTGCGCCACCATACCAAAAATGGTTGTGCTCCATCAAGAAGTCCAGCAGCTCCATCACGAAATTACATTGCGTGATGGAGATGCTGGAGTCTCGATAGAGGAAATGCCGCACAGCCTCGTGTCCTAAGTTATGGGATATGGAGGTGTACAATGATGCAACATCAGCTGTCACCAGCATATATGTAGCTTTCCACTCCACTTCTTTCAATATATTAAGGACATGCTTGGTGTCTCTAAGATAAGAGGGAGTGCCCACCACCAGTGGTTGTAGAAAAAAATCGATATACTTCCCAACACGCGAAGTTACTGAATCGATACCACTGATGATGGGCCTCCCTGGTGGATTAATCAAGGTCTTATGGACTTTCGGTAATATATATATCACCGGTAACCGGGGGGCTAGAGGGACCAAATACTCCCTCTCCTTTTTATCAAGAATCCCCAAATCATAACCTTTCTCAATCAGGGCCCTAAGTTCCCGCTTAAAACCAGAAGTTGGATCGGAAGGTAAAGGAGAGTACGTATTCGTATCTGAAAGGATTCTCAAAATTTCATTATTGTAGGAATCATAATCCATGATCACTATCGCTCCGCCTTTGTCGGCGGGGCGTATAACAATGTCCTTTCTATTCATCAAGGCCTCCAAACCAACTTTAATGTTATGTTGTGTCTGTACTGGCCTAATATTTAGATTGGCCAGATCATTTAGCACCAATTCCCGAAAAACGGTCACATTCGGTGCTCCAGTACTTGGAGGGTTAAAGAGTGATGCATTTTTTAGTCCTGAATGTGTGACCACAGAAGCTTCTCTACTTAACTGCCTAGCCGGGTTACTTAAAACGTATCTTTTCATATTTAGTTTCCGTGTGTATTTCTGCACATCAATGAACGTTTGGAATTTATTAAGATTCCGTGGTGGTACAAACTTCAAACCCTTACCAAGGGTAGAGAGCTCTTCCTTAGAGATTTCCTTGGTGCTTAAATTTATGATGCCACTTATATCCTCCTCCTTTTTGGGGTGAAGCTTCCTCCCCCCTCTGCACCCTCTCTTGCATCTCCGTTTCTTTTGTTCCTTCCCCTCCCGGCCAACTGAAAATCCTGATTAAGACGGTTGTCACCAGTATGCCGGTTGTGGGAGGAATCTGAGGGATTATAATCCCTATTAAAATTTGATGCATTATCATTTCTATCATCATATAAAGGGGAAAATCGGTTCACAACATTGACCCCATATTGATCCTATGCCTCATTATTATTGCGTTGGTTTCCCTGGGGTCTTTGTCCTTGAAAGTCGGGACGTCTTTGGGTACTACCCAGGTCATGATGTGCTTCCCGCTCATTCAGTCGTCTCCAAGGTAAGGTTGGGAGGAGGAGTTCTTCCTACTCCCCCTACCTCTCATGTGGTGGGGATGTCCCCGAGGTCTAGCCCCTCCCCAAGAGGGGCTCCCAAGTGGGGTACAGCTCGAACGATGGTCTCCAGATATTCTCCAGGTTATCTTAATGCCAAACCAAATCAGGCTTCCAAATGGGGTACAGCTGGGTCTTGACCACAGGATGCAGCAAAAAATTGGCCACAAGTGCCCCCAAAAAGAAAAAAGATACTCCAATAGTGCAGAGCAATCTGGCCAACTTTATTAAAAGTTCATGCAAATCAACAAAAAGCCAATGAATGAGTCTGGGTGCTTTGGCGCTTTTGTATTTAAAGCGCATGCGCGAACGTGGCCACGTACCCCTGATGACGTCAGTTGTGACGAAACGGCCGTAGGGTCACAACGTGAGCACGTACTGCGCATGCGCGATTGGATTTTAAACGGCGGTGGAGTTTGTTTTGCTTTCTCCCCGTCAGAAGCTTCTGTTTTAGAGAATTTGTTGATTTGCATGAACTTTTAATAAAGTTGGCCAGATTGCTCTGCACTATTGGAGTATCTTTTTTCTTTTTGGGGGCACTTGTGGCCCATTTTTTGCTGCATCCTGTGGTCAAGACCCAGCTGTACCCCATTTGGAAGCCTGATTTGGTTTGGCATTAAGATAACCTGGAGAATATCTGGAGACCATCGTTCGAGCTGTACCCCACTTGGGAGCCCCTCTTGGCTTGCCATTAGGACATCTGGAGAGCGCCTGGAGACCACTGGTGAGGACATCCTCTGGATCCATACAGTTCTACTGAGCCTGTTTTGACCCCCCTGAATAAGGGTGGTCGCAGGCTGTCTGGTAAGCCTCCAACTTTTATCCCTTGGTGGTGGGCAACAACTGCGGTGGAACCAAATTCTATGCTGGAGTGTCACTACGTTTTGGGACTTGCTCTCACAATCTGTTTTTTTGGGACTGTTTATTGATTTATTTCAGTTTCCTTTTCATTGGAATTACCAAACATCAGATTAATCATTAGTAATAGTGATCCTAAGTTTGTTGTTGATGTCATTAACCTTCACTCATTTTTTGCTGTTACACTGGTTCACTCTTATTTATTTATTTATTTTTTAATCTACTAATTTTATTCATTTTCATATCAATATTTTGTTTTTATTATATGTTGGTGCACTTGATTAATTTTTAGTGTTATTACACACGCACATGGACACTGGAACACTTTAGACCAATTATATGGTCTTTATTTACTTTTTGCTTCATTTTTTCACATATAGGTACTGTTCACTCACACATAGTAGTATATGCGTTTTTTCAGTTCACTCGCATATAGGAATATATGCGCTTTACCAGTCCAGCGCTACACTCTTTTATTTTTTGTTTATTTTGTGTGCCCTTGTATTGGGGTTATTGTGTCTAGCTGCAGGACTTACTTCACGTTTTCTTTAGTCTTTAAATTTAACACTGAGCGCAATTTCTTCCCCTTCCCCTTTCCATTTGTTATTTTAAATACATAGTTATTGCAGCTGGTGATTTTTTCCTGAAAATGGATATCTTTGATTACAGGTCACAGCTGGTCATAGACACTACGGGTGTTTTTGACGGTAGAGATGACCCTAGTGATGACCTAGCGGGATGTTTTCTCAGATTAAAAAATCTTACTGTGTCTGAGGTACACCTAAGATGGGACATTGCATATTTGGAAGAGTATGTAAAAGTTAACATGGTCCCGAGAAGTCTAAGGTGGGAAGTGAATCCCCAAAAGGAGGACAATGAACTTGCAGAATGGTTCAAATATTTTAATGAAGCAGGTGTGGGTTTTCTGCAGTTTTTAATAGCCAAAAAGAAGCGTAGGCTCACCATGCTAGATATAGAGATTAACATCATTAAGGCTAAGCTTGCACCATTTAAGGATAATCAGGATTACACCCGGAAATCAGAATCCTTGAAGACTCTCTTGATCAAGGAGGAGTCAGAACAGAAACTGAAGAAAAGGAGGAAGTACAATAGGGATGCCAAGGACTATAGGGACAACCTGGTGTTCAAATGGCAAGTCCCCGCCCCCACTGACCCCCCCACTACTGTTACCTCTAATAATATCCCAAGGGCTCAAGTTGGGCCCGTGTCCCAAGGTACTTATGGGAACACTGTGTTAGAAACACCACAGGGTTACCCTCCCTCCCCCCACTCATGGGGAGGGGCTAGACCTCGGGGACATCCCCACCACATGAGAGGTAGGGGGAGTAGGAAGAACTCCTCCTCCCAATCACGTCGTCGGTCCCCCTTACCTTGGAGACGACTGAATGAGTGGGAAGCACATCATGACCTGGGTAGTACCCAAAGACGTCCCGACTTTCAAGGACAAAGACCCCAGGGAAACCAACGCAATAATAATGAGGCATGGGATCAATATGGGGTCAATGTTGTGAACCGATTTTCCCCTTTATATGATGATAGAAATGATAATGCATCAAATTTTAATAGGGATTATAATCCCTCAGATTCCTCCCACAACCGGCATACTGGTGACAACCGTCTTAATCGGGATTTTCAGTTGGCCGGGAGGGGAAGGAACAAAAGAAACGGAGATGCAAGAGAGGGTGCAGAGGGGGGAGGAAGCTTCACCCCAAAAAGGAGGAGGATATAAGTGGCATCATAAATTTAAGCACCAAGGAAATCTCTAAGGAAGAGCTCTCTACCCTTGGTAAGGGTTTGAAGTTTGTACCACCACGGAATCTTAATAAATTCCAAACGTTCATTGATGTGCAGAAATACACACGGAAACTAAATATGAAAAGATACGTTTTAAGTAACCCGGCTAGGCAGTTAAGTAGAGAAGCTTCTGTGGTCACACATTCAGGACTAAAAAATGCATCACTCTTTAACCCTCCAAGTACTGGAGCACCGAATGTGACCGTTTTTCGGGAATTGGTGCTAAATGATCTGGCCAATCTAAATATTAGGCCAGTACAGACACAACATAACGTTAAAGTTGGTTTGGAGGCCTTGATGAATAGAAAGGACATTGTTATACGCCCCGCCGACAAAGGCAGAGCGATAGTGATCATGGATTATGATTCCTACAATAATGAAATTTTGAGAATCCTTTCAGATACGAATACGTACTCTCCTTCACCTTCCGATCCAACTTCTGGTTTTAAGCGGGAACTTAGGGCCCTGATTGAGAAAGGTTATGATTTGGGGATTCTTGATAAAAAGGAGAGGGAGTATTTGGTCCCTCTAGCCCCCCGGTTACCGGTGATATATATATTACCGAAAGTCCATAAGACCTTGATTAATCCACCAGGGAGGCCCATCATCAGTGGTATCGATTCAGTAACTTCGCGTGTTGGGAAGTATATCGATTTTTTTCTACAACCACTGGTGGTGGGCACTCCCTCTTATCTTAGAGACACCAAGCATGTCCTTAATATATTGAAAGAAGTGGAGTGGAAAGCTACATATATGCTGGTGACAGCTGATGTTGCATCATTGTACACCTCCATATCCCATAACTTAGGACACGAGGCTGTGCGGCATTTCCTCTATCGAGACTCCAGCATCTCCATCACGCAATGTAATTTCGTGATGGAGCTGCTGGACTTCTCGATGGAGCACAACCATTTTTGGTATGGTGGCGCACACTATTTACAGACGAAGGGAGTGGCCATGGGAGCTAAATTTGCTCCTAGCATGGCCAACCTCTTCATGGCCAAGTGGGAGGAGGATGTAGTACTAAATAATAGTCCCCCCCAGTTGGTCATGTGGAGGAGATTTATCGATGACGTCCTATTTATCTGGGACGGCGACATCGATTCCGTGACCACTTTCCTGTCTGTACTTAACCACAATGATAGGGGTATATCACTTACCCATGAGGCTAGCTCCACCCAAATACACTTTTTGGACTTAACTATCACTGTTGTTAATGACACCATTACCACTTCGACTTATTTCAAAATAACGGACAGGAATAGTTTTATACCACTTGATTCCTGTCACCATCAGTCCTGGCTATCTGCCGTGCCTAAGGGCCAGTTCCTGCGTTTGAGACGAAATTGTTCGGATGTCAATGAGTTCCATAAGGAGGCCTTGATTTTGAAATCGAGGTTTCTGTCTAAAGGTTATGATGCTGCTGTGTTGGATTCCCTTATTGTCGAAATAGGGAATAGGGAGCGTGGGGAACTATTGTGTGATAAACCTCCCCAGGTAGAAGGTAGGGAGGATTTTGGGTTAGCTTTCATCACAACCTATTCAAGCCAACACTGGGCCATAAAAAGAATCATTAGAAAACATTGGTCCGTTATTAAAAACGATCGAGTTTTAGGACCCCTTTTGTCCGACAAACCGAGAGTTTTATTTAGGGGAGCCACCAGTTTCAGACATCTGTTGGCACCAAATATTCCTGTCCCACCTAAACGCCCTACTTTCTTTGGGGACTTAAAAGGATTCTCCCCCTGTAGGAAATGTAACGTCTGTAGCATCAACTCAATGCGTGACAGAAGAATAACAGAATTCACTTCCAGCAGTACAGGTGCCACATATCCCATCAAATCACTCATCACATGTACAACCAAATGCGTAGTTTATTTATTGAGGTGTCCATGTGGGTTGGAATATGTTGGCCGTACTATTAGAAAATTGAATGTGAGGTTGGCAGAACATATTACCAACATTAAGCAGGGCTTCGATAAACACAGTGTCTCCAGGCATTATGATGCAGTACATGATAGGAATCCGGAGGGAACTGTGTTTATTGGTATTGAAAAATATGTTCCCCATTGGCGGGGCAGTAATGGAAAAAGAACCATCTCTAGATCCGAAACCAGCTGGATCTACAGATTGGGTTCCCATGCCCCGAATGGGTTGAACATAGAGTGGGATATTAATTGCTTTATTAACAACAGTTGAAAGGAATATTTTTACGGTTAACCTTTCCCCTCTTTTCGTGTTGATAATTAGTTGTTATCCAATCCCCCCCCCCCCCTTTTTTTCTTTTTTTCTTTTTATCAGTATGTATTTTTACTGAGAATTTATCAACATGGTTTAGCCTACTATGCGCCCATATATATTTTTGGACAATCTAGTCCCCCTTTTTTGGTTTTATATATGATGATGTTTTTAGCATTATGTAATTATGAGCATGTATATTTCATTGAAGTCATGGCGGATGGGGAACTCAGAACCACCCAGTTTCATTCTGGTTTTTATGCATTTTAATTCCAAGCATTTTAATATGTGTTTTTATTGGTGAATTATTTGGTTTCCGCCACTAGATGGTGGTGTGTAACACACACTTCTGAGTGGTGGAAGCTGTTTCATGTTTTTTATACCTCCATAGTAACTATGGAGGTTTTTTCCTTAGCCGCTAGATGGCGGTGCATGGCATATAGCTTTGCTTTTCACCTATCCCCAGGTGAAACACCGAAAGATATATGGATGGGTGGCTCTTATTGGGCTGGTATGATCAGCAACATATTGTTGCTACCCGCCCTCGTTCCCCCTCAGCCAATGAATGAGTCTGGGTGCTTTGGCGCTTTTGTATTTAAAGCGCATGCGCGAACGTGGCCACGTACCCCTGATGACGTCAGTTGTGACGAAACGGCCGTAGGGTCACAACGTGAGCACGTACTGCGCATGCGCGATTGGATTTTAAACGGCGGTGGAGTTTGTTTTGCTTTCTCCCCGTCAGAAGCTTCTGTTTTAGAGAATTTGTTGATTTGCATGAACTTTTAATAAAGTTGGCCAGATTGCTCTGCACTATTGGAGTATCTTTTTTCTTTTTGGGGGCACTTGTGGCCAATTTTTTGCTGCATCCTGTGGTCAAGACCCAGCTGTACCCCATTTGGAAGCCTGATTTGGTTTGGCATTAAGATAACCTGGAGAATATCTGGAGACCATCGTTCGAGCTGTACCCCACTTGGGAGCCCCTCTTGGCTTGCCATTAGGACATCTGGAGAGCGCCTGGAGACCACTGGTGAGGACATCCTCTGGATCCATACAGTTCTACTGAGCCTGTTTTGACCCCCCTGAATAAGGGTGGTCGCAGGCTGTCTGGTAAGCCTCCAACTTTTATCCCTTGGTGGTGGGCAACAACTGCGGTGGAACCAAATTCTATGCTGGAGTGTCACTACGTTTTGGGACTTGCTCTCACAATCTGTTTTTTTGGGACTGTTTATTGATTTATTTCAGTTTCCTTTTCATTGGAATTACCAAACATCAGATTAATCATTAGTAATAGTGATCCTAAGTTTGTTGTTGATGTCATTAACCTTCACTCATTTTTTGCTGTTACACTGGTTCACTCTTATTTATTTATTTATTTTTTAATCTACTAATTTTATTCATTTTCATATCAATATTTTGTTTTTATTATATGTTGGTGCACTTGATTAATTTTTAGTGTTATTACACACGCACATGGACACTGGAACACTTTAGACCAATTATATGGTCTTTATTTACTTTTTGCTTCATTTTTTCACATATAGGTACTGTTCACTCACACATAGTAGTATATGCGTTTTTTCAGTTCACTCGCATATAGGAATATATGCGCTTTACCAGTCCAGCGCTACACTCTTTTATTTTTTGTTTATTTTGTGTGCCCTTGTATTGGGGTTATTGTGTCTAGCTGCAGGACTTACTTCACGTTTTCTTTAGTCTTTAAATTTAACACTGAGCGCAATTTCTTCCCCTTCCCCCAGGAAATGGGACAGGAATTGAGGGACAACCAAACAGGGAATTCCCCTCACTTTGCAGAGATTTCCTCCTATTTCCTGTTGTGTCTCCAGGACAGGAAGTGAAGAGAAAACTACCAAACTCTATCTGTAACTAATACTCTTAAAGGCAAAGTCTGCCTTTTGCAAAAACGTTGTATATACTTCAACACAGTTATAAAAAAAATGTTTGCCTGCAGAGCATTACAGCCATGATTAGTGTATTGTGGGTGCACTGCACAGGCCCCTGTATTATTTATTCCCAGGTCTGTATAGAGTGCCTGTTATTGGGCTCAAGAAAGGGCTGGATTGTCAGGATGACACCACCCTGCTGCTTTGCTGAGCATCTCTGCTATGGTGACTGATTGGTCTTGCATTATTTTTTTTATTTAATGAATGTATGAATGGCGTGACTGGGAAGGTGGAGCCATGAACAGCCACACTGAATTCAGAAAAAAATGGAAATAGAATTAAAGTGGAACTCCACCCAAAAAAGGAAGCTCCACTTTAAGTCCTCCTCCCCTGCCACATGTGGCATGTCTTTTTTTTTTTAGGGGTGGAGCGGTTACCTATTTTTGACAGGTACACGCTCCTACTTCCGCTCAAAACATCTAGGCAATCCAAGTAGAAGTTTTCCTCTCCCTCTCGCTCCTTGCAGTCTTCTGGCACATGTAACAGTTCTCAGAAAACTGCGGGACCATTCACAAAGCACAGGGAGGCTCACGCATGTGCAGTGGCCAACCAGTTGTGAAGCCAAAAGCAGCATAGCCGGCTGCCCACAGTTAGGCACCCGAAGGCTGTAAAGAACAAGCCCGGGTGAGGATGGCACTGCACCCCTGGACAGGTAAGTGTCCTTTTATTAAAAGTCCGCAGTTACATTATTCATAGCTGCTAACTTTTAATTTTTTTTTCCAGAAGGAACCTTCTCTTTAACCACTTCAATACCAGGCACTTTCCCTCCTTCCTGCCCAGGCCAATTTTCAGTTTTCAGCGCTGTCGCTTTTTAAATGACAATTGCGCGGTCATGCAACACTGTACCCAAACAGAATTTTTGAGAATGGGGAAAAGGGCAGTGAGACTTTAAATGAAGCACATAGGTATACAAAAATGATTTATTAATGATAATAATAATAACAATAATCTGATAGATGGAGCAAGTTCCTTGAATAAAGCATTGGTAAAAGAGGTCAGGTCATCGATGGATTTAGGGATGCCGCGGAGCCTCAAATTGGATCTGCATGAACGATTTTCAGCATTCTCCAAGCGGGAGAGGAGCATGTTGTTTTCCTCTCGGAGCGCCTCGTGCTCCTCGGCATGTTCCTGCAGTGTGAGCCCCATGTCATCTACCCTGGTTTCAAGGTCAGCTGTACGCTGGCCTAGTTCCCTTATCTCACGGGAGAGCCTATTGGTGATCTGGTCAGAGGTGACTTTAAGGGCCTTCTGCAGCATTGCTTCCAAATGTTTAAGGAAGTCTTTCTGAGACATACCTGATTGTGGTATGACAGGAGACCCGCTGAGATTGAACCCTGCATTGGCCTCGTCATCGGTGTCCTTGAGTCTGGATCTGGCCGGGGAAGCTGCATGGTGCTGAGCTGCGGCCTTCGCCGCCATCTTGGAGGTGGCACGGGTTAATGCTTCTTTGATAGGCTTCGGTTTATTTTTCCCCCGATGGGCAGTCCGGACCATCGTAAGTATGCCCGGAGTATGGTGGAGTGTTCCTGGGAGGTGATTGCAAGGAGGGTGGATGTGCAGGGTGGCTCAGGTCTGGATTAGAGTCCCAAAGATGCAGCGGGGAGTGCGGATATCTAGTGGGTTGCGTCCGCCTTGTCGAGCCTTGCGCATGCGCCCCACCCCATTATTTTATTCAGGTCTTCTTGTTAAGTTTCTATATTCTGCTGTGTTGGTATATCTTTGTATCATCAGCAAACACTAATGCCGCGTACACACGGTTGGACTTTCCGACGGGAAATGTTCGATGTGAGCTTGTTGTCGGAAAGTCTGACCGTGTGTATGCTCCATTGAACATTTGTTGTCGGAATTTCCGGCCACTGGCGGAATTACCAGGGTCGCCACAGTCGCACTTGCGACGGGGCCCTGGCATTCTGTCACTGTGGGGGGGCCCGGCGGGGTTGCTATTCACAGGGCTCTGAGCGGAGAGCTTGTCTCTCAGGTAACAGCAGCACAGAGACACCGGCATTGACAGTTTTGTATCCCTCTCCGATGGAGACCGCCCGGTCTGTCCTCTCTCACACGGGATGACAGAGGACACACAGCTGATCTCTCCCTTCTCCCCCCTTCCCTCTCCTGTGTGTGTGCTCCGCAGGAAATGTGAGCTCGTTAGCTTCTCACTTGACTGCCCGCGGAGCACACAGGAGAGGGAAGGGGGGAGAAAGGAGAGATCAGCTGTGTGTCCTCTGTCATCCCGTGCGAGAGAGGACAGACCGGACGGTCTCCATCGGAGAGGGATATAAAACTGTCAATGCCGGTGTCTCTGTGCTGCTGTTACCTGAGAGACAAGCTCTCCGCTCAGAGCCATGCTGTCCTGAGAAGACAGAGGACTCTGATGGGCACTGATAGGGACACTGATAGAGGACACTGATGGGCACTGATAGGGGGCACTGATAGAGGACACTAATGGGCACTGATAGGCACTTATAGGGGACGCTGATAGGGGAAATTGATAGGGGGCACTGATAGAAGACACTGATGGGCACTGATAGAAGGCACTTATAGGGGGCGCTGATAGAAGGCACTGATGGGGGGCGCTGATAGGGGACACTGATAGAAGGTGCTGATAGGGGACGCTGATAGGGGGCACCAATGGGAGGCACTGATAGGATTTATTGATGAGCACTGAAGGGAGGCGATGAGAAGGCACTAGGGGGCACTGAGAAGGCACTAGGGGGCACTGAGATGGCACTAGGGGGCACTGATAGGGGGCATTGAGAAGGCACTAGGGGGGCACTGTTAGGGGGCACTGAGAAGGCACTAGGGGGCACTAATAGGGGGCATTGAGAAGGCACTAGCGGGCACTGATAGGGGGCACTGATAAGGCACTAGGGGGCACTAAGAAGGCACTAGGGGGCACTGAGACGGGCACCGATGGGAGGCACTGGTGGGCACTGATAGGAGGCATTGATGGGCACTCATAGGTTGCACTGATGGGCACTGAAGAACACTGATAGGCAGAACTCAGGCAGTATTGATGGGCAGCATTGAAGAGTACTGATAGGTGGCACGGATGGACGCTGTTAGGCAGCATTAATGAGCACTGATAGGTGGTGCTGATAGGCAGCATTAATGAGCACTGATAGGTAACACTTGCAGGCGGCATTGATTGGCACTGGTAGGCGGCATTGATGGGCACTGATGATTGGGGCACTGATTATCAGTGTAAACAATTTTCTGACATTCTTGACAGTTAATGGCAGTCCTTTCCTAACACAGACACATCATGGGAGGAAAGGGCTGCGGATAACCGGCAAGTCTGTTTACATGTGATCAGCTGACATCACATGGTAAAGGGCCACTGTGATTGCGCTGGATGCACGTCCCAGGGGGCATGCAGGAAGCACAGTTTTGGGACAATGTACATGGACACCCTCCCAAAATTGGAAGCCCGGGGCTCGGATGGAAGGGGGGGGGGGCATCATAGTTTCTTGCACCGGGGCCCTGAAGGTTCTAGTTACGCCACTGTCTCTGGCCACAAATGTTTGAGAACAGGTTCTCAAATTTTCCTCCAACTTCACTTGTTGTCAGAAAGTCCAAACATGTGTACAAAAGTCCGTCGCATGAAAGCCCGCGCATGCTCGGAATCAAGCAGAAGGAGCCGCACTGGCTATTGAACTTCCTTTTTCTCGGCTCGTCGTAGGTCTTATACGTCACCGCATTCTTACATTCGGAATTTCCGACATTTGTGTGACCGTGTGTATGCAAGACAAGTTTGAGCCAACATCCTTCGGAAAAAAATCCACGGTTTTGTTGTCGGAAAATCTGATCGTGTGTACGCGGCATAAGATTGAGCTATTTATCCCATCCTCTGTATCATTTATAAATAAATTAAACAGAATTGGTCCTAGGACAGAGCCTTGGGGCACCCTCTTACCACTCCAGACCATTCTGAGAACATGCTCAATTAAGCATTTATGGGGGACTGTATCAAATGTTTTGCAAAATCCAGGTACACCACATCCATTGGCCTTCCCTTATCTACCTTCCTTCTAGAATGTTAGCAGGTTGGTTTGGCAAGAACGACCTATCGTAAACATGCAGTCTTTGTTTACATGTGTGATTGGTAAAAGCTATCACATGGTAAAAGGCCAATTTTATTGGCTTTGTACCCCACCCAGAGATCTGCACAGCAATCACAGATCACACCATTGTGCGCGCTAGAGGACGCGCACAAGCGTCGCAAAGGATTAGCTGTTTTACAACAGTCTTTCACCTTAAGGCAAAAGCTATCCAGCTGTTTTTATACAACAGTGGGAGAGCAGGAGGTTAATAGAGATCCCCCTGAGGAAGTCACATGTTAGTGATGAAACACGTTGGGGCGAAGCATGAGTAAAGTCATGGCGCACATTACGAACCTGGAAGTAACCTTGATTGTCAGTATGTATACCAGTTGCTGATGATCCGCAGTGTTCTATACCATTGAGCTTTAATACTTCTGCGCACTGGTGTTAGGTGCACTATACAATACGAGTGGCTTTTACTGAAATTTGTTGTTAAAGGAGTTGTAAAGTCTCATGGTTTTTCACCTTAATGCATTCTATGCATTAGGGTCAAAAACCTTCTATGCTACAGCTGCCCCCAGAGCCCCCCTTTTCCCTACCTGAACCCGATTGTTCCAGCGATGAGAATGAGCCCAGCAGCCCCAGCCGCTGTCCAGGGTCCTCATTGGATAGATTGATAGCAGGAGCCATTGGCTCCCGCTGCTGTCAATAAAATCCAGTGAAATGGTGGGCGGGGCCAAGTCCTGCTGTGTGTGGCACGAGTGCCCCATTGAATGTGGCTCTCTGTGGGGGCACTCGATGAAGAAGAGCCAAGAGCGCCGCTGGGGCACCCCAGAAAAGGAGGATCGGGGCCGCTCTGTGCAAAACTCTTACACAGAGGAGGTAAGTATGACATTTCTGTTATTTTTTAGAAAAAACAAACCTTTACAATCACTTGTAAAGTAAAACACTATATGGTGCTTTTTTTGGATGTTTTTTTTTGCTGATTGCACTAAGGACTGCAGGAGATTAAAGGTACACGCTGGATTGGAAAATCAGTGGACCACATTAAAAGGGGAAACATATGATACATGACCTAATATAATATATGGTCATGGACAGAAGGTAAGAGCACAGCTGGTGTTGAGTTGAAGCAAGGTGGATTTAAGCACTATGATACTGGATGCACAAAACAGTGTAAAGTGAGAACGTTGAACGAGATTTTGTTTGGTGTGGGAAGCTTTAATCATAAAGAAGACTTATGCCCCGTACACACGGTCGGACTTTGTTCGGACATTCCGACAACAAAATCCTAGGATTTTTTCCGACGGATGTTGGCTCAAACTTGTTTTGCCTACACACGGTCGCACAAAGTTGTCGGAATTTCCGATCGACAACAACGCGGTGACGTCAAGCACGTACGACGAGACTAGAAAAGGCCAGTTCAGAACCAAGCGCAGCACCCTTTGGGCTCCTTTTGCTAATCTCGTGTTAGTAAAAGTTTGGTGAGAGACGATTCGCGCTTTTTCAGACTCGTGGCTTTCAGATCGTTTTCTGCCGTTCAGTTTGTGCTTGTGGGTTTGTATCTGCTCTTCAGTGCGTGCAAGCAAGTTCCGCGTGACTTTAAGGAGTCATTGTATTCTTGTTCGTTCGTTACTGTTTTTCAGGTCGCTCTTCACAGGCCTTGCTGTTCTTCAGTGCGTTCTGTTACTTCGTTCTGAGCAGCCGACCGTTTTCTAGCCATGTTTCGTATGCGTACTCCTCGTAGAGTTCGTGCTGTGCGGGGGCTTGGTGTTGGGGTCCTGACCTTGACACAAGTCCAGTCCATGAACAGGGTGGGGAGGAGTTCATGGACCAAGAATTGGTTGCTTCAGCGTGACCAGTTCTCTCATATGCCTTTGCTCCGTGAGATCCGTGAGAATAATCCTGATGATTTCAGGAACTTTCTCCGGATGACGGACCCCGTGTTTCACCGTTTGTTGGCTTCGCTGACCCCCTATATCAGCAGGCAGGATACCTGCATGAGGCAAGCCATCACTCCGGAGCAGAGGTTGGTCGCTACCTTGCGGTATTTGGCCACAGGGAGAAGCCTGCAGGACCTCAAGTTCTCGACAGGCATCTCCCCCCAGGCTCTGGGGATCATTATCCCAGAGACCTGTTCTGCCATCATCCAGGTCCTGCAGAAGGAGTATATGAAGGTAAGATTTTTATCCTTTAATATCACATTTTATTGTATTGAATGTTTGCTAATATATTGTATTTCTTTCCTCATTCCCTAATTACAATGATTGTATTATGCTGTGAATGTCCCCTTTGTTCTCATACATGCTGGATTTTTATGTAATTATTATTTTATGTCCTTCATACATATTTGCCCTTCAATAACCTCTCCAGCATGGTGTCTCCTGCCCTATATTCACCTCATGTAGTCACTTAACAATGTATTTTATCAGCTCCATAGTAGTGCTTTACCCCAAACACCCCCTAAAATGTTAGGAAATGTTATTTTTGATTTAAATTCAGGCAGAGTGCCAGAGGCTTTTTTTTGTGGCGTCCCCAATTTTTTTGTAACCCTCCCTCCCCCCAACTGCTAAGTCAGCTGATCCCAATTCTCTATCCTCAATCATCTATCTGCTGACTTTGCCAAACCCATACACACTATACCCATCTCTTTACTGGTCAGATTTATGGATGAATTCCCCAAAGCATGTAGTAGGGTCTGCCTGTATACTTTCCAATGGTACTGTTTAAAGTTCTTGTATCCTATTATGATCTTGATAGGTAATAGCAGAATGTCCAAATGTGCTCAAATGTGTACAGTGTGTATTTATATCTTTGTATTATGACACTTCTTACCTGTCCAGTGGGCTGCCAATAGTGTAACTAAGGAGGGGCTGTTCCAAGTAATACCCTGTATTTAGGCATTCATCTCTCCATGAAGTGAAGAGGGTTACCTGTCCAAGAGTCCCCCCCCCTATAATGTTAGAAATGGCCCATGAGAGGGGGGGGGGGGATATGATAGGTGTACCTTATACTTTGTTGTTGTTAATTTCCCCTTAATAAATGCTATCTGGAGGTTGACCCATAATGTTTGTGTCTAATCTGCTTGCCAGGTTTCTTTGCCAAAATAGTAATGTTTATTGTTTTTTCCTCAACAGTTTCCTTCCACGCCACAGGAATGTCAGACTGTGGCCTCCCACTTTGCCCAGCGGTGGGACTTTCCTAACTGCGGAGGGGCAATTGATGGGAAACACGTCCACATCGTCCCACCACCCAACTCGGGGTCGTACTATTATAATTACAAGGAGTTTGATAGTATAGTGATGTTGGCTAATTACGATTTCTTGTATGTGGACGTGGGGAAGAATGGCCGGATGTCCGATGGTGGAGTGATCGCCCAGACGGAGTTCTACAGGCGTCTCCAGAATGGCAGCTTGGACTTGCCACCTCCAGAGGACAATGTTGAAGGTCTCCCATTTGTGTTCGTTGCTGATGAAGCATTTGCGCTGGGGGACCACCTGATGCGGCCATTCCCGATGAGGACCCTCACCCCGGAACAGAGGGTTTTTAATTACCGGCTGGCCAGAGCCCGAAGAGTGGTGGAGAACACATTTGGAATCCTGGCCAGCCGGTTCCGATTATTTATGACACCCATCCATATGGCGGAGTATAAACTGAACCAAATAATACTTGCCTGCTGTGTTCTCCATAATTTTTTAAGAAAACATTCAGCAAACTATGCTGGCTCAGTTGGGCCTGAGGCCGGAAATCCAAATCCATCAACACTGACGGCGCTTGAAAGTGGCCGTCCTGGCTTGCCCTCCCTGAGTGCCCGTGATGTCCGGTTACGCTACCTGGAGTTCTTTGCGGGTAGGGGGCTATCAATATGCCAGACAATCTGTGAAAACTTTTTAAAATAAAAACCAACCCAAAAAAATTCTTTGTGGACATTTACTGCTTGTGTTTCTTTTAGCTGACCCTGACAGAAATGTGTTGAGTGCAGAAAATGTCGTGATTGGGTAACCTTAGAAAAAACTGTGTTGGCTGGTAATTCCTAAATGCAAAAACACATTTCACTACAAGTGCACTTGCAACTGCACTGAACCTGCACTTGTAGTGCAAAGTGTCTTTTCCCTTAGGAAATAACCCCCATTTTGGCATAAAAGAGCAATTACATCACCCCAAAAGTGTTGTAGTGTTGAGACAATAATCCACACATTCTTGATTAAGCCACTTTTTTATAGCTGCACAATCACATGTGCATTTACGAAAGGTTTTTAAAACAAACCAACATGTTTGTTGTATAACAATGTTTGCAGTAGCATTATGAAAATTCAAAATATCCATTTCAGATAAAACAGGCCTGTGTAAAACCAACAAGAAAGCCAAAAAACTTGAACTTACAAAGTTCACATTAGGTAAAACCTGAAGGCTATATCAGACATCAGTATTTAGGAACTGGGTTTGATATAGCGTTCAGATGGGGGGAAATCACCCCTGGAAAAGCCAAATTTGGAAGATGCACACAAATTTACGAATGTCAACATGTGCTATCTGCCATCAGGGGGGATCAAGGGACGTGTTTTGGGGGAGCAAGCCCTTCCTCAACGCGACTTTAGAATTGAGGAAGGGTTTGCACCCCCAGATGTATTTTTTTTATTGCCCTTTGTCAAGCTGCAATACTTTACCGGTTTAGTTTTAACTTCACAGATGTAGCCCCCCCTATAGTATACACTGGAGTACCTGTGTGGCCCCCCTAATAAAAATGGTGTTCTTTTGTCCCACACTAGTGCTCCAGTGTCCAGATGTGAAAACAGCTGCTCAGTGTCCTCTCCTTACACACAATCTAGTTGGCATTTCATTCTAGTAACAAACCCATCTATACAAACAAATATTTGGCATCCAAGTAGGCCCCCAAAAATGTGTGAAAATGCATATGGCCTCAACAATGGTGTTCTAGAGGCCGAAAGAAAAATGTTTGATACGAACGAATAATGTGCCCATGAACATTAAAGTTGACCTTTGGAAACGTTACAACTAATCAAAGCATATGGAGCAGAACGAACGTAATAAAGACATAAAGAATAGGAACAAAGCAAAACTACTTACTTTTTTGCAGCACTCTCCGGATCTTTCGGTACTGCTCTGGCTCTCTCAACTTCAGGTCCGACCACCGCTTCCTGAGCTGATCTTTAGACCTTCGTACCCCGAAATTCCGCTCTAGACTCCTGACCACTTTACCAATGATTTTGGCCTTTCGGATGTTGGGGTGGGGGTAAGGCCCATATTTCCCGCCATAGTCGGACTTCCTCATGATGTCGACCATCTCCAACATCTCCCCAAACGACATATTTGTGGCCTTAAAACGTCTCCTTCTGGATCGGGACGTGCCTGGATCCGCCCTTTCCTCCTCCTCCTCGTTGCTACAATTAGCCCGCACCTGCTGTATGTCCGCCATCATGCTCTTCCCCCACTGCGCCGAACGAAAAGGGGCGGGGAATACACTAGAAAGAACGTCAGGGGCGGGCGGAGTTACACGCATGCGCAGTGTATATAAAGCGTAACACACGTGCGTATTACGTTTGATCTGTGAGCGGAGGAAGGAGCATTGAACGCGGCGATCGTAAGAACGAAGGTAAGAGACAAACTTGGGCCTATACTGCTTCTATAGATTGAGGCCTATATTGTACCAAGATTAGGAGAGTTTGGTCTGACATTAGGCTTTGTCTTGTGTTGTGTCTTGCAGTGAACATGGATATGGTACTGAAAGAAGATACTGACTTCATGTCAGTCTTCATTGATATGCTAAGGGAGCTGCCCTGTCTGTGGGAGATTACCCACCCCCATTACAAGAACCAAGCAAAGAGGAAGGCAGCACTGGAGCAATTGTGTGAAATTATGAAGCAGGTGATCCCCACGGCAGACATCCTCTATTTAAAGATTTTCATTGGTGGCCTGAGGAGCACATATCTGAGGGAGCGCAGGAAAGTCCTGGATTCACAGAGATCCGGAGCAGCAGATGACATCTATGTCCCCAGGATGTTGTACTACGACAGGCTGCATTTTCTGGCAGGCCAGACTGAACCCAGGCCATCCCTCTCAAGTCTTCCTTCCACACTTCCTTCCCGTCCGGCCGAGGCTTCTGATGCCCAACCTGGGCCTTCCAGGCCACATGTGGAGGAGCCCAGATTGAGCCAGGTATAGCATTCCTCTAAATATTTCTGCTTGTCCAATCAATGATGTTAACTAGATGTTAGTTGGGAGTAATAATTTATGATTGTGATTGATGATGCAAAAACTAAAACCATGTCCCTTTTTCATACACAGGGAAGTCTCAGCCAGGAGGTGGCCGGGCCGAGCCGGCTGGCTGATGTGCAGGTCCCTCCACCCCCCGGTGAAAACAGAAAGTGGCAGTAGGAGGAGTGCCCTGGAGGAGGCGGCTATCAGATTTTTTTGTAGGGCTACTGAGGTCCTGGGAGCACCCCACACCAGGCAGGAGAACATTGGTGCATTCATTGCATATAAAATGCAGAGGATGGAGGAGGGCCAACAAGCCATGTGTGAGGCCCTCATATCAGAGGCTCTGGAGAAAGGTATGAGGGCCCAAATTACACCTGACACACACCTTTGTGATGGTCCTCCTCCTCCTCCTGCAGGTCCTCCTCCTCCCTCTCCTCCAGGTCCCCCCAGTCCTCCTCCAGGTCCCCCCAGTCCTCCTCCTCCTCCAGGTCCTACTCCTCCTCCTGCCACATCTACAACTGCACAGCGACAGCCCGGAAGGAAGTGTGAAAGGAAGACCAGAGAGTGATTGCCCTGGATCCAGTCTGGTCGGCCAAAAAATGCAGCCTCTTGTGGTACCACAGCCTGGGGACACTGATGTCATCTGCTGCTATCCCGATCTCTGTGAATCCCGGACCAGACTGCCCTCCCTCACATATGGACTCCTCAGGCCACCAATTTTGAGCTTTAAGAATTGTTGTCTGCCGTGGGGGTCCCAGGCTTCACTAATTTCTCATGTTGATCCAGTGTTGCCTTCCTCTTTGTTTGGTTCTGATACCTTAATAAAGGATTTTTGTTTTGAATTATACTCTCCTATGTGTTTTACTTCAAAAATGATGGTTTGTTTGTGAGGATTCAGGTACATTTCAAATATACAATGTGAAATGAACAAGGGACACCAACAACAAACAATCTCATGGAGATTAAATAATAAAAGATACTTGACACACAAAACACACACAAAAATATTCTGGAGTAAAAATAAAAATAACATTGAACAAAGATCAGCCTTGGAAAAAATACAAACATTAAAGAAAAAAAAAGGCTTTTTAAAAAAAAAAAAAAAACCATAACAAATATAAAACTGTCAGATGTGACAACTAATAACAATATATTGAGGGAATCCCACTAAAAAAACACAAATAAAAGTTTGTGAAAAGTGTGTGTGAATATGAGCAGCAAAACTACTTAATTCTTGTCACATTATAAAGAAGAAGAGAGTGCACTGTATTAAACCATTTTTTACATTGCAGCGTGACGAAAGTGCTGTATCCATTCCGAACGCTAAGTTTACCAGAACGAGCTGTCCCGTGTCGGAATTTCTTCTGAGCATGCGTGGCACTTTGTGCGTCGGAACAGGCCACACACGGTCGGAATTGACGCGATCGTATTTTGTTGTCGGAAAATTTTATCTCCTGCTGTCCAACTTTGTGTGTCGGAAAATCCGATGGAAAATGTCCGATGGCGCCCACACACGGTCGGAATTTCCGACAACACGCTCCGATCGGACATTGTCCATCGGAAAATCCGACCGTGTGTACGGGGCATTAAAGGGGTTGTAAAGGCTTGTGTTTTCACCTTAATGCATCCTATGCATTAAGGTGAAAAAACACCTTGCAGTCACCGGCCCCCTAGCCCCCCGTTTTACTTACCTGCGCCCCAAATTTCCGTCAGCGCGTCCCCGCTGTCCCTCTCTCCACGAATTCCCAGCTCTTGAGTGGATAGATTGATAGCAGCGCAGCCATTGACTCCCGCTGCTGTCAATCAAATCCAATGAAGCGGGCGCTGGGGGGCGGGGCCGAGTCCTGCATTCGGCCTCTATGGACGCCAAATGCTGGACTCGGGAGCGCGCCTGCAAGGTAACCCCCTCAGGAGAGCGCTTCTCCAAGGGGGTTATCTAATGCGGGAAGGAGCCGCAAGAGCCGCCAAGGGACCCCAGAAGAGGATGTTTGTCCCCCTTCAGTGCCTCTCTTGTCCCACCGGGAGACCCAATCGACCAGCTGGTGCATCCGCCAGCTGGCCGGACAGCCAAACAAAGCCAGGATCGCGATCAGTGTGCTTTGTGATAGCTGAGTCCCTTGAATCAGGGGTAAAGAGCCAATCACAGTGGCCCTTTACCACGTGAAAAGCTGTGTCCAATGACAGCTGATCACAGATGTCAACACAAGCCGGTTATTGGCTTTTCTTTCCTCACGCTGACATCAGACACCATGAGGAGAGAAAAAGAGAGCTGATATCCGGCTTGTGTTAAAGGGACAAAGACACTGATATTTAGGGCACTGATTATCAGTGTCCTGATTATCAGTGCAGTCTCAACAGTGCTGCCAATCATTGCCCCCTCATCAGTGCGGCCTATCAGAGCCCATTAGAGCCGCCTATCAGTGCCCATCAGTGCAACCTCATCAGCGCACATCAGTGGAGAAAAATTACCTGTTTGCAAAGTTTTATAAGAAACTATGAATTTCTTTTTCTTTCCTCAAAAATGTCAGCCTTTTTTTTGGATTAGCAAACAATAAAAAACCTAGGGGTGATTAACTGATTGCCGCCCGCCCAACGTCATATGACGTTGGGAATTTTAAGTGGTGATATCTGAATGATACCTGCAGCTACAGTCATCATTAATAGATATCTTCTTTTAGTGCCGGCAATTCCCTACACTATTAGAACAATCATAGCGGCTGTTCAGCAGCTTGACCATTCTTACAGGCGGTGGGAGGGGACTTCCTCCCCCTCCCCTCCAGTTCTTCTGCCGACTCACCCATACAATCGGTGAGCCCGAGAAGGAAACCGCTGGCGCCGGATGCTAATCATAGAGATCTCCGGCGGGTCAGATGGTCCCCGGAGTCTCTATGATTGTTCGGAGGCCAGGCATGATGTTATGACATCACGCCCAGACTCTGCATTTGAAAAAATGCCGCCACCTCGGCCGGGAAGTCGAGATCGTTGTCTTTTTTATTTTATTTTATTTTAGGCCTAGAGGTGAGATCTGGGGGTTTATATGTAAAGAGGACCTGTCACACACTATTCCTATTACAAGGGATATTTACTTTCCTTGTAATAGGAAAAAAAGTGATCAAACAAAAAAAAAAAATGTAAAAAGAGAGCATCAAGCTAGAAAAATGAAAGTAAAATTAACAAAAAATAAATAAAAATTTAAAGCGTCCCTGTCCCCGCGTGACCGTTCGCAGAAGTTGCGCCCACATACGTAAACGGCGTCAAAACCACACGTGAGGTATCACCGTGAACGTTAGAGCAGGAGCAATAATTCTAGCACTAGACCTCCTCTGTAACTCAAAACCTGTAACCAGTAAAGAATTTTAGAGCGTCGCCTATAGGGATTTTCAAATACCGAAGTTTGGCGCCATTCCACGAGCGTGTACAATTTTGAAGCAAGACATGTAAGGTATCTATTTACTTGGCGTAACATCATTTTTCACATTATACAAAAAAATTGGGCTGTTTTTTTTAAGGCATGAAATTGTTTAAAAAAAAAAAACGTGTTTGAAAAATACGCGTAAGTACCGTGCAAGATAAAAAGTTGCAATGACCGCCATTTTATTCTCTATGGTCTCTGCTAAAAAAAAAACGTATATAATGTTTTTTAGGGGTTCTGTTTAATTTTCTAGCAAACAAAAATGATGATTTTTACAGTAAAGGCCATTTAGAAAAAAATCTTCCCCCTGCAAATTAAGAACATAATGTGATTTGCATACTAGCACATTATGAAATACTTACTTAAAACAAAGCTCTCCAGCGGTGTGCTGTCACCGCTGACAGGACTTCCATCTAAATTGGTCTTCATTCCAGATTCGCAGGCTCCAGCTATTTAAATGACCGAGACGTGATGACGTCACTCCCACGCATGCGCAAGGGAGCCACGGCCACGGCACAGTGATCTGAAGGGATGGCATCATGGGAATACTGTATGTGCTTTTATTTATGTTATGGTGGGTTTGGAGTTTTGCTGCTTTGTTTAGACCCCACATCTGCCCCCAGGGAGAGATGTAAACCTCCTTTGACCATGTTGCACCCTCCACCTTGTTGTTTGGACCCATACAGCTTGGTGAGAATATTTTGCTTTATTAATGAATTTATTTCTATTATATCATGTTCTACGTTTTAGCTTCCCTTACCACCTGAAGAAGCGGGGAATTCTTAGGTGTCTATTATTGCTGTGGGAGGACTATTTTGTGTTTTTTGTCTTTTTATGTTTTTAGATTCAATTTTGGAATAAAATAAAATATACTGTTTTTACTGAAGAGTTGTTTGTTGGCACCTCAAAAGTCAATCTTGTTTCTATTTTTAAGTAGAGATTTTGGATGATGGTGCCTGTTTGCAATCTGTGATTTTCTACAAATTACCCCAAGGTGGTCTTTGAAGTACATAGGACGCTGGGAAGAAGGTTTACAGGGTTTGTGCCCTGTATTTATCACAACTGTAGGCAGATTAGCAATGGGATATACTGTACCAGATCCTGGCTTCCCCCTCCACAATGGTCATTGCAGTCCTTCAGCGGCGGCTCTAGCTAAGCCGCTATATATAGCTCCCTATAGCAATGCTCCCCCAGGCCTGTAGAAGGAGCTAAATGCTACATAGCCTTGCTTTCTCATCTGGTCCTCCATGCTTCTGGTGACGTCACTTCTGGTGTGCGTTCCACGCTGGTTAACGAAGGCTTCCTGTGACTTCTCCAGGCTCCTAAACGGGCCATCTTCCTCTCCCAGCAGCTGGAACACCCCACAGTGATCCTGAAGGTCAGATTAAGGGGGAATCTACACATGCATACTCTGCACCAGATGAGCTTTTTTATCTGATACCTCTTGTGGGTGTTTTTTATCCATGGTTATTAAAAATGTAACCGGGATACTACACTTAGATGGCGCTTCCTTCCCTTTGTTCTTTTCTCCTTTTGGTGGTATTTGATCACAACTGGGTTTTTTAGTGTGACTTGTGATAGTATGACAGGCAATCTAACGCTAACTGACACTGGTCAGGAGGGATGCTAATTGACAATGACGTCGCTAGGGACACTAATACAGTGATCGGCGGGTTAACTGTGTGCCTAAAAAGTGTAACGTGTGCTGCTTTTGCTAACAGATCTGTTTTCTCCCTGAAATCTGATCAACACAGAACAATGCACTGTAAACTGGCCATAGCCGATCAGCAGGTTTCAGCCAAAATCATTGGCTGAAATCTGCTAACAAACTCGTGCTGTGTCCAATCGCAGCACAGGTCAGCAGGGGGCGTGCTCATGTGCGCATTCAAACTAGGAAATACACTATGACACTGTCAGGGCTGGGCTCAGCCCTTCCTTCTCAGAGCTGGCCGCTCAGCTGTCGGCTAATTTCCAACTCCTATCTCTCCACAGTTACTCAGCTGTTGATGATATCCTGCACGTCAGTCCTGCCTACTTAAGCCATTCAGTCCAGAGGAGCGCTGCCTTCCAGATCCTGCTTGCTGTTCCACTACATTGATCCCTGACGTTTGGCTTGTCTGACTATACGTTCTGGTTACTGAACTTTGGTTATGTTTTGATTACGTTTGTTCTTTTTACTTTTATTATAAAACAAGTGTGATTTAACTGTACTTCTGTCTCAGCCCGATTTCATGGTTTCTGACAGACATACACAGGTACATTGCGGTGCCTGGCTGTGCCATCCGCTCCCGTGAGCGGGTCGGCAAGAGGATAATATAGGATTTAACAAAGCACAGGATGTGGAAAGTCCATTGCATGAACATTATGGAAGGTTAAATATACACATTGCTTCTTACAACAACCCACCATCTCCCAGAGTGATTGTTTTTTTTTCTCCCCTCCCCTTTTTCTCCCCTCTCTCTGAACACCCCCAGACTGGTGGCAGATCATGTTATGATGTTATTGATTTGAGATATACTGTATATATATATATATATATATATATATATATATATATATATATATATACACATACATACATACAATAAAAGCAAAATCAAGCAGTACGACTATAAAAATGTAAAGCACATTAATAAAAATGTATTTAATCACCACAACAAATTAAAAATCCCTGTTTTTACATACAGTTTACAAAATGTCCCTATAGGACTGAAATGCCCTATTTAAATCTCTTTAAAGAGGAACTGCAGTCTGCTCACATAAATTGTAATAAAAACATCTTTGCCATTCTGAAGCTTTCCCTCAACCACTTTGCATATCATTTTATATATACTGTGATTCTGTACTTGTCAAATATGCTGCAGAAATCTCCCTCCACTGAGTCTGGCTGCAACCATTTTAACCGTAGGCAGCTGAAGCTGCTGCCTGTTCACTTCCTGGATTTACAGACACACACCTCCAGCTCTGCAGCTGTCATTGGCCCTCTTATGACTCATCCCCCCTCCCTTCCTGGCAAACTCTCAGGAGAGTAAGAGACAGAGCTGTGCATGATGTCATAAGCCTAGGCTTTTTCCCAGACAAGAAACAGGAAGTGGGCTGTGGGAGTTTACTGGCAGGAAAAAAATGTTTTACTATCCAAAGTTAAAACAACAAGGGCAGAAGATTTAATAGATGGAAAGATGAAAAAATGACCGAAGGTCCGCTTTAACATAATGTAAACAACCTGGCATTTAACGTAAGTGGTTGTAAAGTCAGAAGTTTTTTTTATCTTAATGCATTCTATTCAGCAATGTCCACAAGTGCCTTGGCTGCCTGGAACTCTCCTTCCTGATTGGTTGAGACACAGCAGCGGCGCCATGGGCTCCCGCTGTTGTCAAACTCAATGAGCCGGGAGAGAGAGGGGGGGCGGGCCGAACCGCAGGTCCGTGTCTAAAAGAATACATGGAGCTGCAGTTCGGCTTGGGTGCCCCCATAGCAGGCTGCTTGCTGTGGGGGCACCCAACAGCAGGGAGGGACCAGGAGCTCCAGCCAGGGACCCGAGAAGAGGAGGATCCGGGCTGCTCTGTGCAAAACCACTGCACAGAGCAGGTAAGTATAAAATGTTTGTTATTTTAATAGAAAAAAAACCAAGACTTTACAATCACTTTCAGCCCTTTAAAGCTTTTTGTTTTTTGCATCTCCTCTCCTTCAGATGTCTTTCTGCAGTTGCATTAGACGTAAAAAGCATCCCGCAAGCAGTACACCCGAATGGCCGAATGTCCGTGTGAGTCCTCTGATGCAATATGAGATGATATTTTCTGTTGAAACACTTCCCGCACTCAGAACAAGCAAACGGCTTTTCTCCAGTATGAACACGCTCATGTTCCACAAGACGTGCCCTGTCTACAAAAAACCTCTCGCAATAACGGCATGTTAGCCCCTCCCCCGTGTGATAGCGCTGGTGGGAAACAAGGTGGGACTTGTATGCAAAACTTTTTCCACATTCTAGACAGACAAATGGTTTTTCTCCCGTGTGAACTCGGTAGTGAGCTTTAAGATTCCCTTTGTGGAGGAAGTGCTTTCCACATTCGGTACAGATAGCCTGGCTTTGTAACGTTAGATGGCTCTTCATGTGGTCCTCCAATTCATGCTTACTTTCAAAGTCTTGTCTGCATGCCGAGCATCTATAATATTGTGCCTCTAGGCAGTAGCGCTGCTGATGAACAGTTAAGGTACCCTTGGTGGCAAAGGATTTGTGGCACGCAGAGCAGCTGACGCGTTTGGTTCCTGTGTGACTGATCTGGTGACTCTCAAGCTGGTGTTTTGCTATGAAGATTTTATCACACTCTGCGCAAGAATATGTTTTTCTCGCCGTATGAAGCCGACGATGGAAGTGCAGTTTTTGCTGGCTGGAAAAACAGATCCCACATTCGGAGCAGGGGAAGTTTTCGTCTGTAATGCGATGTGCTGCTTTGTTGGAAACTGGAGACTTTGTATTGACCAGGATGGCCTGGACAATGTCTTCGGAGCTGGAAAGGTTATTTTCCAGTTCTCTTTCATCAACGCTGCTTTCCCTGCTCTGGGTGGAATTCATAACAAAAAGGTTTTTGTTTCTATCTTCTAAATGGTGAGCAGGAAGGGGATATCCATCGGGCTCATAGGCAGGTAGACCTCCATCTAGGGAGAAGAACATGAAACTACATTAGCTCTAAAAGAACTCTATTTGGTATAGAAATCAGCAGTAAACCTCCACAATATTGAGGATACAAAACAAAGGGTTCCCCTGGGTGGACTTTTCCGGCACTTGCAAAGGCAAAAAGTGGGGTATGTAAAAAATAAAGGGCGTTTTTATATAATAAAAAAGATATAATTTTATTATTATTGAAAAGTACATTTGATAAAAACAAGCAAATAGATATCTAAGGTAACATAGTGAAACTACACAGTAGCCATGATAAACAAACAAAACAAGTTGCGATGAAAAGCTCTTCTCAAGCCCGACGCGTTTCGGGGTACTTAATGTCTGTACGGTCCTTCTTCAGGGGCATGATTGAGAGAGAAGGGTTCATCTAGGCTGATTGGAAAGGGATGAAAGGGAGAAGGGGTCAAGTGATTGGTAAAGCCTTAAATAGTATTAGATGAAAGGTTGGGATGATCAATTGATCACCTACCTGAAAATATACGATTATTTGCCTGTGAAGATTTCTAAAAGCAAAGAGGGCCACGGAGGAAGGGCAGGGTATGGCAATAAGTATTAGTGTTGTAGCTAATGTAGATATTAATACTTATACGGTGAGAAATGCAGGTTGGTAGGCTGCAGTCACCATGGGGAGGTGTGACAGTACTCCCGTCCCGCCCGATCCGGGCGCGCGCAAACCAGAGCGCCGTGCTGAGGTCACAGGAAGGCGTCTCTAGAAAAATAAGAGAATATAGAGAGGACCTTAAGAGAGGGTCCATAGTAGGTGGGTTGAAAGTGGTGGATGAATGTGTAGGTACATAAATTAGTAGGAATGAGGTTGGTAATGGGGAGAATGTAGGGGATGGTGTGTATACAATTAGAAAGCGTCAAAAAAAGGGGCTAACAAAAAGGTCCAGCTCACCTTGTACTATAGTGGCAGAATATATATGTATATATATATATGGATTTTAGTTTAAGGTTCAACATACTGTAGAGTAAAGGTGAATACACAGTTATATGCCACAGGGTAAATATGATATGCATGCATATTGGCAAATTCCATAATGAATATTAAATAGCAGGTGGAATGATATAGTTAAGAGCAAAACCATAATATATGAAATGTAAAAAGGACAAATGTATTGATACAAAGCCTATGTAAGTATGCTCCTAATAGCCTACAGGGACCAGAGTCAGAGCAGGCTCAGGACTGGTAGTGTGTAGCTGGTACAGCTGAACGGGGGAGTAATAAATGTACCTAAAGCTAGAGTGCTAGAGTAAGGAAAAGTAGGGAGAAGTAACTGGAAAATCATACCTTAGATGGGAACAAGAGTGCATGACCACAGCCTCACAACCAAGCGTCCGGCATATGTAGCGCCTTGGTAGGAAGTGAATGGGGCTGGTTAAAGTAGTGTGGAGGTTCCAATCAGCTGGCGTCAGAATGAGGCACAGCTGTGTTGTAGGCAGCATGAACAGAGATGTACTATATTGACCCCCCGAGGCGAGGGTGCGCAGCGCCGCCCCAACCGCGCGTGTGCGAACGTCACGGCGTTTGGAGCAGCGTCGCGCACACCCGCCCCACCGGCACGGAAGTGCCACTCCGGCGAACTGCGCATGCTCGCCGGAGTGGCAACATGGAGGCAGTGGGCGTGGGGTGGAGAAGCGCCCAAGTACCTCCCTAGGCGCCGCCCAAGAATTTCTTGTGGCGGCTTTCCGTGCCGGGCAGCCGCTCTGGCCACCCGCGCCTTGGGGGGGGCGGGGGGAAATTCTTGGGCGGCGCCTAGGGAGGTACTTGGGCGCTTCTCCACCCCACGCCCACTGCCTCCATGTTGCCACTCCGGCGAGCATGCGCAGTTCGCCGGAGTGGCACTTCCGTGCCGGTGGGGCACTTCCGTGCCGGTGGGGCGGGTGTGCGCGACGCTGCTCCAAACGCCGTGACGTTCGCACACGCGTGGTTGGGGCGGCGCTGCGCACCCTCGCCTCGGGGGGTCAATATAGTACATCTCTGTTCATGCTGCCTACAACACAGCTGTGCCTCATTCTGACGCCAGCTGATTGGAACCTCCACACTACTTTAACCAGCCCCATTCACTTCCTACCAAGGCGCTACATATGCCGGACGCTTGGTTGTGAGGCTGTGGTCATGCACTCTTGTTCCCATCTAAGGTATGATTTTCCAGTTACTTCTCCCTACTTTTCCTTACTCTAGCACTCTAGCTTTAGGTACATTTATTACTCCCCCGTTCAGCTGTACCAGCTACACACTACCAGTCCTGAGCCTGCTCTGACTCTGGTCCCTGTAGGCTATTAGGAGCATACTTACATAGGCTTTGTATCAATACATTTGTCCTTTTTACATTTCATATATTATGGTTTTGCTCTTAACTATATCATTCCACCTGCTATTTAATATTCATTATGGAATTTGCCAATATGCATGCATATCACATTTACCCTGTGGCATATAACTGTGTATTCACCTTTACTCTACAGTATGTTGAACCTTAAAACTAAAATCCATATATATATACATATATATTCTGCCACTATAGTACAAGGTGAGCTGGACCTTTTTGTTAGCCCCTTTTTTTGACGCATTCTAATTGTATACACACCATCCCCTACATTCTCCCCATTACCAACCTCATTCCTACTAATTTATGTACCTACACATTCATCCACCACTTTCAACCCACCTACTATGGACCCTCTCTTAAGGTCCTCTCTATATTCTCTTATTTTTCTAGAGACGCCTTCCTGTGACCTCAGCACGCCGCTCTGGTTTGCGCGCGCCCGGATCGGGCGGGACGGGAGTACTGTCACACCTCCCCATGGTGACTGCAGCCTACCAACCTGCATTTCTCACCGTCTAAGTATTAATATCTACATTAGCTACAACACTAATACTTATTGCCATACCCTGCCCTTCCTCCGTGGCCCTCTTTGCTTTTAGAAATCTTCACAAGCAAATAATCGTATATTTTCAGGTAGGTGATCAATTGATCATCCCAACCTTTCATCTAATACTATTTAAGGCTTTACCAATCACTTGACCCCTTCTCCCTTTCATCCCTTTCCAATCAGCCTAGATGAACCCTTCTCTCTCAATCATGCCCCTGAAGAAGGACCTACAGACATTAAGTACCCCGAAACGCGTCGGGCTTGAGAAGAGCTTTTCATCACAACTTGTTTTGTTTGTTTATCATGGCTACTGTGTAGTTTCACTATGTTACCTTAGATATCTATTGCTTGTTTTTATCAACTGTACTTTTCAATACTAATAACATTATATCTTTTTTATTATATAAAAACGCCCTTTATATTTTACATACCCCACTTTTTGCCTTTGCAAGTGCCGGAAAAGTCCACCCAGGGGAACCCTTTGTTTTGTATCTATAGATTATTGGACGTGACACGGCTCTCCTTCCTAAACTAGTTGGTCACCCCTCCTTTCTGTTCAATATTGAAGATAGGTACAGTTGTGCCATCTTTGAAAGCAGAAAGCACCTGCCTTGAAGGCTACCACACAAGTCCAAGCAGGTGGGAACAGGATTCCTAGCTGAGCCTTTTAGAAATTAAGGGAGGTGGGCTCCTAGGACAGAACTATATTGTGAGTAATAGAAATTTTAAATAACTTCCATTTTAATATCCATTCTCGAGTTATGTTTTTTCCTCAGACACTTTAAACTGCAGTAGTACCTCTAATTTATAGAAAGAACCCCATTGTTAATTGAAGAGGCTAACCGCTTGATGCAACATGGGCAAAGCCAGGGCTGCTGATAAGGCAGTACAGCCAGCCCTCCTGTACTGGGCCCAGGCACCATCAGTTCAAAAGAGGGGCCCAGGCATACTGTCTTATTGCATCCACCGATCCTCTTCTGCCTTCCCCTGCAGTGCTGCCAGCTTCTCTTCCCCCCTCCGGCTGCACTGCAGGGGGATTGGTCATAGCACATGTGCCCCTTCCATCTGCTGCCCGGGCCCCCCGTTTGCCCCTTTTCCCCGCAGCACTTCCGGCTTCCCTACTCTCCTCTCTTACCGGCAGCTACGATGGACACAAAGGAGAGGTTCCAGGATAGAAAGCAGCAAAAGGGGCCGGTAAATATGTAATTTACTGGCCCTTTCCTTTCCTGAATAAACACAGTGAGTGATCGGTTCCAATCACTCCTATGTCCATCTTTCATAGTTTACTATGCTTCAGTTTGTGAATGAGCAGGAAGCCTCAGAGCATTTCCTATTCATTATTCTGTGCTGCTGAGGCTGAAAAGAAAGGGACTGATAAATCAAGGTCCTCAGTCACTTTTGGCCGGGAAGGGGGGGGCCCCAGCAGGTAGGCTGTATGGGGTCCCGTGATTACTAACAGCAGCCCTGGGCAAAGTACAGTTTCACTTTAAGCTATCCAATGAGGCCAATTACAATAATTTCTTAATAGCAATAGCAGACAGACTTATTTAACCGCTTGCCGACCAGCCGCCGCAGTTGTACTGCGGCAACATGGCTCAGCTGTGCGAATCGCCGTCATTTTATGTTGCTTCTATATGTGGTCATTAGGGGCGCGCGCCCCCAGAGCCGCTGCGAGTGCAGTCGCGATGACCGCTGGGCTCCCGCGATCGCTCGTGACACGGCAAGAACCGGGATCTCTGTGTTTAAACACTAAGATTGCGGCTCTCTGAGGGGAGAAGAGACAGATCGCGTGTTCATACAAAGTATGAACAGCGATCTATCTCTTCCCCTAGCTAGTCCCATCCCCCCTTCAGTTAGAACACACACTAGGGAACACTGTTAACCCCTTGATCGCCCCTAGTGTTAACCCCTTAACTGCCAGTGGCATTTTTACAGTAATCAATGCATTTTTATAGCACTGATTGTTGTATAAATGCCAATGGTCCTAAAAATGTGTCAAAATTTTCCAATGTGTCCGCCATAATTTCGCAGTCACGATAAAAATCGCAGATCGCCGCCATTACTAGTAAAAAATAAATAATCCCCTATTTTGTAGGCGCTATAACTTTTGCGCAAACCAATCAATATACGCTTATTGCGATTTTTATTACCAAAAATATGTAGAAGAATACATATCGGCCTAAACTGAGAAAAAAATTAGCTTTTTTTTTAAAAAAAAAATGGGGATATTTATTATAGCAAAAAAGTACAAAATACTGTGTTTTTTTTTCAAAATTGTTGCTCTTTTTTGTTTATAGCGCAAAAAATAAAAACCGCAGAGGCGATCAAATACCACCAAAAGAAAGCTCTATTTGTGGGGAAAAAAGAACGTCAATTTTGTTTGAGTACAGCGTCGCACGACAGCGCAATTGTCAGTTAAAGCGGCGCAGTGCCGAATCGCAAAAAGTGCTCTGGTCATTCAGCAGCCAAATCTTCCGGAGCTGAAGTGGTTAAAGCAGTATGAAACACAAACGCAAATGCAAACATTTATTATATTGCAGCTTACCAATTCTTAAATGTGATGGCTGCACTTTCTTTCCTTTATTTTTACCTCCTGATCCTGCTAGTTAGTCTGTTTTTTTTTTAAAGAACAAGCTGTCCTGCAGATGTATTCAGTTACAGGGATGAAACAAACCATTTAACACTGACGGGGCTGCTTACATTAGTCAGCTTTTATTTACTGTATGTAAAATCTTTGTTCCAAAAGGAACAAAAAACTTGTGTAATTGCTTATAAAGTATTAGCTGGAGTTTTGCTTCAATTTGTTATTGTATTTAAATCTGCTAGAATAACTAACATTCCTTCTCCCTTGACTGACAAAGCTGTCCAAATAAGTCCCCTGTGTGGATTCCTCCAGAGTCTCTCCAATACAGGTGTGTTACTGGCCAGATCAACAGGTGAGAACAGAGGGTTAAAAAGCCTACAAGAACAATACTAATGCAGCCACCACATCCAATGATTGGTAACCTGCAATATATTACATTTTTGGTTTTGGGTTTAATACAACTTTAAGTCTTGATAATCAAGCGAGAGATAATCAGATTGGTTGGAATAGTCTTCATTCATCAGATGACTAAAATGTAAAGAACAGTCTACCAACAACATCTGATGGTCCCACTGAATATAATGCCGCGTACACACGGTCGGACTTTTCGTCTACAAAAGTCCAACGGACGCTGACGGACTAAAGCTGGCTGGTAATCCGATCGTGTGTGGGCTTCTCCGGACTTTCAACATACTTTTTTAGCCTCAAATCCGACGTACTTTAGATTTGAAAGATGCTTCAAATCTTTACTTCGTAACTACGACGGACCCCGAAATCCGCTCGTCTGTGTGCTAGTCCGACGGACAAAAAGCCACGCTAGGGCAGCTATTGGCTACTGGCTATGAACTTCCTTATTTTAGTCCGGTGTACGTCATCACGTAAGAATTCGACGGACTTTTGTGTGATCGTGTGTAGGCAAGTCCGTTCGTTAGAAAGTCCGCCGCAAGTCCGTCGAAAGTCCGCCGAAAGTCTGCCGGAAGTCTGTCGGACAGGCTGTCTGACTTTTGTAGACGAAAAGTCCGACCGTGTGTACGCGGCATTAGACGAGGTGTTTAGGTATCTGACAGCACAAATGAGAAACTATTCATCTCCCTTATAAAGGTTTATCAATCAAGACTAAGAATAGTTTTATTAATGCCATCAGTGCTTAAAGGGGTTGTAAAGGTTTGCATTTTTTAAATAAAAATAACAAACATGTCATACTTACCTGCTCTGTGCAAGGGTTTTGCACAGAGCAGCCCCGATCCCCCTCTTCTGGGGTGCCCTGTTGGCGCTCCTGGCTACTCCTCTTCATTTGGTGCCCCTACAGAGAGCCGCTTTCCATGGGGCACCTGTGCGGGCGCGCTCCCGGGTCCCGTTGCTGCGTGCATTGACATAGGCAGCAGGATTTGGCCCCGCGTCACTGGATTTGATTGAGAGCAGCTATCAATCTATCCAGTGAGGACAGAGACAACAGCTGGAGCCGCACATCGCTGGAATGGATGGGTTCAGGTAAGAAAAAAAAAAGGGGGGGGGGGGGGGTGTGTGGGGGCAGTTGTAGCAAAGAAGGTTTTTCACCTTAATGCACAGAATGTGGCGGCATATGACCAATCGGAATCACTCTGATCTGTCACAGACAGCAAAACAAATGTTACAGGGGTGGTAACCCTTCGCTATGCTATCCAAAAAGCTAAAAAATAGTTTTTTTGCCTGGAGCTACACTTAAAAAATGTACCTGTTCCGACTTACAGATTCAACTTAAGAACAAACCTACAGACACTGTCTTGTCTGTAACCCGGGGACCGCCTGTAAAGAGTTTAAAAAAATGCTTTTGTTTTCTTTCGTAAATGGTTCATTTCTTAAAAAAATAATAAAAAATTAAAAAAAGGAGGATACATTTTACACAAACTATCCAGAAAAGGAGTATTTGATGCTTCCTGTCTTACGCCAGAGGCCAAATGGCACAGTAAAACTATCCCCATTATTGACATAATCCCTCCTCCTGCACCACTTCCCTATACCGGTACCAGAGATTGGGGGGGATGTAAGAGTAGAAGAGAAACAGCAATGACAGTGAACAGAAATGATAAGCTGTAACACAGACTCTTCAGATCTTGGGGTTCTCTACTGGAATCAAGACCCACAATTTCAGATTGGAGCTGGGTTGACAGCAGTTTGTAAAGTCTTGTAGTTTGGGAAGATCATAAAATGGTTTTCTATATACTCCATTGTTCTGGTGTGATGACTTTAGTTCACAAGTCAATGTAAATATCAACAAGATAAAGGCTCCATTACTTACTAGATTGATGTAGGTGGTGGGGACCCTTTCTGTTACTGTTATGCCGCGTACACACGGTCGGACTTTTCGTCTACAAAAGTCCGACGGACCAAATCCGGCGGACAATCCGACCGTGTGTGGGCTTCCCTGGACTTTCAGCTGACTTTTCCAGCCGCAAATCTGACGGACTTTAGATTTGGAACTTGCTTCAAATCTTTACGTCGTAACTCCGCTGGACCCAGAAATCCGCTCGTCTGTGTGCTAGTCCGACGGACAAAAACCCACGCTAGGGCAGCTATTGGCTACTGGCTATCAACTTCCTTATTTTAGTCCGGTGTATGTAATCACGTACGAATCCGTCGGAATTTTGTGTGATCGTGTGTAGGCAAGTCCGTTCGTTAGAAAGTCCGCCAAAAGTCCGTCGAAAGTCTGTCGGACGGGCTGTCGGACTTTTGTAGCCGAAAAGTCAGACCGTGTGTACGCGGCATTAGTGGCAGAAAATGCAAAAAATTGCATTAAAATGAACATCTATTTTAAACACTTACCCAGAGATATGAAAGGCTGGGACTTCTCCATGTCGTCATCCCTGTAGAGGTCCCGATGTCCTTCTAAATACTCCCACTCTTTCATGGAGAAATGGACAGCGATATCCTGACACCGTATAGGAACCTGACTCACACACAATAATAAAGTCACCATCCAGACACATACCTTCTGTTACTGAATAATGTCCCATCATTTCTGGCACCACTTACCTCTCCTGTCAGCAGCTCCAGAATCATATTTGTGACTTCCAGAATCTTGCTGTTTCTTTCAGGTATTGTGGGGTCAGGCAGGGACTCGGTGATGGCGTCTTGACCTCTACTAAGATATCCCGAGATCTGTTTGTCTGTCATTGTTCTAGATGTCTTGACAAGTATATAACTCTAAAGAGAGAAATAAGAGAGAGAAAACAAGAAAAAAGGTATATGTAAGAGAGACTTAGGATAATGTTTTAGCAACACGATATAAAAAAAAAAAAAAACCTTATATGAATCACTTAAAACTAAATTCTGTCATCAACTATATCACCCAGTGGGACAGCACACTTTCTCAACACTTTTCACAGAAAACTGCTTCCTCAGGAGACATGAAGAGAATGCTCAGGAGACCTTTTCAACACAGGGGAACCCTTGAAACAACTTCCCGGGACTTGGCTTTGTGCACTGGTCCAAATATTTTTGTGGAGGGGAGATTATGGTGTGGGGTTGTTTTTCAGGGGTTGGGCTTGGCCCCTTGGTTCCAGTGAAGGGAACTCTTAAGGCGTCAGCATAACAAGACATTTTGGACAATTTCATGCTTCTAACTTTGTGGGAACAGTTTGGGGATGGTCCCTTCTTTTTCCAACATGACTAGCAAGGCCCATAAAGACATGGATGAGCGAGTTTGGAAGGAGGAACTTGACTGTCCTGACCTCAACCCAATAGAACACTTTTGGGATGAATTATGCCCTGTACACACGGTCGGATTTTCCGACGCCAAATGTGTGATAGGACCTTCTTGTCGGAAATTCCTAGGCTCCATCACACATTTTCCATCGGATTTTCCGACACACAAAGTTTGAGAGCAGGATATAAAATTTTCCGACAACAAAATCCGTTGTCGGAAATTCCGATCATGTGTACACAAATCCGACGCACAAAGTGCCACACATGCTCAGAATAAATAAAGAGATGAAAGCTATTGGCCACTGCCCCGTTTATAGTCCCGACGTACGTGTTTTACGCCACCGCGTTCAGGACGATCGGATTTTCCGACAACTTTGTGTGACCGTGTGTATGCAAGACAAGTTTGAGCCAACATACATCGGAAAAAATCCTAGGATTTTGTTGTCGGAATGTCCAAACAAAGTCTGACCGTGTGTACAGGGCATTAGAGCGGAGACTGCAACCCAGGCCTTCTCCTCCAACATCACAAATGACCTGATCTGACCTCACAAAATGCGCTTCTGGAAGAATGGTCAAACATTCCCATAGACACACTCCTAAACCTTGTGGACAGCCTTCCCAGAAGAGTTGAAGCTGGTATAGCTGCAAAGGGTGGGCCAACTCAATATTGAACCCTACGGACTAAGACTGGGGTGCCATTAAAGTTCATGTGCATGTAAAGACAGGCGTCCCAATACTTCTGACAATATAGTGTATCTGAGAGGCAGATATTTCCCATTGCTCAAGGAACCCCTGGCAACCTCTGGAGGAACCCTAGAGTTCCATAGAACCCCAGTTAAGAAACCCGGGTCTAGACACTATGAGTGGGTATGAGAGTGCTAATTAAAATTGCAGTGCTTGTTCTGTTCAAATACAGACTTAGGCCCCTTTCACACTGGGGTGGTAGGGGGCGTCGGTGGTAAAACGGCGTTATTTTTAGCGCTGTTTTACCGCGGTATTCGGCCGCTAGTGGTGCTGGCGGATGAAAAAGGGTTAAAACCCCTCGTATAGCGCGGCTATAGCCGTGGTATTACCGCGGTATAGCCGCGCTGTCCCATTGATTTCAATGGGCAGGAGCGGTGAAGGAGCGGTGAATACACCGCTCCAAAGATGCGGCTTGCAGGAGATTTTTTCTTCTCCTGCCAGCGCACCGCTTCAGTGTGAAAGCCCTCGGGCTTTCACACTGAACAAACAGCGGAGGCTGTTTAGGGGCGGTTTGCAGGCGCTATTTTTAGCGCAATAGCGCCTGCAAACCGCCCCAGTGTGAAAGGGGCCTTACTGTCCAGGTCACCAGATAAAAATAAAACAAAGAAAACTTAAAATAGAAAACTAGGACAGCCACCACATCTAAGAATTGGTAAGCTGCAACATAATAAATGTTTGCTATTGGGTTTAATACAGATTTAAAAACATTTACAACCCCTCAAAAATTGTTGAGACAAACTGACAAAGAGGGGTGATTACAATGATCAGCTTTTATCTATTTATCCAAAACCTTTATTTGCAAAAAGTAAAAAAACTGTTGCTGTAACTGCTTGTGTAACTGCAGTGTGAGCTGGAGTTTGACTTCAAATGGATTAGTGTATCTAAATCTGCTAGTACATCAAACACTCTCCTCCCCCCAGGCTGACAATGCCCTGTGCTCCTTCATCCAGAGTGGGGGCACTCTAATAAAGGGGGTGCGTTACTGGCCTAATCACCAGGTGAAAACAGGAAAAAAGCCTAAAAAAAACCAAACAAATGCACCCATCACTTCTAAAGATTGGTAAGCGGCAATATAAATATAGTTTTATACATGAAAAACATAAAAACTTGAACATTCAAACATGCAAAGTTATTACAATTTACCTTTAAAAGATAGTGCCCCTTAAAAGTAATGATATGTTCTTAGTCTGAATGGTTTAAGGGTATCAGTGTACCCCAAGGTTCAGTGTCGGGACCCTTACTGTTTAATATCTTTATAAATGATATTGGGTCTGGGATTAAAAGTACCATTTCTGTCTTTGCAGATGACACCAAACTATGCAGTGGAATAACATCCTTACAGGATGTCTCCAACTTACAAGCCGACCTCAATGCACTGTTTAACCACATACAAACCGGAAGATTTACCCCCTTAATGACCAGGCCATTTTTTTCCGATACGGCACTGCGTCGCTTTAACTAACAATTGCACGGTTGTGCGATGCTGTACCCAAACAAAATTTACGTCCTTTTTTTCCCACAAATAGAGCTTTCTTTTGGTGATATTTAATCATATATATATGATTAATATATATATATATATATATATATATATATATATATATATATTTTTTTTTACTTTTTACTATAATAAATATAAACAAAAAAAAAAACCCCACACACACACACTTCTTCATCAGTTTGGGCCAATATGTATTCTTCTACATATCTTTGGTAAAAAAATATCGCAATAAGCGTAACTTGATTGATTTGCGCAAAAGTTATGGCGTGTACAAAATAGGGGATAGATTTATGGTATTTTTTTTATTTACTATTAATGGCGACAATCTGCGATTTTTAGCGGGACTGCGACATTGTGGCGGACAGATCGGACACTTTTTTGGAACCATTGACATTTATACAGCGATCAGAGCTAAAAATAGCCACTGATTACTGTATAAATGTCACTGGCAGGGAAGGGGTTAACACTAGGGGGCGATCAAGGGGTTTAATGTGTTCCCTGGGAGGTGTTTCTAACTGTGGGGGAACGGGATTGACTTGAGAAGAGAAATCGCTGTTCCTAATCACTAGGAACAGCAAATCTCTCTCTCCTCCCCTGTTAGAACGGGGATCCATTTAAATTGACACATCCCCGTTCTGGCTCTCTTTCCTGCAATCGCTGGTGGCTGGCGGACATCTTGGCCGCCTGCCACATGCATCGGGTCCTCCCCCGTGCAGTGGAAGCACGCGCCTGCTATGGCTCTTATAGGAGCCGACGTACCCCTTTAGTGATTTGCAGGAAGGAGTCGAACTGCTGCAGTATAATGACGGCGGCTGGTCGGCAAGTGGTTAATTGGGCAACTATGTGGCAGATGAGGTTTAATTTTTACTAAATGTAAAGTTATGCACTTGGGGGCTAAGAATATGCATGCATCATACATACTAGGGGGAGTACAGCTGGGGGAATCAATGGTGGAGGAGGAACTGAGGGTTTTGGTAGATCATAAGCGCAATATTAGCATGCAATGCCAAGCTGCGGTTTCCAAAGCGAGCAAAGTCCTTTCTTGTATTTAGGCTGCATTCACACCTGAGCATAGCGTTTTTGAGCGTTTCTTCCGGCGTTTTATAGCGCGATTTTTCGGGCATATTTGCGCGTTTCCAT
The DNA here is from genome assembly GCA_037952835.1 of Lithobates septentrionalis. Lineage (NCBI taxonomy): Eukaryota > Metazoa > Chordata > Amphibia > Anura > Ranidae > Lithobates > Lithobates septentrionalis. The sequence goes on along the minus strand of JBBDGP010001647.1, from coordinate 453,568 downwards.
GCAGCGTTGTCCGGCATTTTTGAGCTTTGGCATCTTTTTTATTAGCCAATAGGAAAAATGATCATCTGTTGCTATGTTGTTAGATTTTGTCATCTGCTTCCTGCTCCAAAAACGCCCAAATCTGCCCGATTCGCGCAACAAAAAAGGGTCCAGAACTTGTTTGAGCTTCAGGCGTAGGGCTTCAGGCGACTTGGAGTGGAGATGTGAACCATCTCCATAGAGAATAATAGATTTTTTTCCCCTCCAGCGTTTTGTAGCTTTAGGCTTCAAGCTACAAACGCTCAGGTGTGAATGGGCTCTGAGAGAGGTATGGACTCCAGAGAGAGATATCATTGTTCCCCTGTACAAATCATTAGTAAGACCTCATCTGGAATATTCAGTTCAGTTTTGGGCACCAGTTCTCAAAAAGGATATCAGGGAACTGTAGAAAGTGCAGAGAAGGGCAACCAAACTGATAAGAGGCATGGGGGAGCTTAGCTATGAGGAAAGATTGGAGAAAAGAAATTTATTCTCTTCTAAGAAGAGGAGATTAAGGGGAGATATGATCAACATGTACAAATACATAAGTGGTCCATATAGTGATCTTGGTGTAGAGCTACTTAATTTCAGGTTATTACAGAGTCCTCCAGACTCTACTGCTGCATGAAAAGAGATTTAACCTCCACATATGAAAAGGCTTCTTCACAGTAAGAGCTGTGAAAATGTGAAATAGACTCCCTCAAGAGCTGGTTCTGGCCAGCTCAGTAGATTAAAGAGCTGGATGCTTTCCTAAATGCACAAAATATAATTACATATTAATATTTAGAGGTAATAATGCCAGGGGTGGTTGGAAATCTTTGATTGCCTCTTGGCACTAGGGGGCAATCAAGGGGTTAAATGTGTTCCCTGGGAGGTGTTTCTAACTGTGGGGGAACGGGACTGACTTGAGGGATCAGGAACAAATCTATTTTCCCACTTGGGAAAATTGGATCATGCTTTACTGTTTTTTTTTTTGCCTTCCTCTGGACCAACTGTGTGTAAAGGGTTGTGTATATGGAGGTTTTCCATTTGTTTTGTTTTTCCTAGTGGTTGAACTAGATGGATTTGTTTGTGTCTTTCCTCCTTACAATGTAATTATGTAAATGCAATATCTGCCGGCCTGGGTTTTAACAATATAGATAACAGTGACCTCATATGACATTCCCAGAAACAGTGATGACATGTGACACTCCCAGAATCCCTCTCACCTCTCCAGTCAGCAGGTCAATTAACTCTTTAGTGACATTCCACACCCCCTCCGCTCTGCAGTTCCCCGGCTTTCCTGTTCCACTTGTTGTCTCAGAGCTTCTTTTACTCTTGAAGCAGCCTGATATAAATAACAGAAAACAAAGAAAATGCATAAATGATCAATCAATCTAAGTCTAAGTACCTATTAAACAGCTTTTTAGGGAGTTGTAGGATTGATTTTTAGGACTGAGCAGGTATAAGTGATTGTACAAAGTCTGATGTTTACAAGTAATACAGCATGCTTCAGTATCACGTGAAATACCGGAAAGTATGTGCGACAGTATTTTGTCCCCCAAAAAGCAGTGTTGCCAACCGTCAGTATTTTTACTGGCAGCCAGTAAAAAAACGGGCATTTTTCTCCTGCCAGTAAATGCCAGTAAGAGGAAAAGTTTGCCAGTTAAAAATATGGCTGTGACGCTTGGCTCAGAACTGGGGATGCGTAGCTCGGGTCCAGAGCCGGCCGAGACCATCAAAGTGTCTGCTACAGTGTGTTCGGGCGGTACTGGTGGAGGGCTGGTCTGGCAGAGGCGGTGTCTGAGCGTTTTGTGTTATGTCATAGTGCAAGAGAGCCGAGCGGCCAGAGCCTAGTGTGCAGGTCTGCTGGATGGGAGCAAGGCAAGCCGGGAGCGGGACTGTCAGTGCTGTTTGGACTGAAGGGGACTGAAGGGACCACCTGACATGGAGAGAGACTTTCACTGTGACTAAGGAGGGGACACGTTGTGTCGGTGATCTGTGCTGCTGCACACTGCTGTCAGTGTCACTATTGCCTCGTTTCCACTGAGCGGATCGGTTCAGGTCGGTACAGTTTGGAAGGGTTAGAATGGTCCGGCCTATTCAGGTGAGCGTTTCCACTGCAAGTCGGACCGCCAGGGGCCATACGTGGGTTTAGAAAAAATGCCTAGCATGGTGTCACACGTCCGCGATTCAGTGGAATGTATCTTAGCTCCACCCTAACCCAACCGTACCATTTTCCATGGCCCCACATCTGAAGCAGGAACCAGAATGGTGCGGTTCGGTTGTATGGGTCGCTTTCATAATGGAAACACTCAAAATAGCGCACCGTACCGTACCGAACAGAACCGATCCGCTCAGTGGAAACAAGGCATATATGAGAGTCAATATGTGTGTGCCGCCCATTCTAATGTCCTGTTCCTGAGCCACTTACTATATTGAAAATAAAATAAGAAATATGCTTTTTGCCTGAATAGCTACCTTAAATCACATTGCTAATTGCATATTGTACTTATTTGTAGCCCAAATACTGAAATTTGCACTTAAAACTGTAATTTTGTAACTTTTGTAAATGCCAGTAAAAACGTGGCTGTGCCAGTAAATTTTGGGTGTCATGTCAGTAAATTTCAATCTGGTAGGTTGGCAACACTGCCAAAAAGCGATCCGACGGTGAAATGAGGTTTGCAGGCATTTAGTAGGAAATGTTGCTGTCTCCCAATTCCTTTTTTGTTTATTTTTTTAATTGCCTGACAATTTTTTATTATACACAGCTGTATCAATTTATCAGTATTATATACAACTGTATCAGTTTAATACCGGGCCAATGCTGGCACTCCTCTCCTACATGTAAAAATAATATTTTTTTTGCTAGAAAATTACTCAGAATCCCCAAAAATTATATATATATATATATATATATATATATATATATATATATATATTTTTTTTTTTTTTTTAAAGCAAAGAACCTAGTAAATAAAATAGCAGTCGTTGCAACTTTTTATGTCACACGGTATTTGCGCAGTATTTTGGAAAAAAAAAACCTTTTATGAATTAACAAAAAACAAAACACTAAAGTTATCCCAATTTTTTTTTTTGTATATTTTATATAATGTGAAAGATGATGTTACGCTGAGTAGATACTGAACATGTTATGCTTTAAAATTGCGTACACTCGTGGAATGGCGCCAAACTTCGATACTTAAAAATCTCCATAGGCCTTTACATATGTGAGCATGATGTACTTATCTGTTCGCTTCTGCGTGCAAGCACGCGGGGATGGGGGCGCTTTAAATTTTTTAATTTTTTTACACTTTCCCTTTAAATCCTTTTTTTTTTTTTTTTTCACTTTTTTATCACTTTTATTTCTATTACAAGGAATGTAACCATCCCTTGTAATAGGAATAGGGCATGACAGGTCCTCATTACAGAGAGATCTGGGGTCCAAAACCACACATCTCTCCTCCAGCCTGGAAAGACCTGAGATCCAAAAAAAAAAAAAAAAGCACGATCTCACCCTTTCCAGCCAAATACATGGCAGTGTTTACAACTGCCGGGGCCAGATGTAACGTCATAACATCGTGCCCAGCCTCAGAAGGTCATAGAGACTGCCGGGGACCATCTACTCTGTGGTATTCTCTATGGTGAACTTCCGTTACCAATAGATTCATTCTCCAGCTCGCCGATCGCATGGGCGAGCCAATAGAAGCACTGAACAGCTGCTATGATTGTATTTACGGTGAAGGGAATCGCCGGTGGAGAAGGATGATATCTGAATGATGCCTGCAGCTACACCCATCATCCAGATATCCCCACTCAAACTCCAGGACGTCATATGGGAGGTGGTTAATATTAATTGCATGTGATACCAGTTGGTGTGACATCAAAATCTTGTCTCAATCAGTTGGAGAGACTTGGATTTTTTCTACTAGTATTTCTTCTCCAATGACAAATTAACATTTTGCACTTTTGCTTGTATCAGGTGTTAAAGTGGTTGTAAAGGTTTTTTTTTTTTTACCTTAATGCATTCTCTGCATTAAAGGGGTTGTAAACCCTCGAGGTTTTTCACCTTAATGCATTTTATGCTTAAGGTGAAAAGCCTCCTGTGATGCAGCTGCCCCCCAGAGCCCCCCCCTTTTACTTATGTGAATGCGGTCTTTCCACGGACGGGGACGAGCACACTAGCTCCAGCCCGTGTCTTGGGTCCTGATTGGACAGATTGATAGCAGCGCAGCCATTGGCTCCCGCTGCTGTCAATCAAATCCAATGACGCGGGAGACGGGGGCCGAGTCCTGCTGTCTGTGTCAATAGACGCAGCAGCAGGACACGGGAGCACGCCCGCACAAGTGCCCTGAGGGAGAGCGGCTCTCCAACGGGGCACTCGAGAAGAGGAGGAGCCAGGAGCGCGGCTGAGGGACCCCAGAAGAGGAGGATCGGGGCCACTCTGTGCAAAACCAAAGAGGAGGTAAGTATAACATGTTTGCTTTTTTTTTTTTTTTTTTTTTTTAAACAAACCTTTAAATATCCTTTAAGGTGAAAACCTTTCAATAGTAGCTCCCCCCCCCCCCCCCCCCTAAACATTTACCTGAATCTTCTCTTAATCCAGCGTTAGCCTGTCTGCAGCAGCTCTTCTCCCCTCTCTCACAGGTTTGGCTTGGAACAGTGTTTGCTGTTGCTGCGGTCAGTCAAATCCAATGGAGAGGGAATGGGTGTGTGAGTGTAGGGTTGTTGGGGCCAAGCTGTGTTTGTGTGACAATAGATGCCTCCTGAAAAAAGTGATATTAAAGTCTTGTTTTTTTTTTTTGTTTGTTTAAAAATAACAAACATGTTATACTTACTGTACCTGCTCTGTGCAGTGGTTCCTCCTCTTCTTGGGTCCCTCGCTGCGCTCTTGGCCTCTCCTTCCTGCCAGGTGCCCCCACAGCAAACAGCCCCCTCTTTCTCCTCATTGGCTCACTGACTTTGATTGACAGCTGTGTCACAGCCACTGGGGAGGGAGAGTCCCGGACAGCTGAGGCTCCTGTGCAACACCGCTGGATCGAGATGGGGCTCAGGTAAGTATTAGGGGGCTGCTGCACACAGGTGGTTTTAATTTGATGTCAGCTAGAGCAGTATTCCTTGAGAACATGCATGTGCACGAATCGAGATGGGAGGGGCCTACGTGCTGACGTCACGCCGCTGTGTCTGCGTGCTCGGAGAGGTGGCCATTACTGTAGGTCTGACCAGTTTGTCTTTATGATTTATTGTGCTGCAGCATTTTTATGTAAAAACTTTCAATATTTTGATAATAAAATACTACACTATGTAAGCACTATCTGGGCTCTATGCAGTTTGTTGTTTCCTGTGATGGGGATTCCATGCTGTAAACAAGGGGAAGTGGGGAGGAGAGTCTGCTAAAGAGACAACATTGAAGCTCCCATATGATTTATTTCTGGTGAGTGCATATTTTGGTGGAGACTCACTTCTATTGGATCTTTCCATAACACTTGGTTTTTTAGATTTCTGGTGAGTGCATCGAGGATAAGAGTTTAAGCACTTAAAGACGCTTTCTACACATAGTGGACACTTATTTATTCTGGATTGCTGTCACCACATCATTCTTTGGACACTCATTTATTTATTTAATTTTTTTTGCACTTTTGTATTCATCATTTATTTGGGACATCACATTTGTATTTTGAATTAAAGAGGTTGTAAACCACGGGAAAATTAACAAAAGCAAACCCTGCAAGACAAAGGCATAAGTTAGTATGCATTGCATACTAGCTCATTATGAAATACATACCTCAGAACGATGCCCTGGATCGGCGTCGGCCCTCCGAGTACAGCTCGTGTATCTTCCACCGGAATTACTTCCGGGTTTGTGGCTCCTATCGCTGTGATTGGCCGGAGCTGCGATGACGTCTCTCCTGCACATGCGCGCAGGAGCTGCCAGTAACGGCATGACTCCGGAAGAAACAGCACCAGCGACCCATTTCTTCAGTGTGTATGAGACAATGACGTAGGCAGAAGCGCATATACTGAATATCTCCTAAACTGTGCAAGTTTAGGAGATATTCAAGGTACCTACAGGTAAGCCTTGTTATAGGCTTTCCTGTAGGCAAAAGTGGTGTAACAGGGTTACATCCCCCTGTCAGAACACAATAGCACAGCAGGGGAGATTGCTGTACTAACATTGGATTGTTAGTACGTGATTCCGACCTGAGCCATCAGGATTATTTTTTGTTCAACCCGCTGGGTTGAATGAAAAAAATAAATAAATAGTGGTGTGTACTAGGCCTTAAACCTTCCATGTACTGACGATTATTGAAAACACAGTAGTAAAGGAAGGTGCTAAACATGAAGGTAGAAGTAAACAGACTACTATATTCTCTAATAGATATTAGAAGCTGTTAAATAAGATTACAATATTGAACCCATAACTTAATCATATCCATTAAAACACAATTATGATTTCTCTTTAACATACCAATTGATCCAAACAGCTGCTGATTCTCCAAAAGGACATGCCTGAACAGATCCTCGTGTTCTTCTATATACTCCCACTCCTCCATGGAGAAATAGACTGTGACATCTTGATACCTTATAGGAACCTGACACACAAAGATACCATCACCACACGGACACATTCCTTCTGTTACTATATAATGTTCCAGAGTTCCCAGCACCACTTACCTCTCCTGTCAGAAGCTCGATGATCTTGTTGGTGGCTTCTAGAATCTTGTTGTTCTCTGGTATCAGGGAGGGAGGTGGACGCTCCATGATGGATCTCTGAGTTCTACTCACTGTTTCTGAACTTCGGGAACGACTGCAGTGGTTGTTAAGAGTGCCAAACTTTTTCAATATGACATAATGCTGGATATAGAAAACACAAAAACAACATATCTATATATTTATTTATATTTTTAAAATAATGGTCACGATTTATAAAAAAATAAATAATAAATAAATAATAATATGCGTCTACCATGTTACCTAGCAGTTTCACTGTGGGCATACTTTTCTAAGTCTACACATAGCTCTCTTTATACTGCATCTCTCAGGGTCTCGGCTCAACTTCCAGTGGAGAAATCTTTCCACCATCCTAAAAAAAAAGAAAGTTTTCTTTCTCTAATTACTGATAACTTTCTGCAATATTTATTTTGGCTATTGCAAAGCAATATTTAAAGAATAGGCTCAGCTTTAGTAACATGTTACACCCATATTTAGGATATGGTTTGTTAGAGAACCTTAGTGAACGAACAGCATCATGAAGGCCAAGGAATACACCAGACAGGTCAAGGATAAAGTCATGGAGAAGTTTAAAGCAGGGTTAGGTTATATAAAATATCCAAAGCTTTGAACATCTCACGGAGCACTGTTCAATCCATTATCCTAAAATGAAGAGTATGGCACAACTGCAAACTTACCAAGACATGGCCGTCCACCTAAACTGACAGGCCGGGCAAGGAGAGCATTCATCAGAGAAGCAGCCAAGAGGCCCATGGTAACTCTGGAGGAGCTGCAGAGATCCACAGCTCAGGTGGGAGAATCTGTCCTCAGGACAACTATTAGTCCTATACTCCACAAATCTGGCCTTTATGGAAGAGTGGCAAGAAGAAAGTCATTGTTGAAAGAAAGCCATAAGAAGTTCCGTTTGCAGTTTTTGAGAAGCCATGTGGAGGACACAGCAAACATGTGGAAGAAGGTGCTCTGGTCAGATGAGACCAAAATTGAACTAAAAGCAAAACAGTATGTGTGGCGGAAAACTAACACTGCACATCACCCTGAACACACCACCATGAAACATGGTGGTGAGATGCTTTTTTTTTTTTTTTAGCAGGGAAAGAGAAGCTGGTCAGAGTTGATGGAAAGATGGATGAAACCAAATACAGGGCAATCTTAGAAGAAAACCTGTTAAGAGTCTGCAAAAGACTTGAGAGTGGGGCGGAGGTTCACCTTCCAGCAGGACAACGACCCTAAACATACATAGTAGGTGAGGTTGAAAAAAAGGCACAAGCCCATCAAGTCCAACCTATGTGTGTTATTATTATGTACAGCTGAGCTGGTAACAGAGAACGCATTCTAGCGCCTTGAGGCGATTCAGTTCGCATTTGCAGCGCTCTACAAATCCTTCATTCATTCATTCATTCATTCATATGTACATGTGCTCATGTGCGCTCTGTCAGCTCAATAGAGCGAGTGGGCAATTAGACAGCTCTCTATAGCAGGGAGTCCATGTATGAAAGTTCAAATGCAGCACAAGGTGTGTTGGTGGTCACAGATAGGCTGACTGTGGATGGCTGCCGGCTCATAACAAGCTAGAAGGGGCTTTGTAGACAGTAAAACACAAAGCAGAGCAGCTCCATCTAAGTGCAGCAAAGTTAAAACATTTTAATACAGGACAGACAATTTGGAACTCACAAGATCATTGAGATCACAGCGCATGTAGGAAGGTATAAATGATTCATCCACTCCTGGGGGAAGGCGTTGGGCTCGCAGGTAGAGAGCCAGCTGATGATCCAGGCTGCGCTGGTGGCTCCCAGCGCTTCCTGGTTCTCAGAATGGGCTCAGGGGCGGCTGGACACGTCACTTCCGGATGGAGAGGGAGTGGAGAGGAGGGCACGTTTGGAGCATGCATGCTCCTTCATCAGGCAATAGTTGTGGCCATGTTGGAAGTGGTTTTTATAGCCTATTTTGCCAGGAGTTGTTGATGCGGTGCCATGGCAACCGCTTGCAAACAGACCTCTAATTACAAAGTGGGCGCTGGTGTGACAGGTTGGATTGGACAGGTAGAGCTCATATAAATATAAATGAGCATTAAACAAGAATTTTTCTATACATCGCAATTGAAATATTATACAAACAAAACGTGGATAGAGAGAGGTGGGGTGGTAAAAAAATGTATTATACAACATGAAAGAATTAAATATATATATATATATATATATATATATTCATAAAATAATCAAGCAATCTAAAAGCAGCTAAGGTGGGAGGTGGATGAACTGAAGTTGAGAATGAGTGGAAGAATGAAGACAAATGAGAATGAGAGAAGTAGGACTGAAAAAAATTCTAAATAAATAAAATAGAATTTATAAATAATAAAAAATAAAAATATAAAAAAAGGGTGAAAAATAAAAACAAAACAGAGAAAAAAATGTTATGAAAAAGTAATAAAAATAAATGTGAAAATGAGAAAGGAAAAAAGGTATATTTAGTTTTAAGAATGAAAAAAAGATGATAAATGAAAATGAGACTAGAAAAGAGATGAATGCAACTGTATAATGGGAAGGGGGGGGGGGGGGGTACATGAGGGAGAAAGGGGGGAGAAGAAATTGTGTTTATTAAACTATTAATTGAGACAAGTAGAAATTAATTTAAATGAAAAAGGGGGGGGGGGGGGGTTAGGGGCTGGAGGAACGATGAGAGAATGAAGGAGGTGATAGGGGAATGGTAAGAGGGTGCCAAGAGACATACTTGGGATGAAGGGAGAGAGTATTTAGGAGGGGGGGAGCTGATGAGAGAAGTAATTACTATTGATGGATATCTAGGAGGGGAAAAGGACCATAAGGGTTGATTATTAATGATAAATGATAACATAGGTTAGCCAAAACACAAATGGAGATTTCAGAATGAGAACAGACTATGTATACAGGTAAAAGCCAGTAAATTAGAATATTTTGAAAAACTTGATTTATTTCAGTAATTGCATTCAAAAGGTGTAACTTGTACATTATATTTATTCATTGCACACAGACTGATGCATTCAAATGTTTATTTCATTTAATTTTGATGATTTGAAGTGGCAACAAATGAAAATCCAAAATTCCGTGTGTCACAAAATTAGAATATTGTGTAAGGGTTAAATTTTGAAGACACCTGGTGCCACAAACGAATCAGCTGATTAACTCAAAACACCTGCAAAGGGCTTTAAATGGTCTCTCAGTCCAGTTCTGAAGCCTACACAAACATGGGGAAGACTTCAGATTTGACAGCTGTCCAAAAGGCGACCATTGACACATTGCACAAGGAGGGAAAGACACAAAAGGTTATTGCTCAAGAGGCTGGCTGTTCTCAGAGCTCTGTGTCCAAACACATTAATAGAGAGGCAAAGGGAAGGAAAAACTGTGGTCAGAAAAAGTGTACAAGCGATAGGGATCACCGCGCCCTAGTCAAGATTGTGAAAAAAAACCCCTTCAAAAATGTGGGGGAGATTCACAAGGAGTGGACAGCTGCTGGAGTCAGTGCTTCAAGATCCACCACCAAGAGACGCTTGAAAGACATGGGTTTCAACTGCCGCATACCTCGTGTCAAGCCACTGTTGACCAAGAAACAGCGCGAAAAGCGTCTCACCTGGGCTAAGGAAAAAAAGAGCTGGACTGCTGCTGAGTGGTCCAAAGTCATGTTTTCTGACGAAAGCAAATTTTGCATTTCCTTTGGAAATCGAGGTCCCAGAGTCTGGAGGAAGACAGGAGAGGCACAGGATCCACGTTGCCTGAAGCCTAGTGTAAAGTTTCCACCATCAGTGATGGTTTGGGGTGCCATGTCATCTGCTGGTGTCGGTCCACTCTGTTTCCTGAGATCCAGGGTCAACGCAGCCGTCTACCAGCAAGTTTTAGAGCACTTCATGCTTCCTGCTGCTGACCTGCTCTATGGAGATGGAGATTTCAGGTTCCAACAGGACTTGGCGCCTGCACACAGCGCAAAATCTACCCCGTGCCATGGTATTTCTGTTCTAAATTGGCCAGCCAACTCCCCTGACCTTAGCCCCATAGAAAATCTGTGGGGTATTGTGAAAAGGAAGATGCAGAATGCCAGACCCAACAACGCAGAAGAGTTGAAGGCCACTATCAGAGCAACCTGGGCTCTCATAACACCTGAGCAGTGCCAGAAACTCATCGACTCCATGCCACGCCGCATTAATGCAGTAATTGAGGCAAAAGGAGCTCCAACCAAGTATTGAGTATTGTACATGCTCATATTTTTCATTTTCATACTTTTCAGTTGGCCAACATTTCTAAAAAATCCCTTTTTTGTATTAGCCTTAAGTAATAATCTAATTTTGTGACACACGGAATTTTGGATTTTCATTTGTTGCCACTTCAAATCATCAAAATTAAATGAAATAAACATTTGAATGCATCAGTCTGTGTGCAATGAATAAATATAATGTACAAGTTACACCTTTTGAATGCAATTACTGAAATAAATCAAGTTTTTCAAAATATTCTAATTTACTGGCTTTTACCTGTATATCTAAATATTACTTATCTTTCTAAGGGGAAAGATGGAATGGTTATTGGATAGTAATTTAGAGTAAAGGGTTCATATCCAGCTCCTCGTTCAACCCGCCTGGCGTGAGGGCATCTAGTCTGTAAATCCAATATCATTCCCGTGCGCACAGGCGTTTGTAGCATTCAGCTGCTGGAAGAGTGTTGGGTATAGTGTAGATTACCCAGACTTTCAGATCATGGGTGGAATGTTCATGATGAATAAGGAAATGTTTGGGGACACTGTGTGGGTCTGACCCTACGTCCACCAGGCGCCTGTGTTCCCCAAATCTTTTACGCAGTGTACGGATCGTGCGGCCTACATATAATAGGCCACGCGGACATGACAGACCGTATATCACAAACTCGGATAAACATGTGTAGAAATCAGATAAAGGGATATGATTTTCCTTTAGGGTGGAATTCTTTTTGTCTGGCGACGTGTGAGTCAGACATAGGGGCTTACAGCATTGGTACATGCCTCGGATATTAAAAAACTTCAAAGGAGCACTGATGGTGGGTGGATATGATTTCATTTTACTGGGTGCAATTCTGGTTTTAAGGTTCCTGGCACGTCTGTATGAGATGAGCGGTCGGGCTGTGATACATTTCAGGTGTGGGTCCTCTTGTAGGATGGACCAAAGTTTTTGGAAGATTCGTTCCATATTTTTGAATTTGGTGTGGAAATTAGTTGTGAATCTCAACGGTTGTGTGGGAGGGTTGGTGTTATTATGTTTGTCTCTTTTGTTGTGTTTGTAAAACATGAAGGCTTCATCTATGAGGGTGGGTGGGTAACCTTTCTCTAAGAATTTTTGTTTGAGAAGTTGGCCATGTGTGGCATAATCTTCATCTCTGATACAATTATGTTTGAGACAGCAGTATTGGCTTTTGGGAATGTTTTTTATTTAGAGTGGGTGGTGACAGCTTTTGTAGTGTAGGTATGAGTTTCCTGCAGTGGGTTTTGTGTAGTTTTGTGATTGTATGGTTCCATTGTCATGACTAAGTGTTAGGTCAAGAAAGGCTAGGGAGTTCTCATCACAGACTAAGGTGAACGAAAGACCCATGTCGTTGGCATTACAGTGAGCTACGAATTGTTGGACTAAGGATTTCGGACCATCCCAGATGATGATGACATCATCAATATAGCGGACATAAAAAAATCAGGTGAGAAGTGAAAGGGTTATTATTCCAGATGTATCGGTTCTCCCACGGGCCCATGGTGAGATTAGCATAGCTTGGGACAAAATTTGTCCTCATTGCTGTGCCATGGGTCTGTAGGTAGAAGTCGCCATTGAATTCAAAATTATTGTGTGTCAGACAGAATTTTGTGACTTCCAGTATGAATTGGGCCTGGCTGGTGTTCTCTCATTCTCATTTGTCTTCATTCTTCCACTCATTCTCAACTTCAGTTCATCCACCTCCCACCTTAGTTGCTTTTAGATTGCTTGATTATTTTATTTTATATATATATGTGTATATATATATATATATATATATATATATATATATATATATATATATATATATATTAAATATATATTTTTTTTGATTCTTTCATGTTGTATAATAAGTTTTTTTACCCCCCCTCTCCACCTTTGTTTGTATAATATTATTTCAACGCTCATTTCTGTTTATATGAGCTATACCTGCCCAATCCAGCCTGTCAAATCAGCGGCCACTTTGTAATTAGAGGTCTGTTTGCAAGCGATTGCTATGGCACCGCATCAACATCTCCTGGCAAAACAGATAATATAAAATATAAAATATAAATATAATATAATATAAATATAAAATATAAAAAACACTTCCAACATGGCTACTACTATGCCTGATGAAGGAGCACGTATGCTCCAAACGCGCGCTCCTCCCCACTCCCTCTCCATCCGGAAGTGACGTGTCCAGCCGCCCCTGAGCCCATTCTGAGAACCAGGAAGCGCTGCGAGCCACCAGAGCAGCCGGGATCATCAGTTGTCTCTCCACCTGCGAGCCCAACGCCTTCCCCCAGGAGTGGATGAATCATTTATACCTTCCTACATGCGCTGTGATCTCAATGATCTTGTGAGTTCCAAATTGTCTGTCCTGTATTAAAATGTTTTAACATTGCTGCACTTAGATGGCCCTGCTCTCCTTTGTGTTTTATGTGTGTGATTATATGTCAGTATTACATTGTATATCCCTGTATGTTGTGGTCATTCGGGTGCTTATCTAATCGTTTTTTTAAACTATCGATGCTCCCTGCGGAAACCACTGGGAATTCCACATCCTTGCCGCTCTTACAGTAAAGAACCCTCTACGCAGTTTAAGGTTAAACCTCTTTTCTTTTAATTTTTTTAATGAGTGGCCACGTGTCTTATTGAAATCACATCCCCTCTCAAGCGTCTCTTCTCCAGAGAGAATACGTTCAGTGCTCGTAACCTTTTCTTCACAACTAATGTCCTCCAGTCCCTTTATTAGTTTTGTTGCCCTTCTTTGTATTTGCTCCATTTCCAGCAAATCCTTCCTGAGGACTGGTGCCTAGAACTAGACAGCATACTCCAGGTGTGGTCAGACCAGAGTCTTGTAGAGTGGGAGAATTATCACCTTATCTCTGGAGTTAATCCCATTTTTATTGCATGCCAATATTCTGTTTGATTTGTTTGCAGCGGCTTGGCATTGCTGAGCCTGTCATCTACTAGGACCCCCAGGTCCTTTTCCACCCTTGATTCCCCCAGAGGTTCTCCCCCCAGTGAGTAGATTTAATTCATATTTTTGCCACCCAAATGCATTATTTAAAATTTTTCCACATTAAACCTCATTTTCCATGTAGTTGCCCACCCCATTAATTTGTTCAGATCCTTTTGCAAGGTTTTCACATCCTGCGGAGAAGTTATTGCCCTGCTTAGCTTAGTATCATCCGCAAATACAGAGATTGAACTGTTTACTCCGTCCTCCAGGCTGTTTATGAACATATTAAATAGGATTGGTCCCAGGACAGAACCCTGGGAGACCCCACTACCCACCCCTGACCCCCCATTCCGAGTATGCCTCATTCATCACTACCCTTTGAACTTGCCCTTGTAGCCAGTTTTCAATCCATCATGGACCTTTGCTTTTTCTATGCACTTGGGATGTGGCACACCCATGGAGGCTACTCCCTGTCAGATCTCTTTCTTTTGCATTCTATCTTAGCCGCCCTAATTGCACCCTTACATTTGAAATTCAGTGTCTTTGTATTTCCCTTATGTTTCCTAATTGTGTGATTTATACTGAAGCTAATTGACCTGTGATCGCTGTTTCCTAAACTGCCCTGTATTTCCACATCCGTGATCAGGTCTGTATTGTTGGTAAACAGTAGGTCTAGTAACACTTTGTTTCTAGTTGGTGATTCTACTATCTGATCCATGAAATTGTCCTGCAAGACATTTAGGAACTGGCGAGCCTTAGACAAATGCGCGGTTCCTTCCGCCCAGTCTATATCTGGATAATTAAAATCCCCCACTATGAGAACACTTCCCATCCTTGCCGCTAATCCAAACTGTGATAGGAGGTCTGCCTCCCCCTCCTCCTTCTGGTTAGGGGGCCTATAGCATACTCCCAGTATTACTTTCCCCTTAGTTTCATCCCTTTGGAGCTCTACCCATGAGGATTCCACCTCCTTCCTAGCTCCCTTAGTGATATCATCTCTCACATTCACTTGTACATTATTCTTGATATACAGGCATACCCCTCCCCCTTTTTTTACCCTCTCTATCCCTGCGATAAAGGGAATACCCTTGAATGGTTGCCAGACAATCATGACAGCTGTTGAACCAAGTCTATGAAATTCCCATAAAATCGAAATCCTCCTCGTACAACAGTATCTCTCGTTCTCCCATCTTGTCCGCCAGACTCCTGGCATTGGTGTACATGTCACGTAGTTTAGACCAGTCGCATACTGTCTTCTTATTGGGTGTTCCGAGGTTGCAAATCGGACTTGTTACTATACTTACCTTGAGTTTATGTGCTTTAGTCAACCTACCACTAATGCCCCCAATACTACCCTCTGGAATATGTTCCGCGCTGACTATCTCTACCTCTGGGTCCACCCATATCGCCTAGTTTAAAAGCCCCTCTAACTTTTCGGCCATCTTCACTCCCAGCAAATCTGCACCCTCCTCATTTAAGTGCAGTCTGTCGCTTCTATAGAGCTGGTGACCGACTGAGAAGTCGGTCCAGTTCTCTAGGAACCCAAACCCCTCCTTACTACACCAACTCCTCAGCCACTTGTTTACTTCCCTAATCTCCCTCTGCCTTTCTGGTGTGGCTCGAGGTACCAGTAGTAATTCTGAGAATACTACCTTGGAGGTCCTTTTCCTCAATTTAGCTCCGAAGTCCCTAAAATCATTCTTTAGGACACTCCATCTGCCTCTGACTTTGTCATTGGTGCCAACGTGCACCATGACAGCCGGGTCTTCCCCAGCCCCTCCCAGTAACCTGTCCACTAGATCCGTGATGTGCCGAACCTGAGCGCCAGGTAGACAGCATACAGTTCGGCGCTTCAGGTCTTTGCCCCTGCCGACAGCTGATATGGGTACATTCCCAGCTCTCCTTTAGTATGGAAGGTCTTCTCAGTGCTGACAGGTGATTCCCTAGATTCAGAACCTGGGCTTTCAGGGAAACAATGTGCTTACATTTTGCACAGCAGTATTTGCCCTCGATCGGATGATCAAGGAACGCATACATGCCGCAAGATGTACAGTACACCGAGTCGTATCTCCACACCCGCCGGGCATCATACCTACTAATTTAATGAGGATTATACCCTGTCTAAATTAACTAACAACTAGCTTCCTGACACTAATATTCAACAATACAGGCAGAGCTACAAAAAAATGGCTTATATCAAACCATATTCATGTTAGAATGGCCCAGTCCAGACCTAAATCCAATTGAGAATCTGTGGCAAGACTTGAACATTGCTGTTCACAGACGCTCTCCATCCAATCTGAGACAGCTTGAGCTATTTTGCAAAGAAGAATGGGCAAAAATTTCACTCTCTAGATGTGCAAAGCTGGTAGAGACATCCCCAAAAAGACTTGCAGCTGTAATTGCAGTGAAAGGTGGTTCTACAGTAGTATACGTCGGCAGAAGGGCACGTACAGGCATATTAACGTACCTGTACGTTGCCCTTTAAGAAGCGGCTTGCCGGCGGCGCGCCCGCTGCGAGCTCCGTGAGTGTGATCGCGGGTCCTGCGGACTCTATGTCCGCGGGCATACCCGTGATCGTCTCACGGAGAGGAAGAATGGGGAAATGATGTAAACAAGCATTTCCCCGTTCTGCCTAGTGACACTGATCACAGCTCCCTGGAATCGGGAGCGGTGATCAGTGTCCTGTCACACATAGCCCCCCCCCAGTTAGAATCACTCCCTAGGACACACTTAACCCCTACAGCGCCACCTAGTGGTTAACCCCTTCACTGCCAGTCACATTTACACAGTAATCAATGCATTTTTAATCGCACTGATCGCTGTATAAATGTGAATGGTCCCACAATAGCGCCAAAAGTGTCTGATGTGTCCGCCATAATGTCGCAGTCACGATAAAAAAAAAAAAAAAACGCTGATCGCCGCCATTATTAATAAAAATGCCATAAAACTATCCCCTATTTTGTAGACGCTATAACTTTTGCGCAGACCAATCAATATACTCTTATTGCGATTTTTTTTCACCAAAAATATGTAGAATATGTATCGGCCTAAACTGAGGAAAAAAAAATGTTTTTTTATATATTTTTTGGGGATATTTATTATAGCAAAAAGTAAAAAATAATGCGTTTTCTTTTTAAATTGTCGCTATTTTTTTTGTTTATAGCACAAAAAATAAAAACCGCAGAGGTGATTAAATACCCCCAAAAGAAAGCTCTATTTGTGGGAAAAACAGGACGTCAATTTTGTTTTGCGGAGCCACGTCAAACGACCGCGCAATTGTCAATTAAAGCGTCGCAGTGCCGAATCGCAAAAAGTGCTCTGGTCTTTGGCCAGCCAAATGGTCCGGGCTGAAGTGGTTAAAGTGAACCTGTCAGTAACTTTACAAGTATGCATTAGTACATTCCTGACGTGTCACAATATACAGCAAGAGTGTAATTTTTTCAGGATAGCTCCATCTTTTTCATTATTAAATAGGCATCCCTGAACCCCAATTAGTGACTTTGCCTAGGGTGAGATGATTTCTGTCACAGGCAACATGTAGACTTCTTCACCCCCCTAATATAGGTGAATAGTCATGCCAGTGTGTATTTTTGGTCTTTGCAATGTTACAATTAAAAAAAAAATAATAATAATAGATCCGCTGACAGTATCTATAAAGCAAATTTCATTTGTGGGTTTGTCCTAAAAAAATGAAATTGTAATTGAAATCCCCCAACCCCGCATACTTAATTTCCTGTTGGAATTTTTTTTTCCCACTCACCTCTCCAGTCTGAAGACAAAGGAGTTGAACGGCCAGATGTAGCAGCCTTTCAGCCAGGTTGTTCTTATCCTCAGTTATCCTGTTGGGTTGACTCTGGTGCGAGAAGACTGCAGTTTGTAACATGCTCTCCATTGTTTAGCAATCAGAAGAGTAATTCTGAAAAATTAAAATGTGGAATAAAATTTCAGCACCCCAATGGCCTCTCAGTTGTGTTTGCTTTTTTCCCCTTTACTTATATTATTTACTATATTTGATCAGTGTTGTATGCTCTGGATGAAAAAAGTAACAGTTGTGGTTATTTACATTCTAGATTTTTTTTAGGATTCAGTCTTCTTTTCTACATCGCCCCCCTGTGGTTATCATGTCCACAACATGGAGTTGTCTGCTGGAAACTAGGTGCCGTATTGTGTAAAATTCGCATACCCGGTAGGTCCTTTAGTGCTTCAACAACTAATGCTTGATTGTAAAATATATTTTTCAATAATTTTATATATATATATATATATATATATATATATATATATATATATATATATATTTTTTTTTTTTTTTTTTTTTTTCACACACTTTCATATTGACAAACTGATAAATTGGAAAACAAATTACAAATTCTATAGTAATTAATCCCTTTTCTGTTGTTGTTTTACTTTCTTTAGCAAATCATTTCATACAGCACTCTAGAACTCCTGAAGAAGCTCACTCAAAGCGAAACATGTAGAGCGGTAGTGTCTGTATTAATATATGAAATCAATTTGATATGCAACAAGGGAATTTTTATGAAAATATTTTTATTGGCAAAAATAAAGTAAAGTATATTTTTTATAATTAAAAATACTACATTGTTTATTTTATGACACCTTAAAAGTCCAAGTTTTCCTTTTTTTTTTTCATGTATTTTTCATAATAATTGGGATGTGGTGTCCTTTCTGACCAGGCAACCCTAAACTTTCTTGTTTACATTCTAGATGTTTTATGTGAAAGAGTAACCTGGGGTATTATGCACCCCTTACCCATTCATATAGGGGGGTAAAGGCGGATATTTGGAGACCTCCTTATGTTGAAGGGGGCTTTCATATACCCCCGTTAAGCCCCTAGAACCAATGACCCCCATAACCACCAGG
Organism: Lithobates septentrionalis; assembly: GCA_037952835.1. Lineage (NCBI taxonomy): Eukaryota > Metazoa > Chordata > Amphibia > Anura > Ranidae > Lithobates > Lithobates septentrionalis. The sequence goes on along the minus strand of JBBDGP010001647.1, from coordinate 434,771 downwards.
CCAAGGTTGTGGAGAAGAGGCCTTAGTCCTCATTAACATAACGAAAAGGTACTGTGCTGAGGGAAAGGGGAGTGGGGGGGTTGTTCAAGCGAATGGAGGAGGCAGATCCTTCATTCATATACCCATCCTCCATTCATAGAAGCTATAGTACATCTTCTCTGAATAGAGGAGAGGTTGGAAAGGGCAGGTGTAATCAGCACATTTTGATGAGTGCATAGACAGGTACCACGGCTCTATTAACCCCTGCCGCACCGAAAGTCTATGACAGGGGGTAGGTAGGGGGGTTGGAAAGAGGAAGATTAACTAAAGCAGGAGCCAGCAGCACTGGATGATTTCAGCAGTAGCACTCTAAATGCCTCCGTATCTACAAAACTAAAGCAGGTAAGGATGAACAATGTTTGCTAAATGTTAAATGTTTGCTAAAATCCTTTAAACCAGTTGTTGTTTGGTCTTTGTATTAAAACATCATCAGACCAGCACAGACAGCAACAGTGTTCTTGATCGCTAACACACATGTTCCAGTGTCACCAGTCCAATGTAAGCCAGCAACTAAGTTCCTGATTGCTGTCACACCAGTGCTATTATTGCCAGACCAGTGCAGCCAGCAACAGTGTTCCCGATTACCAGCCACACCAGGCAGCCAGCAACAGTATTCTTGATCACTGCCACACCAGCACAGTGGGGGGGGGGGACATGATGTAAGGACCCTTTCACACTGGGGCGGTTTGCAGGCGCTATTGCGCTAATAATGCTGCAAACCAACCTGAAAGTGCCGCTGCTTTGTATCCAGTGTGAAAGCCCTCGGGCTTTCACACTGGAGCGGTGCGCTAGCAGGACGGGAAAAAAAGTCCTGCTAGCAGCATCTTCGGAGCGGTGAAGGAGCGGTGTGTATACCGCTCCTTTACCGCTCCTGCCCATTGAAATCAATGTATGAAAAAAATGCAGCGCTGCATTTTTTTCATATATAAGTTTACTGTTTTTGTCAGAATGTATGCAGCAGCTCCTATTAGCCCTACCAGTTAGCGTGGTGTTTCATATCTATTTTGACATTGAAATCAATGGGACAGCGCAGCTATACCGCCGGCACAGCGCCTCTGCAGAGGCGCTTTGCCATGGTTTTTAACCCTTTCTCGGCCACTAGCGGGGGGTAAAACCGCCCCCGCTAGCGGCCGAATACCGATGGTAAAGCGCCGCTTACAATAGTGGCGTTTTACTGCTGACGCCACCCCCGCCCCAGTGTGAAAGGGCCCTAAGTGGGGAACTGTGATGTGAAGGGAGACTGAGGACAGTGCTGTAAAGGGGGGCTGTGATGTAAAGGAAAGGGTGATGGCAGATAAAAAAAAAGACCAAGAGGAACATCAAGTCTGCTCCATTTTTTTTATTGTATTTATACTGTATATGTTTTTGCTTTTAAAATAGATCTATGTTTGTCTCAAGCATGTCTGAGTTCACAAATGCCGCGTACACATGAGCGGACTTTTCGACCGGATTGGTCCGACGGTCTATCAGACGGACTTTCGGCGGACTTTCCGAACAAACGGACTTGCCTACACATGATCACACCGAAATCCGACGGATTAGTACGTGATGACGTACACCGGACTAAAATAAGGAAGTTGATAGCCAGTAGCCAATAGCTGCCCTAGCGTTGGTTTTCGTCCGTCAGATTAGCATACAGACGAGCGGACTTTTCGACAGGAACTGGGTCCGGCGGAGTTCCGACGTAAAGATTTGAAACATGTTCCAAGTCTGTCAGATTTTTCGACCGAAAAAGTCCACTGCAGGTCTGATGAAGCCCACACACGGTTGAATTGTCCGTCGGACCAGTCCGGTCGAAAAAAGTCAGCTCGTGTGTACGCCGCATTACTGTTGTCTGACTCATTACCTCTGCTGGAAGTCTATTCCAAGCAACAACTACTCTTTCGGTAAAATAATACTTTCTAAGATTCATTTTGAACTTTCTTCCTGTTAGTTTGAGGTCATGTCCCCGTGTTCTTGATCTTGGCTTCATACTAAAAATACTGCCCATCTGAACCTTATTCATCTCACTGATGTATTTAAAAGGTTTCAGTCATGTTAGTTACATTCAAAGCATGCCACAAATAACTGTTACATTTTCTTGTGCTCAAAACTGAACTGTCAAGCAATCAAAATGAGATTTGGACCTTTGCCAGAAGAAAATTTTTTAATGGCCAAATCTCCTTAAAATTGTAATTCAGATATATACCATAGTTTGTAGACGCCAGCTTTCACGCAGTCTAAATAATTTACACTTATTTGTTGTTTTGGTTTTTTTTTTAACCAAGGAAATGTAGCAGAATACATTTTGGCTTAAATGCATGAAGAAAGATTTTTCATTTGCAAAGTTTTATAACAGCAAGTGGGGAAAACAGTCTATTTTTCAAATGTTCAGTCTTCTTGATAGACATTGGTTAAATCGTGATACCGGTTTAACCACTTGCCGACCATATAACTTACATATGTGCCTCCCTGCGCTGGACCAAATACCTGATACGTGATCTACGCGCGCCCACTGGCCCAGTTGTGCTGCGAGTCGTCACAGCACATACCGATCACCAGGTCCCAATTAATGATTGACCACCAGCACCCGGTGATCGGCTCTGAGCTTCACCGAACACAGCTCTGTGAATGTAAACAACTTAGAGCTATGTTCAGTGACAGGGGGTCTAGTTGTTTTTTTATACCCTGCTAAGAAGGGAATGAAAACAATCGGATCCCCAGTAAAAACAGCACACACAAACACTTGTTAGGCACACATTTAATCCCTTGATTTCCCTAGATGTTAACTCTGTCCTGCCCAGTTTCATTAGTACAGTGACAGTATATTTTAGCACTGATCACTGTAATAATGTCACTGGTGATGTTAGTCAGTTCCCCCCAGTGTCAGTTAGTGTCAGATTGTCCGCCACAATATTGCAGTCCCATTATAAGTTGATGATTACTAGTATTGCCATTACTAGTATTAAAAAAAAAAAAAAAAAAAATATATATATATATATATATATATATATATATATATATATATATATATATATATATATATATATATATATATATATTCCAGTACATAACTATAGTTTGTAGACGCTATAACTTTCACACAAACCAATCAATATACCGTATATACTCGAGTATAAGTCAAGGCCCCTAATTTACCACAAAAAACTGGGAAAAATGTATTGACCCGAGTATAAGACGAGGGTGAGAAATGCAGAGGGTCAACAATGCCCATCTGCAGCTGCATGCCTCCCTGTGTCCTGACCATCTCCTGTACCATGTCCCCAGTCTCTGAAAATCTCCTGTACTATGTCCCCAGTCTCTGACCATCTCCTGCACCATGTCCCAAGTCTCTGACCATCTCCTGTACCGTGTCCCCAGTCTCTGACCATCTCCTGTACCGTGTCCCCAGTCTCTGAAAATCTCCTGTACTATGTCCCCAGTCTCTGACCATCTCCTTTACCATGTCCCCAGTCTCTGACCATCTCCTGCACCATGTCCCCAGTCTCTGACCATCTCCTGTACCGTGTCCCCAGTCTCTGACCATCTCCTGTACCGTGTCCCCAGTCTCTGACCATCTCCTGTACTATGTCCCCAATCTCTGACCATCTCCTGTACCATGTCCCCAGTCTCTGACCATCTCCTGCACCATGTCCCCAGTCTCTGACCATCTCCTGTACCGTGTCCCCAGTCTCTGAAAATCTCCTGTACTATGTCCCCAGTCTCTGACCATCTCCTGTACCATGTCCCCAGTCTCTGACCATCTCCTGTACCGTGTCCCCAGTCTCTGAAAATCTCCTGTACTATGTCCCTAGTCTCTGACCATCTCCTGTACCATGTCCCCAGTCTCTGACCATCTCCTGTACCATGTCCCTAGTCTCTGACCATCTCCTGCACCATGTCCTCAGTCTCTGATCATCTCCTGTACCATGCCCCCAGTCTCTGACCATCTCCTGTATAAAAAAACTTTTTAAAAACACAAAGTCACTTTCGGTATCGGTTTTCGGCCTAGTGTATTTTTCATTTTCCGTATCGATTTCGGCACCAAAAAACCCATTCGGTGCATCCCTAGTTAAAAAAGAAAAAACTATATAAAACTAGTTTTGGATATAGTGTTGCATGACTAATGCCGCGTACACACGGTCGGACTTTCCGGCATACTTGGTCCGGCGGACCAGAGTGTGCCGGACAATCCGCCCGTGTGTAGGCGGCGGCGGACTTTTCCGGCGGACTTTTTCCCAAAAGCCCGCCGGACCTAGATTTGAAACAAGCTTTAAATCTTTCCGTCGGACTCAGTTTCGGGCGGAAAGTCCGCTCGTGTGTGTGCTGGTCCGACGGAAAGCCCGCTCGTGTGTATGCTGGTCCGACGGACCAGATACGACACGAGGGCAGGGTATTGCATCTCGCGCTTGCTGCAATAGGAAAAACTAATTTTCCTATTGCGGCGAGCGCGGAGCATACCAGGCCCTTAGGTCTGGTATGGATTATAAAGGGAACCCCGCTACGCCGAAAAAACGGCGTGGGGTCCCCCCTAAAATCCATACCAGACCCCGATCCGAGCACGCAGCCTGGCCGGTCAGGAAAGGGGGTGGGGACGAGCGAGCGCCCCCCCCCTCCTGAACCGTACCAGGCCGCATGCCCTCAACATGGGGGGGGTGGGTGCTTTGGGGGAGGGGCGCGCCCTGCGGGCCCCCCCCCACCTCAAGGCACCTTGTCCCCATGTTGATGAGGACAAGGGCCTCTTCCCGACAACCCTGGCCGTTGGTTGTCGGGGTCTGCGGGCGGGGGCTTATCGGAATCTGGGAGCCCCCTTTAATAAGGGGGCCCCCAGATCCCGGCCCCCCACCCTATGTAAATGAGTATGGGGTACATGGTACCCCTACCCATTTACCTAGGAAAAAAGTGTAAGTAATAAAACACACTACACAGGTTTTTAAAATATTTTATTAAACAGCTCCGGGGGGGGGGATCTTCCTCCGGCTTCGGGGGTCTTCTTCCGGCTTCGGGGGTCCCTCCGCTTCATCTTCTCCCGGCGTCCGGTTGGTTCTTCTCCGCTCTCTTCTCCCGGTGTTCCAGTTCTTCGGCCGGCTCCTCTGCTGTGTTCAGGTAGCTCTCTTGCCAGCAGAGGTCCGGACTTCTGAGCTGCTGGGCTTCTTCTCTTCTCTTCTCTTCTCTTCCCCCAGATGTTGACACGACGCTCTCTCCGGCTGGACTGGTCTCCGAGGGCTGCGTTGTGACTTATATAGGCGGAGACCCCGCCCCCATATGATGTCACAGTCCCTGGGCATGCTGGGACTGTGACATTTTAGGGGGCGTGGTCGACCACGCCCCCTAAAACGTCACAGTCCCAGCATGCCCAGGGACTGTGACATCATATGGGGGCGGGGTCTCCGCCTATATAAGTCACAACGCAGCCCTCGGAGACCAGTCCAGCTGGAGAGAGCGTCGTGTCAACATCTGAAGGGAAGAGAAGAGAAGAGAAGAGAAGAGAAGAGAAGAAGCCCAGCAGCTCAGAAGTCCGGACCTCTGCTGGCAAGAGAGCTACCTGAACACAGCAGAGGAGCCGGCCGAAGAACTGGAACACCGGGAGAAGAGAGCGGAGAAGAACCAACCGGACGCCGGGAGAAGATGAAGCGGAGGGACCCCCGAAGCCGGAAGAAGACCCCCGAAGCCGGAGGAAGATCCCCCCCCCGGAGCTGTTTAATAAAATATTTTAAAAACCTGTGTAGTGTGTTTTATTACTTACACTTTTTTCCTAGGTAAATGGGTAGGGGTACCATGTACCCCATACTCATTTACATAGGGTGGGGGGCCGGGATCTGGGGGCCCCCTTATTAAAGGGGGCTCCCAGATTCCGATAAGCCCCCGCCCGCAGACCCCGACAACCAACGGCCAGGGTTGTCGGGAAGAGGCCCTTGTCCTCATCAACATGGGGACAAGGTGCTTTGAGGTGGGGGGGGCCCGCAGGGCGCCCCCCTCCCCCAAAGCACCCACCCCCCCATGTTGAGGGCATGCGGCCTGGTACGGTTCAGGAGGGGGGGGGGGCGCTCGCTCGTCCCCACCCCCTTTCCTGACCGGCCAGGCTGCGTGCTCGGATCGGGGTCTGGTATGGATTTTAGGGGGGACCCCACGCCGTTTTTTCGGCGTAGCGGGGTTCCCTTTATAATCCATACCAGACCTAAGGGCCTGGTATGCCCCGCGACGGGGCTCGCAAGGTGTCAATCTCGCCGATAAAAGCGGCAAGATTGACATCCTTTTCTGGTCCCGTCGCACCTGAGTCACGTTCAAAATGAACGGACTTGGCCGTGTGTGGGCAAGTCCGTTCATTCTGAAAGTCCGCCGGAACTCCGGCGAAAGTCCGTCGGAAAGACGGGCGGACTTAGCCCGCCGGAAAGTCCCGGCGTGTGTGGGCAAGTCCGTCCGTTTTAAAGTCCGGCGCACCTGGCGGACAAAGTCCGTCGGAAAGTGTGCCGGACCAAGTAGGATAGAAAGTCCGACCGTGTGTACGCGGCATAAGGCCTCATACACATGGTGTATGAATCTGTACCTTGTGTGAGGGCTGTGTTTACCCGCATGGGGATTTATAGGTGTTCTGTCCATCCCCATGCAGGTAGTCCCTTTGCTGTCAATTGGGGTGCAGCGGCTGCACGGATAGAGCTGCTGCTCCCAATATGACATCTGTTTGGGTGTGTCCCCGAACTCACATTGTCTGTGTTCGGGAAAGTGTGCCCATATGGATGTCATATTAGGAGCAGAGGCTGTGCCCATGCAGTTGCTTTGCCCAATTGATGGCAATGGGGTTGTCTGCACAGAACACCTGTGTATCCCCATGCAGGTAAACACGGCCCTCACATAGAGTATGGATTCATACACCATGTGTGAACGAGGTCTGACTGTCAGTGCTGAAAAATGGCCTGGACAGGAAGGAGGTTTAACATGCTGGTCTTCGATTGGTTAAAGCTGGTGTAGTGATTTTTTTTTGGTATGCTGCACCAGGGACATGAGGGACACAACTTGCCTCCAGTCAGGGGGTGTCCTTCGTCCTCCTTCCTTGATGTTGGATCATCCTGGCAGCTGTGAACTACCAGCGCTACATGGGTTAATGGAAACAGCCGTGACGGTGAAAGTCTCTTGATGCCCGTCCGCCCACCCTATACATATTTAGCACTGTAAGGCCTTCAACACTTTACTCTGATCTGCACTGTCAAGTACATTCCTAGAACTCTGATAACACCCACAGTGGCCTTGGCAATGCCTTGCTCAATTGAGGTGTTTACTTCCCAAAACCGAGGTGTACACCGGAACTAAACCCTTTGATTTAACTGTTTCCAGAAGAATTATATTCAAATCATGCCATGAATTAGAACTGTCACAGTTGCTTGTACTCTCAACCGAACTGCCAAGTCAGGGGATAAGTTCCACTTTAACAGGCAATTTTTATGCGGGCACGTGACATATGCACAATGTATAAACACTTCAACACGCCATAATAAAATTTAGAACAGTTTCACATGATACCTTGAGTGTCTGTTCTCTTTATTGCATTAAAAAAAATAATAATAATTGATCGGGACTATTGGGAACCACTAACCAATTACTCCACAGAATCACTGTGACCCAAACATTTCCACAACACATTCTGTGATTGGAGGAGGGCTGCATGAAGGACAGCATACCCTCCTCCACTCACAGAATGTGTGGGTGACGGAGGATGTCCCTAATGCAGTAAACAAAAACTAAAACTAAACTTAGGCTTTAAAATCCATGTAGAGTAACTGTCTGGCAGGTTAGCAGCCTCCTTCACTCGCTATTACATAAAATGGCATATTTAGTACAGCGTCTGCTTTACAAATGTGCTGGGGGTTAATAATGCGTCCGCTTACACCAGTGCTGGGGTGTAATAATGCGTCCGCTTACACCAGTGCTGGGATTTAATAATGCATCTGCTAACACCAGTGCTGAGGTGTAATAATGCGTCCGCTAACACCAGTGCTGGGGGTAATAATGCGTCCGCTTACACCAGTGCTGAGGTGCAATAATGTGTCCGCTAACACCAGTGCTGGGGGTTAATAATGCGTCCGCTTACACCAGTGCTGGGGGTTAATAATGCGTCCGCTAACACCAGTGCTGGGGGTTAATAATGCGTCCGCTAACACCAGTGCTGGGGTTTAATAGTGCGTCCGCTGACACCAGTGCTGGGGGTTAATAATGCGTTCGCTTACACCAGTGCTGGGGGTTAATAATACGTCCGCTAACACCAGTGCTGGGGGTAATAATGCGTCCGCTTACACCAGTGCTGAGGTGTAATAATGCGTCCGCTTACACCAGTGCTGAGGTGTAATAATGCGTCCGCTAACACCAGTGCTGGGGGTTAATATACGTCCGCTTACACCAGTGCTGAGGTGTAATAATGCGTCCGCTAACACCAGTGCTGGGGGTTAATATACGTCCGCTTACACCAGTGCTGGGGGTTAATATATGTCCGCTAACACCAGTGCTGGGGGTTAATAATGCGTACGCTGACACCAGTGCTGGGGTGTAATAATGTGTCTGCTAACACCAGTGCTGGGGGTTAATAATGCTTCCGCTAACACCAGTGCTGGGGGTTAATAATGCGTCCGCTTACTCCAGTGCTGGGGTTTAATAATGCATCCGCTAACACCAGTGCTGGGGTTTAATAATGCGTCCGCTAACGCCAGTGCTGGGGTGTAATAATGCGTCTGCTGACACCAGTGCTGGGGTGTAATAATGCGTTTGCTGACACCAGTGCTGGGGGTTAATAATGTGTCCGCTAACACCAGTGCTGGGGTTTAATAATGCATCCGCTTACACCATTGCTGAGGTGTAATAATGCGTCCGCTAACACCAGTGCTGGGGGTTAATAATGCGTCCGCTAACACCAGTGCTGGGGTTTAATAATGCGTCCGCTAACACCAGTGCTGGGGGTTAATAATGCGTCCGCTTACTCCAGTGCTGGGGTTTAATAATGCATCCGCTAACACCAGTGCTGGGGTTTAATAATGCGTCCGCTAACGCCAGTGCTGGAGTGTAATAATGCGTCTGCTGACACCAGTGCTGGGGTGTAATAATGCGTCTGCTGACACCAGTGCTGGGGTGTAATAATGCGTTTGCTGACACCAGTGCTGGGGGTTAATAATGTGTCCGCTAACACCAGTGCTGCGGTTTAATAATGCATCCGCTGACACCAGTGCTGGAGTGTAATAATGCGTTTGCTGACACCAGTGCTGGGGGTTAATAATGTGTCCGCTAACACCAGTGCTGGGGTTTAATAATGCGTCCGCTAACGCCAGTGCTGGGGTGTAATAATGCGTCTGCTGACACCAGTGCTGGGGTGTAATAATGCGTTTGCTGACACCAGTGCTGGGGGTTAATAATGCGTTTGCTGACACCAGTGCTGGGGGTTAATAATGCGTCCGCTGACACCAGTGCTGGAGTGTAATAATGCGTCCGCTAACGCCAGTGCTGGGGTGTAATAATGCGTTTGCTGACACCAGTGCTGGGGGTTAATAATGTGTCCGCTAACGCCAGTGCTGGGGGTTAATAATGTGTCCGCTAACGCCAGTGCTGGGGTGTAATAATGCGTCCGCTGACACCAGTGCTGGGGTGTAATAATGTGTCCGCTAACACCAGTGCTGGGGGTTAATAATGCGTCCGCTGATGCCAGTGCTGGGGGTTAATAATGCGTCCGCTGACACCAGTGCTGGGGGTTAATAATGCGTCCGCTGACGCCAGTGCTGGGGGTTAATAATGTGTCCGCTGACACCAGTGCTGGGGGTTAATAATGCGTCCGCTAACACCAGTGCTGGGGTTTAATAATGCGTCCGCTAACACCAGTGCTGGGGGTTAATAATGCGTCCGCTTACTCCAGTGCTGGGGTTTAATAATGCATCCGCTAACACCAGTGCTGGGGTTTAATAATGCGTCCGCTAACGCCAGTGCTGGAGTGTAATAATGCGTCTGCTGACACCAGTGCTGGGGTGTAATAATGCGTCTGCTGACACCAGTGCTGGGGTGTAATAATGCGTTTGCTGACACCAGTGCTGGGGGTTAATAATGTGTCCGCTAACACCAGTGCTGGAGTGTAATAATGCGCTTGCTGACACCAGTGCTGGGGATTAATAATGTGTCCGCTAACACCAGTGCTGGGGTTTAATAATGCGTCCGCTAACGCCAGTGCTGGGGTGTAATAATGCGTCTGCTGACACCAGTGCTGGGGTGTAATAATGCGTTTGCTGACACCAGTGCTGGGGGTTAATAATGCGTTTGCTGACACCAGTGCTGGGGTGTAATAATGCGTTTGCTGACACCAGTGCTGGGGGTTAATAATGTGTCCGCTAACCCCAGTGCTGGGGGTTAATAATGCGTCCGCTGACACCAGTGCTGGAGTGTAATAATGCGTCCGCTAACGCCAGTGCTGGAGTGTAATAATGCGTTTGCTGACACCAGTGCTGGGGGTTAATAATGTGTCCGCTAACGCCAGTGCTGGGGGTTAATAATGTGTCCGCTAACGCCAGTGCTGGGGTGTAATAATGCGTCCGCTGACACCAGTGCTGGGGTGTAATAATGTGTCCGCTAACACCAGTGCTGGGGGTTAATAATGCGTCCGCTGACGCCAGTGCTGGGGGTTAATAATGCATCCGCTGACATCAGTGCTTGGGTTTAATAATGTGTCCGCTAACACCAGTGCTGGGGGTTAATAATGCGTCCGCTGACACCAGTGCTGGGGGTTAATAATGTGTCCGCTAACACCAGTGCTGGGGTTTAATAATGCATCCGCTGACACCAGTGCTGGAGTGTAATAATGCGTTTGCTGACACCAGTGCTGGGGGTTAATAATGTGTCCGCTAACACCAGTGCTGGGGGTTAATAATGTGTCCGCTAACGCCAGTGCTGGGGTGTAATAATGCGCCCGCTGACACCAGTGCTGGGGTGTAATAATGTGTCCGCTAACGCCAGTGCTGGGATGTAATAATGCGTTTGCTGACACCAGTGCTGGGGGTTAATAATGTGTCCGCTAACGCCAGTGCTGGGGTGTAATAATGCGCCCGCTGACACCAGTGCTGGGGTGTAATAATGTGTCCGCTAACACCAGTGCTGGGGGTTAATAATGCGTCCGCTGACACCAGTGCTGGGGGTTAATAATGTGTCCGCTAACGCCAGTGCTGGGGTGTAATAATGCGCTCGCTGACACCAGTGCTGGGGTGTAATAATGTGTCCGCTAACACCAGTGCTGGGGGTTAATAATGCGTCCGCTGACACCAGTGCTGGGGGTTAATAATGTGTCCGCTAACGCCAGTGCTGGGGTGTAATAATGCGTCCGCTAACACCAGTGCTGGGGGTTAATAATGTGTCCGCTAACGCCAGTGCTGGGGTGTAATAATGCGTCCGCTAACACCAGTGCTGGGGGTTAATAATGCGTCCGCTGACACCAGTGCTGGGGTGTAATAATGTGTCCGCTAACACCAGTGCTGGGGGTTAATAATGCGTCCGCTGACACCAGTGCTGGGGTGTAATAATGCATCCGCTGACATCAGTGCTTGGGTTTAATAATGTGTCCGCTAACAGCAGTGCTGGGGGTTAATAATGCGTCCGCTGACACCAGTGCTGGGGGTTAATAATGCATCCGCTGACACCAGTGCTGGAGTGTAATAATGCGTCCGCTAACGCCAGTGCTGGGGGTTAATAATGCGTCCGCTGACATCAGTGCTTGGGTTTAATAATGTGTCCGCTGACATCAGTGCTGAGGGTTAATAATGCGTCCGCTAACACATCAGTATTGTTGTTTTTGAAGATTGAAGATTGAAAGTTTGCATTTGGCCCCCATGGGATATGAAAACTTGTCTTGTGGCCCTCAGCTAATTTGAGTTTGAGACACCTGACTTAGCGGCTCAATAGCGGAGCAATTTCGTCTCCCGCCGTCAATGCTTTTTTACTACATGCAGCTGCAGCATGCGGTCACAGCACAGTCCAGCGGGAGTCCGTGGGATCTGTCTCCAACCCCCATATTCCACTATATGACTGAGGCATCTCAGTTCAAGGGCTTTATATCCAGATGCTACTCCACTATTCTCAATATATACCTAGGTGGATTCCCTCTGGGAGCGGCGTGTAAGTGGGAGAGGGATGTAGGTACCTTCAAGGAAGAACAGTGGGAGGAGGCTCTGCAAGCGGTACAGATGTGCTCCCTGAACGTAGCTCAACGCCTGTCCCAGTTGTACATAGTCCTCAGAGTACACTTTACACCCGCTAGATTGTTCAGGATGGGAGTGAGACTGGACTCAAATGGCCCGAGATGTTTGAGAGACAATGGGGATCTAATACATCTGTTATGGTGCTGTCCCAAGCTACATTTGTTCTGGACAGAGGTCCTGTCCACCATTAATAGAGTCTTCCGGATTAGTATACCGACAGACCCGAAGCCATGTGTATTGGGGATTGTGGATGACATCCCCATAAATGACAATCCAAAACAGGCCATAGCTAGAGCCCCATTTCAAGCCCGCAAGTTAATCCTTAGACATTGGAAGGCGGCTGACCCTCCAACATTGAAGGAATGGATTGTTCACATGGGAGACACTATACGGTTAGAGAAATAGATCTTCCAACATGGGGACACCCAGGGAAGTTCGATAAACTGAGGTCACCCTGGTTGGATACCCCAGGCCTCTCTCCTATAGACCTTGTATTGGATAGACTGGTGATTTAATCAATTTTGTTAGGATAACTGTGGGGAAAAAAACCTCTGTATAGTAAGGTTCAGAATTGCAATCTATACTGTGTCCAGGTGGTGCATAAGACTGAAGTTCCCCATATCACACACTGATGTGCAATGAATGCTCTTTGTGATGACCGAGCCAACGTATTCTCTGTAATCGGAATTTATGACAGATGCTGATGTTTCTCTGCGAGATGTACTGTTTCTCTTTATTTTTTTTTTCTAATAAACTTCTTTGAGAAAAAAAAAAAATGATAAAAATTTTGTTTGGGTACACAGTGTATCATGACCGCGCAATTGTCATTCAAACTGTGACAGCGCTGAAATCTGAAAATTGGCCTGGGCAGGAAGGGGGTGAAAGTGCACAGTAGGCATGTGGTTAAGCATGAATTCAATTCCAATGATCAGAATAAATTATTCTGGCCAATTTAATTCATTAACAACCAAATGCTCGATGCGCCTAAACGCATTACACACATTTGAAGGCGTCAAACGTTTTTTTTCCCTGCCAAAATGCTGCTGCCAGGAGAAATAGCAAAACGTGCTGTTTGAATGAGGCCTAGTTCCGCTTTAAGTCGGGGAAACTCTGTGGCATACTGCCGGTGTTCTGTCAGAATCGTGAACCCGTCAAATCAGCGAACGTAAGAGACGTTCTGTCAGCTGCGCATGCATTCCACTGCTACCAGGTTTGCTAATCTAACAGAACAAGAAGGTGGCAGCAGACATCTTACTACACCCAACTATGTCTTGAATTTCAGAACAATTTTAGCAATAAAGTATATATATATAGATATATATATATATATAATATAAATATAGTATGCTGACATTTGTGATGCTGTTTTGATTTTACATTTTGAAAGAAGCTGGACGCCAGCAGTAGGAAGGTGGCGGGGAGGCCATGTTGGTACACCCCGCACTGCTTAGTGCTAAACACAGGCTCCACAACGCTGTATGCATTTTAGGAAAGTGCTGTAAAATGGGCTTTTAAAATTAATCTTTACAGATGTCAATATACTATATTTATTTATATACGCTCACTTTATTGCTAAAATTACTCTGAATTTCAAGACGTAGCTGGGTGTAGTACGATGCTCGCTGCCTTTTCAATTTTTTTTTTACAAATAAATATGTGAAAAGTGTGGTGTGCATTTGTATTCAGCCCCCCTGAGTCAATACTTTGTAGAACCGCCTTTCGCTGCAATTACAGCTGCAAGTCTTTTTGGGGATGTCTCTACCAGCTTTGCACATCTAGAGAGTGACATTTTGGCCATTTCTTCTTTGTAAAATAGCTCAAGCTCTGTCAGATTGGATGAAGAGCGTCTGAACAGCAATTTTCAAGTCTTGCCACAGATTCTCAATTGGATTTAGGTCTGGACTTTGACTGGACCCTTCTAACACATGAATATGCTTTGATCCAAACCATTCCATTGTGACTCTGGCTGTATGTTTAAGGTGGTTGTCCTGCTGGAAGGTGAACCTGCACCCCAGTCTCAAGTCTTTTGCAGGCTCTAATGCCGCATACACAGGACCGGACTTTACGGCATACTTGGTTAGGCGGACCGGAGTCCGTCGGACAATTCGATCGTGTGTGGGCTCCAGCGGACTTTTTTTCCCCAAAAGTTCAACGGACCTAGAAATGAAACAAGTTTCAAATCTTTTCGACGGACTCAAGTCCGGTCAAAAAGTCCGCTTGTCTGTATGCTAGTCCGACTGACAAAAACCGACGCTAGGGCAGCTATTGGCTACTAACTTCCTTGTTTTAGTCCAGTCGTACGTCATTACGTACGAATCCGTCGGACTTTGGTTGATTGTGTGTAGGCAAGTCCGTTCATTCGGAAAGTCCGTCGTAAAGTCAGCAGGACATAGTCTGCCATAAAGTCTGCTCGTGTGTACGCGGCATTACAGATTTTCTTTTAGGATTGCCCTGTATTTGGCTCGATTTCCGGATTGTTAGTATTGTGCTTTCGACAGCCGATTTCAATTTTTGGTACAACAAAAGCTGGATGTGCGAACTATAAAGTTTTTGTCGGATGTGAACACAACATTATATTTTCTTTTAATTAGTACAGTTTTTGTCCGAAAAAAATCGTAAGAGCAAGACATGCTCAGAAACGAAAGAACACATACAAAACTATTCAACAAATGACGTGACTTCTAATGTTGTATGAGAATTTTTATATGGTGAGTAACCTCCTCACTTTCGACATGATACTAGCATGCCACAAAAAACGGACGACCGTTCTTCCAAAAATCTGATCGTGTGTAACCACTTTAAACTTCTCCACAACTTTATCCCTGACAGGTCTGGTGTGTTCCTTGGTCTTCATGATGCTGTTTGCTCACTAAGGTTTTCTAACAAACCTCTGAGGTCTTCACAGAACAGCTGTATTTATACTGAGATTAAATTACACACTATTTACTAATTAGGTGACTTCTGAAGGAAATTGATTCCTTTAGATTTTAGTTAGAGGTATCAGATTAAAGTGGGCTGAATACAAATACAAGCCACACTTTTCAGATATTTACTTGTAAAAAATGTTGAAAACCATTTATCATTTTCCTTCCACTTCACAAGTATGTGCCACTTTGTGTTGGTCTATCACAGTGATGGCGAACCATTTCCCATGATGCTCACCCACACTGCAGAGTGCAAGAGCATCATGGGAAACATAGTTCCAAAGCATCTGGGGTGCCAAGGTTCGCCATCACTGGTCTATCACATAAAATCCCAATAAAACACGCTTACGTTTTTGGTTGTAACATGACAAAATTTGGAAAATTTCAAGGGGTATGAATACTTTTTCAAGGCACTGTATCACTCTCCACTAATACACAGCAAAGTTACTCCATATATGACGGATTTAACAGCCCATTCCTAAAATGCATACAGTGGTTTGGAGCCGGTGTTCTGTCAGATCAGCGAACGGAAGTGACGTTCCATCAGCTGTGTATGTGTTCCACCGCTACCAGGTTTGCTGATCTGACAGAACACCTGCAGTCAGAAGAAGGCAGCGGGCATCGTACTACACCCAGCTACTTCTTGAAATTCAGAGTCATTTTAGCAATAAAGTGAGAGTATATAAATAAATATAGTATATTGACATCTGTGATGTTTACATTTTAAAAGCCCATTCCTAAAATGCATACAGCGTTGTGGAGCCTGTGTTTAGCGCGTAACATGACAAAATGTGGAACATTTCAAGGGGTATGAATACTTTTTCAAGGCACTGTATCAGTTTTCTATTATAAATGACCCCCTGAGGAAGACATGTGACCCCGCCCCCCCAATGAAGCACTCACCTGACACTGATCACATGGGGGGATGGGGGAGGGGCTTAGCCCAATATAACCTCTGACCTCAGGAGCTTTGTCTGGAAAGCAAGGAAAAGGTAAATCCCCATGTGGTCTGCATGTAACTCTGTAAAACATAAATACATAAAAAGTATGACTAAACACAAATGAAATAATAATGCACTGTATGACGTCATTAGAGGTATTACATCCACCAAGTTATCAGCACACCATGTTAACCCCTAGAAATAGGAGTACAGTCACCCACAAGGGCTACAAGAAAATGGCGGCCGCCTTCTCCCAAACTCCTTCTACAAATAAACCCGTCTGTCCCTCTGGCGCAGAGCTGCAGAAGATGCTGAAACCCACCGCTACTTACCGGGCGGGTAATGTATGTCTAGCGGGGAGACTGACCGGAGGAGCCGTACTCCGCACTGCTTCGGAGACAACTGGAGCACATGTGATCGGTGGAACCCGACTGCACATGCGCAACACAGGCCTTTCCTAACACCTTTGACGGGCGCCAACAACTGGAAAGGAAATGTGGACAGTTATGATCTGAGAGGGACCAGTGGGAGAAAGTGTGCAATGGGAGGGGAAATGGGCTCATAACAGCCAAGCAGCTTCCAAATATATTCGCACAAAGATTTACTAATGAAGCATGCTGACAATTTGTTGGTTACTGCAAGTGGTTTTCCTCATAGTACATTTTACATATAGAGACTCCTGAGAGCCGAACTTTATAACAACGTGATAAAAATAATGTTCTTGGGCAAGCAGTGGCAGCTGGTGCTCAAAATTAGTTTTGGGGGAGGGGGGGGCAAACATTTTTTGAAAAAAAACATCAAGTGCCCATCAAACGCTTCCACTGTGCCCATCAAACGCAACCACTGTGCCCATCAAACGCTGCCACTGTGCCCATCAAGCGCGGCCAAGGTGCACATCAAACGCTGCCACTGTGCACATCAAAAGCTGCCCCTGGGCCCATCAAACACTGCCACTGTGCACATCAAATGCTGCCCCTGGGCCCATCAAACACTGCCACTGTGCACATCAAAAGCTGCCACTGTGCCCATCAAACGCAACCACTGTGCCCATCAAACGCTGCCACTGTGCCCATCAAACGCTGCCACTGTGCCCATCAAGCGCTGCCAAGGTGCACATCAAACGCTGCCACTGTGCCCATCAAACTCTACCACTGTGCCCATCAAACACAGCCACTGTGCCCATCAAACGCTTCCACTGTGCCCATTAAATGCTGCCACTGGGCCCATCAAACACTGCCACTGTGCACATCAAAAGCTGCCACTGTGCCCATCAAACGCAACCACTGTGCCCATCAAATGCTGCCACTGGGCCCATCAAACACTGCCACTGTGCACATCAAAAGCTGCCACTGTGCCCATCAAACGCAACCACTGTGCCCATCAAACGCAACCACTGTGCCCATCAAACGCTGCCACTGTGCCCATCAAACGCTGCCACTGTGCCCATCAAACGCTGCCACTGTGCCCATCAAACTCTACCACTGTGCCCATCAAACACAGCCACTGTGCCCATCAAACGCTTCCACTGTGCCCATCAAATGCTGCCACTGGGCCCATCAAACGCTGCCACTGTGCCCATCAAACGCTGCCACTGTGCCCATCAAATGCTGCCACTGGGCCCATCAAACGCTGCCACTGTGCCCATCAAACGCAACCACTGTGCCCAAACGCAACCACTGTGCCCATCAAACGCAACCACTGTGCCCATCAAATGCTACCACTGTGCCCATCAAACGCTGCCACTGTGCACATCAAACGCTGCCACTGTGCCCATTAAACGCAACCACTGTGCCCATCAAAGGCTGCCATTGTGCACATCAAACACAACCTCTGTGCTCATCAAACGCTGCCACTGTGCACATCAAACGCTGCCACTGTGCCCATCAAACGCAACCACTGTGCTCATCAAACGCTGCCACTGTGCACATCAAACGTAACCACTGTGCACCTCAAACGCTGCCACTGTTCACATCAAACGCTGCCACTGTTCACATCAAACGCAACCACTGTGCCCATCAAACGCTGCCACTGTCCCATCAAACGCTGCCACTGTTCCATCAAACGCAGCCACTGTGCACATCAAATGCTGCCACTGTTCACATCAAACGCTTCCACTGTGCCCATCAAACGCTGCCACTGTGCCCATCAAACGCTGCCACTGTGCCCATCAAAAGCTGCCACTGTGCACATCAAACACAACCACTGTGCTCATCAAACGCTGCCACTGTGCACATCAAATGCTGCCACTGTTCACATCAAACGCAACCACTGTGCTCATCAAATGCTGCCACTGTCCCATCAAACGCTGCCACTGTGCACATCAAATGCTGCCACTGTGCACATCAAATGCTGCCACTGTTCACATCAAATGCAACCACTGTGCCCATCAAACGCTGCCACTGTTCCATCAAACGCAGCCACTGTGCACATCAAATGCTGTCACTGTGCCATCAATTGCAGCCACTGTGCCCATTAACCGCTGCCACTGTGCCATCAACCGCTGCTACTGTTCCATCAAACGCTGCCACTGTGCCGATTAAACGCTGCCACTGTGCCGATTAAACGCTGCCACTGTGCCTAAGCGCTTCCACTGTGCCATCAAACGCTTCCACTGTGCCATCAAACGCTGCCACTGTGCCAACAAATGCAGCCACTGTGTCATCAAATGCTGCCACTGTGCCCATCAAACGCTGCCACTGTGCCCATCAAACGCTGCCACTGTGCCCATCAAACGCTGCCACTGTGCCCATCAAACGCTGCCACTGTGCCCATGAAACGCAGCCACTGTGCACATCGAACACTGCCACTGTGCCCATCAAACGGTGGCACTGTGCACATCAATTGCAGCCACTGTGCCAGCAATTCACTTTCCTAACACAGCTGAGTGAACTGCGAGCGCCAAGCATGGCGCTTGCTGTTTAACTTTTTTTGACGCCTATTAGAGCCTATGGCAATGTAAGAATCTATCCATTGGGCATAGAAGGGTGGCTGGAGAGAGGGGGCATGTGCCCTTATGGATGCACCGCCACTGTGGACAAGGAACATACATTCCACATTAAAAATAATTATGCTACCAAAATTAGCATGTGCTGTAAATTGCCTCCAGCATTGCTCCTGTTTCTTCTTGCCGGAGGCTGCCATCTTGCTGAAGCCCAGAGCCCCTGAGCAGCAGTAAATCTTTAGGCTGTCATCAGATCAGACTCTACAAGTTCGGCACAATGCCTAAATATACAGAGCAACTGAGCATGTGCAGAGCAGGGTGAGATGATGTATTACTGAATTTTAACCAGTATAGACACTTATTTTTAATGTTTTACATAAGTATACCTGCAACAGAAGCCAGCCTGAAGTATCTAGCAGGACTTAAATTTCTGGAAAACTCCACAGGTGGAGATGACATATGTGTGTATCCCAAGACTCCTATGCCAAGCCTACAAGTGGTAGTAAACTTGAGAATAATGAGAAAAAAAATAGATAGATAGATAGATAGATAGATAGATAGATAGATAGATAGATAGATAGATAGATAGATGTATATAGAGGCTATATAAAAACCTCCTATGGGTGAATAAATACTGCCTCTAGTGTAGTGTCCATAAACAGAAATGACAAATAAATGGATAAGTACATATATATAAACCCATCAAATGTGCCCGTTTTTTACACTCAATTGCATGTGGAAACCCCATTATTTAACCAAAGCCACGGAGGAGGCAGTCATATTAGCCACTGGGACATCAGGACTAGGGATGAGCCGAACACCCCCCGGTTCGGTTCGCACCAGAACCCGCGAACGGACCGCAAGTTCGCACGAACGTTAGAACCCCATTGACGTCTATGGGACTCGAACGTTCGAAATCAAAAGTGCTCATTTTAAAGGCTAATTTGCATGGTATTGTCCTAAAAAGGGTTTGGGGACCCGGGTCCTACCCCAGGGGACATGTATCAATGCAAAAAAAACTTTTAAAAACGGCCGTTTTTTCGGGAGCAGTGATTTTAATGATGCTTAAAGTAAAAAAAAAAAAGTGAAATATTCCTTTAAATATCGTACCTGGGGGGTGTCTATAGTATGCCTGTAAAGTGACGCGTGTTTCCCATGTTTAGAACAGTCCCTGCACCAAATGTCATTTTTAAAGGAAAAAATCTCATTTAAAACTGCTTGCGGGTTTAATGTCATGTCGGGTCCTGGCAATATGGATGAAAATCAGTGAGACAAACGGCATGGGTACCCCCCAGTCCATTACCAGGCCCTTTGGGTCTTGTATGGATATTAAGGGGAACCCCGCACCCAAATTAAAATAAGGAAAGGTCCCTATATACTCTGAACAGCAGTATACAGGCGGTGCAAACAAGACAGGGACTGTAGGTTTGTTGTTAAGTAGAATCTCTTTGTAATTTTGAACATTTTTAATGTGTTTAGCTCCAGCCAAAAAATCTTTTCTAAGCTTTTTGGAAAACATAGGGAAGGGTTATCACCCCTGTGACATTTGTTTTGCGTCTTTCCTCCTCTTCAGAAGATTTCACCTCACTTTTTTGTCCCAATGAAAAATGTTTTTTGAAAATTTGGGTTTTTTTGTGGAACAAGGATTGGAAAGCATCAGTGGAAAGGAGAAATTGTTTTCCCATATTAACTCTTACATGAGAGAATTTCCCTTCCTATGGGTAGATTTCATCTCACTTCCTGTTGTCTCCTTCCGTTTGCAAGTAGGAGTCGTTTGTAAGTTAGATGTTTGAAAGTAGGGTCCTGCCCTATATACTCAGCAGAAATTTGGGCCTTAGGTGTTGCTGTGGCCAAAACACTGTAAGCCCTCACAGGGCCCTGCTGTGAAATATTAGATCAAGAATTGTAATTACATGCCCCTGTTGAACAGGAGCTGAAAAATTAGGCCTTAGGCACTGGTGCTGGTGCCACAACACTGCAACCCCTCACAGACACTCTAGTTGGAACGCAGGAACGAGCACTGCTGCAAAGTATTGCATCAAAAATTGTAATTACACGCCCCTGTTAGACAGGGGCAGAAAAATTGGGCCTTAGGCACTGGTGCTGGTGCCACAACACTGCAACCCCTCACAGACACTCTAGTTGGAACGCAGGAACGAGCACTGCTGCAAAGTATTGCATCAAAAATTGTAATTACACGCCCCTGTTAGACAGGGGCAGAAAAATTGGGCCTTAGGCACTGGTGCTGGTGCCACAACACTGCAACCCCTCACAGACACTCTAGTTGGAACGCAGGAACGAGCACTGCTGCAAAGTATTGCATCAAAAATTGTAATTACACGCCCCTGTTAGACAGGGGCAGAAAAATTGGGCCTTAGGCACTGGTGCTGGTGCCACAACACTGCAACCCCTCACAGACACTCTAGTTGGAACGCAGGAACGAGCACTGCTGCAAAGTATTGCATCAAAAATTGTAATTACACGCCCCTGTTAGACAGGGGCAGAAAAATTGGGCCTTAGGCACTGGTGCTGGTGCCACAACACTGCAACCCCTCACAGACACTCTAGTTGGAATGCAGGAACGAGCCGTGCTGCAAAGTATTACATCAAAAATTGTAATTACACGCCCCTGTTATACAGGGGCTGAAAAATTGTGCCTTAGGCACTGGTGGTGGCGCCCAGAACCAAAAATGTTCTTACAAGCTATCAGCGTGATGATTGAGGAGGAAGAGGATAATTACTCAGGGATAATCACTCAGCATCAACATAGGCAGTCTTTGAAGGGATCTGAAAAAAATTATTCAGTTACATCAGCATCAGGTGCTTGGTAGCTGGTGGTGATCCAAGACTGATTCATTTTTATGAAGGTCAGCCGATCGACCGAGTCAGTGGACAGACGCACCCTGTGATCGGTTACCACGCCTCCAGCAGCACTGAATGTACGTTCCGAAAGAACGCTGGATGCAGGACAGGCCAGTAGCTCAATTGCATACTGTGCAAGCTCTGGCCAGTGATCCATCCTCAAGACCCAGTAACCCAGAGGATTTTCGGTGGGAAAGGTGTCCAAGTCTGATCTTGCCCCTAGGTATTCCTGCACCATGTAAAACAGACGCTGGCGATGGTTGCTGGAACCGATCATACCTTGGGGCTGCGGACCAAAAAATTGTCTGAACGCATCGGTCAGACGGCCACCTTCTCCACCGCTCCTTCTTTGACTGACCGAAGCCTCAGCAACACGTTGTCCAGAAACAGGAGTTTGTAACCTCCCAGTCTCTGGGAACGCGTTGCACAGACCTTTCTGCAAGGCCTCCCGAAGATGTTTCATCCTCTGCTCCCTCTGCGATGGCAAGATAAGGTCCGCAACCTTACCCTTGTAACGTGGATCAAGGAGGGTTGCCAGCCAGTATTGGTCCTTCTCCTTGATACCACGAATACGAGGATCCTTACGCAGGCTTTGCAGGATCAGGGAGGCCATGCAGCGTAGGTTTGCTGAGGCATTCGGTCCGGAGTCCTCTGGGTCACTAAGGACAACAACGTCCGCAGCCACCTCCTCCCAGCCACGTACAAGTCCATGTGTTCCTTGGGACTGATCCCTTAAAGACTGCTGATGCTGAGTGCCAGGCTCCACCTCCATACTGACACAATCTTCCTCCTCCTCCTCCTCCTCCTCCTCGTCCTCTTCCTGTGTGATCGGCGGGCACGCAGGAACACTGTCTGGATAAAGGGGGCCTTGAGAGCTAAGGAAGTCCTCCTCTTCCTGCCTCTGTTCTGCCTCAAGTGCCCTGTCCATTATTCCACGCAGCGTGTGCTCCAACAGGTGGACAAGGGGGACAGTGTCACTGATGCATGCACTGTCAGTGCTCACCATCCTCGTGGCCTCCTCGAATGGTGACAGGACAGTGCATGCATCCCTGATCATGGCCCACTGGCGTGGGGAAAAAAAACCAAGGTCCCCTGACCCTGTCCTGGTGCCATAGTCGCACAGGTACTCATTGATGGCCCTCTGCTGCGTGTGCAGCCGCTGCAGCATGGCCAACGTCGAGTTCCACCTGGTGGGCATGTCACAGATTAGGCGGTTCTTGGGCAGGTTAAACTCCTTTTGGAGGTCCGTCAGCCGAGCACTGGCATTATATGACCGGCGGAAATGCACACAGACTTTCCTGGCCTGCCTCAGGACATCCTGTAAGCCCGGGTACCTGCCCAAGAACCGCTGCACCACCAAGTTAAGGACGTGAGCCAAACAGGGCACATGGGTCAGTTGTCCCTGTCGGAGGGCAGAGAGGAGGTTGGTGCCATTGTCGCAAACCACCATTCCTGCCTTAAGTTGGCGTGGCGTCAACCACCTCTGAACCTGCCCCTGCAGAGCTGACAGAACCTCTGCCCCAGTGTGGCTCCTGTCCCCCAAGCACACCAGCTCAAGCACCGCATGGCATCTTTTGGCCTGCGTACTTGCGTAGCCCCTTGAACGCCTACGGAGCACCGCTGGTTCCGAGGAAGAGGCCATGGAGGAAGAAGAAGAGGAGGGGGTGGAGGAGAGAGGTGTGTCACAATCAGCATTTTTGAGGCGTGGTGGCGGAACAACCTCCAACACTACTGCACCTTGTCCTGCATCCTTCCCAGCTGCCAGCAGAGTCACCCAATGCGCCGTGAAACTTAAGTAACGTCCCTGTCCATGCCTGCTGGACCATGAGTCAGCGGTAATATGCACCTTACCGCTGACCGCCCTGTCCAGCGAGGCATGGACATTGCCTTCCACATGCCGGTAGAGAGCCGGAATCGCCTTCCGTGAGAAAAAGTGGCGTTTGGGTACCTGCCACTGAGGAACCGCACATTCCACAAACTCACGGAAGGGGGCAGAGTCTACCAACTGAAAAGGCAGCAGTTGAAGTGCTAGCAATTTTTCCAAGCTAGCATTCAACCGCTGGGCATGTGGATGGCTGGGAGCAAACTTCTTTCGGCGGTGCAGCAGCTGGGGCAGGGAAATTTGCCTGGTACAATCTGACGTCGGTGTACCAAAAGCAGATTGCCCACAAGTACTTGGCTGTGACACACCTAATTCTACACCTTCATTCCTCTCACTGCAGGTCTCAGAGAGGACTGAAGGTCTAGTGGGGTTGGAAATCTCAGCTGATGAGGAGCAAGGAGAGATCCTCTTTGTTCTTTGGTGTGGGTCTTTCAGATACGCTTGCCAACGAACTGCATGGCAGGTCAACATATGTCTGGTCAAGCATGTGGTACCCAAGCGGGAGATGTTTTGGCCACGCGAGATACGCTTGAGACATATGTTGCAAATAGCAGCGGTGCGATCTGATGCACTCGTCTCAAAAAAGGCCCACACCAAAGAACTTTTTGAATAACGCGCAGAGACTGCAGCGCCCTGCACATGTGGAGCTTTGGGGTGTGATGCAGTCAATGTGCTGCCCTTAGGCTGGCCCCTGGAGGGCATCCTGCCTCGTTGGTGATGTGCCGCCTCCTCCTCCTCCTCCTCCTCCTCTCTCCTATCAGGCACCCACGTTGAGTCAGTGACCTCATCATCCCCTCCCTCCTCATCACTGGAGCAAACCTGGCAGTATGCTGCAGCAGGGGGAGCATGACTGCCAGATTGCTGTCCTTCTTGGGCACCCCCTCTGTCCGTGCTCATGTTACTGCCTTCATCGAGCTCAGTATCATCATCAGAGCCTTCCAAACGCTGGGCATCCTCCTGGAGCATGTACCCAACACTGTGGTCAAACAGTTCGAGGGAATCCTCATGAGGACATGGTGGAGCTAGGGAAGGAGTCACTGATGACATTGAGCTGAGGGAAGAGGCCGCTGCTTTGCCAGACAAAGCACCCTGGGCATGGGTGAGAGAGGATGAGGAGGATGAGGACGGCTTGGTCATCCACTCGACCAAGTCTTCCGCATGTTGCGGCTCAACACGGCCAGCTGCCGAAAAAAAGGCCAAGCGTGTCCCATGGCCACGTGCTGATGAGGATGCACCGTCTCCACGACCAGCACTAGACACAGAGCCTGCTTGCCCTCTCTTATTGGCTTGTGACTGTCTGCCTCTCCTTCTTGGCCTTCCAGACATACTAATGGCCTGTAGCTGCACTAAGCTGGGATAGAACACCTGTAATTTTCTTCAGGTAGCTTTATATACTGTAACCAGACAAGCCTGCCTGTCAGTAGGAAGATAACAGGAACGGATCTAGCTGAACACTGTGAGCAGGACGCACTGCACTGAATGTAAATAGCAGGAACGGATCTAGCTGAACACTGTGAGCAGGACGCACTGCACTGAATGTAAATAGCAGGAACGGATCTAGCTGAACACTGTGAGCAGGACGCACTGCACTGAATGTAAATAGCAGGAACGGATCTAGCTGAACACTGTGAGCAGGACGCACTGCACTGAATGTAAATAGCAGGAACGGATCTAGCTGAACACTGTGAGCAGGACGCACTGCACTGAATGTAAATAGCAGGAACGGATCTAGCTGAACACTGTGAGCAGGACGCACTGCACTGAATGTAAATAGCAGGAACGGATCTAGCTGAACACTGTGAGCAGGACGCACTGCACTGAATGTAAATAGCAGGAACGGATCTAGCTGAACACTGTGAGCAGGACGCACTGCACTGAATGTAAATAGCAGGAACGGATCTAGCTGAACACTGTGAGCAGGACGCACTGCACTGAATGTAAATAGCAGGAACGGATCTAGCTGAACACTGTGAGCAGGACGCACTGCACTGAATGTAAATAGCAGGAACGGATCTAGCTGAACACTGTGAGCAGGACGCACTGCACTGAATGTAAATAGCAGGAACGGATCTAGCTGAACACTGTGAGCAGGACGCACTGCACTGAATGTAAATAGCAGGAACGGATCTAGCTGAACACTGTGAGCAGGACGCACTGCACTGAATGTAAATAGCAGGAACGGATCTAGCTGAACACTGTGAGCAGGACGCACTGCACTGAATGTAAATAGCAGGAACGGATCTAGCTGAACACTGTGAGCAGGACGCACTGCACTGAATGTAAATAGCAGGAACGGATCTAGCTGAACACTGTGAGCAGGACGCACTGCACTGAATGTAAATAGCAGGAACGGATCTAGCTGAACACTGTGAGCAGGACGCACTGCACTGAATGTAAATAGCAGGAACGGATCTAGCTGAACACTGTGAGCAGGACGCACTGCACTGAATGTAAATAGCAGGAACGGATCTAGCTGAACACTGTGAGCAGGACGCACTGCACTGAATGTAAATAGCAGGAACGGATCTAGCTGAACACTGTGAGCAGGACGCACTGCACTGAATGTAAATAGCAGGAACGGATCTAGCTGAACACTGTGAGCAGGACGCACTGCACTGAATGTAAATAGCAGGAACGGATCTAGCTGAACACTGTGAGCAGGACGCACTGCACTGAATGTAAATAGCAGGAACGGATCTAGCTGAACACTGTGAGCAGGACGCACTGCACTGAATGTAAATAGCAGGAACGGATCTAGCTGAACACTGTGAGCAGGACGCACTGCACTGAATGTAAATAGCAGGAACGGATCTAGCTGAACACTGTGAGCAGGACGCACTGCACTGAATGTAAATAGCAGGAACGGATCTAGCTGAACACTGTGAGCAGGACGCACTGCACTGAATGTAAATAGCAGGAACGGATCTAGCTGAACACTGTGAGCAGGACGCACTGCACTGAATGTAAATAGCAGGAACGGATCTAGCTGAACACTGTGAGCAGGACGCACTGCACTGAATGTAAATAGCAGGAACGGATCTAGCTGAACACTGTGAGCAGGACGCACTGCACTGAATGTAAATAGCAGGAACGGATCTAGCTGAACACTGTGAGCAGGACGCACTGCACTGAATGTAAATAGCAGGAACGGATCTAGCTGAACACTGTGAGCAGGACGCACTGCACTGAATGTAAATAGCAGGAACGGATCTAGCTGAACACTGTGAGCAGGACGCACTGCACTGAATGTAAATAGCAGGAACGGATCTAGCTGAACACTGTGAGCAGGACGCACTGCACTGAATGTAAATAGCAGGAACGGATCTAGCTGAACACTGTGAGCAGGACGCACTGCACTGAATGTAAATAGCAGGAACGGATCTAGCTGAACACTGTGAGCAGGACGCACTGCACTGAATGTAAATAGCAGGAACGGATCTAGCTGAACACTGTGAGCAGGACGCACTGCACTGAATGTAAATAGCAGGAACGGATCTAGCTGAACACTGTGAGCAGGACGCACTGCACTGAATGTAAATAGCAGGAACGGATCTAGCTGAACACTGTGAGCAGGACGCACTGCACTGAATGTAAATAGCAGGAACGGATCTAGCTGAACACTGTGAGCAGGACGCACTGCACTGAATGTAAATAGCAGGAACGGATCTAGCTGAACACTGTGAGCAGGACGCACTGCACTGAATGTAAATAGCAGGAACGGATCTAGCTGAACACTGTGAGCAGGACGCACTGCACTGAATGTAAATAGCAGGAACGGATCTAGCTGAACACTGTGAGCAGGACGCACTGCACTGAATGTAAATAGCAGGAACGGATCTAGCTGAACACTGTGAGCAGGACGCACTGCACTGAATGTAAATAGCAGGAACGGATCTAGCTGAACACTGTGAGCAGGACGCACTGCACTGAATGTAAATAGCAGGAACGGATCTAGCTGAACACTGTGAGCAGGACGCACTGCACTGAATGTAAATAGCAGGAACGGATCTAGCTGAACACTGTGAGCAGGACGCACTGCACTGAATGTAAATAGCAGGAACGGATCTAGCTGAACACTGTGAGCAGGACGCACTGCACTGAATGTAAATAGCAGGAACGGATCTAGCTGAACACTGTGAGCAGGACGCACTGCACTGAATGTAAATAGCAGGAACGGATCTAGCTGAACACTGTGAGCAGGACGCACTGCACTGAATGTAAATAGCAGGAACGGATCTAGCTGAACACTGTGAGCAGGACGCACTGCACTGAATGTAAATAGCAGGAACGGATCTAGCTGAACACTGTGAGCAGGACGCACTGCACTGAATGTAAATAGCAGGAACGGATCTAGCTGAACACTGTGAGCAGGACGCACTGCACTGAATGTAAATAGCAGGAACGGATCTAGCTGAACACTGTGAGCAGGACGCACTGCACTGAATGTAAATAGCAGGAACGGATCTAGCTGAACACTGTGAGCAGGACGCACTGCACTGAATGTAAATAGCAGGAACGGATCTAGCTGAACACTGTGAGCAGGACGCACTGCACTGAATGTAAATAGCAGGAACGGATCTAGCTGAACACTGTGAGCAGGACGCACTGCACTGAATGTAAATAGCAGGAACGGATCTAGCTGAACACTGTGAGCAGGACGCACTGCACTGAATGTAAATAGCAGGAACGGATCTAGCTGAACACTGTGAGCAGGACGCACTGCACTGAATGTAAATAGCAGGAACGGATCTAGCTGAACACTGTGAGCAGGACGCACTGCACTGAATGTAAATAGCAGGAACGGATCTAGCTGAACACTGTGAGCAGGACGCACTGCACTGAATGTAAATAGCAGGAACGGATCTAGCTGAACACTGTGAGCAGGACGCACTGCACTGAATGTAAATAGCAGGAACGGATCTAGCTGAACACTGTGAGCAGGACGCACTGCACTGAATGTAAATAGCAGGAACGGATCTAGCTGAACACTGTGAGCAGGACGCACTGCAGTGAATGTAAATAGCAGGAACGGATCTAGCTGAACACTGTGAGCAGGACGCACTGCACTGAATGTAAATAGCAGGAACGGATCTAGCTGAACACTGTGAGCAGGACGCACTGCACTGAATGTAAATAGCAGGAACGGATCTAGCTGAACACTGTGAGCAGGACGCACTGCACTGAATGTAAATAGCAGGAACGGATCTAGCTGAACACTGTGAGCAGGACGCACTGCACTGAATGTAAATAGCAGGAACGGATCTAGCTGAACACTGTGAGCAGGACGCACTGCACTGAATGTAAATAGCAGGAACGGATCTAGCTGAACACTGTGAGCAGGACGCACTGCACTGAATGTAAATAGCAGGAACGGATCTAGCTGAACACTGTGAGCAGGACGCACTGCACTGAATGTAAATAGCAGGAACGGATCTAGCTGAACACTGTGAGCAGGACGCACTGCACTGAATGTAAATAGCAGGAACGGATCTAGCTGAACACTGTGAGCAGGACGCACTGCACTGAATGTAAATAGCAGGAACGGATCTAGCTGAACACTGTGAGCAGGACGCACTGCACTGAATGTAAATAGCAGGAACGGATCTAGCTGAACACTGTGAGCAGGACGCACTGCACTGAATGTACATAGCAGGAACGGATCTAGCTGAACACTGTGAGCAGGACGCACTGCACTGAATGTAAATAGCAGGAACGGATCTAGCTGAACACTGTGAGCAGGACGCACTGCACTGAATGTAAATAGCAGGAACGGATCTAGCTGAACACTGTGAGCAGGACGCACTGCACTGAATGTAAATAGCAGGAACGGATCTAGCTGAACACTGTGAGCAGGACGCACTGCACTGAATGTAAATAGCAGGAACGGATCTAGCTGAACACTGTGAGCAGGACGCACTGCACTGAATGTAAATAGCAGGAACGGATCTAGCTGAACACTGTGAGCAGGACGCACTGCACTGAATGTAAATAGCAGGAACGGATCTAGCTGAACACTGTGAGCAGGACGCACTGCACTGAATGTAAATAGCAGGAACGGATCTAGCTGAACACTGTGAGCAGGACGCACTGCACTGAATGTAAATAGCAGGAACGGATCTAGCTGAACACTGTGAGCAGGACGCACTGCACTGAATGTAAATAGCAGGAACGGATCTAGCTGAACACTGTGAGCAGGACGCACTGCACTGAATGTAAATAGCAGGAACGGATCTAGCTGAACACTGTGAGCAGGACGCACTGCACTGAATGTAAATAGCAGGAACGGATCTAGCTGAACACTGTGAGCAGGACACACTGCACTAAATAGTCTAGATAGAAGATAACAGGAACGGATCTAGCTAAACTGAATACAGTGTATATATATATATGCAACACCTGGGATGCATATATATACACAATACACTGTAAGTGCAGCTAACTGACTGACTGTTCTGCCTAATCTATCTAACTCAAATCAAATGACACTGTCTCTCTCTCTCTCTCTATCTCTCAGCACACCGGAACACACACTACACAGGGCCGCCGTGCAGGCGGCCTTATATAGTGTGGGGTGTGTACTAAATCCCCTGAGCCATAATTGGCCAAAGCCACCCTGGCTTTGGCCAATTACAGCTCTCTCTACTGACGGCGCTGTGATTGGCCAAGCATGCGGGTCATAGTGCATGCTTGGCCAATCATCAGCCAGCAATGCACTGCGATGCCGCAGTGAATTATGGGCCGTGACGCGCCACACGAATTTGGCGCGAACGGCCCATATCGTTCGCAATTCGACGGACGGTCGAACAGCCGATGTTCGAGTCGAACATGGGTTCGACTCGAACACGAAGCTCATCCCTAATCAGGACCAGAGACAGACTTGATTACATGCTTTTCACCCCTGCAGGGGTACAGAGATCTGGTGAGTGCATAATCAAGAGGAGAGCAAGAAAAACTCACTTCACTATCTGGCACGGAAGCTGTGATAAAGTGTCACTTTGGTATCCTGCACAAGTCACTTTGGGAATTTTCATTATGGACATTATGTGTTAATAGCTCTTTAAGAGCCTGTTGCAGATTTGGATTCTTTTATAAGTGTAGATTAATTCATTATTGATGCACAATTTTGCACTGTCTTATGCCTGTTCACATTTGATGGGTATATGTACCTATATATTTATTTTTTTTATTCCCATTTATGGACACTATACACTAGAGGCAGTATTTATTCACCCATAGGAGGTTTTTATATAGCCTCTATATATACATTTTCTGTTTTTTTATTTATTTATTTTTATTTTTTATTTTTTTTCACATTATTCTCAAGTTTACTACCACTTGTAGGCTTGGCATAGGAGTCTTGGGATACACACATATGTCATTGCCACCTGCACTTATCACTATACCAATAGTTGGACAGAGTTTTATGTTAGCTGGAAGGCAGCGCCACTTTCCTCTTTTTATTTCATTTACATACATAAAAATCATAAATGTATTATTATTATTCGTTTCATTATTATTTTTTTAATATTATAATTATATAGGATTTTTACAGGATTTATCTAGCACCAGCAGTTTGCACAACTCTACGAAATAAAGGGAGACAGCACACTTACAATTGAATAAATAGGGCTAGTGAAAGCTAAAAATCTAAAAGGGAGGACGAGTGGTACTAAAAAAGTAATAAATGTGAGGGATGAGTTAATGGAGAAAGTAAAAGTACTGTATTAGGTGGAGGTGGGATAGGCTTCATTTCATATATTTACATAGTAGGTGAGGTTAAAAAAAGACACAAGTCCACATATACCCTGTTTCCCCGAAAATAAGACCTAGCGTGATTGTCAGTGATGGCTGCAATATAAGCCCTACCCCCCAAATAAGCCCTACCCTGTTTCCCCGAAAATAAGCCCTACCTTGAAAACAAGACCTACAAGGACTTTAAATAGGGCTTATTTGGGGGGTAGGGCTTATATTGCAGCCATCACCGACAATCACGCTAGGTCTTATTTTACGGGAAACAGGGTATATATATATATATATATATATATATATATATATATATATGATCTACTTCAAGTTCTGTCAAACACACAATAGACATCTACAGAACATTACAAAATATAAACACTAGATGGCACCAGAGCCATGTCTAACTGATTTTCCTATGTGTAGCAGATCTTTGTTTGGTTGTTTTTTTTTTAAATTTATTTATTTATACATTTTTGGATGCTATTTAGCAAACTGCACCTATCAATATTATAAACATGCTGAACTGTCTGAGACTTTATTATGCAAATTTCAGGCTTTCCAAACAGTGTTCATAGCTAGATTTCCTATTGGCCAGGAGGATACATGTGCTAGCGATGAACCAATAGAAAAGTGAAGTAAATGTAAAGGAGAGGGCTTGCTTTAAAAAAAAAAAAAAAAACTGCCAGGAAGTGTCTAAATGAGCTTACTATAGTTCCCTGAGATTTGAAGCTCCCACTATGCTGATAAAGGCATTGAGGCTCGTTTTCCAATAGTGCGACTTGTCATGTGATTTGGGACTGCAAAGTCACATGACAAGTCGTAGCCCATGATTTCCTATGAATACCGTTCATATCTGTGTGACTTCAAGTCACAGCGACTTCAAAGTATTCCCTGCACTACTTTGGCCCCACTTTGATGCGACTTGAGGTCCATAGACCTCAAGAATACACAGGCATTGTTTCAAGTCACATCAAAATCGCAGCAAGCCTTAGGCTCTATTCACACTTTGCTGCACAAAGCATGTGTCATGAAAACACCTTGATTCCAATGAAGCCTTTCACATCTGTGTGCTGCGTTATGCTGCGTTGTAAAAAAATTAGGCATGTCTGATATTACTTGCATTTATCTGCATTTTCTGGCCTAATAAAGTCTATGGCGGCACATGAAAAATGCATGTAAGGCCTCGTTTACACCTATGTGTTTTGCAGTGCATATACATTCACCGGCCACTTTATTAGGTACACCTGTTCAATTGCTTGGTAACACAAATTGCTAATTAGCCAATCACATGGCAGCAACTCAATGCATTTTTGGGATCTAGACGTGGTGAAGATGACTTGCTAAAGTTCAAACCGAGCATCAGAATGGGGAAGAAATGGGATTTAAAGCGGAGTTCCACCCACAAGTGGACTTTCCGCGTATACGCTTCCTCCCCACCCCCAGTGCCAAATTTGGCACCTTTCAGGTGCAAGGGGGGGAACATGGGCCTGTTTTTGACAGGTCACCTTCCCCACTTCTTTAGACGGGGCCCCGGAAGTTCAGTGCCCCCCCTCCTTCCCCCTGCCGCCGGGCCAATTAACCACTTCAATACCAGGCACTTACACCCCCTTCCTGCCAAAGCCAATTTTTAGCTTTCAGCGCTGTCACTTTTTAAATGACAATTGTGCGGTCATACAACACTGTACCCAAACTAAAATGTTCATAATTTTGTTGAAAAAAAATATATAAAACACAAAACGCTGTGATGCTAAATAGCTGATAATTACACATAAAACCAAGTGAGGCTGCTATCAAAAGAGAGTGTTTTCAGAGTCACTTAAAAAGAATAAATAATGATATTTGAAGCGCTTCACAATGTGCATGAAAATGAATATATAAGAATAAATATAAATAGTCAAATAAATCCAGCGGTGAGTAAAAATTCCTAAAAAATCCAGCAATCAAGATAGTGTAAAATTATAAAAAATTAGTGACACCAAATGTGTAAAAAATTCACATAAAAAATCCACATAAAAATAAATATATAGGGATGTATTCAGAAGGTTCAATTATACAGGTGTAGAATCCTGATTGGTATAGAGCTTTTGATCACTAGCAAAGCTGTTTAAAAACACTTGCTTAATTAAGGTGCTCATTGATCTTTATAGTACCTATAAATGTGTTTTTTGCTTCTGTTCACAACCAATGTGAGAATCATAAACAGGCAGATAAGAGAAAAAACCAATCATTGTGCAATAGTTAGGATACCAAGGTACACAGGCAAACTTCAATCCACTCACGTGTGCCTTATAATGATAAGGCATATGCAGGTTTTACTATAGCAGTCAGCCGCCTTAGACAGAAGCAGATTCAGGCTGTCTAAGGCGGCTGACTGCTATAGTAAAACCTGCATATGACTAAAACAGGTAAAAGCTGCGCTCAGGGTAATAGTCAAAAAATTGTGTGACACAAAAGCAGCCTGCACCAAGATCTAGTCTCCAAATCTCATCATAGAAGGTAATAAAAAGGAGATGCGGCGCTAAAATAATGAAACAGAAACATTCATAATTGAATACAAAAGGGTAAAATAAACCACTAAATAAATGAATAATATGGAGAATGAACATGAGGATAGAGGCAAAATGAAAACACTGCTATCCAGAAATCAATCAAAAAAGAGTGAATAAACACATTGGTGAAAACAAATTCATACACTGATAATCTAAAAATTAATAGTGATTAATTACCCAAAGTGAGAGAGGTAACATATTCAGTGAAAGTATTCCAAAAATATTAAAAGTCCCAAAAAAGATATATATTTTTTATATATATATAACCAAAAAAGAAAGTCCGTGATGGAAAAGGAAAAAGTGCCAAAAAAATTGTGAAGGTAAAGGTGCAGATAAGGAATCCTCCAATGAGTCTTCACACCCAAGGTGTAATATCAGATGCGCTTACCGAATCCCAATGACTGCTATTACGGCAGTCATAAACGGCACAGGGAATATAAAGGTCTCCCCACAACCTCAGTATACGATGCCCGTGAGCGGCAGGTAGTATCTCAGGAGTAAAAGACAAGAGGACAAGCCATAGCGTAATAAAGTCTGCACAATCAATTTATTTAAAAGGAATTGCACTTACAGGACTTCAGTGAGTCAACAGCATAGATCGAAATGTCAGCCAAAACAGCGTCTCCGTCTACTGCCTCCGCTTCCTAGGTTTGTGTATGCCCAACACGAGAACAGACGTGGTGACGTCGCAGGCTCCTCCCTACGCGTTTCGTCACGATAGGACGTCGTCTGGGGATTGGCCAAGCTCGAACGTCACCATGTGTGGGCATTAAATACATTGCGGGCGCCATCTTAACGAATGGCAAAGGGTGTATAACGTTGGAAAACTGCCCAGCTGTTTTGATTAACAGCCATCAGCAAAACGAAACTGAGCGAAGGCAAATCAAGAATCGAAAAAAGAGAGCGCCATCTTGTGGTGAAAAAGCATAGCACTGGAAAAAGGTTCTCGGATAATGGCAACAAACCTATGAAGGGGCTCAGCAGACGGAAGACGAAGCAAAATAAGAGTATATATGTAGTGCAATAAACAGTATAAAACATCTATTACATTAAACACAACATAATAAAAATTAGTACAGATATTATGAAATATTAAAAATATTAAAAAATATTAATAATATAAAAAATATTAATAATATAAAAAACATACCAGGAAGCATAAATGAGGACAGAGGAAAAGAAAATGGGAGGGAACAACGGTGGAGAGGAGGAATAGTACTCAAGAGTTGTTTATAAAACAATTGATGTCCCAGTCCACATTTAGCCCAAAGGGGACAAAAGATCTCATATAGAAGATCCACCTAGTTTCAAGCCTAGAAATGGATCTAATTTTATTAGTCCCTCTCCAATGAGGACTTAATTTATCAATTGCCAAAAACAGGGTGCCCGTCAATTTCTTGTCATGGTGCTTGGCATAATGCCTAGAAAGATTGTGCTTCAAACGGGATTACCCCAAGCACAATCTTTCTAGGCATTATGCCAAGCACCATGGCAAGAAATTGACGGGCACCCTGTTTTTGGCAATTGATAAATTAAGTCCTCATTGGAGAGGGACCAATAAAATTAGATCCATTTCTAGGCTTGAAACTAGGTGGATCTTCTATATGAGATCTTTTGTCCCCTTTGGGCTAAATGTGGACTGGGACATCAATTGTTTTATAAACAACTCTTGAGTACTATTCCTCCTCTCCACCGTTGTTCCCTCCCATTTTCTTTTCCTCTGTCCTCATTTATGCTTCCTGGTATGTTTTTTATATTATTAATATTTTTTATATTATTAATATTTTTTAATATTTTTAATATTTCATAATATCTGTACTAATTTTTATTATGTTGTGTTTAATGTAATAGATGTTTTATACTGTTTATTGCACTACATATATACTCTTATTTTGCTTCGTCTTCCGTCTGCTGAACCCCTTCATAGGTTTGTTGCCATTATCCGAGAACCTTTTTCCAGTGCTATGCTTTTTCACCACAAGATGGCGCTCTCTTTTTTCGATTCTTGATTTGCCTTCGCTCAGTTTCGTTTTGCTGATGGCTGTTAATCAAAACAGCTGGGCAGTTTTCCAACGTTATACACCCTTTGCCATTCGTTAAGATGGCGCCCGCAATGTATTTAATGCCCACACATGGTGACGTTCGAGCTTGGCCAATCCCCAGACGACGTCCTATCGTGACGAAACGCGTAGGGAGGAGCCTGCGACGTCACCACGTCTGTTCTCATGTTGGGCATACACAAACCTAGGAAGCGGAGGCAGTAGACGGAGACGCTGTTTTGGCTGACATTTCGATCTATGCTGTTGACTCACTGAAGTCCTGTAAGTGCAATTCCTTTTAAATAAATTGATTGTGCAGACTTTATTACGCTATGGCTTGTCCTCTTGTCTTTTACTCCTGAGATACTACCTGCCGCTCACGGGCATCGTATACTGAGGTTGTGGGGAGACCTTTATATTCCCTGTGCCGTTTATGACTGCCGTAATAGCAGTCATTGGGATTCGGTAAGCGCATCTGATATTACACCTTGGGTGTGAAGACTCATTGGAGGATTCCTTATCTGCACCTTTACCTTCACAATTTTTTTGGCACTTTTTCCTTTTCCATCACGGACTTTCTTTTTTGGTTATATATATATAAAAAATATATATCTTTTTTGGGACTTTTAATATTTTTGGAATACTTTCACTGAATATGTTACCTCTCTCACTTTGGGTAATTAATCACTATTAATTTTTAGATTATCAGTGTATGAATTTGTTTTCACCAATGTGTTTATTCACTCTTTTTTGATTGATTTCTGGATAGCAGTGTTTTCATTTTGCCTCTATCCTCACGTTCATTCTCCATATTATTCATTTATTTAGTGGTTTATTTTACCCTTTTGTATTCAATTATGAATGTTTCTGTTTCATTATTTTAGCGCCGCATCTCCTTTTTATTACCTTCTATTAAAACCTGCATATGCCTTATCATTATAAGGCACACGTGAGTGGATTGAAGTTTGCCTGTGTACCTTGGTATCCTAACTATTGCACAATGATTGGTTTTTTCTCTTATCTGCCTGTTTATGATTCTCACATTGGTTGTGAACAGAAGCAAAAAACACATTTATAGGTACTATAAAGATCAATGAGCACCTTAATTAAGCAAGTGTTTTTAAACAGCTTTGCTAGTGATCAAAAGCTCTATACCAATCAGGATTCTACACCTGTATAATTGAACCTTCTGAATACATCCCTATATATTTATTTTTATGTGGATTTTTTATGTGAATTTTTACACATTTGGTGTCACTAATTTTTTATAATTTTACACTATTTTGATTGCTGGATTTTTTAGGAATTTTTACTCACCGCTGGATTTATTTGACTATTTATATTTATTCTTATATATTTATTTTCATGCACATTGTGAAGCGCTTCAAATATCATTATTTATTCATAATTTTGTTCCCACAAATAGAGTTTTCTTTTGGTGGTATTTGATCACCTCTGCGGTTTTTATTTTTTGCTAAACGAATAAAGAAAGACCGAAAATTTAAAGTTTCTTTGTTTCTGTTATAAAATTTTGTAAATAATTAAGTTTCCTCCTTCACTGATGGGAACTGATCAGCTGCACTGATGGGCACTGATAAGGCGTCACCGATGAGGTGGCACAAATGAGATGGCACTGATGGGCACTGATAGGCGGCATTGGTGGGTGACACTGATGTGCCGTATTGATGGACATTGATAGGCGGCACTGATGGGCACTCATAGGTGGCACTGATGGGCACTGATAGGCAACACTGATGGGCACTGAAAGGCTGCACTTATGGGTGGCACTGCTGGGCACTGATAGGCGGCACTGAAAGGTGGCACTGATGGGCACTGAAAGGTGGCACTGATAGACTGCACTGATAGGCATCACTGGTGGCACTGGCAGGCATTTTTAATTGCCACTGATTGGCAGCTGCCTGGGCACTGATTGGCATATCCCTGGTGGACTAGGGTGGCATATCTAGTGGTCCAGTGCGGTGGCAATCCCTGGTGGTCCTAGCGGCATCCTGGTGGTCCTGGGTGGGCATCCAAAGGGGGGCTGCGCTGATAAACAAATAGACTCCCCCTGTCAGGAGAGCAGCTGATTGGCTCTCCTCTATTCGCGTTTGTCAGACGCGAGTGAGGAAAAGCCAAACAGCGGCTCTTCCTGTTTACATCGTGATCAGCCGTGATTGCACATGGCTGATCACATGGTAAAGAGCCTCCATCAGAGTCTCTTTACCGAGATCGGTGTAGCGGTGTGTCAGACTGACACACCGCACCACTGATCGGCGCGATGCACGCCCCCATGGGCGCGGAGCAGGTGTTATCCTGCTGGACGTCATATGACGCCCAGTCAGGATAGCTGAACCACCGCCCGGCCGTCGTTCTGCTATAGGTCAGGCGCAAAGTGGTTAAAAAGCTCAGCGCGCTTCGCACATGCGGAGTAGGGAATCAGCTGTGAAGCAGAAAAGCTTCACTGCCTGCTTCCCTTACCGGGAATGGCAGCGGCAGCACCCCGGAGTCGACCCGAAGATCGGCTGGGGTGCTGACATCGCGGGCTGCCCGGACAGGTAAGTCCCCTAATATTAAAAGTCAGCAGCTACAGTATTTGTAGCTGCTGACTTTTCATCTTTTTCACCCAGGCTGGACCTCCTCTTTAAATGACTTTGAACGTGGCATGGTTGTTGGTGCCAGACAGGCTAGTCTGAGTATTTCAAAAACTGCTGATCTAGTTTTTATCAGTTTCTGTCATAAAATTTAATTTTTCCCTTCACTGACGGGCACTAATGAGGCGGCACTGATGGGCACTGATGAGGCGGCACTGATAAGGTGGCACTGATGGGCACTGATGAGGAGGCACTGATATGTAGAATTGATGGGCACTGATATGCGGCACTGATATGCAGCACTGATGGGCACCAATAGGCTGCACTGATAGGCAGAACTGATGGGCACTGATAGGTGGCACTGATGGGCACTGACAGGCAGCACTGACAGGCGGCTGTGATGGGCACTGACAGGCGGCACTGATAGGTGGTACTGATTGGCACTGACAGGTGGCACTGATGGGCAGCACTGATGATGAGGTACTGATGTGTTACTGACAGGTGTTACTGCTGGGCACTGATTGGCACTGTAATAAGCACTGATTGGCATTGTGGTGGGCACTGGCAGTCTTTTACTATGGGGACACTGCTGGGCACTTATTGGCATGTGATTGGCACATCTGAGGGGGCTGTGCTGATAATCAATGTGCTGACTATCAGCACAGACCCCCCCCCCCCCCCTGGACAGGGAGAGCCGCCGATCGTCTCTCCCTGTCAGCGTGAACCGAGGAATGCCATTATGCCGGCACTTCCTGGTTCATGCTATGATCAGCTGTGTTTGGTCACAGCTGATCACGTGGTAAGAAGACTCTGTCAGAGGCTTCTTATCACGATCGGAGATGCGGCATGTCAGACTGACACACCGCACTCGCGATTGCCACGGGCGCGCGCTGGCATGTTATCCTGCTGGACGTCATATGATGCCCAGTCAGGTTAACAGAACCCCTTCCGGACATCAATATGCTATTGACCGTGCGGGAAGTGGTTAAACGACACGACCTGAGTATAGTTGTTGACCATGTCCATCCCTTTATGACTACAGTGTCCCCATCTTCTGATGGCTCCTTCCAGCAGGATAATGCACCATGTCACAAAGCTCAAATCATCTCACCACTGGTTTCTAGAACATGACAATGAGATCACTGTACTCCAATGGCCTCCACACTCACCAGATCCCAATCCGATAGAGCACCTTTGGGATGTGGTGGAACGGGAGGTTCGCATCATGGGTGTGCAGCCGACAAATCTGCAGCAACTGTGTGATGCCGTCATGTCACTATGGACCAAAATCTCTGAGCAAAATGTTTCCAATCCCTTGTGGAATCTGTGCCATGAAGAATTAAGGCAGTTCTGAAGGCAAACGGGGGTCCAACCCGGTACTAGCAAGGTGTACCTAATAAAGTGGCCAGTGCGTGTTCATGCATGTGTCATGAAAAAACATTGATTCGAATGAGGCCATTTACATCTGCATGCTGATTTGTAAAAAAAATAGGGCATGTTCAATTTTACAGGCATTTACCTGCATTTTCTGGCCCATGGAAGTGCATGAAATGCAAGGGAAAATGAATGACAGTGGAAACGGAGAGATGTGCGCACGGGGCTTTTACAGGCATTCAATATGCCTAACGTAATTTCCCAGTGCTTTCCGACATATAACCTGCCATACAAGTGAATAATGTTTTAAAAACGCAAAAGTTCTGCGTTAGAAAGATTTGTTGCAAGAGCATCTGCATCAAAGCAGCATCAGCGTTTACATAAGCCCAACCATGTACATTCACTTGTAACGCAAGCTGTACATGGCACATGAGGCTTCCGGGCACTGGGAAAATACACTAAGTGCCAGGAAAGTACACTAGACATATAA
This sequence comes from Lithobates septentrionalis, assembly GCA_037952835.1. Taxonomy (NCBI): domain Eukaryota; kingdom Metazoa; phylum Chordata; class Amphibia; order Anura; family Ranidae; genus Lithobates; species Lithobates septentrionalis. Next base: position 394,202 of record JBBDGP010001647.1, on the reverse strand, counting down.
AATGTACTCCCACTGCTTATTAATAAGGATGAATGCATGGCAGCCATGGTTTTACAAACTTTTGTGCGATTTCGCCTGGACAAACCTTTTTCAAAACCACAATGCATAACCCAGATTTTGAACTATGGTCAGTAAGTTTAGAATTATCAACAGCAGGGCAAATATTAAACCTTCCAACACATATTATAAACGTGTGTTGGAAGATTGAAGGAGAGGATAGGGGGAGCAAATTCGGTGCAGATAGTATAGCCATTTACTGATTTACCAGAATCCACAGGCACCAATCTGCCTCCATGGGAGGCACCCGCCATAATGACCAGCCTCTCAGGTGACAGTTCTTGCGCCACTTTACAGGCATACTATAGACACCCCCCAGGTATGAAATTTAAAGGAATATTTCACTTTTATTGTTTCACTTTAAGCATTATTAAAATCACTGCTCCCGAAAAAACGGCCGTTTTTAAAACTTTTTTTGCATTGATCCATGTCCCCTGGTGCAGGACCCGGGTCCCCAAACACTGTTCGAGTCAAACTTACGTTCGACTCGAACATCGGGCTCATCCCTAGTAGAGAGTATAACTAAACTGAACAAAAAGAAAAGGCCAGTAGTGTCTAGCTAGTAGAGTGTACCAACTAGATACTTAAATAGTTACATAGTAGTTGAGGTTGAAAAAAGACACAAGTCCATCAAGTCCAACCTATGTGTGTGATTATATGTCAGTATTACATTGTATATCCCTGTATGTTGTGGTCGTTCAGGTGCTTATCTAATAGTTTCTTGAAACTATCGATGCTCCCCGCTGAAACCACCGCCTGTGGAAGTGAATTCCACATCATTGCCGCTCTTAAGCCCCATACACACTATCAGATTTTCTGCTGAGGTCAAACCTTAGGAGTTTCAATTTGTATGCAATCAGGCAGGCCCTTGCACTCCATGGTTTTGGTAAATCTGAAGACAAAAATCAGCAGAAAATCTGATAGTGTGCATAGGGCTTTACAGTAAAGAACCCTCTACGTAGTTTAAGGTAAACCTCTTTTCTTCTAATTTTAATGAGTGGCCACGTGTCTTGTTAAACTCCCTTCCGCAAAAAAGTTTTATCTCTATTGTGGGGTCACCAGTACGGTATTTATAAATTGAAATCATATCCCCTCTCAAGCGTCTCTTCTCCAGAAAGAATAAGTTCAGTGCTCGCAATCTTTCCTCATAACTAATATCCTCCAGACCCTTTATTAGCTTTGTTGCCCTTCTTTGTACTCGCTCCATTTCCAGTACATCCTTCCTATGGATTGGTGCCCAGAACTGGACAGCATACACCAGGTGCGGCCGGACCAGAGTCTTGTAGAGCGGGAGAATTACCATTTTATCTCTGGAGTTGATCCCCTTTTTATTGCATGCCAATATGCTGTTCACTTTGTTTGCAGCAGCTTGGCATTGCATGCCATTGCTGAGCCTATCATCTACTAGGATCCTCAGGTCCTTTTCCATCCTTGATTCCCCCAGAGGTTCTCCCCCCAGTGAGTAGATTGCATTCATATTTTTGCCACCCAGATGCATTATTTTACATTTTTCTACTTTCAATTTTGCCATGTAGTTGCCCACCCCATTAATTTGTTCAGATCCTTTTGCAAGGTTTCCACATCCTGCAGAGAAGTTATTGCCCTGCTTAGCTTAGTATTGTCTGCAAATACAGAGATTGAACTGTTTAGCCTATCCCCCATGTCATTTATGAATAAAATAAGTAGGATTGGTCCCAGCACAGAACCCTGGGGGACCCCACTACCCACCCCTGACTATTCTGAGTACTCCCCATTTATCACCACCCTCTGAACTCGCCCTTGTAGCCAGTTTTCAATCCATGTACTCACCCTATGGTCCATGCCAACTGACCTTATTTTGTACAGTAAACGTTTGTGGGGAACTGTGTCAAATACTTTTGCAAAATCCAGATACACCACGTCTACGGGCCTTCCTTTATCTAGATGGCAGCTCACCTCCTCATAGAAGGTTAATAGATTGGTTTGCCAAGAACGATTCTTCATGAATCCATGCCGATTACTGTTAATGATATCGTTCTCTTTACTAAAATCTTGTATATTGTCCCTTATCATCCCCTCCAAGAGCTTGCATACTATTGATGTTAGGCTAACTGGTCTGTAATTCCCAGGGATGTATTTTGGGCCCTTTTTAAATATTGGTGCTACATTGGCTTTTCTCCAATCAGCTGGTAACATTCCAGTCAGTAGACTGTCAGTAAAAATTAGGAACAATGGTCTAGCAATTACTTGACTGAGTTCCCTAAGTACCCTCGGATGTAAGCCATCTGGTCCTGGTGATTATTAATATTAAGTTTCCCAAGTCTAATTTTAATTCTGTCCTCTGTTAACCATGGAGGTGCTTCCTGTGATGTGTCATAAAGCATAAACCAGGGAGTACTGGCTCCATGGAACTATCAGAACATCTGCTCCAATTGCCAGAGGATCTCTTGTTCGAGACACAAACTGCTGTAGCTTGTTGTTGAACCTGGATGCCAGTAGATCGACCTCTGGCCATACCCAACGTTGGCTAATTTCCTGGAACACCTCTGGGCGTAGGGACTATTCCCCCGGGCAGATCTGCTGGCGGCTGAGATAATCTGCCTTCCAGTTCTCTACTCCCGGGATATGGACTGCCGATATTATCGGCACATGTCCCTCTGCCCAGGCTAGTATGTAGTTCACCTCCTTCAAAGCTGAACGACTCCTGGTACTGCCTTGGTGGTTTATATAGGCCACTGCCATGGCATTGTCGGACTGAACCCTGATGGGGCAGTCCTGAAGCTCAACTGTCCAGGATCGTAGGGCCAGACGTACTGCCCGTAATTCTAGGATGTTGATGGGCAGGTCTGCTCTGTCCCTGCCATTTCCCCTGGGCTGTGAGCCCATCTAGGGTCGCTCCCCAGCCCGAGAGACTGGCATCTGTAGTGAGTACTCTCCAAGTTACCGGGAGAAAGGATTTTCCCTTTTGCAGGTTCTGATCATGCAAACAACAGTTTAGGCTTAAGCGTGCCTGAGGAGATAAGCACATTGGATAATCCAGGGCTTTTCTTCCTCTGTTCCAAGCCAACAAGATGCCTTGTTGTAAAGGCCTGGAATGGAACTGGGCATAGGGCACTGCCTCAAAGGAAGATACCATCCTCCCTAGAAGACTCATACAGAGCCGAATGGAGGGTTGTCTAGTGCCCCTTATCTGACTCACGGGTGGCAAGAATACTTTTGCTTGAACCGTGTTTAGAATCAGACCTAAATATTTTAGACTTTGAGCTGGTCTTAAAGCTGACTTTTCGGTATTTATGATCAAGCCTAAGCTTTTCAAATACCTCACTGTGTATATTATGCTCTGTTCTAGAGCCTGTACTGAGTGATCTCTGAGCAGGAGGTCGTCCAGATGCCCGAGCACTAGGATCTCTTGGGCCCTTAAAAGACCCAGTACTGGTGCTAGAACCTTTGTGAACACCCGGGGAGCTGTAGCAAGCCCGAAGGGTAGAGCCACAAACTGAAAATGACATTACTCTACTGCAAAACGTAGGAACCTCTGATGAGGCTAAAATATAGGTACATGTAATTACGCATCCTTTATATCAATGGAGGCTAAAAACTCTCCCCTCTGGAGTGAGGTTACTACTGAGCGAACAGATTCCATCCGAAAGGATTGTATCAATAGATACTTGTTCAGAGACCTTAAGTCCAAAATGGGCCTTGTGTCCCCGTTTGGTTTCTGAACTGTAAACAGGTTTGAGTAAAACCCGTGCCCCTTTCAGATACCGGAACCTCCACAATCACTCCTTGATGCACTAGATGATGTAGTGCCTGAAGCAATAAGTTTCTTTTTGGAGGATCAGAGGGAATGCTGGATCTTAGAAACCTCTGAGGGGGCAGCCCCCGTAACTCCAGCTTGTAATCGCGAGGTGACCCACTCGTCCTGAATTGTTGTTTTCCAAATGTCTGCAAAGTGCAGTAGCCTTCCCCCCACCCGATGGAATGGGGGCGTCCCCTCAAAAGGAGGACTCTTGATGCTGGGTTTAGAAGAATTTTGGACCCAGGGTTTTTTCTGGCCCTGGCCTTGCGGCTTTCCACTGGCCCTAGCACCCTGTTGGCGGCGGAACCGCCCTGACACTGAGGCATTTGAGGAAGCAGTCCCTGGGTTTTTAAACAAGGGACGTTTGCTGCTTTTCTTCAAAAGGAAGTAGAGAACTCTTCCCTCCGGAAATCTTTTGGATATATTTATCCAAGTGATCACCGAATGAAACGGGAAACCTGCCAATAAGTTTTTACAAGGAAGCGTGACTGACCAGTTTTAAGCTATAATAGTCTGCATAAATGTACAGACAAAAGAGCCAGACGAGAAACCTGCTGTATTGAATCGTTTAAAGTAGGGTTGTCCCGATACCGATACTAGTATCGGTATTGGCACCGATACCGAGCATTTGCCCAAGTACTTGTACTCGGGCAAATGCTCCCGATGCTTTCCCGATACCTAGAGGACAGCTGTGATCGGCGCGTGGAGGAGTTACAAGATTCTCCCCCAGCGGCTTTCACCAGCTTTAGTGACATACGGCGGTGATCGCTCACAGCTGACTGTCACTGCATCCTCCTCCATGCCCCCTCCTTTCCTCTGTGCCTCTCCGCTGTCCCCTGCATTCCTCTCTCCTTATCTGTCCCCCTCCGTACTCCCCCTTCGTTCCTCTCTCCTTATCTGTCCCCCTCCGTTCTCCCCCTTCGTTCCTCTCTCCTTATCTGTCCCCCTCCGTTCTCCCCCTCAGTTCCTCCGTCCTCCCCCTCCTTCCTTTGTGTATGGATAGAGTCAGCTGACTCTGTCCATTCACATAACTGAAACATTGTAATCTCCTGTGATTAAGATGTGTCAGTTTATGAATGGAGAGAAGCTGCTGTCTTCTCTCCATTCATTCTCAGTGCAGCTGACGCTGCAGAGAAAGGGACTGGGGAATCTCTATCCTCTGTCTCTTTCTCTGTCTCAAGGGGCAACTTAAAGCCTGGGAGCCTCTGGTCTTTCAGGGGATACAACACTAGGGATACGACTAGGTTCATCGGGAACTACTGATGACATAGGTGTGCCCTTCCCAGTGGTGTTAGTCCCACTCCTCTTTTTGGAAGACATTCAATGCCTGCAAACAAACAGTACTTGGGTGTAGTTAAAACACCTCAAAAGGGAGACCCTTTTATAGGGCTCACCAAGCCCCTATGCAACAATCCTGCTAAGCACCTTTAGCCTGCCAAGCAACACCTGTTGACTCATGTGACCCGGGTAAGGAGAAATGAACCACTGCAGGTGTCTGTTCAGAGCCTGCTCTGTGTCCCACCGCTGCCTTCCGGAAGCACGACATGCTTGGTATACTCAGCTTAAATAAGCTGGGTGTGCGCCGGAACTTCCTATGCGTGCGTGCGCATGCATGTGCGCGGTCCCGGCAAGTGGGCGTGACTGTATTCGCGTACAACGTGAATCTTCGTGTGCCCAGATAGAGGCTACGGCGCATGTGCGGCGAATCCGCATGCGCCATGGCGGCCAAACAAACAAACTGCTGAGCCCAGCGGCGCTCTTGCGAATGCACGTGTGCCATGGCGAACCAAGGAAAAATGGTGCACAGGTAAAAAAACAGCCAGACATAAGCAAAAAAGGTACACTTTGCAAACACCCACAGCTAGCCCAGAACTCCCCTGTATGGTCACCGCACACAGGTGTCCAGCCTTTAGCTAGCTTGACTGATTGTTACAATCACTGGGACACCCCACAATAATAAAATAAAGGGGTTTCACTTACCCGTCCAGGCGCAGGGCCACTTAGGCACTAAGGGCCCAATATTCAACCTTCATGGCTGGTTCCTGTCACTTGGACCTTCAAGGACTGGGTACCCTTTCATGTTTTAGGGTCCACTCCCTTGGACCTGTACAGCACCCTGCAGGAAATGTCTTAGCGCTGTAGTGTCCAGGATTTCCACTCTGCAGGGTCCAGTGCCCAGAGGCCACATTACAGGCAAAACCTAGCAGGATCTTGAGTCTTCTTTGCAAGGCTCGGGTACCATTTATCTAAGCATAAACGCCTGTGTCAAATGGATCCGATCGGTCAATCCCTTGATTCATTTTTGGAACCGTTTGTGGGACTAGAGACCTAGAGCTCAGAGAGCTCAAACAAACCGTGCCACCCACCTTGCAGACACTGGTAAAAAACTAAAGTACTTCCTGTATGGGAGGGGTTATATAGGGGATCACTTCCTGTCTGAAGACCTTTGGTCTACCAGTGTCCATTCACCTGGTGATGAAGTATAACCCAGCAGGTAATGAATATTAGCCTGACTCTGTGTCCCATGATGTATGAAAAAGAAAGGCTGCACTGATGGACACTGATAAGGTGCACTGGTGGGCACTGATGAGGTGGCACTGATGGGCTGAACTGGTGGACACTCATTGGCTGCACTGGTGGGCACTGATGAGGTGGCATTGATAGGCTGAACTGGTGGGCACTGATAGGCTGTACTGGTGGACACTGATGAGTTGGCACTGAAGGACATTGATAGGCTGCACTGGTGGTCACTGGTGAGGTAGCACTGATAGGCTGAACTGGTGGGCACTCATTGGCTGCACTGGTGTGCACTGATGAGATGACACTAATAGGCTGAACTAGTGGGCACTGATAGGCTCCACTGGTGGGCACTGATGAGGTGGCAGTGATAGGCTGAACTGGTGGGCACTGATAGGCTGCACTGGTGGGCACTGATGAGTTGGCACTGATGGGCTGCACTGGTGGGCACTGATAGGCTGCACTGGTGGGCACTGATGGACACTGATAGGCTTTAGTGATGGACACTGATAGGCTGCACTGGTGCACACTGATGAGGTGGCACTGATGGGCTGCACTGGTGGGCATTGATAGGCTGCACTGGTGGGCACTGATAGGCTGCACTGATGGACACTGATAGGCTGCACTGATGGACACTGATAGGCTGCACTGGTGGGCACTGATGAGGTGGCACTGATGGGCTGCACTGATGGGCACTGATTGACACTGATACACTGATAAGCTGCACTAATGGACACTGATGGGCTGCACTGGTGGGCACTGATGAGGTGGCACTGATGGGCTGCACTGATGGGCACTGATTGACACTAATACACTGATAAGCTGCACTAATGGACACTGATGGGCTGCACTGGTAGACACTGATGAGGTGGCACAAATGGACACTGATGGTCACTGATAGGCTGCACTGATGGACACTGATAGGCTGCATTAAACTGGCACTGATCAGGCTGCATTTAATTGGGACAGGTAAGGCTGCATTTCATTGGCACTGGTAAGTCTGCATTTCATTGGGGCGGGGGGGGGGGGGGGCGCCAGCGCAATGTGTTACCTCCACAGGCGTGCGCACAGGGTGTGCTGGGTGTGCCTGGGCACACCCTAATCACCACGTGCAATGCAGATTTTCCCTGTTGAACGCCCCTACCCCAGTGACAGCTGAGGCTACAGAGAAAGGGACTGGGGAATCTCTGTCCTCAGTCCATTTCTCTGCAATTTTACCAAAGCCCCTCAATGGAGTTCCTAACAAATTGTAAAAAAAAATTATAAAGAAATAATATTCTAAAAAAAAAAAAAAATAAGAAAAAATAAAATTGAAAAAAACAAAAAACAAAATAAAATAATAAAAACAAAATAAACTACTGACACCAATCTCATTCTCTACTGACACTGTCCACTGCTCTACTGACAAGATCTACCGCTCTACTGCACATGTGTATTTGAGCTTTGGAGTGCGAACCCTAATGCAATAGGTTGCATCACCTATGGTCACCTCCCTGAAATGAGTTTTTCCAGGTTGGGATGTCTGTCACTCATGACCACCTGCCATTTTTAATATTCCACTATCAATCAGTACAGATGTGAAGGGAGTGCTCTGAAAGTCCTCCTCAGCTCTGGGCTACAGCTGTGACAGGTGCTGGCAGCTTAGTGTATCTGCCCACGCTCCAACTCTTGGGTTGATCATCCACAGGTGAATGCTAAACCCATGGAGGCAGATGAAAGGCGGATTAAAGGGTGGCTGATTTAAATTGTCTGCTTTCTGCCAGACCCTCTTCCATCCTTTTCCTCCTCTCCCACCCCCCTTTTTCCCTTCTCTCCCCTCTCCCTCTACATAGGCCTGACCAAAGTGTTCAGTGTCCCAACAGCTGCTGTTCTACTGTAAGGTGAGCTCAGGCAAAGTGATAGATTTTTGTGTGTAGAAAATCTTATATAGTATAATGAAATAATTTTTTTTTAATAATAATCCCTTGTACAGTAAAACCTTGGATTGCGAGCATAATTTGTTCCGGAAACATGCTTGTAATCCAAAGCACTCAAAGCGAATTTCCCCATAAGAAATAATGGAAACTCAGATGATTAGTTCCACAAACATTTATTCATACGTCTTTCAGTTTATGGTCCATATAAAAAGATTATAGCAATGTGTTTAACCATAAAATGTCCATCCACAAATGGAAGCCTCCACAAGGGGATTAGAAGCAAAATCCAGCAGGAGCTACAGAGTATAAAAGAGAAGAGAGGCACCTCTAAGTGTAGCAATATGGTTACATTTAATGAAGGTACAACATTTAGCAACTCACATGGTTGGTGATTAAAACAGGCATATCTAAGTATGCAGGCATCCGGTCATGATTGCAGACTGACAGCGGTGAGAGCCGGCGATGCATGTTTCCGGATCGAATTATGCTCGCAAAACAAGGTTTTACTGTACAAGGGATTATTATTAAAAAAAAAAATTAATTGTTTCATCCCCCGCACCACCGGCTCTCACCGCTGTCAGTCTGCAATCATGACCAGGAAGACTACCCTGAAAGTGAGGCTTGAAACGTTCGTGGAGTGCAGCGTGGAAGGGATGACATCGATGGCGGTGCGCAGAACAGTCTATGTAGACAGCTTTACCCCGGATGCCTGCATACTTAGATTTGCCTGTTTTAATCAAAAACCATGTGAGTTGATAAATGTTGTACCTCCATTAAATATAACCATATTGCTACACTTATAGAGGCGCCTCTCTTCTCTTTTATACTAGGTTGTGATATGACGCTACTTGTATATCAAGACATTGCTTGTATATTAAGTCAAAATTTATTTAAAAATTTTGCTTGTCTTGCAAAATGCTCTCAAACCAAGGTTTTACTCTACTGAGATTTACTGTATGTGTTCCTGTGACACTGTCACACCTAGCAGAGTAATTAGGAGTATTTTATAAGGACATATGTGTGAGTTGTTGGCCTGCTTTCTTATTCTTGGCTCTCTGCTGTATGTTATGTACCCCTGACCCTGCACTCTCTCTGTCACCTACTCCTGCTCCCTACACTCTGGTGTTGCTTACTTCTGAACACTGTGCCTTACTGTCAGGGCTGGGCTCCTGCTATTCAGGAGAAGCTCTTTTCTTTCAGTGCACAGAGGCTGCTCAGCTGTCAGTTAAAGTGGTGTTCCGGCCGAAATTATACTTTTTAAATAAAAATACCCCTATAATACACAAGCTTAATGTATTCTAGTAAAGTTAGTCTGTAAACTAAGGTCTGTTTTGTTAGTTTTAGTGGCCATCTTAAGTGTGGGCATCTGAAGCCAGACTGTATTTCTTCTTGGATCTCATCCTTGCAGATCTCGCACATGCTCAGTGCAGCACAAGCAGTGTAATAGATTTCAGGTCAGGTTTCCATAGCAACGGCAGTGTCAGAGGAAGTTGCTGGCCCTTCCCAGAAGGCATTGCAAACAGGAAATGATGCGATGGGCTGCGGCCAGGGAGGAGGAAGTGAAAAATGAATACAGCAGATATACAGTAGCTGCTGAGAAAAAAAATTAAAAAATATCCAATTCATTTACAGTGCACAGTTTGGTGAGGGATGCTAAAGAGTTGTAAAAGTGGGTGGAACTCCACTTTAATTATCAGTCACTCATTTCCAAAGTGACTCACCTGGTTACCATTACCATACTTGCCAATAGTCCCGAATTTCCCGGGACATGCACGAATTCGGGAGCCTCGTCCCGATTTTTTCATTTCCCGGGATTTGTCCCGAATTTCCTTGCTTGTCCCGAGATCGTACATTTTTTTGGGCATTATTGAGTTAATTAGTACTATCACCGCAGCTTCGGTATCCTCCCCCCTGGCTCATTTTGTCCTCCTTGTCCTCTATTGGACAAGGAGGACACCTGCTCCTTCTGCCTGCCTTGATTTGCCAAGTATGGCAAGCAGGGGCGTGGCTACTTCGCAGTCGGAGCACATGGATGCCGATGGATGGGGGAGGAGGTGCGCACTGCTGTGTCAGTGCCAGGACTCTCACTCGGAGGAGGAAGAAGTTTGCCTCCTCCTGTTTACACAGCACCAAGGAGGAGAACGTGAAAGTCCGGGGGAGCCCAAAGGCCAGGACCACCAGGGAACAGTCGGCGCCACGTGGGGGGAGCTAGTGTTCCATTCGGTAAGTCAAAGTGCTCCCAGCTTCTGTTTGAGGGGGGAAAAAAATTCTCCCTCCCCTCCGCTGCAATGTCTGATGTAAGGGGGGACTCCGCTGCAATGTCTGATGTAAGGGGGGACTCCGCTGCAATGTCTGATGTAAGGGGGACTCCGCTGCAATGTCTGATGTAAGGGGGGACTCCGCTGCAATGTCTGATGTAAGGGGGGACTCCGCTGCAATGTCTGATGTAAGGGGGGACTCCGCTGCAATGTCTGATGTAAGGGGGACTCCGCTGCAATGTCTGATGTAAGGGGGGACTCCGCTGCAATGTCTGATGTAAGGGGGGACTCCGCTGCAATGTCTGATGTAAGGGGGGGACTCCGCTGCAATGTCTGATGTAAGGGGGGACTCCGCTGCAATGTCTGATGTAAGGGGGGACTCCGCTGCAATGTCTGATGTAAGGGGGGGACTCCGCTGCAATGTCTGATGTAAGGGGGGGACTCCGCTGCAATGTCTGATGTAAGGGGGGGACTCCGCTGCAATGTCTGATGTAAGGGGGGGACTCCGCTGCAATGTCTGATGTAGGGGGGGACTCCGCTGCAATGTCTGATGTAAGGGGGGACTCCGCTGCAATGTCTGATGTAGGGGGGGGACTCCGCTGCAATGTCTGATGTAGGGGGGGGACTCCGCTGCAATGTCTGATGTAGGGGGGGGACTCCGCTGCAATGTCTGATGTAAGGGGGGCGTTGCTGGCAATGTCTGATGTAAGGGGGGATTCCGCTGCAATGTCTGATGTAAGGGGGGACTCCGCTGCAAGGTCTGATGTAGGGGGGGACTCCGCTGCAAGGTCTGATGTAAGGGGGGACTCCGCTGCAATGTCTGATGTAAGGGGGGGACTCCGCTGCAATGTCTGATGTAAGGGGGACTCCGCTGCAATGTCTGATGTAAGGGGGGACTCCGCTGGCAATGTCTGATGTAAGGGAGGACTCTGCTGGCAATGTCTGATGTAAGGGGGGCTTTGCTGGCAATGCCTGATGTAAGGGGGGACTCCGCTGGCAATGTCTGATGTAAGGGGGGACTCTGCTGGCAATGTCTGATGTAAGGGGGGACTCTGCTGGCAATGTCTGATGTAAGGGGGGACTCCGCTGCAATGTCTGATGTAAGGGGGGACTCCGCTGCAATGTCTGATGTAAGGGGGACTCCGCTGCAATGTCTGATGTAAGGGGGGACTCCGCTGCAATGTCTGATGTAAGGGGGAGACTCCGCTGCAATGTCTGATGTAAGGGGGGACTCCGCTGCAATGTCTGATGTAAGGGGGGGACTCCGCTGCAATGTCTGATGTAAGGGGGGGACTCCGCTGCAATGTCTGATGTAAGGGGGGGACTCCGCTGCAATGTCTGATGTAAGGGGGGGACTCCGCTGCAATGTCTGATGTAGGGGGGGACTCCGCTGCAATGTCTGATGTAAGGGGGGGACTCCGCTGCAATGTCTGATGTAAGGGGGGGACTTCGCTGCAATGTCTGATGTAGGGGGGGACTCCGCTGCAATGTCTGATGTAGGGGGGGGACTCCGCTGCAATGTCTGATGTAGGGGGGGGACTCCGCTGCAATGTCTGATGTAGGGGGGGGACTCCGCTACAATGTCTGATGTAAGGGGGGCGTTGCTGGCAATGTCTGATGTAAGGGGGGATTCCGCTGCAATGTCTGATGTAAGGGGGGGACTCCGCTGCAATGTCTGATGTAAGGGGGAGTCCGCTGCAGTGTCTGATGTAAGGGGGGCTTTGCTGGCAATGCCTGATGTAAGGGGGGACTCCGCTGGCAATGTCTGATGTAAGGGGGGACTCTGCTGGCAATGTCTGATGTAAGGGGGGACTCTGCTGGCAATGTCTGATGTAAGGGGGGACTCCGCTGCAATGTCTGATGTAAGGGGGGACTCCGCTGCAATGTCTGATGTAAGGGGGACTCCGCTGCAATGTCTGATGTAAGGGGGGACTCCGCTGCAATGTCTGATGTAAGGGGGAGACTCCGCTGCAATGTCTGATGTAAGGGGGGACTCCGCTGCAATGTCTGATGTAAGGGGGGGACTCCGCTGCAATGTCTGATGTAAGGGGGGGACTCCGCTGCAATGTCTGATGTAAGGGGGGGACTCCGCTGCAATGTCTGATGTAAGGGGGGGACTCCGCTGCAATGTCTGATGTAGGGGGGGACTCCGCTGCAATGTCTGATGTAAGGGGGGGACTCCGCTGCAATGTCTGATGTAAGGGGGGGACTTCGCTGCAATGTCTGATGTAGGGGGGGACTCCGCTGCAATGTCTGATGTAGGGGGGGGACTCCGCTGCAATGTCTGATGTAGGGGGGGGACTCCGCTGCAATGTCTGATGTAGGGGGGGGACTCCGCTACAATGTCTGATGTAAGGGGGGCGTTGCTGGCAATGTCTGATGTAAGGGGGGATTCCGCTGCAATGTCTGATGTAAGGGGGGGACTCCGCTGCAATGTCTGATGTAAGGGGGAGTCCGCTGCAGTGTCTGATGTAAGGGGGGACTCCGCTGCAATGTCTGATGTAAGGGGGGGACTCCGCTGCAATGTCTGATGTAGGGGGGGGACTCCGCTGCAATGTCTGATGTAAGGGGGGGACTCCGCTGCAAGGTCTGATGTAAGGGGGGACTCCGCTGCAAGGTCTGATGTAAGGGGGGACTCCGCTGCAATGTCTGATGTAAGGGGGACTCCGCTGCAATGTCTGATGTAAGGGGGGACTCCGCTGGCAATGTCTGATGTAAGGGAGGACTCTGCTGGCAATGTCTGATGTAAGGGGGGCTTTGCTGGCAATGCCTGATGTAAGGGGGGACTCCGCTGGCAATGTCTGATGTAAAGGGGGACTCTGCTGGCAATGTCTGATGTAAGGGGGGACTCCGCTGGCAATGTGTGATGTAAGGGGGGACTCTGCTGGCAATGTCTTATGTATGGGGGGCTTTGCTGGCAATGTCTGATGTAAGGGGGGACTCCGCTGCAATGTCTGATGTATGGGGGGGCTTTGCTGGCAATGTCTGATGTAAGGGGGGACTCCACTGCAATGTCTGATGTAAGGGGGGACTCCGCTGCAATGTCTGATGTAAGGGGGGACTCCGCTGCAATGTCTGATGTAAGGGGGGGGCTTTGCTGGCAATTTCTGATGTAAGGGGGGGGGGCTTTGCTGGCAATGTCTGATGTAAGGGGGGACTCTGCTGGCAATGTCTGATGTAAGGGGGGACTCTGCTGGCAACGTCTGATGTAAGGGGGGACTCTGCTGGCAATGTCTGATGTATGGGGGGACTCTGCTGGCAATGCCTGATGTAAGGGGGGCACTCCCCTGGGGACACCTGATGGCATCTGGTGGCAGGCGACGTGGCTAGTGACACACTCGGGGTTCCCACTGATTTCTGCATTATGGTGAGTTAAATAATTTCATTTTATATTACAATGTAATAATAGAAATAATGCGCTTCAATCATCCTGACACCATAACAACCATGGTGCCGGGATGATTGAAGTGCTAACACCAGGTGCTTGGAATATCTTTATCTGCTGATTGTTAAACTTTCTAGAATACACATATTTCTATTGTTGTGTAGGATCTGGGGCTGCTGTCCCGTCATTCCCCTCTCCCCCTCTCCCCCTTTCCCTCTCCATCCCTCATTCATCTCAGACTCTAACCACACCCTCTTGAGCCACGCCCATTTAAGCCACGCCCACTATTTCGCCTAAACCACGCCCAGCTATGACGGCACTGCGGAGAGGAGGGGGAGAGGAGCGAGGCTCTGGGCGCCCGCATCGATGGACCGTGGGGCAGGTAAGTGTTTGTTTATTAAAAGTCAGCAGCTACATTTTTGTAGCTGTTGACTTTTAATAAACTAAAAAACTGTTGGAACTCCGCTTTAAATATCTTTGCTCATTTCCTCCATGCCCTTGCGTTGTCTATGCTCTCCAGTGTGTTTCTGTGTATGACTTGGCCTTCCTGACTTCTCTTCTGATACCTGTTCCTGTTTTTGCTCCTTACTATGCTGACTTTTGACTTCCTGACCCCGGCTCATCTGATTACCCACTCTGGCATCCAAACCCAGGCTTCAGTTTTGATTACATTGCTAAACTGTGTTATTTTTTGCCATTTATTTACAGGTGTGTGAGTTTAACTTCATTTTCTGTCTCCACCAGGTTTATGGTTCCTGACAGTTACTTACTCCTAATCTCTGTGCTTTGTGCACTACTTACTCCTGACCCCTGCAATGTGTGCATTACTTCCTCTTGACCCCTACTCTCTGTGTATTGCATACTCCTGAGCTCTGCGCTCTGTGAGTTACTTACTCCTAACCCCTGCATTTTGTGCATTACTTATTCTTGACCTAGAGCAAAGTAGTCATAGGATATATATAACCTCCCACTGTTAGCACAATAGGCCACACCCACCATTACATCAAATCGCAGCTACCCTTAAGTGTGCCCAGGGGTGCCTGTGTCTTTTACAATCCAAGTTATGCCCCTGATGTAAGCAGATAATTACTTTCCTAAACCCTGTCTCTGTGGTAGAAAGTAAAACTTAACTGAGTAACAGGGTAAGGCAGGGAGTATCTAGTAAGGGATGGTACTAACTAGCACAAACGGGAGGGGGGACAAGGCAACATGCCAAAGGTGCAAATCTGGACATATATCCAGTTAAATACACTTCAAGCGGTGTATCAAAAAAATAATAATAAAAATATATATATATAAATATATTATATATATATATATATATATATATATATATATATATATATATATATATATATATATATATATATATATATATATATATATATATATATATATATATATATATATATATATATATATATATATGAATATAGAAAACAGTGTATATGTCCGTCCCCCCACACCAACAAGTGCTTGAGGGCACAGTTAAAAAGAAAACACTTATTAAACACCAATCAATGAAATAAATAAAAATACAAATATAACCAGTCTGTTTAAAAAAAAACCTTCAAGGAAAGATCCTCAAACAATGTATGTGACAGAAACGAACAGCGCTCCTACATCTTCCTAGTTGATGTAACTTGCAAATAAATGCAGTGCTTGTGATAAATTAATAGATAAAACAGTTCCCCAAGAGGGATCCAAAGGATGGTGCTCCGCTGTGCAGTAAGCTCTGACATCCGCTCTCACTCTATTAGTGAAGCCCTCTCCCTATGAAGTGTACACTTACCAGACCTTGGCAAGTAAAGAGCCTGGATGGATGGCCTCAGCAATCCTCCTCGTAGGCTGTTAGTAACGCTGCTGGATGATTATGTGTTAGGTGTACCAGGACATCAGGGAATGATTGGCTCGTCCCGCTGATCGTTCCGTCTGTATTATCCACCGCCCGATCGTCCTCACTCAGAGATCCCAAAGATGATACTGTGATCTCATAAAACAGATAGCAGCACCATATCGTAATTCCGAAAAGTGATTTATTGATAGAAAACTTTTAAAATCACATATGCTATGTGCAAAGGTTCAAAGACTTGGATCCTTACAAAAAAATGATGATAGGGTATCCGCTATGCGCTCTCTTATTTCCAGATGATAGCTGATTAAAACCCCCTCTCGTCTCTCCGGCAGCCTAGCTGACCCTAAATAAACGTGTGTTTGATCCCTGACATGTTTCGTCGAGTTGACTTCATCTTCATCTGAGGTATATATACAGTCTATATATATATATATATATATATATATATATATATATATATATATATATATATATATATATACAGTGCCTTGCGAAAGTATTCGGCCCCCTTGAACTTTTCAACCTTTTGCCACATTTCAGGCTTCAAACATAAAGATATAAAATTTTTATTTTTTGTGAAGAATCACCAACAAGTGGGACACAATTGTGAAGTGGAACGAAATCTATTGGATTGTTGAAACTTTTTTAACTAATAAAAAAATGAAAAGTGGGGCGTGCAAAATTATTTGGCCCCCTTGCGTTAATACTTTGTAGAGCCACCTTTTGCTGCGATTACAGCTGCAAGTCGCTTGGGGTATGTCTCTATCAGTTTTGCACATCGAGAGACTGAAATTCTTGCCCATTCTTCCTTGCAAAACAGCTCGAGCTCAGTGAGGTTGGATGGAGAGCGTTTGTGAACAGCAGTTTTCAGCTCTTTCCACAGATTCTCGATTGGATTCAGGTCTGGACTTTGACTTGGCCATTCTAACACCTGGATACGTTTATTTGTGAACCATTCCTTTGTAGATTTTGCTGTATGTTTGGGATCATTGTCTTGTTGGAAGATAAATCTCCGTCCCAGTTTCAGGTCTTTTGCAGACTCCAACAGGGTTTCATCCAGAATGGTCCTGTATTTGGCTGCATCCATCTTCCCCTCAATTTTAACCATCTTTCCTGTCCCTGCTGAAGAAAAGCAGGCCCAAACCATGATGCTGCCACCACCATGTTTGACAGTGGGGATGGTGTGTTGAGTGTGATGAGCTGTGTCATATATATATATATATGAGAGAAATCTGTACTACAGAGAGCTAATCTTTGTTGTGAATTGCAGTAGTGGGGTAGCTTGTCTTGTCATTGTCCCTGTTCTCACAAGACTTATTCACATAGCTCCTTGTTGAAAAGACTTTCTGTATCAGTGTAGCAAAGCAGATATTCCGCTATCACAGTCAGTGCAAAATAAAAAAAAAGAGATTCCCTGTCCTTTTTTGGAATCTTACTTTCTGTATCAGTAACAAATGTCATTAGTTGTTTGATGTTGCCTGCCCCCCACTTTACTGTTTGACAATTTTTTTAATGGATTCACCAACCTTTTGGCTAATTGAACCATGGTGGGTTCACTACTACTTAAGGTGATTGTAAACCCTTACATATATCCAGTGAAGTGACTGGCCTCAGGTGATACACAGAGATTAAACAAATCCTCCTCCATAAGCTGTGCCTGTTTATCTACAGTCTTCTCTTCTCTACAGCCATTAAAAGTGCAGAATGTATACAACTTGTCTGAGCTTTCAGAAAACATGGGGCTGAAAAGACACTCTGCAGTCTGCAGAGCTCCGTGAGAACTGATTCTAGGGAAGGGACACCCCCCCCCCCTTCACACAGCACACAGGAACAGAGCTGAGGCTGTTAATCAAAGGCTGTGTGCTGGAGCTCCCTCCTCTGTCACCTTTTTACCTCTTGTTGTTAGGAAAACTTGTCAGAAGTGACTCATGCTGATAGCAGAGGAACGAGGCAGCAGATAGAAATTACACTTAGTGCTCTGGATTGAGACAAGTACACAACATAGAGGGATATGCTTTGTTAATTTTTCATGTCTGAGGTTTACAACCACTTTAACTATAGGGTCTTGAATCCAGTTTTAATGGCAGGTATACTTTTGTACTCTAATTGCAAGCTTTTTAAGTTTGCTGAAGTTTCCTTGTTATTACACGCATTTGTTATGTGGTTGCCAAAATAGTACATTTAATCAGTGTACACCCTTGTTTCTCACATAATGTTTGATGTCCCCTAGAGTGCAGATTAAAGCTGCTAGTTTCATTCACTCTCACAGAATCCTACTCACAAAACACCTTCCCAAACAGTGAGCTAGAGACTGACAGTGAATAATGAAGTTAATCTGCCCCCTAGGGGAAAAGAACATATTGACATAGTAATGTTTGTTGGGACACTACTTAATATAAATGTTGGTGAACAACTTAATTTACTCATGTGGTGGTCATTTACATAAGTGGGGTTATTTTAATTTTTCAAAAATTCTCCTTTTTTTTTTGAATGATATACTGTATACATATGCTAAAAAGCAACATTTGGCTGCTATATTTATCACGGTCCTCAAATGAGTTAATAGTTTCTACCATATTTGTATCCTGACACTTCATTTCAGTGAATTGTCAAGTGTTGTTCCTTCAGAACAAAATCCGAGCTTTGGTCAGCCGAAGGACTTAAATCTTCAGTCACCAGAACAGTGGTTGGCATTGGATAGTCAAAATGTTTAAGTTGATAGTGCTCAGTGAGGGTTATTTTCAAGTTGCAGGACGTTCAAAGAATTTGTCCAAAATTCAGATATTGATCCAAACCCTATAGAAATCAATGTCGAACTTTAAATCTCAATTCTGACCATTTTCAAGGCTAATAAGCAAAGAATTGTCAAAAAATGGCATGGAGAGCTGGGCACTGCCCCGGGGGAAGTATAGCAATGCAAACATTTTTTTTTTTTTTTTTTTATCGTTCAGTAAGGGGAAAGGTATTTACACTCAGTGTAACAAGCAACATTGAAAATACATATATCTTTCAAATAACATGTTTGGGGGATGCCTTGAAAACTGTACGTTCAGAACATTACGATTCTCTGGGACACTGTATTCTGGCACTACATACATTGCATGTGTATTATTATTTTTTACATTTGCATTATTCATTGGCTTACATACAGCAGCAGCAACCCAATAGGATTGATTTCCTTGCTCCCAAAAAATGTATTGGTTACTTTTTGCAAAGACAGCTGATTTTTTTGTGGAAGCAATAGGGCAGAATTGAGTGGTGAAAGTAGCAGACACATAGCCAAAATATGCTAGAAGCTATATTATCAAAAAGTGAAGCTAAAGCCATCAACTTCATACAATTCTGTAAACAAGTTTAATGGCATAGCCTGTGAACTGCTTTTCACTACCACACTGTATTGTGTACAAGGTTTAGTAAAATATCAACACAAATCCTTTCATACTTTTCAGTGGGAAAGCATAATGAGATGGCATGCTACTATTTCAGAGAGAGAAAGCAAGCAGATTGCATCTGGAAATAAAATATCAGTGTTTTTTTTCTGAGACTTAAGACAGGAAAATTATACAAATATGCAGCACTGCCTTTCAGCCTTTTTGACAGGTCTCAATTTCAGAGGGAGAGAGTAAGCAGATTTAATCTGGAAATTAAAAAAAAAATGCGCCTTTTGTCTGAGACTGATGACAGAAAAACTGTACAGATTTGCAGCACAATCTTTTATCCTTTTTGATAGGCTGCTATTGTAGAAGGAAGGTCAGCAGATTTCAGCTGGAAATAAACAATTCATGTCTGTTTTCTGAGACTAAAGAGAGGACAATCCTAAAGATTTGCACAACAGCCCTTCATTCTTTTTAATAGGCAGCTACTTCAGAAAAAGTGACAGCAAATTCCAGGTCAGTTGGCATGGACCATAGGGTGAGTACATGGATTGAAAACTGGCTACAGGGGCGAGTTCAGAGGGTCGTGATAAATAGGGAGTACTATTTAATTTATTCATAAACGACCTGGAGGATGGGGTGAACAGCTCAATCTCTGTATTTGCAGACAATATTAAACTAAGCAGGGCAATAACTTCTCCGCAAGATTTGTAAACCTTGCAAGTAGATCTGAACAAATTAACCACTTCAATACAGGGCATTTTCACCCCTTTCCTGCCCTTTCAGTTTTCAGCGCTGTAACAATTTGAATGGCAATTGTGCGGTCATTCAACACTGTACCCAAATGAATTTTTATCATTTTTTCCTCCACAAATAGAGCTTTCTTTCGGTGGTATTTGGTCATCTCTGCAGTTTTTATTTCTTGCGCTATAAACAAAAGAAGAGTGACAAGTTTGAAAATAACACAATATTTTTTAATTTTTGCAATAATAAATATCCCAATTTTTTTTAAAAAAACAAATTTTTTCCTCAGTTTAGGCCGATATGTATTCTTCTACATATTTTTGGTAAAAAAAAATTGCAATAAGCATATATTGATTGGTTTGCGCAAAAGTTATAGCGTCTACAAAATAGGGGATAGATTAATGGCATTTTTATTATTTTTTTTTTACTAGTAATGGCAGCGATCTGCGATTTTTATCGTGACTGTGACATTGCGGCAGACATATCAGACACTTTTGACACTATTTTGGGACCATTCACATTGCTGTAAAAATGCACTGATTACTGTATAAATGTCACTGGCAGGGAAGGGGTTAACACTAGGGGGCAATCAAGGGGTTAAATATGTTACCTAGGGAGTGATTCTAACTGTAGGGGGAGGGGACTCACAAGGGGAGGAGACCGATCGGTGTTCCTCTGTACTGGGAACACACCATTGGTCTCCTCTCACCTGACAGGATGTGGATTACACACACAGATTCATGGTCCTGCTCTGTTATCAGGCAATCGCGGGTGCCTGGAGGACATTGTGGCTCCCGGGCATGCGCATCGGCTCCCGAGTGGGGATATGATTTCAGTATACAATTACCGTACTGATGACCCCGCAATAGGGATAAAACTTTTCCGCAGAAGGGAGTTTAATAAGACACGTGGCCACTCATTTAAATTAGAAGAAAAGAGGTTTAACCTTAACCACTTGTCGACTGGCTCACGCCGATATATGTCGGCAAAGTGGCACGGGTACGCAAAACAACATACCCGTACGTCACTGCGTCATTCACAGCTAGTGGGCGCACGCATGCCACAGGAGTGTGGCCGCAGGTCCCGCGGACTTGATGTCCGCCGGTGGCTCGTGATTGTGGCACGGAGAGGCAGAACGGGGAGATGCCTGTGTAAACAAGGCATTTCTCTGTTCTGCCTAGCAACATGACAGGGATCTAGTGAGCCCACCCCCCTACAGTTAGAACATGCTGAGGTAACACAGTTAACCCCTTGATTGCCCCCTAGTGTTTAACCCCTTTCCTGTCATGACTTTTACAGAGTAATCAGTGCATTTTTATAGCACTGCTCGCTGTATAAATGCCAATGGTCCCAAAATAGTGTTAAAAGTGTCCAATCTGTCCGCTGCAATGTTGCAGTCATGATAAAAATCGCAGATTGCCGCCATTACTAATAAAAAAAATTATTAATAAAAATGCCATAAATCTATCCTCTATTTTGTAGACGCAATAACTTTTGCCGAAACCAATCAATATATGCTTATTCTGATTTTTTTTTACCAAAAATATGTAGAAGAATGCATATTGGCCTAAACTGTGGAAGAAATTAGTTTTTTTATATATTTTTGGGGATATTTATTTTAGCAAAAATGTAAAAATATTACTTTTTTTTCAAAATTGTCGCTCTTTTTTTGTTTATAGCGCAAAAAATAAAAAAACGCAGAGGTGATCTAATAACACCAAAAGAAAGCTATATTTGTGGGAAAAAAAAGAAGTAAATTTTGTTTGGGTACAACGTCGCACAACCACGCACTTGTCAGTTAAAGCGACGCAGTGCCGTATCGCAAAAAAGGGCTTGGTCAGGAAAGGGGTAAATCCTTCCGGGGCTGAAGGGGTTAAAGTGCATAGAGAGTTCTTTACTGTAAGAGCGGCAAGGATGTGGAATTCCTTACCACAGACGGTGGTTTCAGCGGGGAGCATCGGTAGTTTCAAGAAACTATTAGATAAGCACCTGAACGACCACAGCATACAGGGATATACAATGTAGTACTGACATAAAATCAAACACATAGGTTGGACTTGATGGACTTGTGTCTATTTTCAACCTCACCTACTATGTAACTATGTAATTGTATCTGGAAAAAAAAAAAAATATATATTTTCTGAAAATGAAGACAAAAACTTTTCACACATTTGCACCACAGCTATTAGCCCTTTTTGGATAGGCCACAATTTTTGAAGGATTGATCGGGCATATTGCATATAGAAATGAAAAATGTGTGTCTTTTATTATTAGATTAAAAAAAGAAGACCGGGTGAAGATGACTGCACCTTTAGTGGTGACAGCGTGCTGCTGGAGGGCTCAGTTTTCAGGTAAGTCTGTCATAATGTGCTAGTATGCAATGCATACTATTAGCTGTATTGCATCTGCAACTGAAAAAGATGTGAGTATCTTGTTTGAAACTGGAAACAGAAAAAAATCACTAGACATGTGCACACCAGCAATTTTTGTTTAGTTTCGGATGCATTCATTCACTGAAGAATTTATTTTTTTCATATTCATTATGTTGAACCGTTTCGTTTTGGAATTTGTTCTGTATCTTCAGCATTAGTTTTGTATATTTTCTTTGGTCCGGGTGGATTAAAAAAATTTTGAAGTTTTTCCAGAAGATTGTTATATATTCCATATATTGTCGAATTGGATAGATTCTAATCAGAAGGGCTCAATATTTTCCGATGCTAGTATACCAAGAGAAACGGCATAAGCTGATTGGACAATATCGATTGGCGTAATGTTCATCCAAATTAACAATAGTTAATAGAAGGATAGAACGAAATTCTGATCCATTCATTATACAAACTCTCAAACGAATTCAAAAATTTAATTCATTTCCCCATGGACTTGAACTACTACTGCATCATGTGACGTCATCCAAATTAAGCAAATGCATTTGTTAATTTCGTTATAACTTTTTTTCAAGTTTGTGGACATTTGTTACTATGTCCATTTGGAGATTGCTATACTTTAGAATCTCGGAAAACAAAATTTTCACCCTAAAAACTAATCGTAATAAAAAGGAATCGCACATGTCTAAAAATGACACATTTGCAGCACAGATTTTAAGCCTGTTTGGACAGGCTGCTATTTCAGATTGCATCTTGCAACAAAAGATTGTGTTTTTTTTTCAGGCTAAGCTAGTTTTGAGGTAAAGAGCAAGCATATTGAATCTGGAACTTAAAAAAATCTCTTTTTATTTTAAATTCAGAACAGAAACATGTTACCTATTTCAAGCACACATGTTGAGCCTTCTTGGATAAGCCACAATTTCTGAAGATGAGATCAGGCAGATTGCATCTGAAAATACCATTTTTATCCTTTTAGACTTAAGACAGTCTTTTACAGACTTTTACATTTTTGGACAGACACAATTTAAAGAATTGCACCACAGCTTTTATACCTATTTGGATAGATTGCTATTTCTTAGGGAGAGGGTGTGCAGATTTCATCCAGAAATATAGGTGGTTGATAGGAGGCAATTCCAGAAGGAGAAAACAGGCAGACTCCATTATAGAAATACATGGTATTCTTCCTGTGACAAAGGAGCAATTTTTTTAAGCATTTTTATAGACCATAGTTTTTGAGAAAAGGAGTGAGACCAGGCCACACTGTAAAATGTCACATTATTGCTACTAGAGGGACATAGGAAACACAGAGTAATAATTTTAGTGGCCAAAATGTTGTATTTTACCACTGCAAATGATAAAAGAACATTTGTTCAGAGAAGAAAATGGCCTAAATAATAGAGTGATTTTCTCCAAAAAAAAACTCGATTCACGATTCGTATCAAGTTTTTTTTTAATTTGATGGACACCGCACCGGTCCTGAGGAGCTGCGGGCAGGAGTTTTTAGGCGAGGCCGCGGCTTCGGCCTAGTCCACGGTGTCTGGCCTCGCGGACTAGGCTGAAGCCGCGGCCTCGCCTAAAAACTCCTGCCCGCAGCTCCCCAGGACTGGCGCGGTGTCAGCGCCGGTCCTGGTGAAAAAAAGATCTAAAAAATCGATATTCTGAAAATTTGAATCGATTTGACCTCTCAACTCGATTCAAGATTAAAATCGATTTTTTTCCCCAGCCCTACTAAATAACCTTTGTTTTTGCCCAATTCATACAGAACAAATGTAAATGCAGATTCACTGGTCAAAT
The DNA here is from genome assembly GCA_037952835.1 of Lithobates septentrionalis. NCBI lineage: Eukaryota > Metazoa > Chordata > Amphibia > Anura > Ranidae > Lithobates > Lithobates septentrionalis. Next base: position 370,140 of record JBBDGP010001647.1, on the reverse strand, counting down.
AGCTATGCATGTTTTTTATAAATAGATCTCCAAAGTGTTGTCTTTTTTTTTGCTATTTTTTTTTTATTAATATTAGTGTTGTCCTTTTTTAATGTAACATAATACAACAGAAATATTTATCCTGCAGATAAATTGATAAATTTTTACATCCTAGAAACAGATGTGAAACATTAGCTTTTAGGTATTCTTAGTCCTGAAGTAACCTAACAGAAATATTCATGCAGAGCGCAGGCCCCTAGCAAGAAATGTTAAAGTGGTTCTAAAGTCAGAAGGTGTTCTAATCTCAATGCATTCTATGCATTAAGTTAAAAAAAAAAACATTCACTGTGCAGCAGCCCCACTCTGCCCCCCTCATACTTACCTGAGCCCATCTTGATCCAGCAATGTTGCACGAGTGTCTTGGCTGCCTGGAACTCTCCCTCCTCATTGGCTGAGACAGCAGCAGGGCGCCATTGGCTCCCGCTGCTGTCCATCAAAGTAAGTGAACCAATGAGGAGAGGGGGGGGCGAACCACGTCTCCATTTCTGAATTGACACACCAAGTAGTGGCTCAGCTCAGGTGCTACCATAGTAAGCTGCTTGCTGTGGGGGCACTCGGCAGAGGGGCCAGAAGCACTGGCGAAGGATGAGAAAAGAGGAGGATCTGAACTGCTCTGTGCAAAACCACTGCACAGAGCAGGTAAGTATAACATGTTTGTTTGTTATTTTTACATTTAAACAAATTAGACTTTAGTATCACTTTACATATTTTGCAACTGTGAAACAGCTGTGGAAAAATCAGTGTGGCAAAGTAAAAATTCAGTGCCAACAGACTACAGCAATGGAGCCAGTACAGGGTAAAAGTAGCAGGCCTACAGCTGTGGCAGGAGATGATTAAAGTGTAACCACAGAAGGAGGTGTTAATGCTTGCAGAGTGTGCTCATGGGGGCAGGAGATGGCCAGGGTGGTATTTTTTCAGGCCCACCAGGGTGAAAGCAGAGACAACATTGTCCTCAGTTATCTCCCCCCAACCATGTACAAGGGTTGAAACCCACCCCTAGAAGCCCGCTCTATGTCCTCCCCCTCAACACCAGCACTGCAACCATCCTCTTTCATCTCCTTCACTGGCTCCTCTTGTGCTTGGTGTGGCCTCACTGGGATGGAGTCAGGGTAAAGTGGGCCCTTAGAAACCTGAAAATCCTCCTCTTCCTTTGCCTCCAGTGCCTAGTCTATTACACAACACAGTGTGTGCTCCAGCAAGAAAACTATAAGAATAGTTTAATTAATGGACACGACTCACCATTCTGGTTGCCTCTTCAAATGATGATAATACATTCAATGCCTCCTCAATGAGGAGCCACTTCTGTGGTGATAAAACAGCTTCCCTGGTCTTGTCATGCCATACTTGCACAGGTACTCATTTATGGCCTGCTGCTGCATGTGCAACATGGCCAAAGTCAAGTTCCACCATGTAGGCACATTGCATATCAGGCAGTTTGCTGGCAGGTGGAGTTGCTGCTGAAATTCACCCAGCTGAACACTTGCTGGGTATGGTATCTAAAATGATTACATACTCTTCTAGCCTGCCTCAGAAGATCCTGTGAGCCAAGGTACCTAACTAGGAACCACACATGATCTTTCCTGCACAAGTTGGCATGGGGTTAACCACCTTTAGGTTTGCTCCTGTGGATTTTCAAGAGAGGTGAGAAGTGGAAAAGGAAATGGAGGAGAAGGATTATCTTGCTGCTTGTGGGCAGCGTGGAGCTGGCGCATCCTTGCTAACTCCTCTGAGCTGTAAGCACAGGGTTCTTGGGCTACGCCAGGCATTGTGAGCTGGGTTACTCGTCCTACATGCGGGCGTACCTTTTCACGCGGAGCAGGCTCATCAATGCCTGGGACCAGGTGGAGACTGCGGTGAAGAATCTAACATTAAGGCAGTTCCCCGACTTAAAGATGAGCCTTCACTGTGGGCAGCAAATAAAATACAGGGTTCCTCTGAAAAGTGACTTGTCCCATGTGACTACACACTTTAACTTGTATGTTTGCATTGGGAGGGACATACTGAGCCTGCGCCCACTCCACCAGTCCCAGTAACAGAATGGGGTCCCGTCACACATAGCATGGACCTCATGCGTGCACTTATTAACTCTTCCACTTCATGTACCTCGTGACCAGGCCATAGCTCTCCATAATGTGGGTTTGGATCTGGTTGCTATGGGACACCAACTGCTAGGGAGGGAGTAAGAACATTGACTCCCTCGCTACGGGAGGACCTGTGACCTTATCAGGTAAATGCCTAACGTCTGGTTGCTCCCTCTTTTTTGAACAGCACAGGGGTAGAGCCCAGAAAGAGCAGGTACTGCAGAACTAGCCCTTTCCTAACCTTGGCATACTATGGCGCATTCCTTTGTATGCAGCTGCTACAGGCTACCTACACGTTGATCCCTAGCATTCAAGTGCTGCTGCCACCAAGCTCTGTGGTAAGCAGTCATGTATCTGGCCATACATGTGGTGTCCAAGTGACCAATGGAATTAGCATGGTTCATATGCTGCTGGCAGAGACTGTAAATGACTAAGTGCTGTCTGCAGCACATGTGCGGGTAAAGGCCCACATAGCTGAGCTATGGGGATCAGACCAGGGCATAACAGTGGCCTGCACCCATGGAGTTCTACCAGCATTCTGCCTTGCTTATGTTGTGTCTCTCCCTCACTTTCTTCCTCTACTATCTTTGGCATTCACGTATATGATCATAAATATCATCATCATCCCTACCCTTCTCATCGATGAGCCAATTTGGCAGGAAGCTGCAGCAACAATCAGGCCAATTGGCTTTCCTTGCCTTTTGTCCCCTCCTTCTGTGCTTCTGTTACTTGCCTCCTCAACTTCAGATACAATTAAATGTTGCTCATCCTACTGCAGCAAATGATTGATGCTGTGCTCAAATAATTTAGCCGACTCTTCCATGCCAGGTTGTGCAGCAATTGCAGGATTAGCTGTGGATGAAGAAGAACAGAGCACTTTTGCAGCTGTAGGCAACATTACGCTTCTCTGCACCTTGTAGGAAGAGAAGGGTGACAAAGGCTTGGATAGTCACTCCACCACCTCCTCCATGTAATAGCTGCATGGGAACAACCTCTGCCTCTCTGTTTAAGCCTTCCAGACATGGTGGCAATGGATTATTCCCTACTTTTATTACCTGTTATGGCAAGAGCTGGATGTGGTGCTCTGCTGCATTTGACACCGTGGTGCTTTTGTCAATTAAACTGCACCACAACAGTATGTAGTGCTGTGCTGAGATCAAAGGGCAGCTTTTGTGGTGTCAACAACAACCTCATTCTGCTGCCCCTATAAAAAAAATAAAATAAAATAAAAGTCCATAGCAAAATTAAACACAAACAAAAGATTTGTTCTGGATATTGTGGGAAAGGGTTAGAACCTCCAAGTTTGTTTTATTTCATAGGCTGTTCAGTTTTTTTTTTTCACTAGCTGTATCTCCATTTGAGAGGTTTGTGTTTACTGTCAGGATGACAATGGGTGACCATTGTCAGCCTGAAAGAAGTTAAGGAGAAAGCCAGATGTATGGAGTTCTCACCGGAACAAGAATTAGATGGAAATCTTCCAATTAGGTGCTCCAGTAACAGCTATCAAAGGTGTGATTTCCCCACTCTTGGGAAGATTTCTACTCATTTGCTTTTGCAATGTTTGGGCTGGAGATCCACCGTAAACGTCAGAGGACCTTTGTTTTTTAAAGTTCCATATTAGGCATTTTTAAGGATGTGGTCTGAGTTCATTTTAACAAAAGTATTTTTCCTGGAGCAGTGGTAATTCAGGTTTTAAGAGGTAAGAATACTGTATTATCATTGAGCATATATTTAGAGTTATCATTGCATTGCTTGCCATTTTTGATTTGACTTTACATTTTTACATGCTTGCTTATATGCATTTTTTTTTTTAAATATTGCAGTATGCAGGTTAGCCACTAGAGGGAGAAAACACTCAGTTTCAAATTGCTCTGCTTTATGTTGATTTAGGCTCCATTTACACTTGTGTGACTTGTCATGCAACTTCGGACTTCAAAGTTGCATACCTCCCAACTTTTTGAGATGAGAATAGGGTTGCCACCTTTTCTTCAAGCCAAACTTTGCGGCACAGGGCATTTTTTATATTTTTTTGCAGTAAACACTATAGGATTATAAAAGAAATGGGACACATTTGGGTGCCCCAAGAGGAGTAGTACTGTAGCTCACAGAGCGCACCAGTGGGTGTGGCCAAATTGCCACACAATTGCCAATTGGAGCTTTGAAGTTGTATGACATATTGTTCCCCATGTTTTCCAATGATAGCTATTAATATAAGTGCAACTTAAAGTTGCAGCAATTTCAAAGTAGTTCATGCACTGCTGTGGTCCGACTTTCATACAACTTGAGGGCCATAGACTTCAATGTTAACTCTCAAAAGTTGCATGAAAGTTGTACCTAAATGGTATACAATGCAACAACTGTGCAACAATTGTCCATTATTACTGGTCAAAGCCAAAGTCTTATCCAAGTCACACCCATCCAACAATTCGTCAAAGTTGCAAGAAAGTTGCACCACAGTTGCACTCCAAAGTCGGCGCAACTTTGGAGTCATACAAGTGTACATGGAGCCTTAAAGTGATACTAAATACAAACTGTTTATATTATATTATCCCTAGTATCAGAGCCAGATACACACAGGTTACATACGCCACGATCGTTAGAGCGAGAGCAATAATTCTAGCACTAGACCTCCTCTGTAACTCTAAACATGTAACCTGTAAACATTTTTAAAGTTTCTCCTATGGAGATTTATAAGTACTGAAGTTTGGCGCCATTCCACAAGTGTGCACAATTTTAACCACTTAAAGAGGAGTTCCACCCACAAATGGAACTTCTACTGATCTGATTCTTCCCCCCCTTGCGGTGTCACATTTGGCACCTTTCAGAAGGGAGGGGGGAGAAGATACCTGTCTAATCCAGGTATTTGCTCCCACTTCCGGGCATAGATCACCGCAGGCTCCGCGAGGATCTAAACCATGTCCGGCCCCTCCTCCGACCCCCCCACTGTCTTTTGGGAGACACACAGGTCCCAGAAGACAGCAGGGACCAATGAGGACGCGCAGCATGACTCGTGCATGCACAGTAGGGAACCAGGCTGTGAAGCTGCAATCCATGCCACATCAGTACTCATGCGTGCCCCGTCCATGCCGCATCAGTACACATCCATGCCACAACCATGCCACATCAGTGCTCATCCATGCCACATCATTACTCATCCATGCCACATCAGTGTTCATCCGTGACACATCCATGCATACCACATCAGTACTCATCCGTGCCATGTCCATGCCACATCAGTACTCATCCATGCCACGTCCATGCCACATCAGTACTCATCCATGCCACGTCCATCATGGCTCAGGGGGGCTAAGTCCACGCTCCACACTATATAAGGCTGCTTACAGAGCGGCCGTGTGTGGTGTTGTTGGCATGGACAAAGTAATATACAAATAATTATTCTATATTGTTTTTAAGGGAATTTACTACATTTTCAAAATCTGTACTTAAGCAGATGGCTTTACGGACAAATTACTGAAGGCTGGGCTGGAAGAGAGCATTTGTCTTTTAGACACATGCCCCCTTCTATGACACTGCAGTGAGAGGCGTGCCTCCACTGCAGCATTTTTATTGGACAGCTGGCTCGTCCGTGCCCAGCCATGCTTATCCATGCCCAGCCATGCTCATCCGTGCTCATCCGTGTCCAGTCATGCTCATCCGTGCACAGCCATGCTCATCTGAGCCCAGCCGTGCTCATCCGTGCTCATCCATGCCCAGCCATGCTCATCGGTGCTCATTAATGCACAGCCATGCTCATCCGAGCCCAGCCATGCTCATCCGTGCCCAGCCGTGCTCATCCATGCCGAGCCATGCTCATCCGTGCTCATCCATGCCCAGCCATGCTCATCTGTGCCCAGCCACGCTCATCCATGCCCAGCCGTGCTCATCCGTGCCCAGCCATGCCCAGCCATGCTCATTCATGCCCAGCCATGCTCATCTGGGCCCAGCCATGCTCATCCTTTCCCAGCCATGCTCATCCGTGCTTATCCATGCCCAGCCATGCTCATCCGTGCTCATCCATGCCCAGCCATGCCTCATCCATGCCCAGCCATGCCTTATCCATGCCACATCAGTGCTCATCCGTGCCACATCCGTACTCATCCATGCCACATCCATGCCACATCAATACTTATCCGTGCCACATCAATACTCATCCATGCCATGTCCATGCTACATCATTATTCATCCATGCCACATCAGTACTCACCCGTGCCACATCAGTGCTCATCTGTGCCACATCCATGCCACATTGGTGCTCATTCGTGCCACATCCGTACTCATCTGTACCACATCAGTACTCATCCGTGCCACATCCATGCCTCATCCATGCCACATTAGTGCTCATCCGTGTCACATCCATGCCACATCAGTACTAATCCGTGCCACATCTATGCCACATCAGTACTCATCCGTGCCACGTCCATGCCGCATCAGTACACATCCATGCCATAACCATGCCACATCAGTGCTCATCCATGCCACATCATTACTCATCCATGCCACATCAGTGTTCATCCGTGACACTTCCATGCATGCCACATCAGTACTCATCCATGCCAATCAGTACTCATCTGTGCCATGTCCATGCCACATCAGTACTCATCCATGCCATATCCATGCCACACCAGTACTCATCCATGTCACGTCCATGCCACATCAGTACTCATCCATGCCACGTCCATCATGGCTCAGGGGGACTAAGTCCACGCTCCACACTATATAAGGCTGCATGTATATGTATGCAATATCCAACAAGAGATGCAGCGCTAATTAAATCATACATAAATAAATACAAAAATTGGTGAATAAGTACCAAGGTGAAAAAAACGAAAAAAACACTCTGACGCAGTGACTGACACTTGGCGAGACAAGTCTTTTTTATTCTATGTCTCTGAGTATTTTTAGCAACAGCGGGAGTCCTGGATTTTCTATAAGCCCTCATGCACACAGGCTGTTAAAAAAACGTTATGAAAACGCCAGTATCTTTGCAGTGATTTTTTTAAACTTTTTTCAGCTTTTTTCAGCGTTTTTGCAATAGCGTTTTTGAGCGTTTTTCCGCGTTAGCATTTTTGAGCGTTTTTTTTTTCAAATTTTTTTTTTTCAATGGATCAAAAACGCTAAAAAACGTTGGTGAATGACGTTTTTGAGCGTTTTTGAGCGTTTTTGAGCATTTTTCAGCGTTAGAGCGTTTTTACAGCTGAAAAACGTCTTTCAGAACCCACTGGTCCTGGGTTTTTTTTACAGCTTAAAAACGCCTATGCCACTTGCAGCTCAAAAACGCCTAGGTGGGCATGAAGCCATAGATTAACATAGACAGGCCTTTTTAAGCTGCAAAAAAAGCTCAAAAAAGCAGCTGTAAAAACGTCCGTGTGCATGAGGACTAAAGGTTGAGGGAGACCTTACTTCCCTAGGCTGGGCAGACTGCTGTGGCGGTCATGGCTTTCTGGTAAGCAGGTTATCCATACACTTTGGGTTGTGATCTTTGTTTGTTTTGAAGACTCTATCACAATCTTTTCTGCAATTAATTTTGCTTACTTTGATGGACACTGTTATTTAAGAATTTATGGACTTTTTTCTTGATGGGACCTTGCTTTAGTTTTTCTTTTTCACTTTTTTTCACCTTGGTACTTATTCAGCAATTTTTGTATTTATATATGTATGATTTAATTAGCGCTGCATCTCTTGTTGGATATTGCACCTTATTTGAAGTTTCTGTACTGGACTTTTCGATGCTAGCAGCTTATTTATGTATTATTTTACTTTCACAAGTTTTTAGTTATAGCACAGTGTTAGCCTTAGGGCTGTACACTTGTAATACAGTATATATATATATATATATAGTATATATACTGTATATATACTCTGCATCAAGTGTAGCCTATATCTACAGTGCATTTGGTGGTGTACTGTTTCTAATACACTTCAGGGTACAGTTTCTACTAAACTTCTGGTGGTGTACACAGTATACAATACAGTGCAGCCATTGTACAGTTGCTAATACAGTGCAGGCGGTGTACACAGTATCTAATACAGTGTATACAGTTTCTAATACACTTCTGGTGGTGTACACAGTATATAATACAGTGCAGCCATTGTACAGTTATTAATATAGTGCAGGCGGTGTACACAGTATCTAATCACAGGGGCATGTAATTACAATTCTTGATATAATATTTCACAGCAGAGCTCGTTCCTGCACCCAACAAGAGTAACTGTGAGGGCTTACAGTGTTCTGGTACCACCAACACCTAAGGCCCTAATTTCTGCAGAGTATATAGGGCAGGCTGTATAGTATATATACTGCTGCTCAGAGTATATGGGATCTGGGGGACCCCCACACTATTTAAAAAAAAAAGATTGGTTGCAGGGTTCCCCCTAATATCCATACTAGACCTGAATGGCCTGGTATGGATTTTGGGGTGGACACTCGCGCCATTTTTTTGGGGTATTTTTGGTATTTTTATCTATATTGCCGGGATCCGACAATACATTACAGCCGCAAGCAGTTTTTAATGACATTTTTTCCTTTAGAAATGTCATTTTGCTGTGGCACTGTTATAAACACAGGAAAGATGCGCTACTTTACAGGCATACTAAGGACTAAATGACTGCTCCCAAAAAAATGTCAGTTAAAACTTTTTTTTGCATTGATACAAGTCCCCAAGGGCAGGACGCGGGTCCCCAAACACTTTTTATGGCAATAACTTACATATAAGCCTTTAAAATGAGCTCTTTTGATTTTGTCACGTTCACCTCCCATAGACTTTAACGGTGGGCAAGTGGTTAAGATATCAGCTAGACACCATGTACATTATTTTCCCAAAATATCTATATTAAAAAACATAGAAATACATTTTTAAATGCTTTCAGGATGATCTTTTTCATGAGTATATCTAAAAAGAAATTTTCAAAAAGACTAAAAAATTCCCTTTAAAATGTGTGTACTGTGAAACTACATTTATACTCCAGATCAGCCAATTTTATTTTTGTTGTTCTTGTGCCGCTGGGGAAATTTCCTTTCACTTTTTGTCCTGAAGAACAGCAAATAAAAAGAAAACTCTCCAAAGTGAATAGAAAACTTTTAGAGAGTTGTCACAGGAACAGTTGTGTCTATTGGAGGATTTTCATCACCTCTTGTCTTTGTCAAAACTCAAATGTTTGGCTTTTCCATCACTTTCTGTCTGAGCCAAGTTAAGGTTGGTTTTAGGGGTTGTTATGTTAGGGTTTAAAGTTCAGATTGTGTGGAAAGTCTTGGTTACAGAGCCTTGAAAAAGTATTCATACCCCTTGACGTTTTCCACATTTTGTCATGCTACAACCAAAAAGGTAAATTCATTTTATTGGGATTTTATGTGATAGACCAACACAAACTGGCACATAATTTTGAAGTGGAAGGAAAATGATAAATGGTTTTCACATTTTTTTACAAATAAACATCTGAAAAGTGCGGCAGCCCCCTTTACTCTTATTCCCCTAACTAAAATCTAGTGGAACAAATTGCCTTCAGAAGTCACCTAATTAGTAAATAGAGTCCACCTGTGAAGCCTTCAGGAGGTTTGTTAGAGAACCTTAGTGAAAAACAGCATCATGAAGGCCAAGGAACACACCAGACAGGTCAGGGATAAATTTGTAGAGAAGTTTAAAGCAGGGTTAGGTTATAAAAAAATATCCCAGGCTTTGAACATCTCACGGAGCACTGTTCAATCCATCATCCGAAAATGGAAAGACAAATGGAAAGACACAACTGCAAACCTACCAAGAAATGGCCTTGCAAGGGGAGCATTAATCAGAGAAGCAGCCAAGAGGCCCATGGCAATTCTGGAGCAGCTACAGAGATACACAGCTCAGGTGGGAGAATCTGTCCACAAGACAACTATTAGTCGTGCACTCCACAAATCTGGCCTTTATGGAAGAGTGGCAAGAAAGAAGCCATTATTGAAATAAAGTCATAAGAAGTCCCATTTGCAATTTGCGAGAAGCCATGTGGGGGGACAAAGCAAACATATGGAAGAAGGCGCTTTGGTCAGATGAGACCAAAATTTTACTTTTTGGCCTAAGAGCAAAACACTATGTGTGGCGGAAAACTAACACTGCACATCACCCTGAACACACCAACCCAGCCGTGAAACATGATAGTGGCAGCATAATGTTGTACGGATGCTTTTTTTCAGCAAGGACAGGGAAGCTGGTCAGAATTGATGGGAAGATGGATGGAGCCAAATACAGGGCAATCTTAGAAGAAAACCTGTTAGAGTCTGCAAAAGACTTGAGACTGGGGCGGAGGGTCACCTTCCAGCAGGACAACGATCCTAAACATACAGCCAGAGCTACAATGAAATGGTTTAGATCAAAGCATATTCATGTGTTAGAATGGCCCAGTCAAAGTCCAGACCTAAATTAAATTGAGAATCTGTGACAAGACTTGAAAATTGTTATCCACAGACACTGCATCCAATCTGACAGAGCTTGAGCAAAGAAGCATAGGCAAACATTTTACACTATAGATGTGCAAAGCTGGTAGAGACATACCCAAAAAGACATGCAGCTGTAATTGCAGCAAAAGTTGGTTCTACAAAATATGACTCAGGGGGGCTGAATACAAATGTACGCCACACTTTTCAGATATTTATTTGTAAAAAAAATTGAAAACCATTTATCATTTTCCTACCACTCTACAATTATGTGCCACTTTGTGTTGGTCTATCACATAAAATCCCAATAAAATACATTTACGTTTTTGGTTGTCACATGACAACAAATGTGGAAAATTTCAAGAGGTATGATTACTTTTCAAGGCACTGTAGGTCTCTGGCTAGGTTAGTAACTCGGAACTCGAAACCAGGAACTCAGAACAAGGATCTCAAAACTCAGAGCTTGGAATCCAGATTTTGGAAGTGGGAACTTGGACCTCAGAACTCAGATCTCCACATTTAGAATTCAGAACTTGGATCTCAAGCCTTGGATCTTTGAATTTTGAATTTGGATCTTGGAATTTGGAGCTCCGCTCAGAAATTGGAACTTGTAATTTAGAACTTGGATCTCGGAATTAGGACCTTGGAACTAAGAACCCAAATCTCAGAAATGGGAACTTGGATCTTGGAATTGGGAACTCAGATCTCAGGTCTTGAAATTTGTAACTCGGAAGTCCAAACAGGGAACTTAGAACTCTGATGTCTGAATTCAGAATTTAGAACTCAGATCTTGGAACTCTGATTTCAAAACTGGAAACATGGATCTCTGAATTCGGACATCTGATCTCTGAATTCAGGACACGGATCTTGGAATTCGGAATTCAAAATGCATCTCAGAATTCAAATTGTAAAACTGAGCTTGGATGTCAGAACTTATATCTCAGAAAATTGGAATTCAGAACTTGGTTTTCAAACCTTGAATATCTGAATTTGGAACTTTAATCTCGGAATTCGGAACTCGAAAGTTTTTGGAACTCGGAACTCTGATCTAGGTACTCGGATCTTAGATCTAGTAAATTGGAACACTGAGCTTGGAAACTTGGAACACGGATTTCAGTTTTCTCAACCTGGATCTCAGATCTCAGAATTTGGAATACAGAACTTGGATCTTGGAACTCAGATATTGATACTCATAACTTGAAACAGTGAACTCTGATCTAAGTATTAAATTAATCCACATTGACTTTACTTATGTTCAAAGCTGATAGCCTTGCATCAACACATACCTGGTTTACTATGCAGCAGAATCACTCACACTAATAAAGTTGTTCTCTCGAGAGGAAGGAGGGTAACCCCATAGCAAAAAATTAACTGGAGAACTGTAACCAGTGACAGGATCGCCCATCTGATATCTTTCCTACTGCAAAATACCAACAAAGCCAAATATCACAGCTGCAGCATGTCTACACCTGCCCGTTGCCTTTGCAGCTTATGGCTGGCAAAAATGCCATCAGCTATGTGTTTTTATTGCCCCCAAACTGCAAGTGTAAAGAAGCCCAAAGTACGGTCAAAATAAAAAACACCCATTTCAGCACAAGGGATGTATCTAGTCAGTATGATGTGTCCTTGGTGCTGATACCTCTTCTGTTAGGTAAAATCCTCCTCCATCGATCTCTCCAACCACTACCACCATAATCTTTTGGCATGGGGGGGGGGGGGCATAACAGAACTGTAGGAATTCACAGATCTCATCAAGAGTGCCTGACTATGACCGCCCTTTCCGCCTAGCTCCTCCATCCATAGAAGCCTGTACAAAAGTTTATATGAATGAAAAAGATGTATGAATGGATGAATGGATGGGGTGGACCCAACCATGGTTTTTCCTGCACAGAAGCTGTAGTACAGCTTCTATGAATGGAGGAGCTGGGCAGGAAAAAAGGGCATCGTTGGGAGTTCTTAAGGAGAGCCTGTAACAGCCCCCTTAGTTCTTTTAAACCCTCACTGCACCAGGTGCTGTGAACAAGGCTTATGACGAAATGCATCAGCCTGTCTTTTAACTTGGTTATGCTCAAATAAGGATCACAGATGAAATGTCCAGCAGTGCCGGCTCTTCTTGATTTTCTCACTGCACCAGAAGATTGAGGTGGCAAGAGCGGAGGGGGCGATTCACTGGAGGAATATTTCACCTAGTAGAAGAGGCATCAGCCCAAGGAACACATCCTAATGACTGTTATGACTGTTATGTCCCATGTGCTAGTGATTTGGGGGGAGTTGTACATTTTTTGTGTTTTTTTTTTTTTTGCATTTAGGCTTTAATGCTGACAATAAAGCTGGCCATACACTAGTAGATTTTGGAATGATCAAGTGTACAAATATTGGTACAAAACAGTTCAGTTGATGATGAATGTAATCTGAAAGAACTTTAAAATTTTCTTTGCTTTTAACATTCAATTTTGGACCTAATAGACTTTATCAAATGAAATCTACATACACTGTTAAAAAATCAATTTTAAAAAATTTCTATCCTACTCCTTTTAATTTTCTCATCACCGAATGAGAAATTAACATTCGAAAAACATCAAACAAAATTTTACTAGTATATGGCAAGCTTAAGTGACTGTTCAAGTGAGAGAAGGTGAGCTCCACTGGGCATTGGAAAATGTTGGCATTTTCTAAAGGCTGTATAGCAGGGGAGACACTAGGATTGGCCATAGAAAATTAGATTTTACAGGCAGGCCATTAATTATATAACTGTTTTTTTTTCTTGCTTGGAGTAACGGTATCATTAGCAGTAATCAGCATGGATTCATGAAGAATCATTTTTGCCAAACCAATCTATTACCTTCTATGAGGAGGTGAGTTGCAATCCAGATAAAGGAAGGCCCGTAGACGTGGTGAATCTGGATTTTGCAAAAGCATTTGACAAAGTTCCCCATAATCGTTTACTGTACAAAATAAGGTCTGTTGGCATGGACCATAGGGTGAGTACCAGATTGAAAACTGGCTACAAGGGTGAGTTCAGAGGGTGGTGATAAATGGGAAGTACTCGGAATGGTCAGTGGTGGAAAGTGGAGTCCCCCAGGGTTCTGTGCTGGGACCAATCCTATTTAATTTGTTCATAAACGACCTGGAGGATGGGATAAACAGTTCAATCTCTGCATTTGCGGACGATACTAAGCTAAGCAGGGAAATAACTTCTCCGCAGGATGTGGAAACCTTGCAAAAAGATCTGAACAAATTAATGGGGTGGGCGACTACATGGCAAATGAGGTTTAAGATAGAAAAATGTAAAATAATGCATTTGGGTGGCAAAAATATGAATGCAATCTATATACTGGGGGGAGAACCTATTGGGGAATCTAGGATGGCAAAGGACCTGGGGGTCCTAGTAGATGACAGGCTCAGCAATGGCATGCAATGCCAAGCTGCTGCTACCAAAGCAAACAGAATATTGGCATGCATTAAAAAGGGGATCAACTTCAGAGATAAAATGATAATTCTCCTGCTCTACAAAACTCTGGTCCGGCCGCACCTAGGAAGGATGTACTGGAAATTATTTTATTAGTTATTAGATATTAGTTATGAAGAAAGGGTACGAGCACTGAACTTATTCTCTCTGGAGAAGAGACGATTGAGAGGGGATATGATTTCAATTTACAAATACCGTACTGGTGACCCCACAATAGGGATAAAACTTTTCTGTGGAAGGGAGTTTAATAGGACACATAGCCACTCATTAAAATTAGAAGAAAAGAGGTTTAACCATAAACTGCGTAGAGGGTTCCTTACTGTAAGAGCGGCAAGGATGTGGAATTCCCTTCCACAGGCGGTGGGGCATCAATAGTTTCAAAAAACTATTAGATAAGCACCTGAACGACCACAACATAAAGGTATATACAATGTAATACTGACATATAATCACACACATAGGTTGGACTTGATGGACTTGTGTCTTTTTTCCACCTCACCTACTATGTAACTAGGTAACGTCACAGAATTGTTAGGTTGTCGATATTTCTGTAATTTTGTTTTTCTCTGTTGGTTTCCCTTAGTATATCGATATAGAAGGATAAAAGGCTCTCTAGCCAATTTTCTGCCTGACTTCATTAGAGGAAGTCATACCATTCTGATCCCTTACCCGAACTGACATCTCCACTTGATTGCACCGTGTGCATATATTTTCACGATTTACTATTTGGTCTGTTGCCAAGTGAGAAACCGCACATTCCAGCAATAACAAAGAGGGAAAGAAAATGTATGAAATGAATTCCTTAATTTGCGTTCCATCAGATTATGGTACATGGAACAATCAGCAGAGTTTTCGACTCAGGCTTGGTCATGAGTCAAAACGGAGTTTAGGCTTGGTGACAGACAGTAAGAGCCATATGTACAGCCTAATCTAGTAATTGTCCTACCTGGCAACTGGGAAAGGAAAGAGACTACTTGCTGAGTGGCTGCAATTTCCATCCTGGCATTTATCTCTTGCGGTTGGCTGCTCCACTTAATAGGAGCTTGTGAAGACAAGCATTGATTTGCTGCAGATGGCATGCTCTGTTACTGGCTGCTGTGTGCAAGGCACAGCAGTTTAAAGTAAAGGAATGCTTCAGTTCAAACTTTTAAAAGGCCTACCGAAGAGCAGATAGATACCCAACTATTAAAGCATAACTAAAAAAGCGTTTTTCTGTGCACCTCTCTGATGTTGTTAGTTTTATTATAGGGGCCAAAGTTTCCCTGACATAGTTACATAGTCAGGTTGAAAAAGGACGCAGGTCCAAAAAAAAACAAACTCCATATAAACAATCCTATACCCACAGTGGATCCAGAGGAAGTCAAAAACCCTTATAAGGTGTGGTCAGATTTTCTTCAGGAGTAGAAAAAATTCATTCCTTCCTGATCCCCTAGATTTCCCTGGATCGTTACCTATAAATGTTAATATCCAGTTGCGTTCTGTCCATTTACGAATACAACAAGCTACTGAGCTGGCCAGAACTAGTTCTTGAGGATGCCTACTCCACATTTTAATGAGAAGAAGCCTTTCCATATGTGGAGGTTAAATGTCTTTTCTTTTTCAGATGTAAAGAGTGCCCCCTTGTCCTTTGTGATGACCTTAAAGTGGGGTTCCACCCAAAAAAAAAACTACATGAAAAATTAAAAAAAAAATACAAAAAAAAATTTGGATATTTTTTTTTTTTTTACTTACCGCTAAATGCCTGTTGCTAGGTGGTCCCTCATAGTCTGCCTCTTCCAGTGCCTGGGCTGGTGACATCACTTCCCCCTCAGCACAGGAAGGGTGTGCTGAGGGGGAAGCTCCATAATGTCCTCATAGAGGAGTGGAAGAGGACTCCAGTGGCAACCTGTGAAGCTCTGGTGAACTCCATACCCAAGAGGGTTAAGGCAGAGCTGGAAAATAATGGTGGCTACACAAAATATTGACACTTTGGGCCCAATTTGGACATTTTCACTTAGGGGTGTACTCACTTTTGTTGCCAGTGGTTTAGACATTAATGGCTGTGTGTTGAGTTATTTTGAGGGGACAGAAAATTTACACTGTTATACAAGCTGTACACTCACTACTTTACATTGTAGCAAAGTGTCATTTCTTCAGTGTTGTCACATGAAAAGATATAATAAAATATTTACAAAAATGTGAGGGGTGTACTCACTTTTTGTGATACTGTATTTATACATGTTGATCATATCCCCCCTTAATCTCCTTTTCTCAAGAGAGAATACTGTACATTAGTTCCATTAGTAATCGTCCCCTCCTCCTCCTCTGTACCACTAGGGGGCTCTCCATTAATACCTCCTCCTGGATACAATACTTGGGAGGATTGTGCCTTTAAGACTACATCAGATTCATGCTGCCCGCATGCCTCGCTCATATATGGGGAGATATCAAATAGCCTCTTATTGTGCAGTATTATGGTTAAGTTAAAAGTTTATTTAAAATCCAATGCACTTACACTTTAAAACGTTCAATTGTGCCTCAATACAAAATTCTCGGGCTTCACTTCCGCATTGACGCCACTTCCAGTCCGCGTCTGCCTCTGCTTGCCCAATTGGTGATATTGGTTTTATCTTTATTTTTATCATTGTTTATTTTGAGCACTTTTCTTTTTGAACTGGTGCCGAAAACCAAACTGCATATTCCAGATGAGGTCCTAATAATGTTTTAAACAGGGGCAAAATGATGCTCTCTCTCTCTGCTGTTCATACCTCTTTTAATACATGAAAGGAGTTTTCCAGCTTTAGAAGCCACAGCTCGGAATTGCATGCCATTATTAAGTCTATTGTCTACCAGAACACCCATGTAGGCAGGTTGAAAATGTGTACAGTTTAGTTGTGATGGACTTCACTGGCACCCCGCCTGGGTGCTTCCACCAAACAGTGCCTCCTGCCCTCCAAGCCCTTCCAGCAGACCGAGAGCAAATACTGGCCCTTTTACCCCAAGCATTGTTCACAGACAAGATGCTGAAGTAAAAACATAGTAGTAAAAACCTAGTAGTTATTTTGAGGTGTGCTTCCATTGAGTCTGTCCCAAGCTTTGACTTATCTTGTGCTTAATCTTGTTAGTATGACACTAACTAAAGCTGGCCATACAATAGTATCATTTTGTTTAGAATTTTTTTGTTTTAGGAACGTTTATTAGATTTTCTAATGGTGAGTGGGGTCAGATCCATGTTCGTTTTTGACTGTAATGACAAGAAAATGATGGAAAATTAATCTCAAATGAACAATTTTCTAACAGTATATTTGGTTTTCATTCAAGAAATTTTCAAGTACTTTCACACACCATTAGTCAAGGCATCAAATATACTGAGAAATTTCATACGAATGTTTGAAAATCTAATAGTGTATGGCTAGCTTAAGACAAGCACATATAGGACTCTGCTTACTGGCCAGTAGTGACAGATGGAGGAAGAATTGACAATTTTTAACAGTTTCGGGAAATGCTGAAATTGGTGTTTTCTCTGATTTTGGTAACCCCCAATGTCGGAGGGGTCAAATAATGTGTACTCTAGTTTTGTTAAAAAAAAATCCCCTGTAGGTTAACTACTGTATATACATTGCAAGTATTTTAGCAAATTTGGTTGCTGATGCCTACCTATATCCGTAGAAGAAACAAAAGCTGGTTGTTTCACAATGTACTTTCTATGCTGATCCTTGAAATGGAAAGGCTTGCCTTCCTTAAATCCCCCTAATCAAATCTGAAAAAAAAAGTAATATGCCTTTAGCAGACGCGTTTTGAACACCCTGTATTCATGGAGCCATAATGTGTTATATAGTCAGAGCCCGGACTGTCAACTGCTTTTTTTTTGTTGCTGTTTGCTTCTTCTTGTGATTGGCCTGGGTCACCAAGGCCCAGGTGCATCGTTGTGTTCAAGTGGTTCATTCAATTTACCAGCGTCTCTGATAAATGAAACTTTTATGGAGAGTTCTCAGTCTCTTTAATTGTCTCATTCCAGAGTGGCTAATATGTTTATATCTCAACTGTGCACTTGTATACATGGGATGTTCTAGGAATTTGCACACAATCAGGACTCGTCCTGCAGGCCTGGATGGTCTAAATTAAAGACCAGCCTGCCTGGGTCCAAGGTTAATGAGGAAAATGCAAATTCTTAGCTCAAAGAAAGCCTGTGACTAAATGTTTGTACAATGTAGGTTGGAAGCTTTGTTGTCCATCACATACACAAGGCTGAACAGCGTGACAGATGAGAAATGAGAAAAGTTTCTTAGTGGATGAGAAAAGTTTCTTAGTGGATCCAGATGTCAGAGAGGATGACCTCATGGAATCAAGAAATGGTTCAGAATCTTCAGCTTTATAAAGGAAACCTGGTTTCCACTGTCTAAAAACTACCCTTGTTGTTTTTACAGATATTTTGAGCCATCAGTTTAAATGCAGGAAACCATCTAGAGTCATAAATTATGCTTGCCCTGGTGCTTAGGTGGTCACACCTCTTGGACTTTTCCATAGTTACTCCCTCATCAAAAACTTTCCGTCTCTGGTCACCATTTTCCTACTCAGGTGTTACTGCTTACCTTTGTAACTCTTCTTACAGTCCTCTCAGTCACACCTTCTGGACCTCTGTCATGCTGTTCCCACCATGTGGAATTTCCTTTTTTTTCAAGTCATAATTTATTAAACCTCTGGGGCTTTTTCTGTGCTGCTGGGCTTCTTACAGACTTCCTAGTCATTACTTGTAAGTAAATCTTTTTATGTTGCCCCCCTCTCTAGAACTATCTTCTTTTCTGATTACCCCTTTTCAACCACACCTCCAGTGCTCATTTTGCACCTAACACCTTCTGTAAAATTGTCTTCTACCTGATATCCGATGTACACCAAGCCTTGCATCATCCTCATAAAGACAAACTATCCTAACCCAAATTCAACCCAAAGAATACATCTACAAAATCTTTAGTCACCTTATGACTCTCTGTACTTGTGTAAGCATTGGATTCCCTCCAATTCTAACTATACACCAGGCAGAGTTAAAATTAATGTAAAAAAAATAATGTATCTTAATGTATGTACTGTAGCTGCTGACTTTCAATAAAGAGACACTTACCTGTCCAGGGATCCAGTCCTGTCTCACTCCTTCATAGCCACACTGTGCATGTGTGAGCCACGCTGTGCTCTGTGAATGGTCCCGTAGCCTCCTGGGACATGTTAAAAGTGGGGGGGGGGGGGGTGGACTTCCGTTGGGATAATCTAGGACAGTGGTCTCCAAACTGCGGTACTTTGTATGCATTTTTCCAGCCCTTGGTGTACTATTCCTTCCAGTGAAACCAAGGATGAGGCACTACTCCTTCCACTGAGCCCAACAATGAGGCACTATTCCTCCTACTGACACCCAGCGATGGACCACTAATCCTTCCACTGACACCCAATGGGAGACTATTTCTCTTACTGATACTAATGATGGGGCACTATTTCTCTTCCTATTGACCACTGTTTCCTCCCAGTTATAAACTGGCTCTTTGTTTAGAAAGTTTGGAGACCTCTGATCTACGAGATTCTAGTCGAAGTGGGAGCAGGTGTACCTGCCAGTGATAGGCATCTATCACCCCCTCCCAAAAAAAAAAAAAAGCAGAATGTCCTTTTTAAGGTGAAATTATGTTTTAAATATACTTAATTTTGACCTGCTATAACAATGCTTTCCTCCAGCACTAGGGTAGGGAGGTGCAGGACTGGGAACCAATCAGGTATGTTGCATGCAAATGTGTTACCAAGGGACATACTGATAGGAGGAGACAGAAGAGTGAGCAAAAGGATAACCCCAACAACCTCAACCTCTTCTTCTGTTCTTTCACTGTCCAGTCACCAAGGTGGGGTTGGAGATGGCATGAACTTTAAGAGGTGTCATCTACCTGTCTGTGCTGTGTAAATCTAGGAACTGTAAAATATTTTCCTTGGGAGTCCATTTAGGGACACAGGATTGTAGAATAGTCTATGATGTGGTTTATGTTGCCACTTATGGAAAGTTTGGATATTGGCAAACAGAAAAACGCTAAGCCAGCACTTACATAATTCTGTGTCTAAGTGGGTCAGGTGTACATTTCACATGCCAAAAACAGACACTTCACGATTAAACACAGAGTTTAAGAATAATGGATTTATTAAAACACAGACTGAGACACACGACGTGCCCGAATCCATACATCTAGGACAGGAATGGGTACAATATTTAATACATTCTGAAACGTTAATTTATTTTTGTGGTGTATATACACACTGAGATTTACCTCTACAATGAACAGTATATTGTCATGTGACATACACATTTCAAGAACAGGTGCCAGCATAACAAAGGCCCAGGGGGAAAAAAAACACTGTCTAGATATATACATACATGCCTACCTATAGGTAGAGGAACTTTCCTGAATAACAATGCACAATAATACGATGAGCAGTCATTTATAGCAACCAATCAGATTCTGACAAGCTCGTTTGATCCCACTAACCATATATGATTGTTGATTGGGTGACGAGTGATTTGGCTTAACATATTACTCTTTGCCATACTAAATAGGTTTCATTGATTAGAGAAAGAACTTTGTGGAAAATACAATATTCAGTAATAACCAGTCAAAATGTATGTTTACCTGCCCTGATGCTAACAAACTGAAGTCTGATTGGTTGCTATGGGTCTGTGCATTCTACACCTCCTTATAAAACTTTATTATTAAAGGGTCAGCCCAAAATTAATATATAAAGAAGATATTTCGTTTTGTAAGGTCCCATGTTCTCCTGCCTACTTCACTCCGTTAAACGAATAAACAGTAGAAGAAAGTACAAAACTTCTATTTTGGCTGGAGAAACCACTGCTATGGGATCCCACAGTCAGGTAATAAAATGCCATGGCATTTGGTCATGTGATCTCCACTGAGTGGATGATCATATTTTAAATCGGTAGATTCTCTCTTTCAGCAGTAGTCACATTACCAAATAGCAAGGCATTTCGAGACATTTGCAACCTTCAAGGATGCGGAAAAAGCATATTATCTCACCACAGTAAGCTTTCTTTCGATCTGCTGCTTAATGGATTATAGGGAGGAAGGTGGGCAAAGGAATGGAGGATCTTATTTCAGCGACAAACCTGATTTTCATGGATGAGGATTATACTGATGAGTTTTCTCTGTTGGTTTAATCATTTATTTGATGCAAAAGATAATGCAGCCAAGGGAGTGTGGACTTCTGCTACAGCATCCAATATGTGTGTGTAACTGCGCTGGATCTGTGTTTGGGTGAATATCGAATGTAGGAGGACAGAGAAAATGTGTCCTTCAAAGAGTTCAGTAGCTGATGGGTGTATGATGTTGATGAGACTGTTTGCAGTCTCTGGCTGCTGCCTCTGTAATAGAGACTGAGAGATGCTCTGGGAGATGATCATAAACAGGTTTAGAGGCACGCCCATAGTCAAAACCAATCTGACAGCACCAAAAAGGCTCTCATCCAAAGTTGATCTCTGGTTCCATACCACACTGACCACAACAATCTATACAACCCTGATGAAGGGGGAGGCATTTCCCTGAAACGCATTGGATTTGTACCTGTTAACTAAGTTCTTTAAAATAGTACCTTTGAACAAAGTTTTTTAAGAAAACTCTTAAAACCCAACCTCGGTTGTGACTTACTTCTACACCAGCCCGCCTCTGACCCTGTTCTACTACAGCAGGAACAGTGGGTATACGAAGAGAGTGGGACCCTGGAAAATAAGGTAATACTGGAAACAACCTAATCTGAAAACCACCTCCATACATGAAATAGAAGCATTGACCCTTTAATAAAACTTGAAAGTCCATAGGTTTACATATTCCACAGGTAAAGGCGTATTTTAAGCAGTCAAAAGAATACCTGTACGTCCAGTACCCCTAGAGGCACCAAAATAAATACAATGATAAAATAAATAACATTTCAAACAGCAATAAATAATTATGTACAAAGGGAGAGGGGTGCCAAACACACACATAAGCAAAGAAACAGATAAAAAGGTAATGAGACAATTGAATTATATAGACAATCAAACCTATATTTAGAGTAGGTCTTCAAATACAGCTCCACTTTATAAACTTATTAGACAAAGCAAGGCATGGCAATAAAGTCATCAACTTTGTATAAAGTATCCATTATGTGTCCCATTCTGTTATGACTCTTGAAGTATCCAGTATACCCAAAAAGTCATCTTGTGGTTTTGGTGTTTTTTTGGCAGAGGGTTTGTCTATAGCTAGTTAAAGTCAAATTCACAATGTTTCATAAATATAAGATTTATCAGTTCCTCTATGGCAGCAAGAACAATCTGAACTCTCCATTTGGGTACCCTGTAACCATTCATGAGGAAGACATGAAGTCTTTGAATGTCCATGAAAATTCCAGCTGCCTGGCTGTTTTGCAGACCCTCTAACCCAATAGTTCTCAACTCCTGTCCTCGGGTCCCACTAACAGGCAAGCTTTGCAAGATAACTGAAATAACTCACAGGTGATATAATTTGCTGCTCAGTGATTGCAGTATTCTAGTCTGCATCTCCCCATGTGTAAGAGTCCAGGGCTTACTACGCATGCACCAATGGTGCGTTGCCGCAAGAGGAAATCCATGCCAACTGAGCATGCGCCAAAGATGCCTTAGTGTGCCAACCCGCACCTATGCAGAAGACCTGATCGAAAAAGGCAGGAAAATGCCCAGGAGGTGCACAGGAAGTAACCTCAAACTTCCCTATATAAGCCCAGCCCAGACACTGCCAAATTTCTAAATTATCTTCAGTCCCCTCTTGTTCCTGTACTAGTGTGTGATCTGCCTGAACTTGTTGTGACCTGGAAACCTATTTGACTACTCTTGATTGCTGCTTGCCATTGACCTCGGATTTGTACCTTAACCATTCTACTTCTTTGCCCCTTTTGTACTCAGCTGCCAGATTGGAACCGATCCCGGCTTGGATCTCAACCATTTTTCTTCTGATTAACCGTTTCATACTTAGTTGTCAAACTGTACTTGACATTGGCTTGGATCTCGGACTAAGGCTTGCACAGTGCTCCACACCCCTGGCACCCGTGCCACTCGGTGTCCACCAAGTCTCTGTCTCCATCTCCAGAGGCTTTAAGGACCCGAGGTGCAAGGGAGGCCTCCCCACTACTTTGGTCTCATCTCAGGTACGTGGCCCGCGTGACACAATGGTAATACTTAAAATCTGACCTGTTAGTAGGTCCTGAGGACAGGAGTTGAGAACCACTGCTCTTGCCATTTTATTTAAAAATGGATCCTCCCCCACCCCTTCTCTATAAAAACAAATGCACTCACCCCAGCACTATCCTCTGCCCATGCCATTATTCAGCGAACTTCCTGTTAGCCCAGGCTATTATTGGGCTGTATCATCATATTGAACTGGGTTCACAGTACTGCTGCAAAGAATGTATAACAATACCTTTAAAACATGACATGGGGGCTAGGGGGTGCTCCTGGGGGGAGGGGGTTACTGGAGACTGCCAACAAAGCAGGCAGGAAAAAAACATGTTTCCAGGGGGTCTGCCAAGCAACCTCCATATTATTCTCAAGAAAGATTTACTTTACGTGTCTATTACTGTTCACAAAGTTGATTATTTTTCTGCCTAGCCTTACTATATTTAATTTGCAAATAAGGTGAAGTTATGCTTTAAAGGGATGGACCATTATCCAGCCAATATTTAGATTGCCAAGCTTTAAAAAAAACAAGTGTTTTTCATTGTTGATGCTAGATTGCCAAGCTTTAAAAAAAATACAAGCGTTTTTTTCATTGTTGATGCTAATAGGACATGATTGGAGATAAGCTTGGTAGACATGATTGCAGATCTGCTTGGTAGACATGTTTGGAGATCAGCTTGGTAGACATGATTGGAAATAAGCTTGGCAGAATCATGGTTGGCAACATCTAGTCAAATGACGTATCACCATGGCATGAAAAAGTTCTGTCTCTTGTGGGCAAACAGTAAAAAGCGACAACTCAGGATGGTCCATCCTTTAAAGCTTGTTTAGCAACGTGGGCCTTTAATTATTAAGGCCAGGAACAAAGTGGAAGAAGCATTATTGCACAGCAAAACAATCAGGATATAATGTTTAGGTCTTCCCGCATTAAATTGCTAAATTCTGATTGGTTGCATCAGATATCAGCAAACTTCTGCATTTTGCTCTTGTTGTGTTATTAAATAATGACCAAAGTAGGTAACTCAACAGCCAGATATTAGCTTATTAATTTTCAACAAAGTGTCCTGCAAAATACAAAGCAGTGATCTATTTAATATAAAATTGATAACTGGAATTTAAAAGGTAAAAAATTAGGATGGGTAACTGCAAATTAAGTTTGAATGAAAGAATTGATTGTTTTAAGAAAGGCCTGGAGTCTTTCGTAAATGCACATAATATAACTAGATACTAATATTTATAGGTAACGTTGATCCAGGGAATATCCGATTGCCTACTGGGGGATCAGGAAGGATTTTTTTTTCCTCCACTGGAGCAAATTGGATCATGCTTTGTTGGGGTTTATTGCCTTCCTCTGGATCAACTGTGGGTATTGGATAGTGTATATGGAGGTTCTATATTTGTGTTGTTCTTTTTTTAGCTCTGTTGGTTGAACTGGATAGACTTGTGTCTTTCTTCAAATAGATTCAATGTGTAACTACATGTAAATTCCTGTCCTGTGATCCACAATTGCTGTTTTCACAGGCTTACTGCTCTTTGCTATATCCTGTGGCCTGATGGTATTGGCTGATTTACAGTGCTGATTTTCTGAAAACCTGTCAGCTTGGCTAGGATAGAAGAGGGACTATGTTATAACTATACCCTCCTGTAAAAGGCAGAACTCCACCTTGGGGTTTCAAAACAAAGAAACCTAAGTATAATATAATCACACACATAGGTTGAACTTGATGTGTCTTTTTTCAACCTCACCTACTATGTAACTATGTAAGTATGGCTATCTTGCCTGTGATTTACGAAGACGGTTTCAACCAAAATTCCCTTTTTACTTTAGAATGAAATTTACA
Organism: Lithobates septentrionalis; assembly: GCA_037952835.1. Classification (NCBI taxonomy): domain Eukaryota; kingdom Metazoa; phylum Chordata; class Amphibia; order Anura; family Ranidae; genus Lithobates; species Lithobates septentrionalis. The sequence goes on along the minus strand of JBBDGP010001647.1, from coordinate 345,098 downwards.
TTTCAGTAAATTTTGCCCTTTGTTCCTTTGGTAAAGAGATCCTGCTAGGTCACTAGAGCTTTAAAAGTTGAACTTCTCTGCAAGAGAAGACAGCTTATAATCACTTTTTTGGTGGCCTGTTTCTCCTACTTCTCCTGTGTTCCAGCACTGCAGCCTTGGAAAGCTTATTTGGCATTTAACAATTCCATGAGTGTTGGATGCCTTTGTCCAATATCATGAGCTTATTATTTCCTCTGACCCTCTGAGTCACTATAGGACTCAGGAGAGATGTAGAGTGTCAGAGAAAGGAACCAGTATGGCAGAAGACACAGGCATACGACATTTTGAATACCGACGCCATTCACATCTGCTCCAGGCTCTGGAAGGATCCCAACATTATTGTATGTAAAAGGAAGGGGGAAGGTAACACATCATTGACCTGTATCCTAGCTTTGGTTTTGCATATAGCAAGTGGACCCATTTGGCAATGACAGGGTAACCAAATGTAAACCCAGATGTATATAGCATGTTCCAAAAACAGTCCCATTCAACACTGACAAAAGCTTTGGCAATGCCCAGTACAAGTAGGGCTCTGTTGCCCAGGTTATGCACTGGGATTTGTAAATTTAGATTAGACCTTCATCCTGAAAAAAAAAAAAATTTCCCCTGCCTTCTCCCCCTCCTTCTCTCATATTTGACCATTATTGCAGCCTAGCAGCCAGGGCAAGAATGACTTTTGTCCCCGTCTGAAGCCCTGGAGCACATCTGCACATGGACAGTGCAGGTATGGAAGTCCCAAACTTCAGCATGTCGGCGCATGTGCAGAATCCCCCTGCACCTGCACAGATGTGCTGCAGGGCTCTTCTGGGACCCGAAGACTGGGCAGAGCCCTTTGCCACATCTGCACAGGCACCAGACCAACAAAAATGGAGAAGCTGGTGGAGGAGTGGGGCCAAAGGTAAAGGGGACTGAAGATCTTCTTTAGCTGCCACTGCCCCCCCCAATATTAAAAGCTCCTCGCACAGATAGAAAGGGCTGCAATGGCTGGTACAGTAGAAATAATTGGCCATTTTAACTGTTTTTAAACTGACTGGAGTAAAGCACTGTTGGAAAAGTAAAAGGAGAGGACATTTCTAACTTTGTAAGAACACCCTACGTGTGTCAAGGGTGTTAAGGGTGTTTGCATGAACCCCCATCTGGTTAGAGTGGATATTCATATGTTATACCTGAGCCAATCTCATACCTAATACTTTAGCTAGAATCTATACATCTTCTGTCAATAGTGATATAGGGCAATACAAATCAGTGAGGTGAGGGCCCTTACCCTTTTTAAGCAGTACCATAACTGTGGGCTTGTACATAGAATCCAATTGATGTCCGCTATCATGTTTACTGAGCATTAGTATTTGTGTGCCAACAAGCAAATAACAGATATATCAGATAATTGGCTGGATCAGAGCCAATGTATCCTTACATGCGAGTGCTACAGGCTGAACGTTAAAAGCAGTTGGCATCACTAGATGCTTCCAACCCTTCGAAGTAGCACAACAGCATAGACATAGAGGGACTAAGGAATTCTTTGGACTTTTGAATAACATTTTTTAACTGTATTTTTAAGCAGATCTGCTGCTACACAAAAGATGACCTAAATGGTCTTCTTTGTTCCCAATAACCCAATAATCCCTTTTAAATATTGTGAATGTCAGTGCAGAAGTAGTTTTCTACAAAACAGATTACATTTTATGGATTTTTGTTTGGTCCTTTGAATCTGGCTGTCTGAGTTTTGCAGCAAAAGGAGCACTAAAAATACATTATTCAAGTATGTACAATAAGGCACCCATTATACACACATATATGTACAAAGATAAAGGCACTTAGAGGCAGCTACAAAAATATTATTTGCGACGGATATGTCAACAGCTTCATATATAAGGCTATTTTTCCTTGTTATATAAGTGGCACTCTGCACCTTTTTTAAAATCAGATTACTGGGTGCAACTGTTTATTCTATGTAGATGCTCATCATCATTTAAATGTCCATATAAGTGGTTTAAATGGACCTCTACATTTGTCTGAACATAACAGTGCATGGTAATACATGTGTATCTAGATTATTATGAATGTCAATGATACATATCTAGTACTTTCTTATTAAAAACATCTTTTAATTGTTTCTTTTGGAATGTTGCTAATGGGGCTGGCTCTGGTTTGGCCTTAGAAAATTGAAAAAATAAACACGTTGTGTCATCTTCTATGAAAAAAAGTGGTTGTTCACCTCTTTATAAAGCTCTTTTTAAGCATAAATACTCTAAAAAATTGTGCACAGCCAAAAAAAAGTTCATCCCACCGGCAGTGAGAAATGTTTGGTAAATCATAGGAGTTGCTTCCAATTTGGTAACCATGTTTTGTTCTTTTCGTATCTTAACATTATTATTGCAAAAAAAGATTCTGGAATGAAGACATCTGGTAAACTTTCTCTCTATTACTGTTAATCTGGTTTAGATGTTTCTTCCAGGTTTTAGTCCATTGTCAAGAAGTTAAGCGCAAGGTTCAGAATTCACCAGAAATATTCTTGCATTCATTTTTGGAGTGTATTTGCTCTTTTTAGAAGTGTATTAAATAAGAAGTTCCTACATTATCATTCTCTATCTCCACCACATCAGTAGCCCCGAAATTCCACCCGGAAGGACACCACCGCAGGTACCTTCCTTTTTAATCTGTTGAAGTCCTTTGCTGACCTCCAGAGCCAGATCTGCAGCTCTTTCAGCAGCCAGAAGTCCTCCATCTTGCGCAGAAAGTCATTGCCCCTCCCAAACCCCAACCCAAACTGAGGAGAAGAATTGGAGAATTCAGGTGGAGGCTGGTAGCCCAAGGAAGACATGACACCAGCAATGCTGACAACCAGACCCTGCAGGCTGGTGCAGAAGCGGCCCAGGCTCCTTCGAAGTTCAGTTCTAGCCACTTCACTGTCAATGGAACGTAGGTAACAGAGAAGGAGACTGTAGGCCCGATGGTTCTCTGCTAAACGCAGGCTGTCATTCAGGTTGCGCCACATCTGAGAGTCCACTGATGCACTGGGGATGGCGTCTGGACCACCGGCACGAGGGGGGTTGAAGTCTGGATCGTTGAAAGGAGGACCAAGATAGTTTAACTGATAATGAGAAGAAAAAAAAATATTTTGGATTTTTGGTATATCATTGCACAGGTAACATTAAAACACCAACCAAAACTTTTTTCTTTCTTTTTTTTTTTTATGGTCAAGAAAGAAAATGAGAAACCTTTCTCCAATGGTAAACAGAAAGTAAAAGAAAATTTTTGGTTTTCAAAACTCTTCTTGAGGAGATAAAAGTCACTTCTTGTTTGGTCATTGGAACAGGAAGTGAGGTGAAATCTCTTCAACGGGATAACACAGACGGCAATAAAAATATATATGTCACATGTTACCTCAGAGAGATCTTGCTTACTTTTAACAATGTTCCAGAAATGATCACATTCTCTATATATTTTAGTCTGTAGATATAAAATACTAACTGCTATAGGTATAAAGTACTAATTTTATTCTGTAATTTTCCATGTTAATGATTAATGATCGTTATCAACAATTATTAAAATGTTGTTTTTTAAACAAAGCATGGCAATGTTATTCATAAACAAAATAAAGTTGGATTTTTGATTTTGATTTTTGGATTGCTAATGCTACAAAAAAAAAGCAAACAATCAAAAACATAAAAATAAAAAAATTCATACAAACTAATAAAGCCACTTAAGGAAATGAAAACAAAATTGGACCCCTAAGATGTTGGTTTGGCACTCATTTTGGCTCAATTACACTTGTAGCTACTTCAAACTGGAGTGTGAAACTTCCTTTTCTAAGGCTACAACTAAAGGGTCATGTTAAATAACAATATCAAGCAAAATTTATTTTGGTATCTGTGTCTCCATTAGAGCCCTTTCACACTGGGGCGGTCTGCAGGCGCTATTGCGCTAATAATAGCGCCTGCAAACCGACCCGAAAGTGCCGCTGCTTTCATTCCAGTGTGAAAGCCCCGAGGGCTTTCACACTGGAGCGATGCGCTGGCAGGACGGTAAAAAAAGTCCTGCCAGCAGCATCTTCGGAGCGGTGAAGGAGCGGTGTGTATACCGCTCCTTTACCGCTCCTGCCCATTGAAATCAATGGGACGGAGCGGCTATACCGCCGGCAAAGCCCCTCTGCAGAGGCGCTTTGCGGTGGTATTTAACCCTTTCTCGGCCGCTAGCGGGGGGTAAAACCGCCCGCTAGCGGCCGCATACCGACGGTAAAACGCCGCTAATAATAGCGGCGTTTTACCGCCGACGCCGCCCCCGCCCCAGTGTGAAAGGGCTCTTAGGGAAACTAATGCTGTGTAAACACGACTGGACTTTTGACGGACTGAATCACGTTGGACTTTGACGGACTTTCGACTGACTTTTCGGCGAACTTCCGCCGAATCGGACTTGTCTACACACAATCACGCCAAAGTCCGACGGATTTGACCGCGATGACGTACGACTGGACTAGAATAAGGAAGTTCATAGCCAGTAGCCAATAGCTGCCCTAACGTCGGTTTTCGTCCGTCAGACTAGCATAAAGACGAACGGATTTTTCGTCCGAACTCGAATCCGTTGGAGAGATTTGAAACATGTTCTAAATCTAAAGTCCGTCACATTTTCGACAGAAAAGGTCCGCTGCAGGTCCGATGAAGCCCACACACGGTCGAATTGTCTGACGGATTCGTTCCGTCGGACAAGTTTGGTCGAAAAGTCCGGCCGTGTGTACACGGCATTACGCTCTTTATTTGTTCTGGTGTGCACAATCACTGATGCTGAAAGTGATGTGAAATCCAACATTTTGAGATGTCACCAGAACAGTGAAAACTGTTGAAGATTTCCACTCACTTCCTGTTTTGAGGCTGCCCATTCTAAAATCTAAAAAAACCTAAACAAATCATTTTCCAAAACAACTAACTTTAGAAGTGATTTATTGTTCCAAAGCAAATGCACCTTTGCACACTGGCACTGCTTAGTATTCCAGTGTTTCTCTTCTCCCTTGTTTTCTTTCCCTCACTCAGCTAATGTGACCCCAGTGCTGATGGAGAGAAGCAGGGGAGGGGCAAAAGATGTTGTTCAGGTGCCCCGATGTCCTCCTTGTCAACCAATTATGTCATTGGTTGTTAGGAAGCAGGCGGCTGGAAGGTTGTAAAGTTGCACAATGAAAACTGGAGGCTTTGTGTCACTAAAAGGCAGGCTTCATCCGCCCACTGGATTGCATATAATTTTTGGGCAATTTTTAGGCATTTTGCCAAAGCACCCTTGAAGAAACTTGAAGGCACACTGGTTGAAAAAGGCTGCTATAGAGGATGCATACATGACATTGTTGACATTGCTCCTACATCAGTGAGAACAGCCCTGATTTTCAGTTACAGCGGCCTTTATCAACCTTTTTACCAGATACACACAGGTTACATACGTCGTGATCGTTAGCGCGAGAGCAATAATTCTAGCACTAGCCCTTTAAACCATTGTTTACACAGTATATTAGGATATGTGCCATCCACAACATCGCCCCCAGCTACATCACCAACCTCATCTGCAATTGTCGCCCAAATCGTCCCCTCCGCTCCTCCCAGGACCTCTTGCTCTCTAGCTCCCTTGTTACCACCTCCCAAGCTCGCCTTCAGGACTTCTCCAGAGCCTCTCCCATCCTCTGGAACTCCCTGCCCCAGTATGTCTGATCAGCCCCTACCCTGTCCACCTTTAAGAGATCCCTGAAAACTCATTTATTCAGGGAAGCCTATCCCACACCCACCTAACAACTGTCCCCGAGCGACCCCCATCAAATCATTCTCTGCAGCTATTACCTTTTGTACTATCACCCCCTCCCTTAGAATGTAAGCTCTACGAGCAGGGCCCTCCTGCACCTTTTGTATTGAACTGTACTGTAATTGTGTTGTCCCCCTATACATTGTAAAGCGCTGCGTAAACTGTTGGTGCTATGTAAATTGTGAATAATAATAATGTGCCCAAATCAGGGAGCCAAGCCTTATATAGGCTCTGCCCTCACCCAAGGTGGCCCCAGAGATCACAAGGGACACCGGCGTCCAATCAGACAGCTGTTCCCCTGATGACCACCGGAAATCCTAGGGGAACCAAGTTCCCCATGACTGTCTTCCCCTTCTGCATTGCCGCTTCGGTCGGGCTCTAGCTACAGTGGGAAGTACAGACTACACCCATAGCTCCCAACTGTCCCTGATTCCGAGGGACTGTCCCTGATTTGGAGCAATGTCCCTCTGTCCCTCTTTCTTCCTCATTTTGGTCTGATCTCTATAGTTGTATATAAAATGCACTTTTTATCTTTCAAAAAATGTTTCCCAGTGCTAAACCTGCCACGAGCGATCGCGGGCACGAGAGGCAGAACAGGGACGTGTGTATGTGTGTGTAAACACACAAATCCCTGTTCTGTGAGGAGAGACAGATCGTGAGTTCCTAATAGCTAGGAACCACGATCCGTCATCTCCTATAGTCAGTCCCCTCCACCCACAGTTAGAACACACAGTCAGGGAACACAGTTAACCCCTTCATCGCCCTCTGGTGTTAACCCCTTCCCTACCAGTGTCATTTATACAGTAATCAGTGCATTTTTTATAGCACTGATCGCTGTATAATTGTCAATCGTCCCAAAAATGTGTCAAAAGTGTCCGATGTGTCCGATAAAGTCGCAGTCACGGTAAAAATCGCAGATCGCCGCCATTACTAGTAAAAAAGAATAATAATAAAAATGCCATAAATCTATCCCCTATTTTGTAGACGCTATAACTTTTGCGCAAACCAATCAATATACGCTTATTACGATTTTGATTACCAAAAATATGTAGAAGAATACATATCGGCCTAAACTGAAAAAAAATTAGCTTTTTTTAAAAAAAAAAATTGGGGATATTTATTATAGCAAAAAGTACAAAATATTGTGTTTTTTTTTCAAAATTCAATAATAAAGTAAAATAATAAATAAATAAAATAAATAATAAAGAATATTGGCATTGTCTTAATATCTCAAGGACTTTTATCTTTTTAATTTGATATTGCGCTGCACTAATTTTGTATTATTGAATGTATTTTTTTAGGTTTGGTGAATTCCTATAGTGTTCAGCTGGCAACCTACATTTTCTAATTATTTTTGCGCTGATTGTTCATAGTTTAATATAATTTTTTTCAAAATTTTCGCTCTTTTTTTTGTTTATAGCGCAAAAAATAAAAACTGCAGAGATGATCAAATACCACCAAAAGAAAGCTCTATTTGTGGGGAAAAAAAGGACGTCAATTTGTCAGTTAAAGCGGCGCCGTGCCGTAATGCAAAAAAATGCTCTGGTCATTGTGCAGCCAAATCTTCCTGGGCTGAAGTGGTTAAAGCTTGTACGAGTTGTCACTCTGCATAGCTCAGTGAGGAGAGCTCTGAGAGCTGATTGGAGGGAAGAGACACACCCCCTTCACGCAGCATACGGGAACAGAGCTGAGGCGGCCAATCACAGGCTGTGTGGTGGAGATCCCTCCCCTGTCACCTTTTTTTCTTCTGGTGTCAGGAAAACTTGTCAGAAATGAATTATGCTGATAGCAGAGGAACCAAGTAGCAGACATAAATGACACGTGGTGCTTTTAATTGAGACAAGTACACGTTATATAAGGATATGCTTTGTTCATATTTCGTGTCTGAGGTCTACAACCACTTTATTGTAAAGTCTACAATTCAAAATAGTTATTTCCTAAAGATACAGGGAAAATTCACTTTAAGTCTCGGTGATTTGGTTTCTCCTGCTTGTGCCAATTTATTCTCTGCACCTGCCTGTCAAACCGGAGCTGGGTACCTGTCTTTTTCAGACTGATTATGTAACGTAATGCTGACAGCTTGTTTATTTGAATGTTATGTAAGAACCTGGCATTGTATATACTACTCCGAGAGTTACTAATGGCGCCCCGGGCGATGCAGGGTGATGTGTTGTAGGTAGTGCAGTTAAGGGAAGCGGAACAGAGAGGGAAATTAGCGAGGGAACAGCGAAGGAGGGGCAGGGGCCTTGAAGATATAATTATTTGTGAATGTGTGTGTATATACAACAGTGAGTGTTTATGTCAGTGTATACTTAGATACAAGGATCCAATGACACCTCGAGCCCCCAGTGTGTATATAACACCGCTGATTGTAGCCTCCAGGGAATGCCTAGTTGTGTAAGTGTATCTATGTGTGTACACACAGCATTATATGTATATCCACACACTGATCCCTTCATGTTTACCCATGAACATTCCTGGAACAAATAAACACAAGGATCAGTCTCATCACAGACCGCGGTCGTCTCCGGCGCGCAGTAGAAATAACGTGCTTTTTTTTTTTTACAGGTATGTGGTTTTGCGCGGTCGGGCCGCCCTGCCGCAGTATATAAGTGGTGGGCGGTCCGGAAGCGGTTAACCACTTCAGCCCCCGAAAGACCAGAGGATTTTTTGCGATACGGCACCGTGTCACTTTAACTGACAATTGCGCGGTCGTGCGAGCGTGTACCCAAACAAAATTGACGTCCTTTTTTCCCCACAAATAGAGCTTTCTTTTGGTGGCATTTCATCATCTCTACGGTTTTTATTTTTTGCGCTATAAACAAAAAAAGAGTGACAATTTTGAAAAAAAAAAAAAAAAAAACACAATATTTTGTACTTTTTGCTATAATAAATATCCCCAATTTTTTTTTAAAAAAAGCTAATTTTTTTCTCAGTTTAGGCCGATATGTATTCTACATATTTTTGGTAATAAAAATCGCAATAAGCGTATATTCATTGGTTTGCGCAAAAGTTATAGCGTCTACAAAATAGGGGATAGATTTATGGCATGTTTATTTATTTATTTATTTTTTACTAGTAATGGTGGCATTCTGCGATTTTTATCGTGACTGCGACATTATGGCGGACACATCGGACACTTTTGACACATTTTTGGGACGATTGATACTTGAGGTGATTGTAGCCGTATTAGTGCAATTGTGACAGAGAAAATTGAGTACTGTCCGTTATACTTTTTTTATTTGCACTGACATATCATTTTTCATGGACGAGCTTTTGGGGTGTGTCCCCTTCTTCAAGGTCCAAGCAGTACTCGTTGAACCTTGAAGAAGGGGACACACCCCGAAAGCTCGTCCATGAAAAATGATATGTTAGTGCAAATAAAAAAAGTATCACGGACAGTACTGACTTTTCTCTGGGACGATTGACAATTATACAGCCATCAGTGCTATAAAATTGCACTGATTACTGTATAAATGTCACTGGCAGGGAAGGGGTTAATACTAGGGGGCGATCAAGGGGTTAAATGTGTTCCCTGACTGTGTGTTCTAACTGAAGGAGGAGGGGACTGACTATAGGAGATGACAGATCGTGTTTCCTAGCTATTAGGAACTCACAATCTGCATCTCCTCTCAGAAGAGAACAGGGATTTGTGTGTTTACACACACACGTCCCTGTTCTGCTTCTCGTGCCCGTGATCGCTAGTGGCTGGCGGTCATCGCGACCGCCGATCACGAGCATCGGCACCCCCCGCAGTGCGGCGTGCATGCGCCTGCTATCCCGCTTAAAAAAGTTGACGTATAGCTACGACGATAGTCCCGACCTGCTGCAGTATAATGACGGCGGCTGGTCGGCAAGTGGTTAAGCCAGATCTCCACAGACGCATATACTTACTTTAGGTTGTAAACCTCAGACATGAAATATTTACAGCGCATATCCCTCTAAGGCTACATTCACACATATGCAAGTTGGATGCTTTTTAAACTGCATCTGATTTGCATGACATGTGAATCAAACCAGCTTCTTATGGAGTCAGTTCCCATATATGCAGTTACGGAGATGTCACCTGGTGGCACTGCCCCTTGTGACGTCAGCGACCCAGCATGCATCGGTCAATGAGGTCACAAGGGGGCAGTTCCATCAGGTAACATCGCTGGGTAGCCCCACCCCTTAGCTGTTTAAGAACTGTCAGATGGTGGAGCAGGCAGACAGTGGGAGCCTTCGGCGTGAGCAGACCTTTTTTTTAATTTTTTTGGGTCAGCGGTGGCAGTGGGACATTGTTTGTTTTTTTAACAAAGGAATTGTCAAAACCCTGTGTCTGTCTCTGTGTTTTCATTTTTGACATTTTTTTTGGTGAATGAGTAGGGAGGCAATAACAGAGGTCAAAATCAGGAAACAAGCCCACTGAAAATTAAGGATCGTTTCACACTGCTGCACTGCAGTTTGGCCGCAGCACGGGTGTGCTGGAGGTGGGATCTCAGCAGGAAAGGCCCATGTGTGTGCTAAGGATAAGATCTCACAAGGGAAAGGCCAATGTCTGCTGGAGGTGGGATTTAAATTGGTAAAGGCCAATGTGTGTGTGCTGAGGGTGGGATCTCAATGGGGAAAGGCTAATGTGTGCTGGAGGTGAGATCTCAGCGGGAAAGTCCCATGTATGTGCTAAGGATAAGATCTCACAAGGGGAAGGCCAATTTCTGCTGGAGGTGGGATATCAGTGGGAAAGGCCAATGTGGGTGGGGGCAGAGGGTGAGATTTAACCTGGGAAATGCCAATGTGTGTGTGCTGTGGGAGAGATCTCAATGGGGAAAGTCTAATGTGTGTGTGTGTGCTGAGGGTTGGATTTCACTGAAGAGGGACAATTTGTGCTGGAGGTGGGATTTCAGGGGAAAGGCCAATGTGTGTGTGCTAAGGGTGGGATCTCACTGGGGAAAGGCCAATGTGTGTGTGCTGAGAGTGGGATCTCACTGGAGAAGGACAATTTGTGCTGGAGGTGGGATTTCAGGGGAAAGGCCAATGTGTGTGTGCTAAGGGTGGGATCTCACTGGGGAAAGGCCAATGTGTGTGTGCTGAGAGTGGGATCTCACTGGAGAAGGGCAATTTGTGCTGGAGGTGGAACTTTAGGGGGGAAAGCCAATGAGTGTGTGTTAGGAGTGGGATCAAACTTGGGAAAAGCCAATGTGTGCTGGAGGTGGGATCTCAGCAGCAAAGGCCAATGTGTGTGTTCTAAGGGTAGGATCTTACTGGGGAAAGGCCAATGTGTGCTGGAGGTGGGATTTCAGAGAGAAAGGCCAATGTGTGTTTGCTAAGGGTAGGGCTTCACTGGGGAAAGGCCAATGTATGCTGGAGGTGGGATCTCTGCAGGAAAGGCCAATGTGTGTGTGTGTGTGCTGAGGGTGGGATTTTCCTTTGGGAAAGGCCAATGTGTGCATGCTGAGGGTGGAATCTCACTGTGTGCTTCAACATGTTAACATATATGCAGGTGCAGGAGTGCATGTAAATCACGCGCATTCCTGCAGTCGCCCAGTAAACGTGGTGCTGCACAGAAAATGCATAGGGGTGCCAATAACTTCTAATGGCACCGCCATGCACTGATTTCCATGCAGCCACATTGTAAAAAAGGTGCAGGGACCTTTTCCCTGCAGAAAATGCAAACACATCAGCCCAAATGAATGGGCTGATGTGCCCACGCACCAGCAGCATGCAGAGCTGCATACATTTCAGCCGGCTCTAAAACAGAACTGCAGCCAAAATAACAATAAATATAGGCCATTAAAAGTTAAAATATCAAAACCAGCTTTAGCTGCAATAGTCACCTTCAAACCAGAGATTTCGTCCTGCATTCCTTTTTTACTGCTAATAGTTGTCCTCCGTCTTACGGCCACCATCGCAAGAGACTGATACCAGGTCAAAGTCAGGTATTTACACTGCTTGCATTTAAAAAAATACATTTAATGATGTCTTATTGATTAAAAAACTGAATTAAAGAATATCCAAAGCCAAAACTTTTGTTTTTCATTTTGGATAGTGTAGGGAAGGGTTTAAACAGCTTTTTGCCATCTGCATCTCATTAGGGAGATTACTCTACACTTCTTATCCTGTAGACTCAACAGGAAATCTGAGAATATCTTTCCAATGTGAGGGAAATCCCCTCTAAAGCCTTGTACACACGGTACGATTGTTGGCAGGGGATTGTCTGTTGACAGACTGTTGTCCTAAAATCTTACCATCAGTACGCTCCTTTTGACAATTGTTGTTCAACAAATGTTGGATGACAGGCTAGTAAATTTTCAGCGGACAACGGCTTGACGTCAGATTTTCGTATGGTCAGTACACAAATCCGTCACACAAAAGTCAAAAGTACAAACACGCATGCTCGGAATCAATCAAACACGAAATTAGCAGAAGGGGCCCAAAGGGTGGCGCTCAAGAGCTGAAATTCCTCGTAGTACGTCACTATGTTCGTGTTTGTGGCACGACAATTTTGTACCGTTAGTATGCAAGACAAGATCCTGGCACACGCCCTTTTGACAAAAATCAGACGCTCGGTTGGCCAACAATCGAACCGTGTGTACGAGGCTTTAGACAGCTGTCACATGAACAAGTTTTCCCAATGGAAGCTTTCTCCACTACATAGTTACATAGTAGGTGAGGTCAAAAAAAGACACAAGTCCATCCAGTCCAACCTATGTGTGTGATTATATATCAGTATTACATTACATATCCCTGTATGTTGCAGTCGTTTAGGTGCTTATCTAATAGTTTCTTGAAACTATCGATGCCCCCCGCTGAGACCACCGCCTGTGGAAGGGAATTCCACATCCTTGCCGCTCTTACAGTAAAGAACCCTCTACGTAGTTTAAGGTTAAACCTATTTTCTTCTAATTTTAATGAGTGGCCACGTGTCTTGTTAAACTCCCTTCTGCGAAAAGGTTTTATCCCTATTGTGGGGTCACCAGTACGGTATTTGTAAATTTAAATCATATCCCCTCTCAAGCGTCTCTTCTCCAGAGAGAATAAGTTCAGTGCTTGCAACCTTTGCTCATAACTAATATCCTCCAGACCCTTTATTAGTTTCGTTGCCCTTCTTTGTACTCGCTCCATTTCCAGTACATCCTTCCTGAGGACTGGTGCCCAGAACTGGACAGCATACTCTAGGTGCAGCCGGACCAGAGTTCTGTAGAGCGGGAGAATTATCATTTTATCTCTGAAATTAATCCCCTTTTTAATGCCAGCCACTATTTCTGTTCTGGTGGCAACTGTAAAGTTGAATTTATCCTCACTTTCATTCCCTGTGACACTGGTGATTGAGACAAGTAAAGGGAAAAAATGTCACCAATGGGGCACAGACAGCAATAAAAACCCGACGGTTGTTCTATTTTCTCACCACTATCCAAATCTTAAAAAAGAAACATTTCTCGTTATCCTTTAATTTTTGTATTTTATATTTGCTTAGAGTTAAATTTTTAACTTGCCAGTGGTTTTCTGCTATCCACTCCACCACTGGGTAGTGCTGAAAGGCTTTCTATAGTAGGAACCACTACAAGGCCAAACAGACCCCCCACCATCACTCGCCCAAGAAACAACATTCAGGTGTGGCAACTGACTGAAAATTGGGAGGTTTGGGAGAGTGTCATGTGTGCATCATATCCAGATTTTTACTGTTTTGGAAGCAGGGCAGCATTAACAATAGAGCAGACACCTAAGGGTGCTTACTACGCAGTTACGTGAACCTATAGAGAGTGCAAGTTTACTGTAAATGCAGCTGGGGGGAAGATATACCGAAGCATAAAAATAAATGTTCATCTATTTTCTACACATACATAGAAAGTTGAAAAAAAAAATTGTGAGACATTTTGTTGAAATAGGTTCACTTCATATGCAGTCAGCTATTCTTATGGGTGTTTGCGTAATGCAGTCGTGCTCTTTTATGGTCAGCATGTGTGAAAGACGGGAAGAAGTAAAGTTTTACTCCCTATTAAAACTTCTTACTGCCATTTAACATGTTTTCTGCGAGCTGCAGAATGCAAACCATGATCAGGGAGCTTTCCATATAAGCCGAACCTGAGATTCTTTGCAATACGAGGTCAGTTTCACTGGATCTATGGGTAAAGAGGAATATATCAAAAGGGTCTTCACAGTGACTATAGGAGGAAATGGCTGCAAACTTGGTGTAGATTAGTGAGTCACTAAGTAGCGAAAAGGATGAGGATGACGATCCTATTCTGTGTCCTATTTATCCTGACATCTTTGTTGTTTGCCGCCCCCCCCCCCAAAAAAAAGACACCAGCCGCCACTGGTCACCATTGTATGCTGTGTAGAGGTTGGCGAGAGGAACCACTGAGCACATGGGGCAACCCAAGATTTCGACTCTACTGAAAGTGTTGGTTTTGCAGAGACTTTAGGGGATAAAGAGGTAAGTATTTTGTTTTTTCTTTGTAGGGGCAGCTTTTATCATGTGACACAATGCTTGCAGATCCTGACCTGTTATTAGAGAAAGCTGTATCAGTCAGCAGTATCAAACACACAAAGCAAACCTATGAGTGTTGGTAAAAGCAATGGAAAGCAGTAGCAAGTCTACAGAAGCTTCTTCACCATCTATGCTCATGCAAAAATAAATAAACAAATAAAAGGGAAACAATTTAGTTCGAACTGGACTTTTACTCTCCATCCCCACCTACAACATATAATGGTGGGATAGAATTTTAATCTACAAAAATATAATTTTTTAAATGACCAAAAATACATAGAGCTCATCAAGGTATACAGTGATCCAAATGAAGGGCAGACATAAGCACACATTTAACTAGTATAATCACCACTAGGTTTCATCCTTTTAGCAGATACAGTGCATTGAAAAAGTATTCATGCCCCTTGACATTTTCCACATTTTGTCATGTTACAACCAAAAATGTAAATGTATTTTATTGGGATTTTATGAGATAGACCAACACAAAGTGGCACATAATTGTGAAGTGGAAGGAAATAGATAAATGGTTTTCAATTTATTTTTACAAATAAATATCTGAAAAGTGTGGCATGCATTTGTATTCAGCCCCCTTTACTCTGATACGCTTAACTAAACTCTAGTTGAACCAATTGCCTTCAGAAGTCACCTAATTAGTAAATAGAGTCCACCTGTGTGTAATTTAATCTCAGAATACATACAGCTGTTCTGTGAAGCCCTCAGAGGTTTGTTAGAAAACCTTAGTGAACAAACAGCATCATGAAGGCCAAGGAACACACCAGACAGGTCATGGATTAAATTGTGGAGAAAGCAGGGTTAGGTTAAAAAAAACAAACAACAAAGCTTTGAACATCTCTCGGAGCACTGTTCAATCCATCATCCGAAAATGGAAAGAGTATGACCCAACTGCAAACCTACCAAGACATGGCCGTCCACCTAAACTGACAGGAAAGAATTAATCAGAGAAGCAGCCAAGAGGCCCATGGTAACTCTGGAGGAGCTGCAAAGATCCACAGCTCAAGTAGGAGAATCTGTCCACAGGACAACTATTAGTTGTGCACTCCACAAATATGGCCTTTATGGAAGCGTGGCAAGAAGAAATCTATTGTTGAAAGGAAGCCATAAGAAGTCCTGTTTGCAGTTTGCGAAAAGCCATGTGGGGAGACACAGCAAACGTGGAAGAAGGTGCTCTGGTCAGATGAGACCAAAATGTAAATTTTTGGCCTAAAAGCAAAACAGTATGTGTGGCGAAAAACTAACTGTCACGGAACGTCCCCCGCCCCGCTTGAGTGCTTCCGTCAGTATACCACTTCCTCCCAGTCTGACTCTAGATATCAGATATTCCAACCGCTCACAAAGCACAAAACAGGACGAGACTTGTTTCACTGCTAACATGGACTGTTTTATTAGAATCAAAATTACAAGACTTTATATGCCGTTAGAGGAGGTTCCCCCCTCCTGCTCATATTACTCTAACAATACAACTGTAATCTAATTAACATGAGCTAGTTTACTAAATCATTTACCCAGACTAGGTGACTACGTCTCCTAGCTCATTGACTATTCAATTCACATTACCATAAACATCAACACAGGGTTAATTAGAACAAACAAGAATGTGTGGAATACCCTTAGAACCTGTGGTAAGCCAGACTAGACTCATTTACAATAAACACATTATAGCAGACATCAGACAGGTGAATGGAGTTGATATTAGCATCTCCTCACAGTATGTGTGCCAACAGCATGACTCAGTCACTATTGCTAATATGGCAAACACAGGGTCCCCAGAGTCTGTGTCTCCTGGGGGACAAGGACCCGAAGCCAATGTAACAACACCTCAAGGGTACCCCAAATGCCAGGGCCCATAATCTGTAGGCAAGAGGCTCACATTCAGTCCTCTCCAAAAGCCTCTGTCCCGGCTAGGTCTGTCAAATTTCTCCCCTTTCAGCAGGAGACTAACACAGGAGGAGACCCCAGACGGGTTGACTCCGAAGTTAGTCAGTAGTTCCAGTCCCCCAATGTCTGTATCCACACAGTACCCCAAACAAATTGCTCCAAACCGAGTATTACTCACCCAGCCAACCTCTTCCTCTCTCAGAGAACATGAGCATCACTGGGGACAGGCCTGGACTGGCCCTTCTCCCTGGAGTCTTTTCAGCCCCTGGAGAGAAGACAGGGTGACTGGGCTCACTCCGTCATGCTGTTGGGGATCTGGGCCAACTGCCCACCATCCCTGGGGTAGATAGGTGGAGAGTGACGTCCCATCCACTTTTACAGGAAATCCATCGTTTGTTAGTGGAGGGCAGAGGCCAGCAGCGCTCTGTTCCATTGGCAGCAGTTCAGCTGGGCGTAGGAGCTTCCCTACATCATCTGCTCCAGCTAACTGTTGGGGAGAGAGGCCGACTGCCCCAGCTCCCTGGAACTCCGCAGTTGTTGCCGGTGCTGGGCAGAGGTTGGTAGCACTCTGCCTGCTTGCCAGCACTTCTGCTGGTTTTCTGTTAGTGGAGACCACAGGCCCATCCACTGACACCAGATCAAGCTGCAGTTGTGAGGTGATGACTGCATTCTCTCCCTGGATCCTGATCTTCAGCTCGTGATAGACTGCCACCTCCTCACCCTGGGCCTCCATAATTGCTGCAGGTGTGGGGCAGAGGTCTTGGACCCTCTGTCCGGTTGCCAGAACTTCTGCTGGGGGTTTGCTAGGTGGTTCCTCCTCTACAGAAACGTCTATTAAATCCCCAGTCTCTGGAATTGCTAAAAGTGTAGGACAGAGGTCTTGGACCCTCTGTTCAGTTGCCAGATCTTCAGCTGGAGAAGTTTGTTGTAACTCTATAGATGCTGCTGGCAGAAAATCACATGTCCCTGTCAGTGTTGTGGGAGAAAGGCCCACTACCTCTTCTCTCAAGAAGGCCAAAGCCACTGTTGGTGCTGGGCAGAGGTTAGCAGAGCTCTGCCCTGTTGTCAGCACTTCAGGTTTGGGGATGGCAATCTCCAGAGTTTCCATTGCCGATTCTCTGGCATGCTGCTGAACGTGTTCTAGCAGTTTCCTATATGCCCTTTCCAGATGCTGTTCGTTCCTTAGCAAATGGTCCAGATCAGGTTTAAGCTCTGAGACCCCTGCAAGACCGAGCATAGCCTCTCTATATTCTTGCAGGTCCTCAAGGGTATGTTCCCCTTCATCGCCAAACACAAAACGATCTGTAAGGCTCTCCCACAGCAATCCAGGGCCTCCAAAGTCAAATACCTCTGGAGAGCATTCTGTTGTCTCCCCTAAATATCCCTGCTCTGTGTGCCATTGCAGAGCCCGATAATGATTGTCCAGCTCTATCTCCTGCTGGACCAGCCTGTCCAACTCAGTCACCCATTGCTCCTTGGGCTGCTCTCCCAGGAATGCCATCTGCAATGCCCGTTGGTCACTGGCCCGTTTCTCTTGGTTTGGAAAGCACTTGCCCTGTTTTATACCAGCGAGCTGGAGGGCTCCAAACCAGATCTCCACCCGAATTTGCTGCCTGAGCTCCAGGTATTCATCCTCAGACACAGTCCTGGTGTATGCTGAAAGGACGATCCGCAGCAGCCCCGGGAACTCTGATGCCAGATCCATATTTCCGCTGGGGTGATCGAAGTCTGCTATCCTGATCTTGGATCCAGGTGGAGGTTTGGATGTCCCAGACTGCAGGAATCTTCCCGCTGCTTGCCACCAATGTCACGGAACGTCCCCCACTCCGCTTGAGTGCTTCCGTCAGTATACCACTTCCTCCCAGTCTGACTCTAGATATCAGATATTCCAACTGCTCACAAAGCACAAAACAAGACGAGACTTGTTTCACTGCTATAATGGACTGTTTTATTAGAATCAAAATTACAAGACTTTATATGCCGTTAGAGGAGGTTCCCCCCTCCTGCTCATATTACTCTAACAATACAACTGTAACCTAATTAACATGAGCTAGTTTACTAAATCATTTACCCAGACTAGGTAACTATGTCTCCTAGCTCATTGACTATTCAATACACATTACCATAAACATCAACACAGGGTTAATTAGAACAAACAACAATGTATGGAATACTCTTAGAACCTGTGGTAAGCCAGACTAGACTCATTTACAATAAACACATTATAGCAGACATCAGACAGGTGAGTGGAGTTGATATTAGCATCTCCTCGCAGTATGTGTCCCAACAGTATGACTCAGTCACTATTGCTAATATGGCAAATACAGGGTCCCCAGAGTCTGTGTGTCCCGGGGGAGAAGGATCCGAAGCCAAAGTAACAACACCTCAAGGGTACCCCAAATGCCAGGGCCCATAATCTGTAGGCAAGAGGCTCACATTCAGTCCTCTCCAAAAGCCTCTGTCCCGGCTAGGTCTGTCACACTAACACTGCACATCATCCTGAACACATCATCCCCACCGTGAAACATGGTGGTGGCATCATCATGTTGTGGGGATGCTTTTCTTCAGCAGGAACAGGGAAGCTGGTCAGAATTGATGGGAAGATGGATGGAGCCAAATATAGAGCAATCTTAGAAGAAAAGCTGTTATGCCGTGTACACACAGGAGGACTTTTCGGCATCAAAGATCTGACGGTCTTTCCGACAGACTTTCGATGGACTTTTGACAGACTTCCGACGGACTTTCGAACGAACGGATTTGCCTACACATGATCACACCAAAGTGGGACGGATTCGTACCTGATGACGTACGACCGGAGTAAAATAAGGAAGTTGATAGCCAGTAGCCAATAGCTGCCCTAGCATCGGTTTTCGTCCGTCGGACTAGCATACAGACGAGCGGATTTTTCGACCGGACTCGAAACCGTCGGAAAGATTTGAAACATGTTCCAAATCTAAAGTCTGTCTGATTTTTGACCGAAAAAGTCCGCTGCAGGTTCGATGAAGCCCACACACGGTCGGATTGTCCGACAGATTCGTCCCGTCGGACCAGTCTGCTTGAAAAGTCCGCCCGTGTGTACACGGCATTAGATTCTGCAAAAGACTTGAGACTGGGACGCAGGCTCACCTTCCAGCAGAACAACGACCCTAACCAAACAACCAGAGCTACAATGGAATGGTTTACTTTAGATCAAAGCATATTCATGTGTTAGAATGGCCCAGTCAAAGTCCAGACCTAAATCCAATTGAGAATCTGTGGCAAGACTTGAATAGCTGTTCACAGACGCTTTCCATCCAATCTGACAGAGCTTGAGCTATTTTGCAAAGAAGAATGGGCAAACATTTTTCTAGATGTGTAAAGCTGGTAGAGACATACACAAAAAACTTGCAGCTGTAATTGCAGTGAAAGGTGGTACCTCACTTTGTGTTGGTCTATCATATAAAATCCCAATAAAATACATTTACATTTTTGGTTGTAACATGACAAAATGTGGAAAATTTCAAGGGATATGAATACTTTTTCCAGGAACTGTATATACCTTCTCTGTTCTGAAGACCTTTCTGTCTTCTTCACCATGTGCTTTCCCAAATGGATTTCTGAATGGGTGGTTAAACCCTCAATATTATAACCGCCCGATCAAACTCAATGTAACAATGGGAAAAGCTGCAACTTCTGAATCCCTTTAGAGGTAGCATGAACCTTAGGAAATATCTTACCAAAAATAAAACGTAAAACTCTCTTTGAAAGTGATGCCTTAATGCTAGGTTCACACTAGTGCGATTTTATCCAATTTTCAGTGCTATAATGTACTTGGTTGCATTTTTTCATGCATTTGTGATATGTTTCTTATATTATACTACTGTGTCCCAGCAGGGAAGAGTGATTGGTTGTTAAGGAGCTGGCAACTGCACCTGCCGCTGCCGCCACCTGGCAGCTTCACTTCCCTCGCTGCTTAAATAAACAAAGGCGCAGGGTCAATGATGTCACAAAGCAGCGGGGCCACCCGGTAACAGCATTGACCGTAAATGGACATATCCATATACGGTCAACTCTGTCACCAGGTGGCCCAGACACCATCGGGCCAGGGTTGTGGGGAAGAGGCTCTTGTCCTCATCAACATGGGGACAATGTGCTTTGCCAGGGCCCACTGCCCCCCCCCCCGGCAAAGGGCGTTTGGCCTGGTATGTTTCGGGGGGGGGGGAGCACGGCCTGCTAAACTGCATGTTTGGATGAGGGTCTCTTATGGATTTTGGGAGGGGCTCATACCATTTTTTTTTTGGGGGCAAGGGGTCCTCCTTAAAATCCATACCGGACCCCAAGGGCCTGGTGTGGATTGTGAGGGGATCCCCACGCTGTTTTTTTACTGACAGCTATTTTGTTTACATTCTGCTGTCAGCCAGGAACCCCCCCAGCTGACAGCAGAAATGATTCACTGGTTATCAGGATGCCCGCAGGTGCCAGATCCTTAACAACCAATGATTCATTCCTGCTGTCAGAACAGGGATGAGTGAGTTGTTGTTAGGAAGCTGGTGGGTTTTATCGCAGGAAAAATGCACCAGAAAATGCATGCACATGTGTTTTTGGTGTGTCTCCAATAAAGTCTATAGGGCAAAATCATGCTACATCGCACCAAAGTAGCACAGGTGCCTTCTCAAAGTCAAAGTCACATCGCAGTTGTATCGCATTGATGTGAACAGGCACCATTGAAATCAATGTGATTTCCATTCTCATGTGATTCCGTGCGACTCAAGTCGAATCTGAAATCGCACTGGTGTCAACCATGCTTTGCATCTCAGCAGACTTCTGCAGAAGCACCAGGCCATTCACACAAAGAAAATGAGATTTGTAGATAGTGTTCTGTATACCAATGGTGTATGTAACACCTTCAGATTTCCATATTTAAGGAAGGGACAATGATTAAATTTTTTTTTTAACACTGTCTGTAGATTTAAATGAAAGAGAAACTGTTATGTTATATCAATGTTTTAATCAAAGTTCTCCATTAAAATTCAAGGTTTCAGAGAGCATCAAATAACACATTACCAAGCTCAACCCTGTCATGGTATTCCAAAGGCTTCAGACAGTATTTCTTTCATCTGTAAAAAGATTTATATTCTAGTAGAAAATTCAGTTAGTAGTGCACTCTAGTCCTAGCTACCATAGCTACCATGAATTGGCCAAATTTCGATCCATCTATAGCAGGAGCGGCTGGTACATAAGGGGTCCAGGGGCGCCGCTCCCCTAGTTTGCATGCGGGGATGCATGCGTAGTGCCAGACTCTTAGGTTCAGACTCTTAGGTTTCTATGAGTTGTTTTTTTTTTTTTCAAGCCACATGATTAGAGCCTGAGGCTCTAATTGGCTTGAAAAAGGTTGCGCTTTGGGCGCAAAACCCACCCACTTGTGACACTAGCGAATTAATATTCGCTATTGTCTTCCGGCTTCTCCTCCAGGCCAATCAATACAGGAGGCGGATTGTGTTGGCCAGAAGGAGAAGCCGAGGAAGTAACAGAGGAGCTGAATGTGGGGGGACCGTGGAGGGGCTGAGTGTGGGGGGACCGTGGAGGGGTGAGTGCGGGGTGATCGTGGAGGGGTTTTGTTTGCTGTCCCCCCCCCAAAAAAGGTTAGCACCAGCCGCCACTGATCTATAGCCATTCCTGTTTTAGAGAAGTCGATCTACTGATCAACTCCTCTCGAAGAGGACTTTTCAATCCATCAGTGATTGCAGCCAATCGGCTGTCGTGCTGATCAATATATTCTGACAGCAGAGAAGTCCCACTGTCAGAATACCGTAGCACAGTGGGGGGGGGGGGGGGATTGATTTATCCACCTCGAATGTGTGGATGGGGGAATGCATTGGGTGTCTTTTACACACCAAAAATATATGGTTAGGTTAACTGGATCTGGACCATACTGTCCCAAAAGGAACTGTCAAAAATACAAAAAGCAGCAAGGGCACTACAAAGGTTTAGACTCAGAACCTCTGCTAGTAGGTTCTGAGTCCAAACGCCACAACTGCCCATGTGGTTTTTTTTTTCCTTCTATTTATCACTTATGTTGAACTGAGTGCTGCCACTTTACAGTTTATCTCCCATACTTGGCAGAAGAAGATTTAGTACTCACCCAACGAAAGCTTTGTTCCTATTCTTCTATGCATTTCACATTTGCCCAATAATCTATTCTTGACGGGTGTAGTTCTGTGGTCTTCGGAAACTTTGCAGTGGGGTCCCCCCCCCCAAACTACAAAGGTTAAATACGCATTATTTCTATGAATATTGAAAGAGGCTGTATTATTTATCATACTCCTTCTCTGATCGGCCTCACCGATGTCCTCGTGTCCATGTCACTCTGTCCTGTGGACAATTCCTCTGGGTCATCACATACAATGCAGGGCTATCAACTCTGCATTGGAGCGCCCTAGAGAGCTGGCAGCGCTCGACTTGTTGCATGTATGCAGGAAGAAGGTAGGTATTCCTCTTATCCATGTACTCCCTAGACTTAAATCATAACTAAAGGCAAAACTCTTTTTTTAGTTTTGGATGGAGTGGAGAAGAGTTAGAACACCTGTCAGATTTTATAGCTGTCTGTACACCTGTTAAAAGAGAAGTCCGGGATTTTTTTTTTTTTTAGGAATCATACTTACCTAGGTGGATGCAGCATCGGTCCAATCTGTCCCTCGACGCCTCTACACTGAGAACCGAGCGATTGAACACCACCGATCACTTGGTTTTCAGAGCTCCCCGAGCAGAGAGCTGTAGACTGTCACAGCTCTCTGCTCTGCTCTATCCTCGCTCTTTGGAGTGCTGGGCTGTAGAGGAGACGGGGGCAGTCAGCTCAGGCTCTCAGTGGCTCGCTGAGAGGCTGAGCGGGGTGTCAGTCCAGGGATCTGGCAGATCCCGACTCAGTGGTCATGATGACGCGGAGAGAGAACTTTAGCCAGCTCTCTGCTGAAAACGGGTCACAGGAGTGCAAAACGAACTGCACTCCTGTGATCCATAGGAGAAGTACAGCTAAACGAGCCTAGGCTGGACTTCTCCTTTAACCACTTGCCAACCAGCCGCTGTCATTATACTGTGGCAGGCTGGCATGGCTGTGCGAATCACCGTAGGTGTACGTTGGCTGCTTTAAGAGCGATAGGGGGCGCACCACGGGCGACCCGCAATCGCTCTTTAGAGAGCTAGAATGGGGATCTGTCAATGTAAACAGACAGATCCCCGTTCTGACGGGAGTAGAGAGAGATCTGCTGTTCTTAGTGATCAGGAACAGTGATCTCTCTCCTCCTCTAGTAAGTCCCCTCCACCCACAGTTATAAACACCTCCCTAGGGAACACCTAACCCCTTGATCGCCCCCTAGTGTTAACCCCTTTCCTGTCAGTGTCATTTATACAGTAATCAGTGGCCATTTTTAGCTCTGATCGCTGTATAAATGTCACTGGTCCCAAAAATGTGTCAAAAGTGTCCGAATGTCGTAGTCCCGCTTAAAATCGCTGATCGCTGCAATTACTAGTAAAAAATAAATAAATAATAAAAATGATATCAATCTATCCCCTATTTTGTAGAAGCTATAACTTTTGCGCAAACCAATCAATATATGCATACGCTTTTTTAACAAAAATATGTAGAAGAATACATATTGGCCTAAACTGATGAAGAAATTTTTTTAAAAAAATTTTTGGATATTTAATATAGCAACAAGTAAAAAATATTGTTATTTTCTTCAAAATTGTCGCTCTTTTTTTGTTTATAGCGCAAATGGTAAAAACTGCAGAGGTGATCAAATACCACCAAAAGCAAACTCTATTTGTGGGAAAAAAAGGACACACATTTTGTTTGGGTACAACGTCGCACGACTGCGCAATTGTCAGTTACAGCGACGCAGTGCCATATCGCAAAAAATGGCCTGGTCATTAAGGGGGTAAAGGGGGCTGAAGTAGTTAAGGAGATTCACCATCTCTGTTTGTCCTGTTTACCATTTTCATTGAAAGTGAAAGTAAAAGAAAATCCAAAATTTGGGGTTCTCCCCAGAAAAGTAATAGAGGGGAAATGTTCCAATAAGGACACTAGTTCTAGTGACCTGGGGGTCCCCAAGAAATTCCCTTAATTTGCAGGGACATCTTCTCACTTCTTGTTTGGCTATGGGACAGGAAGTGAAGGGAAATCTCCGAAATGGGAAGCAGATGGTGAAAAAAAAATGTGACAGGGGTTATAACCCTCCCTTACTCTTAACAAAATAAAAAAAAGGTTTTCCTATAGTTCTACTTTAACAAGAATTTAACCCTTGCAGTGTTTGTGGGGGGGCCCACTATAAGGTATTTTTGCCAACTATTTGCAATAATGAAAAATGGGGAAGGTATTTATATTTAAATTAGCATAGTAAATAAAGAATTAGATAGCACAAAACTCACCTCATCCTTGTTGCCTTCTGATTCCCAAACTTTGGCATGCCCAGTTGTACATCTACTATAACAGTCAATATGGCCGCTGCAAGCCCCCACCCCCAATATGGAGGCTGGGATGCTACAAAGCAAGATGTTGCCAGATTTTATACCTGGCCTCAGGGCACTACAGATAAAATTACGTGACAAGAAAGCGTGTGACAGAATTGTGTTGGAGGAGGGGGGAAAAAAAGCTTTTGAGGGAAAAGAGGGGGAAAAAAGAAAAACGTGAGGAAGAAATGGAGTGAAACAGGCGGCGAGGGGGGGGGACGCTAGAGGAGGGGGGAGGATGGAAAGAGGGACAGAGCCAAGTTGGAGAGGTCCGTGAAGAGAGACAGACAGGGAGTGCTGCCTTTAATCACACAAAGTTTACACAGTGTGTAGAAAACGAGACCGCTGCCATGTCTCATATTATAACCAGGTTCTCTCGCAGCCAAAACAGAGCCGCCCCTCGTCTTCCACCTCCCTTCCGTCTATTTCATTTTTCAATCATCCTCCATTTATACTTCCCACATCTCCCTCTTTTTCCTTAAAGCGGGAAGCTTTATCACGCCTCTCCTTCCACCATCTTTCCTCCATGTTTTTTTTTTCTTACTTCAGACTCCCATTTTGCTCTTGGACATCTGTCTGTCTATTTTTTTTTTTTTCTCACCCTCTCTTGGCTCAGTGGGACGGAAGCGGTCCCATTTTAGA
Organism: Lithobates septentrionalis; assembly: GCA_037952835.1. Lineage (NCBI taxonomy): Eukaryota > Metazoa > Chordata > Amphibia > Anura > Ranidae > Lithobates > Lithobates septentrionalis. The sequence goes on along the minus strand of JBBDGP010001647.1, from coordinate 319,792 downwards.
CCGCACTGAGCCAAACATCTTGAGAAGAGTGAGAAGCGTGGAGACGAGAGGGTCTTATAAAGCGTATGTATACTGATCTGCACCTGTGTTTATGTGTACACACCACAGTGAGGACGTGTAGGCAGCAGGGTTTATGTGGACATGGCTCCGCCCATCCCTTTATACGACCGGCCCGCGTATTTCCTGGTATTTTCCAATAAAACCCTTCCACGTATAAAGCTCTCTCTCTCTCTAATTCTCCAAATAGCTTTACCATATATAATCCCATGTAGTGCTTTAAAATGTTTAACTGTATCTAGCCTATCCTTATTAACACCAGTGCTTTTCCTTTACTGTTAATGAATTGCCACCCAAGCTGAAAAGCCGTTCCAGGCGTCCACCTCTCTTTATGTAAGCAGACACCCTTCCAGCCAGGGGCATATTAATAATAAGACAATGGGCAGGTGCCTAAAGCTGGCCATACACCTCACAATCTGATTGAACAAACTTCTTTAGATCTACCAACAATTTACAGTTGTGCTCATAAGTTTACATACCCTGGCAGAATTTATGATTTCTTGGCCATTTTTTTAGAGAATATGAATGATAACACAAAAACATTTCTTTCATTCATGGTTAGTGTTTGGCTGAAGCCATTTATTATCAATCAACTGTTTCAAATCAACTCTTTTTAAAAAAATAATCGCAACAGAAACTACTCAAATGACCCTGATCAAAAGTTTACATACCCTGGTGATTTTGGCCTGATAACATGCACACAAGTCGACACAAAGGGGTTTGAATGGCTATTAAAAGGTAACCATCCTCACCTGTGATCTGCTTGTAATTAGTGTGTGTGTATAAAAGGTCAAGGTGTACTCCTGACAGACTCTTGCATCTTTCATCCAGTGCTGCACTGACGTTTCTGGATTCTGAGTCATGGGGAAAGCATATACGCGTATAAAACAGGAAAGGGATACAAAAAGATATCCAAGGAATTGAGAATGCCAATCAGCAGTGTTCAAACTCTAATCAAGAAGTGGAAAATGAGGGGTTCTGTTGAAACCAAACCACAGTCAGCTAGACCAACTAAAATTTCAGCCACAACTGCCAGGAAAATTGTTCAGGATGCAAAGAAAAACCCACAAATAACTTCAGGTGAGATACAGGACTCTCTGAAAACATATGGTGTGGCTGTTTCAAGATGCACAATAAGGAGACACTTGAAGAAAGATGTGCTGCATGGTCGAGTCGCCAGAAGAACGCCATTACTACGCAAATGCCACAAAGTATCCCACTTACAATACGCCAAACAGCACAGAGAGAAGTCTCAAACCTTCTGGCACAAAGTCATTTGGGGTGATGAGACCAAAATTGAGCTTTTTGGGCACAACCATAAACGATACATTTGCAGAGAAGTTAACAAGGTCTATGATGAAAGGTACGAAGGTGGATCACTGATGTTTTGGGGATGTGTGAGCTACAAAGGCACAGGAAATTTGGTCAAAATTGTTGGCAAGATGAATGCAGTATGTTATCAAAAAATACTGGAGGAACATTTGCATTCATCAGCCATGAAGCTGCGCATGGGACGTACTTGAACATTCCAACATGACAATGATCCAAAACACAAGGCCATGTCGACCTGTCATTGGCTACAGCAGAATAAAGTGAAGGTTCTGGAGTGGTCATCTCAGTCTCCTGACCTCAATATCATTGAGCCACTCAGGGGAGATCTCAAACGTGCAGCCCAAGAATTTACAGGAACTGGAGGCTTTTTGCCAAGAGGAATGGGCAGCTTTACCATCTGAGAAGATAAAGAGCCTCATCCACAAATACCACAAAATACTTCAAGCTGTCATTGATGTTAAAGGGGGCAATACACGGTATTAAGAACTGGGGTGTGTAAACTTTTGATCAGGGTCATTTGGGTAGTTTTTGTTGCCATGATGATTTAAAAAGAGTAAACACAGTTGATTGATAATAAATGGCTTCAGCCAAACACTAACCATGAGTGAAAGAAAAGTTTTTGTGTTATCATCCATATTCTCTGAAAAGTGGCCAAGAACTCACAAATTCTGCCAGGGTATGTAAACTTATGAGCACAACTGTATGTAGTATGAGAGTCTTCCCAACCATATTCTAAATGAGAGAATTGTTTAAAGTGGTTGTAAACCCTCACATATACCCAGTGATGTGACTGGCCTCCGGTGATACACAGAGATGAAACAAATCCTCCTACATCAATTATACCTGTTTATCTACAGTCCTCTTTCCTCTACATTAATTCTAAGTGCAGAATTTACACGGATCTCTCAGCTCTGAAAAGAAAGGGGTAGAGAACTGACGTTACATCAGTGTAGATAGCTGATTGGATGGAAGGGACACACCCCCTTTACACAGCACACAGGAACAGAGCTGAGGCTGTCAATCATCTAGAGGTCCCTCCCCTGTCACCACTTTTCACTTGGAGTCAGGAAAACTTATCAGAAGTTGACTCATGCTTATAGCGGAGGAATGAGGCAGCGGACAGAAATGATACTTAGGATTGAGACAAGCACACACTATAGAGCAGTGATGGCGAACCTTGGCACCCCAGATGTTTTGGAACTACATTTGCCATCATGCTCAACTACACTGCTGAGTGCCAGAGCATCATGGGAAGTAGTTCCAAAACATCTGGGGTGCCAAGGTTCGCCATAATTACTATAGAAAGATCCATCCAAAAGGGGAAGCTCCGCTTGTTTGCCCCCCCCCCCCCCCCCCATCTGCTGCTGCTTTGGCACCTTTCATGGGGAGCTGATATCTGTCAAAACCAGGTACCCTCTCCCACTTCCACATTAGATCGCCGCAATCTATGCCATTTCCGCCCCTCCCCTCTCCTTTCCCTACCGTGCTATCTTCTGGGAGACACACAGGTCCCAAAAGACAGTGGGACCATTCAGAAAGCGCAGTGCGACTCACGCATGCGCAGTAGGAAACAGGCTGTGAAGCTGCAAGGCTTCATTTCCTGTTTCCCTTAGTAAGGATTCCCTTAGTAAGGATTCCAGCGCTTGAACCAGCAGCACCTCTCTCTTCCAGTTTGTGTTTGTTCCGGTTTCAGCTGTCGGGCGGTGGAACGCACGCCTCACCACGCTGCCCCTCGGCTGTGAGCCGGTTATCGGAACTTTGTTTGTAGCTCCAGTTTATGGAATATACTTTTACTATTTTTTATATGGATTCTCAAAATAAAACTTCTACTTTTTATGGATTCACACTATGAAGTGTTTTCTTTTCTCACTTTATATGGATACCTGTTACTGGGGATAACATCACGCCGGAGCAGGATATAGCACCCCTGGACGGAGGATCACTTCCCGGTTCCACCATCGCAGGACTGTCTGCATATGCCTTTTACCCCTGCAGGGGTTAGGCAGTCCGGTAAGTGCACACACGAGTGGGGGTGTAGTGAAGGACGGGACATCAAGAGTTGAAGGCTGTGACTACGCTTTCCCTTCACCAGTGGGATACACTTTTAGGACTTTTTTGCGGACTTTTTCAATCAATTTAATTATTGTTTTTTTTATACACATATGAATTGTCTTGCATTGATTGCCTTTATTGTGATTGGTAACGCACACAGGCGGGGGTTCTCTTACACATTTTTTATACACATTTTTATACATTTTCATTTTTTCTTAGGTTTTCACTTTTTATGTGTTTCAATAATTGTTTATGCGGATCACCATAATTGTTTCCGTAATTGTTTACATATTGGATTTGGTTCCCCAGCCATTTTTTAAGATATAGGGATCACCATTAAGATATAGATATCAACCTTTACTGTATATGGGATTTTTCACATGCGTTTTAGAGCACTCTGCACCATTTTACCTCACAGGTGACTCATTCACATCCACTATTCAGTATTTTTATATGCACATTATCTCTGACACACCAGTTTATAAATTTATACTTTGTTATTTTGGAAGAACCATCACCTATACACATATAGTTGGGCAGCGCCAATTCCCCTGCTTAGAATAACTTTTTACATTTTGGATCTCACTTCGGTGATTTTCACTCATAAGGGGGGCAGCAGTCCTTTCTTTTTCATATTCCTAAGCGCGGAATTTTTGTTATTCAATGGACAAATCAGCTTGGGGTTTCCCGACATTGCGGAATTGCAGGACAGGTAAGTGTCCTTATATTAAAAGTCAGCAGCTACAGTATTTGTAGCTGCTGACTTTTAATTTTTTTTCCACAGGCTAGAACTCTACTAAGTAGAGATTCTACTTCATTGTAGAGCTAAGAGACTGAATAGAGATTGCACATTTAGGTTGCAACAGGTATGGACAGCTTTAGCTTTTTCACAAAAGGGGGAGCAAATGGATTATTATTATATTATTATTATTATACAGGATTTATATAGCGCCAACAGTTTGCTTTACAAAAGTTTTACAAAATTAAGGCTGACGGTTACAATACAATTTGGTAGGAGGAATCAGATGGCCCTGCTTGTTAGAGCTTACAATCTAAGAGGGAGGGTCAAGTGATACAAAAGGTTATAACAGGGGGGGATGAGCTGATGGAGAAAATAAAAAACAGTGTATTATTTAGAATCAGGATAGACTTCTTTAACGAGAAGGGTTTCCAGGGGTCGTCTAAAGATTGATAGATTAGGAGATAGTCAGACAGATTGCGGTAGGGAGTGCCCAAGGATGGGAGAAGCTCAAGAGAAATCCTGGAGGCGAGCATGGGAGGAGATGATAAGGGAGCTAGAGAGCAGGAGGTTATGGAAGGACCAAAGAGAGCGGCTTGGTTAATATTTTGAGACCAGGCTAGTGATATACTGTAGCTGGGGGCAGAGTTGTGGATGGCTTTGTAAATTATTGTTAGTACTTTCAATTTTATTTGTTGGGTGAGCAGAAGCCAGTGGAGGGATTGGCAGAGAGGGGTGGAGGACATTGAACGGTTGGTAAGGTAGATGAGTCTTGCAGCAGCATTCATGATGGACTGAAGGGGGGAATAGTCTACGTAAAGGTAAATGAATAGAGGAAAACACAATACAAAGAGCTGAGAGAACCACCTACTGGTTCAAAAGTAGAATACTACGTGTTTAGTTTTACCTGGATTTTTATTTTTATTTTTTTTGCAAGCCTGACCATAATATAAGACAAAAGAAAATGTATAAAGTCTTCTTAATTGGAGATTTTCTGATATTTTATATGACATTCAAATTACATCCCATGCCTTATTTTCTCTAATGCCATGTACACATGGGCGGGCTTTTCGACCGGACTGGTCCGACAAACTTTTCAGCAGACTTTCGACAGACTTTTGATGGACTTCTGACGGACTTTCTAACGAACGGACTTGCCTACACACGATCACACCAAAGTCCGACGGATTTGTAAGTGATGATGTACGACCAGACTAAAATAAGGAAGTTGATAGCCAGTAGCCAATAGCTGCCCTAGCGTCGGTTTTTCTCCGTCGGACTAGCATACAGACGAGCGGATTTCTGGGTCCGGGTAAAGATTTGAAGCCTGTTCCAACCCTGTCCGACCGTGTGTGCGCCCCATAAGTCCTACACTGTCGTATATTATGATTTTATAATCTTCACTTAGAAATGCCTTAAAATACCTGTTTTTTCAAAATGGTCTTCCTGCCCTCCCAGTCCAGTGCTATATGCAGGCATAGATGACTACTTGATCCCAAGTGTCTTCATGCACACTTGTAATTTGGAGGAAGAGAGGGGTATTTCTGTCCAGAACACTGGGCAGCTCGGTTAAACTCTCATACCTATTGGACTGCACATTTGTACTAAAACACAATGCAAAATAGCTACAAATTAATGTTGGTTAGAACAATGTCGGTGTTTTTGAATATCTTGCTTTTTGTGCTTTAAAGAGAATCTCAGGACAAAGTGTCTGAGTCTCTTATAAGCTCATCTTCCAACCCACTGATACTCACCTTTGCTGTGCTCCTCAGTAGCTCAGTTGCTTTGTCACAAATATGGAATGGGGGCCATGTGTCCTTCCTCCAGAATGCAATGCTAAGGTCTTAGTGGCTATTTGCCAGGCCTGAATACTGTTACCTGCTGAGTAGGAGAAGCCCATGAACCCTGTATGAGCTCCCACACAGAGCTTATATAAGTATAGTGCTAGCGCTACCCAATAGGAGTGGCTGTTAATGTACACAGGTTCTTTCTCTTATCAGTGCAGGGCAGCCAGACACACAGCTGTCATACATCCACCCTGGCTCAGTAATCAGTCTAGGGGTGTTCTTTTGTAAATTTAGTTCTGGTAGAACTTGAGAAGGGGAGCTGAGAGTGAAGCAGGATACCCTAAAACCAAATAGACGGTGAACACTTCTATCTTGATAGTAGCATTAGTAAATCCCAAGGGATTGGTAATCAGCTAGGACAGTCTGTATGTGCACAGCTGAGGACCATGCACCAACATGTAGCACTAGTCATAGAAGACTGAGGCAGTCTGTCTTTTATGGCCCGAGACGAGGAAAACTCCAGCTCAAGAGAAGAGGCTTTACTCACGGGCAGGGGCGTCACTAGGGGGTGGCTTTTGGGGCTATAGCCCCGAATCTGGGGCCAATAGCCCCGAGTCTCTTCAGGGGTCCCCAAGGGGAGGAGAGGCTCTCTGGGGACCATTATGTAAGTGGGGGGCTCTCTGGGGACCCTGATGCAAGGGAGAGGCTCTCTGGGGACCCTAATTTTAAGGCAGAGGCTCTCTAGGGACCTAGATTATGGGGGAGGCTCTCTAGGGACCCTAATGTAAGGGGGGCTCTCTGGAAACCCTGATGTAAGTGGGGGGGCCCTCTGGGTACCCTGATGAAAGGGGGAGGCTCTCTGAGGACTCTGATGTAAGGAGGAGGCTCTCTGGGGACCCTGATGTAAGGGGGGGCTCTCTGGGGACCCTGATGTAAGGGGGGCTCTCTGGGGACCCTGATGTAAGTGGGGGGCTCTCTGGGGATATATATACACACACACACATGTATATTACTGTATATACATGTGTATGCCCGCCCAAGCGTATGACTTTCTTTACTACGCTGCTATGGGCTCTAGCCCCAGATCTTTTGTAGACCTAGCAACGCCCCTGCTCACGGGTTCCCAAAACCTACACAGTTCATAAGCACAACCCCAACAGAAAAGTGCAGCATCCAGGTGAGGAGTACTCCAGCTCAGGTAGTTCCTGGAGCTCCCAGATCCATTCCCACACAGGGGAAAAAAAACCCTATTCTCTGGACTCCAGCCTACTTAAAGTGTTACTAAACCCACAACAGTAAAATCATTCATTTATGCAGTAAAGCATGCTTGTTATACTCACTGTGGACATAAGGAGTTACTCCTCTGCACTGTGTAAAGAAGCTGTTTGATCCTGCCTTCCCTGATCCTCCTACTTCCACTGTCCCCAATCCATCTCCTGATAAGCCTTTGAAGTCACTCTGCACATGCTCAGTTTGGTTTATATTACTAGAGAGTTTTTTTTTTGGGAGGGTTCATGTGATCCACACATGGCCAATTAGCACTGTCCAGACAGAGGGTCACGGGCCCTGCAGCCTCATAGGAAAGGCAGAGTAGAATGAAAACTCCTACAAGCTTTAACCAAGACTGCTATATACTGCTGATAAGAAAGGGTATTTAGCAGTTTGTATTTACTAAAATAATTGCATTTCCATGTTCTGTGTACTGTGAGAGACCAGATATAGTGAATGCAGGTTCTGGGTTTAGTAACACTTTAACAGGAACCCGTCCACAATCTGGACACGCCTCCCCAGGGATTGGACAGGCCCTATTAAATAATCAGGCTGGATATTTGAATCCTCTTGCCCTAATCTCCAGAAGCTTCTACTTGAGACAGGGGGAGGTAATCAAACTCACAGCCTGTGTATTTCTGAGAAGATTGAACTAAAAATTCTGTCTCCTGTGGATATAGCAGAAGCACCATACTAAATTTACCAAACAGCCTACGTAAGAGGACACTACATGAGGTTTGACTCTCGGAGCAATGGAGGAGTACAGGGAAGGTGAGTATATGTTGGTTGAGGGTGAGCTTGTAAAAGAATTTCGAATTTTATCTAAATGGGCAAAACAACAGGGCCTCTTTAAACATTGATTCCAGCCAGGTTAACTTTCCCACAAATCTTTAGTTGCTTTTTTAGCCAACAGATGACAGCAGTATCTTCCCAGCTGCAGCACTTAATGATCACAACCTCCCAGGTACTCCAATACTCCTAAATCAAAGAGGTTGAAGCTTTTGATTGGCAGCTTATGCAAATGACGAGCTGAACATTTGAAGTTAGCATAGCATAGCATAAGTTGTCCGCACTTCTAATCGCCAGTCTGCAAACACTTACTGGGATACAGTAATGTGGATAACTGCTTCCATTGATTTTTTATCTTCCATATATGCGCAGAAGGTTCTAAAAAAAATAATGCACAGCAGATTCAGTGGTAGTCCCATACTGTACTTAAAGGGGATTTCCAGGCAAACCGCTAAATAGATAGTTGAAATACATACAGTATATGTTATTTTACCTGCCAGAGGCCAGCCAATCTTGTGATACAGATTTTGAGAGTGTACATGGCAGGTGCTGAATCCAAACAATAATATTAGAAATCCAAATAGAGTATAACATCTATGGCAGAAAGTACCATCTCTTTAGTGGGGTAGCTCTAATGCACGGAAGGGTCATAGAGGGGCACTTCAGACTGAACAGAAGAACAAGGGAGCAGCATATCAGTTGTTTAGATTCCAAAATAAATGTGTATTCACTTACATAATACAATCTGATGCGTTTCAGGGGCTCTGGAATGTATCCCCTTCATCAGGGCTTTAATTGCTGATGTAGGAGGGAAACAAATAGTAGTTGATATAGATGAAAAAATCAATGGGGTGTTATTACAATAGAACTCCTGATACAAAATATCTGTAATCTGGTTACAGCAACTGGTTATATTTCATATTGTTTTTTATATACTCTGTATATTTTTAGAAAGATATTCCATACAGGTTTTTAAAGGGCTTAATTTACTAAGCTTTAGCACAAGATTAAGGCCTATTTTTTGGTGACATCACTGTAAATGTTAACCTCGTCCCATCAGGCCTATAGACAAATGACAGCTGAACAGGAGTGCTGCTATCCTGGATGGACATCATATGGCCACTGCAGGTACCATGTGATCGCTGTGACCAATCGCAGCAGATCACATTGCAATTGTACGCAATGAATGGCTTCCATTCATGGCGATTCGTTGTGTACTATTGTATTGATTGATCACAGTGATCACATGGTAGAGACAGGGCCAACCACAGCCCATCTGTACCATGTGATTAGCTGTGGCCAAACACAGCTAATCACAACAGTACACACTGGATGAATGGATGCATTCATTAAAAATGGTTGCTTAGAACAGTGATTATCAATGTTATAAGCGATCATAGTGTGAAAAAAAAAAAAATCCCCCCCCCCCCCCCCATAGTAGTACAGTGTTACTCTGGTCACAGTATTCCAAAAAAAGGTGAAAAATGTAAAATGTAATAAAAAGAAAAATAAATGTAAAAACAATCATTAAAGTAAATGACTGTATGTAAAAAAAAGTGTCTCAAGGGCTCAAGAAATGAGCCGTCAGTACATCAGGAATGATACATTTTCATATATATATATATATATATATATATATATATATATTTACATTATCTCACAAAAGTTAGTACACCCCTCACATTTTTGTAAATATTTTATTATATCTTTTCATGTGACAACACTGAAAAAATGACACTTTGCTACAATGTAAAGCAGTGAGTGTACAGCTTGTATAACAGTGTAAATTTGCTGTCCCCTCAAAATAACTCAACACACAGCTATTAATTTCTAAACCGCTGGCAACAAAAGTGAGTACACCCCTAAGTGAAAATGTCCAAATTAGGCCCAATTAGCGATTTTCTCTCCCCAGTGTCATGTGACTCATTAGTGTTACAAGGTCTCAGGTGTGAATGGGCAGCAGGTGTGTTAAATTTGGTGTTATCGCTCTCACTCTTTCATACTGGTCACTGGAAGTTCAACATGGCATCTCATGGCAAAGAACTCTCTGAGAATCTGAAAAAAACAATTGTTGCTCTACATAAAGACAGCCTAGGCTATAGGAAGATTGCCAAGGCCCTAAAAAACTGAGCTGCAGCAAGGTGGCCAAGACCATACAGTGGTTTAACAGGACAGGTTCCACTCAGAACAGGCCTCACCATGGTCGACCAAAGAAGTTGAATGCACATGCTCAGCGTCATATCCACTGGTTGTCTTTGGAAAATAGACATATGAGTGCTGCCAGCATTGCTGCAGAGGTTGAAGGGGTGGGGGGTCAGCCTGTTAGTGTTTAGACCAGGGCTCCTCAAACTTTTTAGACAGGGGGCCAGTTCACGGTCCCTCAGACTGTTGGGGGGCCGCACTATAGTTTAAAAAAAATATGAACTAATTCCTATGCACACATCTTTTTTGTAGTGCAAAAGAATAAAAGAATGAATAATAAATAATATATATAGGAAATGGACAGGGGGACAGAGGGATGGACAGAGGGGTGGACAGGGGGACAGAGGGGTGGACAGGGGGACAGTGGGGTGGACAGGGGGACAGTGGGGTGGACAGGGGGACAGAGGGGTGGACAGGGGGACAGAGGGGTGGACAGGGGGACAGAGGGGTGGACAGGGGGACAGAGGGGTGGACAGGGGGACAGAGGGGTGGACAGGGGGGTGGACAGGGGGACAGTGGGGTGGACAGGGGGACAGTGGGGTGGACAGGGGGACAGTGGGGTGGACAGAGGGGGGACAGGGGGACAGTGTGGTGGACAGAGGGGGGACAGGGGGACAGTGGGGTGGACAGGGGGACAGGGGGGTGGACAGGGGGACAGAGGGGTGGACAGGGGGACAGTGGGGTGGACAGAGGGGGGACGGGGGGACAGTGGGGTGGACAGAGGGGGGACAGGGGGTGGACAGTGGGGTGGACAGAGGGGGGACAGGGGGTGGACAGGGGGACAGTGGGGTGGACAGGGGGACAGAGGGGTGGACAGGGGGACAGTGGGGTGGACAGGGGGACAGTGGGGTGGACAGGGGGACAGAGGGGTGGACAGAGGGGGGACAGTGGGGTGGACAGAGGGGGGACAGTGGGGTGGACAGAGGGGGGACAGTGGGGTGGACAGAGGGGGGACAGTGGGGTGGACAGAGGGGGGACAGTGGGGTGAACAGAGGGGGGACAGTGGGATGGACAGAGGGGTGGACAGGGGGACAGAGGGGTGGACAGGGGGACAGTGGGGTGGACAGGGGGACAGTGGGGTGGACAGGGGGACAGTGGGGGGGACAGTGGGGTGGACAGGGGGACAGTGGGGTGGACAGGGGGACAGTGGGGGGGGACAGTGGGACAGTGGGGGGGACAGTGGGGTGGACAGGGGGACAGAGGGGTGGACAGGGGGACAGAGGGGTGGACAGGGGGACAGAGGGGTGGACAGGGGGACATGGGGACAGAGGGGTGGACAGGGGGACAGAGGGGTGGACAGGGGGACAGAGGGGTGGACAGGGGGACAGTGGGGTGGACAGGGGGACAGAGGGGTGGACAGGGGGACAGTGGGGTGGACAGGGGGACAGTGGGGGGGACAGTGGGGTGGACAGTGGGACAGTGGGGGGGACAGTGGGGTGGACAGGGGGACAGTGGGGGGGACAGTGGGGTGGACAGGGGGACAGAGGGGTGGACAGGGGGACAGTGGGGTGGACAGAGGGGGGACAGTGGGGTGGACAGGGGGGTGGACAGGGGGACAGAGGGGTGGACAGGGGGACAGAGGGGTGGACAGGGGGACAGTGGGGTGGACAGGGGGACAGTGGGGTGGACAGGGGGACAGTGGGGGGGACAGTGGGGGGGACAGTGGGGTGGACAGGGGGACAGAGGGGTGGGCAGGGGGACAGAGGGGTGGACAGGGGGACAGTGGGGTGGAAAGGGGGACAGTGGGGTGGACAGGGGGACAGTGGGGTGGACAGTGGGACAGTGGGGGGGGACAGTGGGGTGGGCAGGGGGACAGAGGGGTGGACAGACAGGGGGACAGGGGGGTGGACAGGGGGACAGAGAGGTGGACAGGGGGACAGAGGGGTGGACAGGGGGACAGGGGGGTGGACAGGGGGACAGGGGGTGGACAGGGGGACAGAGGGGTGGGCAGGGGGACAGAGGGGTGGACAGGGGGACAGAGGGGTGGACAGTGGGGTGGACAGGGGGACAGTGGGGGGGACAGTGGGGTGGACAGGGGGACAGTGGGGTGGACAGGGGGACAGTGGGACAGTGGGGGGGGACAGTGGGGTGGGCAGGGGGACAGAGGGGTGGACAGGGGGACAGGGGGGTGGACAGGGGGACAGAGAGGTGGACAGGGGGACAGAGGGGTGGACAGGGGGACAGAGAGGTGGACAGGGGGGTGGACAGGGGGACAGGGGGGTGGACAGGGGGACAGAGAGGTGGACAGGGGGACAGTGGGGTGGACAGGGGGACAGTGGGGTGGACAGGGGGACAGAGGGGTGGACAGAGGGGGGACAGTGGGGTGGACAGAGGGGGGACAGTGGGGTGGACAGAGGGGGGACAGTGGGGTGGACAGAGGGGGGACAGTGGGGTGGACAGGGGTGGACAGGGGGACAGAGGGGTGGACAGAGGGGGGACAGGGGGGTGGACAGAGGGGGGACAGTGGGGTGGACAGAGGGGGGACAGTGGGGTGGACAGAGGGGGGACAGTGGGGTGGACAGAGGGGGGACAGTGGGGTCCTCACTTGTTCGTAGGCTGTTGCTTGAAGCCTCTGCTCTCTCTGTCACTCTTCGCGCCTCCTGTCTCACTCTCCGTGCGGGACTGTGCTGGGAACTACACTTCCCAGCATGCAGCGCGGCACACGGAGCCCTCCATTACTGGTGTGGGGGAGGCGGCTTGAGCAGAGCGGAGCGGAGTGGATATGCTCCCTGCCGAAGCCGAGCCGACCTGGCCCCGGCCCGAGCCTGGATTGTCGGGAATCCGGCCCTGGGTGGATTGGGCCGGATAAATGTCCTCGGCGGGCCGCATGTGGCCCGCGGGCCGTAGTTTGAGGACCCCTGGTTTAGACCATACGCCTTACAGTGCATCAAACTGGTCTGCATGGCTGTCGTCCCAGAAGGAAGCCTCTTCCAAAGATGATGCACAAGAAGCCCGCAAACAGTTTGCTAAAGACAAGCAGACTAAGGACATGGATTACTGGAACCATGTCCTGTGTTCTGATGAGACCAAGATAAACTTATTTGGTTCAGATGGTGTCAAGAGTGTGTGGCAGCAACCAGGTGAGGAGTACAAAGACAAGTGTGTCTTGCCTACAGTCAAGTATTGTGGTGGGAGTGTCATCATCTGGGGCTGCATGAGTGCTGCCGGCACTGGGGAGCTACAGTTCATTGAGGGAACCATGAATGCCAACATGTACTGTGACATACTGAAGCAGAGCATGATCCCCTCCCTTCGGAGACTGGGCAACAGGGCAGTAATCCGACATGATAACAACCCCAAACACACCTCCAAGACGACTACTGCATTGCTGAAGAAGCTGAGGGTAAAGGTGATGGACTGGCCAAGCATATGTCCAGACCTAAGCCCTGTTGAGCATCTGTGGGGCATCCTCTAATGGAAGGTGGAGGAGCGCAAAGTCTCTAACTTCCACCAGCTCCGTGATGTGGTCATGGAGGAGTGAAAGAGGACTCCAGTGGCAACCTGTGAAGCTCTCGTGAACTCCATACCCAAGAGGGTTAAGGCAGTGCTGGAAAATAATGGTGGCCACACAAAATATTGACACTTTGGGCCCGATTTGGACATTTTCATTTAGGGGTGTACTCACTTTTGTTGCCAGCGGTTTAGACATTAATGGCTGTGTGTTGAATTATTTTGAGGGGACAGCAAATTTACACTCACAAGCTGTACACTCACTACTTTTTACATTGTAGCAAAGTGTCATTTCTTCAGTGTTGTCACATGAAAAGATAGAATAAAATATTTACAAAAATGTGAGGGGTGTACTCACTTTTGTGAGATACTGTATACAGTATATATCATAGTTTGTGGACTCTATACCTTTCCTACAGACTGAATAATATGCACTGATTTGGGTTATTTTTACAAGTTGAAGTGAAGGACTTCCAAGGTGATGTTCTCTGAAATATTGCCTGTGCCATGGGCAACACAGGAAAGGCAGGGGGAAATTAGAGAGCTGAATGCATGGCTAAAGACCTGGTGTAAGAAGGAGGGAATTTTTTTTTAGAGCACTGGGCTGACTTTTCATTGGGGTGCAACCTATATGCTAAAGATGATTTGCACCTAAATGGAAAGGGGTCTACTGTGCTGGGGAGAGGTTTATGGGAAGGCTGGAGGAATATTTAAACTAGGATTGTGGGGGGAGGGTGAATTAGATTATGGTCGAGTTTATTGAGGCCCCGACTAGGAATGATGCTCTGCTGGACCTGGTAATCTTAAACCATGCAGAGCTTATTACCAATTTTCATATAAAAGAACATCTGAGTAGCAGTGACCATAACATGATTTCATTTAATGTTCGCTGTAAGCAACAAACACAAATGGGAAAGATAAAAACATTTAACTTTGAGAGAGCAAATTTTCCAAGGATGAGGGCTGCTCTCCAGGACTTAGACTGGGAGGGAATATTGGCATCAATGGACACAGAACAGAAATGGGAATTTTTCAAAAAGACTGTATGCAAACTCACTGCAAAGTATATTCCCATGGGCAATAAGTTTAAAAGGCTAAAAATAAAACCTATGTGGCTCACGGCCAAAGTTAAAATGGCTATAAATAATAAGAAAAGAACTTAAAATATAAAATGAAGGAACACTATTACTATCAAGGAAATCAAGGACGCAAAAATTCAAAACGAACGACAGATTGCAAAAGATAGTAGGACAAACCCCCAAAAATTCTTCAAATATAATATTACTAAAAAGGTCAGATCTGAGGATGTAGGCCCTTTACAAAATAATCTAGAGTGGGTGACTGGGGACAAGGAGAAGGCCAATTTATTAAATACTTTATTGTGTATACAAAGGAGCATGGGGGAGCTCATGTCCATAATAGGGGTGGTATTGGCACAGGTGGAAAGGTGGATAAAGCACCTGGACCGATGGCATCCATCCATGGATCCTAAAAGAATTGAGTTATGACATCTCAAAGCATTGGTTCTAACTTTTAGGGACTCGTTATTGATTGGAATGGTACCACTGGATTGGCATAGGGCCAATGTAGTGCCCATATTTAAAAAGGGATCAAAGTCTTTACCAAGTTATTATAGACCTGTTAGTTTAACTTCGATAGTCTAATCTAGTAAAGTTAGTATGTAAACTAAGGTCTGTTTTGTTAGTTTATAGCAGTAGTTTGTTATTTTATAAACTTACAGCAGGCCGTGGCCATCTTAAGTCTGGGCATCTGAAGCCAGACTGTATTTCTTCCTGGATCTCATCCTTGCAGATCTCACACATGCTCAGTGCAGCACAAGCAGTGTAATAGGTTTCAGGTCAGGTTTCCATAGCAACGGCAGTGTCAGAGGAAGTTGCCACCCCTTCCCAGAAGGCATTGCAAACAGGAAATGATGCGATGGGCCACGGCCAGGGAGGAGGAAGTGAAAAATGAATACAGCAGATATACAGTAGGCGCTGAGAATTTTTTTTTTTAAATATCCAATTCGTTTACAGTGCACAGTTTAGTGAGGGATGCTGAAGAGTTGTAAAAGTGGGTGGAACTCCACTTTAAGCTAAAAAATAAACCCTGCCTTTAGAATAACTTTAACCCCTCCCTAAGCTATCTAAAACGTTGGGCTATACACACACACACTTTAAGAGCATACATATACAGTATGTATTTCAACTGCATATTTAGCTGATTAACTAGGCTCTCCCTCTACCATCATAGTTTTGGGCCAATCTTATTTTCTTTAAGTTCATAAGCTAGATGATATCTAAGAGTACAAAATATGCATATATCAATATTTCATATCTATCTGACATATATATATATATATATATATATATATATATATATATATATATATATATATATAATATTAAGAATTTTTTCTTAAGGATAATAGATAAAAAAAAATATATAAAAAGCACTACACATTTCCTTTAAACAACATCATCACAGCACAAGTTCCCGCTTGAAAAAGACATGAATTACTGCATATTATTTAAAGAACGATTGCCTGTCTCCTGTTGTACCCATTTTACACACTCACTGTACAATCTTCAAAGATTGGGGTTACTGTACTAAAATGAAAACACCGCCAGTCATTGTTGTATACAAGCTTTTCCAGTTTTCTTGAATACACTGGCCCTTTAAATGAGACCAAAAAAATCTTGATTTCTGTGCAATACTAATCTAAACTTACTAAAACATACAATTGTATTCTGTGTGGCCAGCCTAATAGAGCACTGCGTCAATTAACAGGAAAATAGTACCAGAAAGAATTAGATCAGCAGAAGCAACAGTACTTAAAAGAGAAGTATGGTTTTTTTTTTCTTTCTTCATATTCATACTTACATAGGTGGATGCAGCATTAGACCGATTATGCTGCTGTCCCCCGGCATCTCTGCACTGAGAACCGAGACACCGAACACCGCTGATGGCTCGGTTCTCATAGATCCCAGAGAGGAGAGCTGCTGACTGTCTGCAGCTCTCCTCTCTGCTCCTCCACGCTCATTGGAGCGCTGAGCTGTGGAGGGACGGGAAGCGGCCGTCTCAGTGGTTCGTTGAGTCGCTGAGACTGTCATCAGTCAAGGCAGCTGGCGGATCCAGACTTCTGAAGTCGGGATGACGCGCTGCCTCGACTGATTGCAGTGACGTCAGGGTAGAGCGGACTTCAGACTGCTCTCCGCTGAAAACGGGTCACAGGAGTGCAAAACTAATTGCACTCCTGTGACCCTTAGGAGAAGCCCAGCCTAAAAAGCTCAGGCTGGACTTCTCCTTTAAGGTCTCCTATTATAATGGCAACTAATGGCAACAAAGGTTAAAAAAAAAACTTTGAACAGCAACAAATGCCTCAATGCCACACCATCTTTAAAGATATCTCTCAGTCTCTACTAATGATTGGGAGCTGGTGAGACTGGCTCCTGATCATATGACCGCTGTGAAAGCCAGTTACAATGCTCACGTGATTGGCCATTCCTTCCTGCCCCCTGCCTGATGTAAAGACCCTGTTAAATTGACATAGGACCTGAGGGGAAGGGATTAAGAATTGCCTCTCTCCCTATCCAAGTCTATGAGAATGCAGAAGCAGCTTGACGCAAGTCAACTGTAGGCCATCTTCAGGTCAAATGCACCTGAAATTAATTCTAAAAAATCTCTGACCTGTCTCAAACTGATGTCAAGTACTATGTATTTGCTCATCAACACTGGCTCTAATGTGCATGACCATGTGTTCTTAACAAGATGTCTGTACAACACACCCTTGAATGACCTCTGGACCAGGGATGACCTCAGACATGTTCAGATCCTACTCCAAACCCACCTGAGCTATCCCACCAAGAAGCTGTCACTGTGGCCAAGGCACTCTCCCTACCACTGTGTGCATACACTTCCCTTGGACCTATGATAGGTGCAGCTGTTTGGATATTCAGTTTTGCATCAATGCTGCACCATCTTGACTGACAATGACTCACAAGTATTAAAGCAGACATTTTTGCATAGTCAATAAAACATCCTCACTTGGAAACGCCACAGGTTGTTGAGGTCTAAAAGACACATCTGGGTGTTTCACATCAACAAACCTTTAATATGATACCACCTTGTCAACTAAAAACCACTGACGTGTATAAGGAGAAGTTCCCATTTTTGGGCCTGTAATGGCAAAAGCCTTTTGTTCACACCAACATGTTAAATAAAACAAGAAGCGAAGGTTGAGGACTGCAAAATAAAATCTGGGCCTGTAAAAGCAAGCAAAGCTTGTCTATGACAGCATGTTGTTGACTCAGAAGACAAGCAGCTCAGGCACAACATCGAAATTTTGATCTTGTGACAGCAAGAAACCTTCCTATATGGCAAATTGTGCAGCTGTTGTCAATTAGTATAGTTAAGACCCAAGGTGACAGTTGTCAAGCAAAGCAGGTTCCAGTCAAAAGGTTTTGGCCTGTAACAACAACAAGAAACCATTCAATGGCCAAATCTGATTAAGCGAGACATCTGACAGACAGCAAGGCTAAAAACAAGACTGATCAAACTCCGCTAAATTAGTGTCAGGGCAAAGGAACAGCAACAAAAGCCTCTCTATTACACCACGTCGTATGTATATGTTCTGGGCCACACACAGGCTACATGATGTCCTAGAAAGGCTTTTGCTCCTACCAAAGGGAGGCCAAATACTTTGGGTCAAGACCTTTAGCATAACTCCAACAAAAATATATTTCCTGAAAGGATTAACCTTGGTTAAAAACTGGGGATTTAAAAAAAGTGCGCAGTACAGTCGCTTAGCGGTTAGCATATCTGCTCTGCAGCATTAGGGCCATTTCTTCATATCAAACTCAAGACAATCCCCCTGCTTGCATGGGTTTCCTCAAAAAAATGCTGGTAGGTTAGTTGTCTTCTGTCTAAATTGGCCCTAGTGTATGTGAGATAGGGATCCTAGATTGTAAACTTCTTGAACACAGGAATTGATGTGAATGTACAATATGTGAAAATGTAACATGCTGCCTAAATTGATGGTACTATAGGAAAACCTGCTGTACATAAGAAGGGGCCAAATTAACCACTTGCCGACTGCATAACGCCATTACATGGCGGCAGAGGGGCTCTCCTGTGCCAGATCATGTACCTAGTATCTGGCATTTCCTGGGTAGGAGGCGTGTGCGCCGCCGGCATGCCGCTTCTGCTGTGAATAGTCACAGCACAAGCCAATCAGCGGGTGGCAGCCAATGGATGATCTCTGGCACCCGCTGCTTGGTGAGGAGAAAGACGGAACAGAGCTCTGCCTATGTAAAGATGGCAGAGCTCTGTCCTGTCAGTGGGAACGTGCTGCTAAGCAGGGAATAAAATCCAGCACATCCCGTAGTAAAAGCACCACATAGTTAACACAAAAACAGTGTTTAGGCACACATTTCGCCCTACATGTTTAACTGATTCTCAGCCAGTGTCATTAGTGCAGTGATAGTGTATATTTTTAGCACTAATCACTGTATTAGTGTCACTGGTTCCCACAAAGCTTCAGTTAGTGTCAGTTTGGTTGCCGCAATATAACAGTCCTGCTATAAGTTGCTGGTCGCCGCCATTACTAATATCAAAATAATAAATAAAAATTCCAGTATATATACCATAGTTTGTAGATGCTATAACTTTTGCACAAACCAATTAATACACAATTGTGGGATTTTTTTTTTACCAAAAATGTGTAGCAGAATACATATTGGCCTAAATTTATGAAGAAATTTGATTTTTACATTTTTTGTATGGGATATGTTTTAAAGCAGAAAGTAAAAAAAAATGTTTTTTTTTCCAAAAATTGTTGGTCTTTTTTTGTATATAGCGCAAAAAACAAAACAAAAAACAGTAGTGATCAAATATCACCAAAAGATAGCTCTATTTATGGAAAAAAATTACATAAATTTCATTTGTGTACAGTGTTGCATGACTGCACAATTGTCAGTTAAAGCCACATGACTGGGTTTTGCAGTCACTAGCAATTGTGTTCTTGTCGCTGACAATTGAAATTTTATTTGTTCAGCACTAGCAGTGAGGACCTGTGTCAATGAGTTTTATTCATGTAAAGGGATTTAACTACTTGCCACTCGGTCACAGTAGATGGCAGAACAGCAGCCTCCGGCTCAGGAAATTAATAAACGTTTCTGGCTTGCTTCCGGTTTTGAGGCACACATGCGCGTGCCCCCTACTGACAGTTCTTTGGTTGGACGCAGCGTGATTTTGTCAGCAGATGTCAGATGATTTATGGCTGAGATCTGCTGATTGGCTGTGTACAAACACACAGGAGTCTGTACACAGAGCACCGAAATGGCTGTTTCTTCTCCCTGCAAAGCAGGGAGAAAAAATTGCCGGATCTCTTCGTAAAAGCAGCATATTTTACACATATTACACTTGTTAGGCATGCCGTTAATTAGAAAATAAAAGTAAAATTAACAATAAAAAAATGAAATAAATTAAAGCGCCCCTGTCCCCGCATGCTCGCTCGCAGAAGTAAATGCATAGGTAAGTCGCGCCCACATATGTAAACGGTGTTCAAACCACACATGTGAGGTATCACCGCAAACAGTAGAGTGAGAGCAATAATTCTAGCCCAAGATCTCCTCTGTAACTCAAAACATGTAACCTGTAAAAAAATTTAAAGCGTCGCCTATGAGGATTTTTAAGTACCGAAGTTTGGTGCCATTCCACGAGCGTGTGCAATTTTAAAGCGTGACTTGTTAGGTATCTATTTACTCAGCGTAACATCATCTTCTTATTGTGCAAAAAATTTGGCTTAGCTTATTTTTTGTTTTTTTTAATGTATGAAAATGTTTTTTTTTGTTTTTTAAACGCGTTTAAAAAATTGTTGCGCAAATACTGTGCGCTATAAAAAGTTGCAACCACCACCATTTTATTCTCTAGGGTCCCAGCAAAAAAAAAAAAACTTGTATAATGTTTGGGGGTTCTGTGTAATTTTTACATGTAGGAGAGAATTGTCAGAATTGGCCTGGTAGCCAAGTGGTTTAATAGCCATCTAATGGCTGAACCCAGGTGTGGCTGATTATTACAGCCTGCTGGCTCTTGGGAGACACCTGCTGGTGGACACTGGAGCTGCAGCAAACAGCCTAGAGCAGCACAGTGCCACCAGCAGGTGATTTCAATCCTAACAGGCCATGTTTTAGGCTAGGGTTTCTCAATGTCAGAAACTATGAAATCAGGCCGAGACAGAAGTACAGTTAAATCACACTTGTTTAATAATAAAAGTAAATAGAACAAACGTAGTCAAAACATAGCCAAAGTTCAGTAACCGGAACGGATAGTCAGCCAAGCCAGAAGCCAGGGATCAATGTAGTGGAACAGCAAGCAGGATCTGGAGCCAGAAGGGATGTCAGCAAAGCAAGTCTTGAACAGGATCACAGTTTCTGTGATGTTGACCAAGGCGAAGGCAGAGAACCACTGGACTGGATGGCTTAAGTAGGCAGGACTGACGAGCAGGATATCAACAACAGCCGAGTAACTTTGGAGAGATGGGAGCTGGCAATTAGCCGACAGCTGAGTGACCAGCTCAAAAAAGGAACGGCTGAGCCCAGCCCTGACACTCAACCAGGGTTCCGTGAAACCCTGGGGCTCCTTCACTACACCAACTACCAATAATTTTACCATTGGAGTTTATTTTCTGTCCAATATTATTTGTTCCATTTCATTAAAGTTACTGAAACATCTTTTTCTCATAGCGCATAGGAGTATTAAAAAAACATCTGCTCTGGGTGTCAACTGGAATACACATACTGTATATGCTAGATACACTATATTCTTTTATATATTATTATATCTACAACTTACTGACCACACAAATATGCCATGAGAGCTAGAGATGTAACAAAGTAGCAGAGGTTCACAGAGACATGAACATTATTTCAAGGGTTCCTCTATATAAAGGAGGTTGAGAAAGGTTGTTTTAGACCATATTTCATATTACACCTAAATTTAGTATATAAAATGATACATAGCAGCATACACCATTCTCAGAACCCAAACTGTAAATAGTGGACTAAGCCTTTGAAGAGGATGCAACCCCGATTTTACCAACGTTTTGCAACTTGTCCCATAAACAATTGCCTTTTATTTAAGATTATTGTTTTTTTTTTTTTATTTGTTATATCTCAGTGACGCTGATCTCTGGCTGCAGCTTTGCATCTGCTTCCTGTCTACATGCATTCTAGCTGTATGGGATTTCTCAGGAGTAGCTTCCCGATCATCAGCTCCCAACTGTATTCACTAAAGCAGCAGAGCGGTGGCTTGGCACGGGACCTGAAGGCCACTGTAGTACACTGCTACAGTGATTTCCAGCTCTCACAGGGATCCCACAGCTATGACACATACATACTTACATTGCTCCAAGCTGGCCAATGTCACTATGTGAAAAGAGTCATACATAAACTTCAGCTTTAACAAGTTAAAGCTTGTATGAGATTTTTTAAAGTGTTTTTCCATACTGAAAGATAGATCCAGTTATGCTTGGTGCAGGTGGGGGATTGTTTCCCAAATTAGTTTCTTTGGCCTCTGCAAAATCATCCTGTATCACACGGAAACCAATGCAACACGGAGATGCAGCTTATACACAAAGGTTATTATGTAATCCTATAAAATCTTATTATGAGTCAATGTGGATTACAGTACATGAATGGTCTTTAGAGGAATATTAATAAAACATGGTAGACTGCCCAAAACAAAAATGGTGACTATTGTAACAAAAGTACGGAGACTGATTCTGCTTGGCCTTTAACATACATAGTCAGTAAGCACCATTTTGCATTTAATCACAGTCTAAGGAACTTTTCTATTAAACCTTAAAGAAAACCTGTTATTTTGTAGTACAGAACTTGGCTGCATCATAGTAGTGCATAGTACAAAGGCTGGCTAGTGCAGAACCCCGCTGCAATCTATTGGATTTAATTGCATTGTAGTCAAGTTACTAGAAGGTTAATGTTGCAGACAAAATGCATAGGTAGGGGTACACTTGGAATGATGTTAAAGCCCATCTCCAGCCAAAACATTTTTTTTTCTCTAGTGGGAACTAGTTAGAACTTATCAGGTTTTTATTGATGTTTGTGATCCCACTGAGGCTGATTTCCCCTCATTTCCTGTCCCGGTGGTATCTGGACAAGAAATGAGGTAGGGGAGTAAGTGTCACTGGGACAGGAAGTTTTAAACAGCAAAAAAAACCTGATCGTCCTTGCTATGGCTCACCTGCCTATAGCGATTCGTAAAAATCCATCCATAAAGGGAGTGTTGGTAGGAGATGGTGGATACAAAATAGGCCTATATGCAGGTGCTTTACTTCTCTATATTACCAACCCTAAGACTACATCCCTGATTATCTTACAAGTATTTTGTTTCGGTTTTGCTGCCACACACACAACAACTTCAGGATCAATATCCATAAAACTGAGGCTCTCAACATTTCTTCATTTATGGATGACAAATTAGATCAGACAACATTTCTCTCTCTCTCTCTCTCTCTCTCTCTCTCTCTCTCTCTCTCTCTCTCTCTCCTGGCAATGCATAACCCTTAAATATTTAGGCCTACACTTTCCCACCCACCTGGACAACCAATACAGCTTCAACTACAAACCCTGGTGGACACAGATCTGGCCTGACTGGGCTAAACATAAAAAATACCCAGTTTGGCAGGATGGCCTTATACAATATAGAATGGACATTTTTCCACATTTACTATAAATGCTCCAAACCACCCCCATTGGGATTCCAAAATCTTTTTCACATTGCGATAAATTGTGGGTACAACTGGAAACCATCACCCACCGATCCCTCTAACTTTCTTACCCTGAATGCACTTAACTGCTACAATTTAGTTGACAAGCTAGACCCTACAGCTTCAGCCCTAACTTTCATCTTCTTTAAGTTTTCTCCCCATAGTTTGCTGTTCCCATCATGATTATATCCTATTATTTCACATTGTTATTAATGTATGTGTCCCCGCTGGTGAGATTTTCCCTCATTTCCTGTCAATGACAAGGTTTCTGTGGGACAAGAAGAGAGGGACAAATAACACATAGACTTTCAGCTTTGTATTGCTGCCCACGTCCATCAAAAACAAAACAGAAAATGGCTTTAGCCCGACTTTAAGACATGAAGTATGAAGTTGTGTCCGATTTGTTTTGACAATTTAAAGCCATTAGCCACTATTTTAACATGCTGCAAAACCAAAATATATACAAAAACAGGAGATTTAACTTTTTGGTAAATACAGTACAATAATACAAAAAAGTTATTTACTCACATATGGTCCAGCAAGGGAGCGCAGTTGGTGTTCCAGGTATTTCGTGAGATCGTAGCTTTTCTGTATTGAGCTTCTAGCAAGAGGATCTGTTATGTTTAAAGCATCGACAGTGACCGCATGCAAGAGAGAGACCAGCATAGCACATAGGACTCTCTGTGAGCCCTCTTCAGAGACAGTTAGTGACCAGGTTGTAAGGGAGAGGGCAATACAAGAGAGGAGAGATAGGTGGATACACAAGGAGATGGTGGGAAGCAGGATAAAGTTAGAGAGAGAGAGGAGGAGGTGAGCGGGAGAGCAGGATAAAGAAATAGAGGAAGAGGCGATTGTGAGAGTGGGATAAAGAGAGAAGGGAAGAGGCGGAAGGGAGAGCAGGATAAAGAGAGAAGAGAAGAGGCGAAAAGGAGAGCAGGATAAAGAGAGAAGGGAAGAGGTGGAAAGGTGAGTAGGATAAAGAGAGAAGGGAAGAGGCAGAAAGGAGAACAGGATAAAGAGAAAGAGGCGAAAGGAGAGTGGTATAAAGAGAGAGGGGAAGAGGTGGGCAGGAGAGTGGGATAAAGAGCGAGGGGAAGAGGTGGGCGGGAGAGTGGGATAAAGAGCGAGGGGAAGAGTTGGGCAGGAGAGTGGCATAAAGAACGAGGGGAAGAGGTAGGCGGGAGAGTGGGATAAAGAGCGAGGGGAAGAGGTAGGCGGGAGATTGGGACAAATAGAGAGGGGAAGAGGTGGGCAGGAGAGTGGGATAAAGAGCGAGGAGAAGAGGTGGGTGGGAGAGTGGGATAAAGAGCGAGGGGAAGAGGTAGGCGGGAGATTGGGACAAAGAGAGAGGGGAAGAGGTGAATGGGAGAGGAGGAGAAAGACAGAGAGGAAGAGGTGGAAGGAAGAGTGGGGAAAAAAAAGAGAGGGAAAGAGGTGGAAAGGACAGTGGGATAAAGAGAGAGAGAGATGGAGGAAGAGGTGGAAGTGAGAGTGGGAAAAAGAGAGAGTAGAGGAGGTGGGCAGGATAGTGGGATAAAGAGAGAGAGGAAGAGGTGGAAAGGAGAGTGGGAAAAAGTGGGAGGGGAAGGGGCAGAAAAAAAGAGCAGGATAAAGAGAGAGATGAAGAAGTGGAAAAAAAAAGGGGGGGGGTTAAAGAGAGAGTGAAAGAGGCGAATGGGAGTGTGGAATAAAGAGAGAGAAGAAGAGATAAGATGGGAGAGCGGGATAAAGATAGAGGGAAAGAGGCAAATGGAGAGTGGAATAAAGAAAGAGATGAAGAGGTGGAAGGGAGAGCGGGGGAAAAAAGAGAGAGGAAAAGGTGGAAAAGAGAGCAGGAAAAACAGAGAAGGGAAGAGGTGGAAGGGAGAGCAGGAAAGGGGAGGGTGAAGAGGTGGAAGGGAGAGCAAGATAAAAAGAGAGGGGAAGAGGTGGGAGAAAAAGAAAAAAGAAGGGAAGTGGTAGAAGGGAAAAATGGATAAAGAGAGTGGGAAGAGGTGGGAGAGAGGGTGGGATAAAGAGCGAGGGGGAGAGGTGGAAGGGTGAGTGGAAGATTTGAGGGAGAGAGGGAAAGATAAAGAGAGAGGGGAAGAGGTGGGAGAGAAAGCGAAATAAAGAAAGAGGGAAGGAGGTGGAAGGGAGTGTGGGATAAAGAGAAAGGGGAAGATGGAAGAGAGAGCAAAATAAAGGAGAGAGAGAGAAGGTTTGGAGAAAGAGCAGGAGAGAGAGAGAGAGAGTTTGGAGAGAGAGATCAGGATAAAGAGAGAGGGCAAGAAGTTAAAGGAGAGAAAGATAAAGAGAGAGAGAGGGCAAGAAGTAAGAAGGAGAGCAGGATAAAGAGGAAGAGTTGGGAAAGATAATAGGATAAAGAGCAAGAAGAAAAGTTGGGAAAGAGAGCAGGATAACAAGAAAGCGTGGGATAGAGAGAAAGATTTGGGAGAAAGAGTTGGGAAAGAAAGCAGGATTAAAAAGGGAATAAAGAATAAGGGAGAGAGATAAAATTGGGATACATAGAGAAAGAGAATCAGTATGAAGACAGAGAAGTGAGCAGAGAAGAAGAGAGGTGCAGGAAGAAGAAAGGGAGCAAGGAAAAGGATAATTAGGTAATCAAGGGAGAGAGGAAAAATAAAAAAACACGAAGGGAGTTTGCAGAAGAAAGGAACAATGGGAAAAAAGCAGATAGAATAAGGGAAACAAAAAGTAAGAATAAGTGAGTACAAAAGAGTACAAAAGAGTAAGAACAAAAGTAAGGAAAAATGAAGGAAGGGATCATGGTGAGTGAGGGAATAGAAGGAAAGCAAGAATGAGTAAGGAGAGGCATAGAAGGAGTTAAATGAGAAATAGAAAGTGGGAGAAGGAAGAGGAGAAGTAGAGAAAGAGAGAGAGGGAAGGATGGATTGAGTGGGAGATACAGAGAACATATAGAGGGTAAAAAGCGGGAGGGAGACCGCGGGGAAATTAAAAGGTGGGAGAGAGGAGGTGGAGAGGGAAAAAAGACTTGAGAAATAGGGAAGGGAGAGTTAAAGGGAGAAATAGTAAGGAGGGAATAGAGAATTTAGGAAATTAAACAAGGTTAAAATATAAACACAGAAATAAAATGTGAAATGTAGAGAAAAAAAAGGAGGGAAAAAAATAAAAAATATTAGATAACGTTAATTTTAACACATTTACCATTAGAAAATGCACAGTACACAATATAAAGTATAATGTAACAGTATGCAAAGTGAAAACAGTGAAAAAAGCAGTTTAGAACTTTGCAACCAATCAGATATTATCATCCATTTATTTGCTTGGGCTTGAAATGACAACTAAAATCTTATTTTTGTGGACACGTTCCTTAGTTATTATAAGAAAGGTCCCATTTAGAATGATTTTCTTTTTGTCTTTAAGGGAATGTTTCCTTTGAGAAATGCCAATGCTGATTTCTCATTTAGTAAATGATGGTTGCTTAGCTGTCATACTGATCCTTTGACTTCAGTTCTTTAAGTTGCTGATCCAGATAAGCGTTTCTGACTTTACTCTGACTTCAACATATTTCTTCCAAATTGGTGACTTAAAGTGCTGAAGGCCAGAAGACCAGCCAGGCAGCTAGCATTTTCAGGAGCAACAGCAGACTATATTTCTCCTAGGAAAGTTTACTTTAAGGGCCCTAAGGTTTACAAATTACTGGTGGGTGTAATCACTTTTGGCGTGAATATCAATTTCCGATCTTCAGGAAGACTTATGATTAACTATTGAAAAATTTATCTGCAATTAGTTTCCATCATACATATTTCCAAGGATGGAAAAAAACACTTCTATCCGGGAATAGACGCCGCTGCCAAGGTCTGGTTTATTATTTTCTAATTGTCAATTCAGACACTGGATGTACTTTGGAAATTCACTTTTTTTTCACACACATGAAGAATAAACCCAACCAAATTGATATTTGTGGCCAAGGTGGACACTTAGGGCTCAACGATCCACTGTTTTTTATATTTCCAGGGGCAAGATTTCTTATACAATATACATGTACAAGATATTCTTATTCAAGCAAACTGTTATTTAGCATTCCAACTACAGTATTACGTTGCACAGCTCCATAGTACCTACTTGATGAGAATTCACTGTATTTTTTGAATATTTGTTTGAGTTTTTAATAACCACACACAGCATTTTTTTTCTGGAAGTTTACCTGCCATAAACCTGGGAATCAAACTGAGTAAATGATGAAAAAATTCATATGCAGAGGTTACCAGTGAAAACCCAGTGTTAATGCGATACGCAGATCCAGAGATACAGGCAACTACAGCTGCAAAGACATTAAAGTGGAGTTCCACCCACTTTTACAACTCTTCAGCATCCCTCACTAAACTGTGCACTGTAAACTAATTGGATATTTTTTTATTTTTTTTCTCAGCACCTACTGTATATCTGCTGTATTCATTTTTCACTTCCTCCTCCCTGGCCGTGGCCCATCGCATCATTTCCTGTTTGCAATGCCTTCTGGGAAGGGGCGGCAACTTCCTCTGACACTGCCGTTGCTATGGAACCCTGACCTGAAACCTATTACACTGCTTGTGCTGCACTGAGCATGTGCGAGATCTGCAAGGATGAGATCCAGGAAGAAATACAGTCTGGCTTCAGATGCCCACACTTAAGATGGCCACGGCCTGCTGTAAGTTTATAAAATAACAAACTACTGCTATAAGCTAACAAAACAGACCTTAGTTTACAGACTAACTTTACTAGAATACATTAAGCTTGTGTATTATAGGGGTATTTTTATTTAAAAACTATAATTTTGGCCGGAACACCACTTTAAGGCTAAAACATACATAAACCGCAAAAACGCTCACCAGTCCTTTTAAGCGGCAGCTGCATTCATTTTTATTTTTTCAGGGTTTTTTACTTTTATCTAGTGATCCTACCATGAACACATTTCCAGTCCTAGGGTGTCAACACCCACTATCCCTACTATATCTATGGCAAAGCAATGTTGTCACCTTACAGCGGAGTTCCACCCATAAAAAAAAATTGTCATTACTGCGCAGCAAATAATATAATAAATGACATTTGGAGATTTTTTTTTTTAACTTACCTTTTCATGGTTGTTGCTATGCGGTCCCTTCAAGTCGTCCCCTTCCTCACCGCGGCTCCTTACGTCACTTCCCTCGGCTACCTCCGCTCGCTACTGCTCCTGGGAGATGTGTGTCATCATTTCCCAGGAGTCAGTGGGCAGCGCCAAGGGCTTCGTTGCCATCACAATGGGGCAGGCACTCCCGGCGCCGGCGCCCATTGTGATGGCAACATCAGAAGTGTACGGCGCATGCGCGGTAACGGGCGGTGCATGCTGGTTGCTCAGCTGCACCAGAGCCCGGAAGATAGTGCTTGTGGTCTTCACATGCCCACAAGCAAGATGGAAACATCCAAGAACAAGGAATAAAACATATCCTGCTCAATTAAATCGGCAATCGAGCAGTGATTAAAAAGAGAAACGTGAGTACTATTAATAAGTGTTTTAAAATGAAGATATTCATCCAAAAAAAAAAATTTTCACAGTTGGAACTCCGCTTTAGGGACAGGACTACAGAACACCTCTCCCTTTTCTCTTCTTCATAATGTAGACGGGAGGTGTTCTGTAGGTCACATACAGTATTTACAGTGTGAGGATACAAATAAATTGATAAAAGTGCAAAAAAGAGCACAGGAGGTTATCAGCTGAAAGACTTTTGACAGGATCAACATTTTTTGAGGGGATTTACTAAATAGATATAACAAAACACTTTCAGTGGTATATTGGATAGCCCAAAAGTTGTCCATTAGGAAGGTCCTTGTAGCCTGAAACATTGTGCAGCTTTTCATCATCAACAATTCTACCAGTTTAGATGTCCTGCCTGATGGCCATAAGCTGTCTGCAGATGCTTTCAAACACAAGAACAGTGATATCAACACTGACATCCTTGTAGATCAGGGGTGAGCAACCTGGGGCCCTCCAGCTGTTGCAGAACTACAAGTCCCATCATGCCTCTGGGAGTAATTGTAACTGACAGCCTTGCAATGCCTCGTGGGAAATGTAGTTCCACAACAGCTGGAGGGCCCCAGGTTGCCTACCCCTGTTGTAGATGTTAATGGATAGGGTCCCCCAAACTGAAGCTCTAGAGTGGGGATCCACAAACTTTTTAAACAAAGGGCCAGTTCACTGTACATCACATTAATTGGAAGCCAGACTGTAAAAGGAGTAAAAAAAAGTTTTCATCATTCTGTTGTGTTGGGCTGGTGTCCTTAATAACCCTTATTAACCACTCCCACGAAGGGGAGGTGCTCCGGGTTCCAACTGTCCCTGATTCGGAGGGACTGTCCCTGATTTGGTGTAATGTCCCTCTGTCCCTCATTCCTCCTTATTTGTCCCTCATTTTGGTCTTCATTTTGGTCTGATCTCTATAGTTGTATATAAAATGCACTTTTTATCTTTCAGAAAGTGTTTCCCAGTACTAAACCTTTCATCCAATTTCTAAATTGCTGCATTTGTACATTTTAAAAGCCAATATAAAGGAATAGTAGTGGTAAAAAAAAGTCCTTGTGGATTTAATTAACATTTTTTTTGTCAATTCTCCTTTAAGGGGGTGTGGCAGGGGGCGTTTCCTATACCTACATATGTCTGTTAGTAGGTGTCCCTCATTCCCATCTCAAAATGTTGGGGGGATATGCATACATATGGAGCTGAAGGAGTCTTTGCTGTTAGGTTCTGAGGAAAAAGGTTTACCTTTGAAACGCGTTAGCCAGCAGGGACCCCTACATGGCCTCCCCTATGATCTGGAGAGTACAGGTCCCAGGACTGTTTTACCACGGGATGGAAGCTCGTTTATGCGTATTAATTTTCACATGCTTGTGAGTAGTTTTTATCTTTTTTATACAAATAAATTCATTTGGGATAATGCACAAGGCTGGTGCGCCCTCTTTTCTTTTATCTTTCTAGTGCAATCAGGACATCCCCGATCCTAGAGGGCCGCAAGGCAAGGAAACATTATCCATTGAGGAGTGGACCATTATACATTATTGGGCTAGCCACTATACTCATGCCATGCACAGGAGTAATTGTTTGTTTTTCTGGAGTAAAAAAGTGCATTGGCATCGGTCAGTAAAATTGGCTCTATATTTGTTGTCAGTAGGAGTACAGTTTGGACTGCGGATAATACTGGGGTGCCGTGAAGTGGCCTCTGCAGCTTACGCATGTATTTTCAAATGTGTGCAAACTATACCCCTGGTTTTAACTGTTAGATAGGATAATTTGGTTGGCTGCAGACTGGTTGGTGAGTTAAGCTGGGAATTTTCTTTGGTTTTGTTTGACATGCGTTGCCCTTCCATGTGCTTCTTGCTCTGAAGGCCAGTGGTGCCTCTTTGTCAATGGAAGGCATGCTGCCCCTCTACTGGTGGAAGGAATGGTGTCTCTCTGTCAGTCTAAGGAATGGTGCCCCTCTGTCAGTCTAAGGAATAGTGCCTCTCTGTCAGTCTAAGGAATGGTGCCCCTCTGTCAGTCTAAGGAATGGTGCCTCTCTGTCAGTCTAAGGAATGGTGCCCCTCTGTCAGTCTAAGGAATGGTGCCCCTCTGTCAGTCTAAGGAATGGTGCCCCTCTGTCAGTCTAAGGAATGGTGCCCCTCTGTCGGTCTAAGGAATGGTGCCCCTCTGTCAGTCTAAGGAATGGTGCCCCTCTGTCGGTCTAAGGAATGGTGCCCCTCTGTCAGTCTAAGGAATGGTGCCCCTCTGTCGGTCTAAGGAATGGTGCCCCTCTGTCAGTCTAAGGAATGGTGCCCCTTTGTCGGTCTAAGGAATGGTGCCCCTTTGTCGGTCTAAGGAATGGTGCCCCTCTGTCGGTCTAAGGAATGGTGCCCCTCTGTCGGTCTAAGGAATGGTGCCCCTCTGTCAGTCTAAGGAATGGTGCCCCTCTGTCAGTCTAAGGAATGTCGCTCCTCTGTCAGTCTAAGGAATGGCGCGTCTCTCTCAATGGAAGGCATGCTGCCCCTCTACTGGTGGAAGGAATGGTGCCCCTCTGTCAGTCTAAGGAATGGTGCCACTCTGTCAGTCTAAGGAATGGAGCCCCTCTGTCAGTCTAAGGAATGGTGCCCCTCTGTCAGTCTAAGGAATGGTGCCCCTCTGTCGGTCTAAGGAATGGTGCCTCTCTGTCAGTCTAAGGAATGGAGCCCCTCTGTCAGTCTAAGGAATGGTGCCCCTCTGTCAGTCTAAGGAATGTCGCTCCTCTGTCAGTCTAAGGAATGGCGCGTCTCTCTCAATGGAAGGCATGCTGCCCCTCTACTGGTGGAAGGAATGGTGCCCCTCTGTCAGTCTAAGGAATGGTGCCACTCTGTCAGTCTAAGGAATGGAGCCCCTCTGTCAGTCTAAGGAATGGTGCCCCTCTGTCAGTCTAAGGAATGGTGCCTCTCTGTCAGTCTAAGGAATGGAGCCCCTCTGTCAGTCTAAGGAATGGTGCCCCTCTGTCAGTCTAAGGAATGGTGCCCCTCTGTCGGTCTAAGGAATGGTGCCTCTCTGTCAGTCTAAGGAATGGAGCCCCTCTGTCAGTCTAAGGAATGGTGCCCCTCTGTCAGTCTAAGGAATGGTGCCCCTCTGTCGGTCTAAGGAATGGTGCCTCTCTGTCAATGGAAGGCATGCTGCCTCTCTACTGGTGGAAGAAATGGTGCCCTGTTGCCAGTGGAAGGAATGCTGTCCTTCTGCCAGTGGGGGGGGGGATATTTTTCCTCTGTCTGTGGTAGGAGTGGTGTTCCTGTGTCAGCAGGAAATGGTGGCCCAGCTTTGGTGTTCAGTGTGACTTAACTAGCAAACTCTGTCTCAAGCCATTTCAAATTATACCAGTTGGCACTATACATTCATCATTGGGAAAGAGATCATTCATCCCCAATGGTGTCTGTTATGTTGCTGGTGCTGAAATGCTCTGTGTACCAGTACCCAGCACCCATGGCATCCTGATTACAGCAGCTCACAGCGGCTCCTTGCATGGCCTTCTCATTGCAAGCGGTGGGTAACCCAGCAGGCCTTAAAGTGTTGCTAAACCCACAACAGCAAAATCAGTCAAAACATGCTTGTTATACTCACTATGGAACCTAAGGGGTTAATCCTTTGCATTGTGTAAAAAAGGCTGTTCGATCCTGTCTTCTCTGATCCTCCCCTTCTTCCACAGTCCCCAAAAATACTCTCCTGATAGAACAGAGCCTTGGGGACAGGCTACACATGCTGTTTGGTGTGTATTGCTAGTTGTTTTGCATGTGATCAGCACGGGGTCAATCAGCACTGTCCAGACAGAGGGTCAGGGGTCATGCAGCTTCATAGGACAGTCAGAGTAGAATGAAAACTCCTCCTACAAGCTTTAACCAGACACTGATAGAAGTCACAAGGCTGCTATATACTGCTGATGAGAAAAGGTATATAGCAGTTTATATTTACAAAAAATAATTGCATTTCCATGTTTTGTGTACTGTGGAAGACCAGATATAGTGAATACAGGCTCCAGGGTTCAGTAACACTTTAAGCTGTCCACAAGTTTTAGTTTGGGGACCATTGATGTAGAGGGCTTCTAAGGGTTGCAGATTTCAAATAATCCAAATACAGACTGTCTACCTAACTTCCCTTTCTTGCTGCTTGAAATACAGCCATGGACAAATTTGTTGGCACCCCTGCAACTCATTGAAACAATACTTTATTCCTCCTGAAAAGTCATGAAATTAGAAAGCAATTGTTTCATGTATACCAGCATGCCATTGGTATATCATAGTAAAGCACAGCAAGTGTGAAAAGAGATGAGTATGATATTGATTATTCTACAAAGATATTCAAAAATGACTTGGATGGCTTTTTTGGTACCCCTAGAAAAGATTATAAATAAATGGATCATAGTGATATTTCAACCTAAAGCTGGCCATAGATGGTCGAATCTTGGCCGGTTCAGCAGGGACCTGTGTGAACACCCATGCAAAGCGATTCAGGTGTGGAAAAAAGGGCCCTGCACCATTTTGGTGTGGATGCGATTTCAGCCATACAAAATGTATGACTCAAACACTGCACAGACATCACATGTTATAACACATTTAGGGTCTATTTGTAAATGTTTTCATACAAGGTTCATACCACCTTCACCCTGGATTCACAGATTTATTCCAATTGAATCCACTTAGAAAACTGTGTGAATCTTGTGTGAGAAAAAAATACAAATAGACTATGCTAAGAAATGGTCTATTTTAGAATCAGGTAGACTTCTCTATCCATTTTTCAATTTGTTAAAGGAAACTTGTCATTAGGGATGTATGCAAGAGCCATTTCTGATCCCTTTCAAAGAATTGTATTTTACTTCCTTTCCGAGTCATCGAGCCACAATTTTAATGAATTAAAAAATAATGAAGCCATAGGATAAGCATTGGAGCCATGCCTCCATAGCATTGTATACTCACCTTTCCTCTGCTATCCCACCACTTTGTTACATAGTTACATAGCTAGTCAGGTTGAAAAAAGACACAAGTCCATCCAGTTCAACCATAAATATAAATAATCAAAAAATAATATCATACAATCCCATATACCCAATCCTATACCCGAAAAACCCTAGCAAAGCATGATCCAATTTGCTCCAGCAGGGGAAAAAATTCCTTCCTGGTCCTTCCTGACACTAAGAGGCAATCGGATTTTCCCTGGATCAACTTTACCTATAAATGTCAGTACCCAATTATATTGTGTACATTTAGGAAAGAATCCAGGCCTTTCATAAAGCAATGTACTGAGCTGGCCAGAACCAGCTCTTGAGGGAGTCTATTCCACATTTTCACAGTCTTCCTTCCCCCATGTGAAAATGCTGGTCCAGTCAAGAAGTACCAGCACTGTCACTTGAGAAGGAGGGCAGTGCGCTCCATGCTCTTCATACTAGGAACTATGTTCCTTGCTCCCAGCATATGAATAGAGTCCACAAAAGGCATTGCTGTAGTGGGGAGCATTAAAGGAGAAGTTTGGAGTATATAAAAAAAACAAACACACATATTCACCTAATGCTGCGTACACATGGTCAGACTTTTCGACCGGACTTGTCCGATGGACGCCGACGGACCAAATCCGGCGGACAATCCGATCATGTGTGGGCTTTACCGGACCTTCAGCTGCGTTTTCCAGTCGCAAATCTGACGGACTTTAGATTTGGAACTTGCTTCAAATCTTTACGTTGTAACTCCGCCGGACCCAGAAATCCGCTCGTCTGTATGCTAGTCCGACGGACAAAAAGCCACGCTAGGGCAGCTATTGGCTACTGGCTATCAACTTCCTTATTTTAGTCCGGTGTACGTCATCACGTACGAATCCGTCGGACTTTGGTGTGATCGTGTGTAGGCAAGTCCGGTCGTTAGAAAGTCTGTTGAAAGTCCGCCAAAAGTCAGTCGAAAGTCTGTCGGACAGGCTGTCAGACTTTTGTAGCTGAAAAGTCTGCCCATGTGTACGCGGCATAAGTGTAATGCTGGAGCTGTCCCACGTTGATGCTAAGCCTGAGAATTAAGTGATCATATGACTGCTACTGTAATCGCTCAGTTCTCTGTTTGCCCAGAGAAAAGCGCTGGTCTGGAGAGGGGGCAGGCACAGCTGGCTCCGGCTCTCAGCACAGCTGTCAATCAGGCAGCTTTATGGACTCGGACAATATTGTCGGGATCCTTTCAAAGCAGCTCTGCCACGTCAGCTGATAGCAGGCTAGAGCTATAGCAAAAGTAGGTGCACTCCTGTGACCAACGATAGAAGCATGGCCTAAAAAGCTTTGGCCATAGTTCTCTTTTAGGCTAGGCTCACATATGTGCGGCCACAGTTTGCATTTCCCTGGTCCGGTGTGTTTCTGTTCACTGGTTCAGGTGCAATTTAGGTGGGAATTTTTTAGCCTAAACACATGAACCAGATCTAAAAACGCACAGGACCCTTTTTTGAAACCGCCCCGGACATGTGTGAACCGGCTCCATTGAGAGCCAGTCAAATTCACATATCATGTGAATTGGATGTGGTTTAATAGGCACCCAATTTGCATATATGTGAACCCAGCCTCAAGTCAAACCTGTTGCTTTTTCCTGTGTGGGCAAAATACAGTGCCTTGAAAAAGTATTCATACCCCTTGCAATTTTCCACATTTTGTCATGTTACAACCAAAAACGTAAATGTCTTTTATTGGGATTTTATGATATAGGCCAACACAAAGTGGCACATAATTGTGAAGTGGAAGGAAAATGATAAATGGTTTTCCAAATTTTTTTCCAAATAAATATTTGAAAAGTGTGACATGCATTTGTATTCAGCCCCTTTTACTCTGATACCCCTAACTAAAATCTAGTGAAACCAATTGTCTTCAGAAGTCACCTATAGTAAATAGAGTCTACCTGTGCGTAATTGAATCTCAGTATAAATACAGCTATTCTGGGAAGCCCTCAGAGGTTTGTTAGAGAACCTTAGTGAACAAACAGCTTCATGAAGGCCAAGGAACACACCAGACATGTCAGAGATAAAGTTGTGGAGAAGTTTAGAGCAGGGTTAGGTTATAAAAAAATATCTCAAGCTTTGAACATCTCGTGGAACACTGTTCAATCCATCATCCAAAAATGGAAAGAGTATGGCACAACTGCAAACCTACCAACACATGGCGGTCCTCCTAAACTGACAGGTCGGGCAAGGAGAGCATTAATCAGAGAAGTAGCCAAGAGGCCCATGGTAACTCTAGAGGAGTTGCAGAGATCCACAGCTCAGGTGGGAGAATCTGTCCACAGGACAACTACTAGTCGTGCATTCTACAAATCTGCCCTTTATGGAAGAGTAGCAAGAAGAAAGACATTGTTGAAAGAAAGCCATAAGAAGTTCAGTTTGTAGTTTGCGAGAAGCCATGGTGGACAAGGTGGACACAGCAAACATGTGGAAGAAGGTACCTTGGTCAGATAAGACCAAAATTGAACTTTTTGGCCTAAAAGCAAAACGCTATGTGTGGTGGAAAACTAACACTGCACATCACCCTGAACACACCATCAGAGGTGGGGGACTCGAGTCACATGACTTGACTCGAGTCAGACTCGAGTCACCTGTTTGAGGACTTGTGACTTGCTTGACAAAATTAAATAAATGACTCGACTTGACTTTGACTTGTCACTAATGACTTGCGACTTGACTTTGACTTGGGCTATTTGACTTGCAATGACTTGGCACCACCAGTGCTGTGTCTTGGCCTAGGCAAAAGCCGCCCCCCCCCCCGCCCCCACAAAAGAAAGCTCCCTCAAGTCCCGGCTTCAGGGTAGATCAGTATTTTGACTTAATTTGTGACTTGACCAAAATAAATTACTTGACTTGACTTGCTTGACTTCTAGCAGGGACTCGACTTGACTTGCTTGCTTTTCGCTACAGTAACTTGGGACTTGCTTGTGACTTGAAGGTTAAGACTTGAGACTTGCTTGTGACTTGCACATATGTGACTTACTCCCATCACTACACACCATCCTCACCATGAAACCTGGTGGTGGCAGCATCATGTTGTGGGGATGCTTTTTTTTGGGGGGGGGGGATGTCCCTCCTCAGCAGGGACAGGGAAGCTGGTCAGAGTTGATCGGAAGATAGATGGAGTCGAATACAGAGAATCAGAGAAAACCTTTTTAAAGTCTGCAAAAGACTTGAGACTGGGGTGGAGGTTGACCTTCCAGCAGGACAATGACCCATGCTCCTGTGTTAGAATGGCCCAGTCAAAGTCCAGACCTAAATCCAATTGAGAATCTGTGGCAAGATTTGAAAATTGCCATTCACAGATGCTCTCCATCCAATCTGACAGAGCTTGAGCTATTTTGCAAAGAAGAATGGTCAAAAATGTCACTCTCTAGATGTGCAAAGCTGGTAGAGACATACAGAAAAAGACTTGCAGCTGTAATTTCAGCGAAAGGTGGTTCTACAAAGTATTGACTCAGGGGGCTGAATACAAATGCAATCTACACTTTTCACATATATATTTGTAAAAAAAATTCAAAACCATTTATCATTTTCCTTCCACTTCACAATTATGTGCCACTTTGTGTTGGTCTATCACATAAAATCCCAATAAAATACATTTGCGTTTTTGGTTGTAACATGACAAAATGTGGAAAATTTCAAAGGGTATGAATATTTTTTCAAGGCACTGTACATGTTTTCTTTAGGTTGTCCATATCAACAATATTCTTTGGTAGTCATTAAGAGCTTCTAATTATATAGAAGAAGAAATAAAAAAATTCTGAACAATGTTTTTGAAAAACTTTTTTCTTCCTAGAGCTGACTATGTCAATCTGTGTACTTTATTATTTTTTTGCGAATATCTTATAGAACCATTCCAATGACTCTCTTTCGGATATAAGCTGATACAATCCAAGGAACATCTAGCACATTTTAGAAGTAGAAAAAAAAAAACCTGGAGGTTATGTTGACCCCTCAAGAGCTGTAAAAAAGCAAAAACTTTGAGGGCCACTAGTGGCTTTCGGCCCAATTGTTGAAAGCCTTACTCCCTAAAGGCTGTTCCGAACACGCGGATCCACCATAGCTGGCTAACTGCGGCAATTTTGTGCGGAAAAACAACATAAAACTGAATGATGTCACAGAGATGGAATTCTGAAAATAATTTAAAAAATAAATAAATCCTAGGGCCGATTTTCTTTTGCTCTTGCTTTTTTTTTTTTTTTTAGACACCTCTATCTCTCTTATTTTGGTTCCTCACTCTGTTTTTACATGTAATGGGAAGCACATGTGCACTCTGTAATAACGAGAGGAAACAGAGAGAAGAGGGACAAGAAGTAAAATATACAGCACAAGGGAGCTAAATAGAGTAATGTTTCAGCAAATGACAGTCTAGGAAGGTAGGTCTGGTTAGACGTGAAACTTTAGGTAGACTGGAATGTTATGCAAGATTTTCTTTTTTTTTTTTTTAAAGTTTCAAAATTTATTGACCACAGAAAAATGAAGGAATGTTTGTTTTGGTGGTAAAATAAAACTCCAAAATGTTGTATTCCCTAAACGAATGGGGTGAATGGGATTCAATCATATAAAGACGCAGACTGAGTATCTATGAACGTTAGAAGTTGGCATGCTAGAGGTTGCCTACTCACCCCCATCCCAAACCGCATCCCTATACCGAGAACCCCCATCTGCCAGGGTCTGACAGTGAGCAACATGGCAGAAAAAAAAAAAAGATTACTCTCTCTTGGATTGATCAAGGTGTGTGTGGCTTTCTGCTGACTTAAAAATTGTATGCAACATTCAGGTCAAATAACCTTCCACTGGGAGACCATTCTACGTTCAAGAATAGCACAGTCCAAGCACAAGTACCGGATGCAAAAATGAGTACAAAAAACGCGCTAATGCCAATAGTGTCTAAATTCGTTAAATAGTAGCATCGACTTAACCATGCAATATAACCACAGTTATTGCAATATAAAACAACAAAAAGCCTCACTTATTACAAAAAAGTGTATAAAACCAAAACATTCAATGAATCATAACTACATATTTTTGAAAATAGTCCACGTGAAAAAGTGACAATTATTGAAGGAATCTTCAATCAAAGTTTATCAAAAAGTTCAGCACTAAGGATTATAGAAACTCCTTCTGTGAAAACCACCACCTCAGATAATAGGGGTGCTTACCAGATCCTATTGACCCTCTATCTCTAGAGAGATCAACCAACGAGCTATGGTCATAACCCTCTATGGGATGTTGGAAATGGGATTCTATGGAAATGGGATTCTATGGATTCAAAGAAAAAGAAGAAAAAAGAGAGCGCACCAGCCTAGTGCATTATCCTTGACAGGTTTATTTAATTAAAAACAAGATAAAAACTACTCACAAAAGTCGAAGATAAAATCGCATAGTAATCGCACAGAGGCAATTATTCCAGTGGTAGCAGTTTTCCAGGTCCCAGGAAGGAGGCATACGGACTACTGCTGGCTAACGCGTTTCAAAGGTTACCCTTCTTCATCAGAGCCTTAGTAGTGTTGATCTCATGCTGGCTTTTTATACACATGTCAAACTGAAACAGACTGATCAGGTTGGTGCCAGGGCTCCTCCCTTAATTGATGGGCGGTCCTCTAGGGGGGTGAATCTTGGCTCGGTTAACATTATTAAAGGGCCATACCATATTGATTTATTAATTTATTAGTTGGTTGGTTCGCTTCCATTTCCATTATTGTTATTGTCGCTAGTGAAATTTATCTAACCCATAGTAAGTGAGCTGAAAGGGTCATATCAATAGTTAACCCTAGACAATCTGCTCATCTACCCTCACATCCATAAATCACATAGATGATAGAGAGCAATGTGCAGTGTTCAGGGGATTAAAAGTTTGAAATAGGGGTGTACCTTATTGTCTGTGGATCCGATGGCATCTCCTCTGCTTGAGTGCGTTGTCTCTGCAGGGGCTGTGTCTGTGTGGGCTACCATTGCTGACACGTCCGCTCCTATGCCCCGTGGGACCGGGTGGAACGCACGCCGCCGATTTACTTCCGGGTTGCGGTCCACAGGGCGGAAGTGCGGTCGTGATGTCACATCCCGTGCGCCTTTCGGCGCCTGGGATGTGACTCAATATGGTAAACAGTGGCCTCCATCTTGCCGTAGGCGCAGATAGAGGCCAAAGTCAGACAGATAACGTCTGACTTCAGGCTAGATGGAGAGGGGCTGATTAAAATGAATGCATAACTACAATGAATAAAAATAGTAAGCGATAGTATGTAATGGTAATAGGGAAATTCGAAGGGGACCAGGGGAGGGGAGTGGTGAGAAGGTCTGGTCTGGAACAGTAGCTAGAGGTGGCAATGCTTTGATTCTTTGGATTCAATGGATTCTATGGAAATGGGATTCTATGGAACACAGCTCCCACTGCTTGTCTCCAGCCCAGTCACGACGATTACCAAGAATCAAGGTATATAGGGAAAAAAAAAACGCTCCAATAGTGTAAAATCACTTATTGTTATTTAAAACATTTCAAATTGCACTTACATGCGTATGCAGTAAATGAGCCCAATAATAATCTATTTGCCAGCAAAAGTAGCCCCCCCGCGCTTCAGGGGTCAGTGTAAACGTGATGACGTCAGCATGCAGCACCGCCCTACATGCTTCGTCAAAGATGACGTCTTCCAGCATAATTTATTATTTATTATTATTATTGTTATTATTCAGGATTTAAATAGTGCTAACGGTTTGCACAGCACTTTACAAAGTAGGCAGACAGTACAGTTACAATACAATGCAATACAGGAGGAATCAAAGGGCTCTCCTCATTAGAGCTTACAATCCAAAGCCTAGGATACAAGGGCTGAATATCAGGCGGTATCGACCGGTAAAAAACAAAACGGCCAACATTCAGCCTGTGTGTACGGCAGCTGGTCTGACGGAAGCCAACTGAAGATCCGGCTTCTGTCGAATGGGTATGACCAAAAAAGGTCTGCTGATACGCTCTCGATCAGCACTCTCAGCCAATACCATAGCAGGGGAGAGCACTGTATTACTATCGGATTGTTAGTACAGTGGCTCCTGAGCTCTTTAGTTTTTTTTTCGTTCAGCCTACTAGGTTGAATGAAAAAGAAATTACTAGTGTGTACCAGGCTTAAGATGGGGGGGGGGGGGGGTCAAGGGATACAAAAAGTAATAAGTATGTGGGATGAACTGATGGAGATAGTAAAAATACAGTTGTTAGGTGGAGGTAGGATAGGCTTCTCTGAAGAGGGGGAGTAGAGTAAAAGATAGTCGGACAGATTGGGGTAGGGAGTTAAATAGGATGGGAGAGGCTTGGGAAAAGTCCTGGAGGCGAGCATGGGAGGAGCGGATAGAAAAGTTAGGTTGGTATTTTGAGACTAGGTTAGTAATGTAGCTGGGGCCTGAGTTGTGAATGGCTTTGTAGGTTGTTAGTATTTTAATTTAATTTGTTGAGTGAGTGGCAGCCAATGAAGGGATTGGCAGAGAGGGGAAGCAGACACTGAACATTTGGTAAGGTGGATGATGTGGCATTATGTAGAATGCAGCAGCAAAATACTGCATGTCAGTTGGAGGATTTGGAGTGAGATCGTGTATTGGGTGCTTCGCTAAACAAATCATTCTGCTGGAGTCCCTGATCAAAGCTGGGTGGAGGAGCTGTGGATTTTGTTGTTCTTGTTATACTTTGTGTATACTGTAAATGTTTACTGTGTATTTTGTACATAAATGTAAGGCATGTTTCCACTTAGGCTAGGTTCACATATGTGCGGGTCGGGAACTAAAATCATGCATAATCACATGGGTTCAAGTTTTCAGCGTGGAAAAGGCAGGAACAGTCGCAAAGTAAGGTCTTGTAATTTTAGAATACATGCCCATTTAATGTTTCAATTATGAGTCGGCAATGCTGAGCTGCATCAATAAAATCTAGGTGATGCCTGAAGGGCTTGTTCAGACAGAAGGGCAACAGAGGCTGTTGCACATAAAAACAAGTGCAAAATCTTCCTCTATCTAGAGCTAGCTCAACTCTTCTTTACAGAGACTTGGACACTCTTGCTGCTTATTGTATAGTTTTAGTGGCTTCAATAAATGAGATCTTAACTTCGGAGACCTTAGTACATATAACAAGCCATAATTCCAAGTAAAGCCTCCACTCAGAGCCTGCAAACCTCCCATCTCTGTGGCTTCAGGTCTAGCCAATGGAGCTTGTCAGCACCACCATGTGAAATGATCAAACAAGCCAGTCGCCCTCCAATGATATCAGTCTTGACAAAGTTTTATAGTTCTGAGTCAAGATCACCGAAAAGTCTGCCCAGACCAAGCCTCAGTCTACTAACGCTAAACTCTAGGTATGGATTTTATTGCATAGTTACATTGGTTCAGCTTGGACTAATATGCCATACCCGTGGAGGCACTGCAGTGATCACCCCCCATGATCAGTAGCTGCCCTGCATAGTAACCACAGGGCTTCTTAGCTCCTAAAGACTATTAAAGACTGGCAGATTAAAGACTGGCCGTTGATACATGTTTTTAACACCCACCCCCAACCGCTTACCTACAAGCAGATATGGTGTCGCTTGGAGCAGTACACATTGCCGAGCCTTTGCATTGTGGCAATTTTACCACTGCATGCGGAGTTTGACATGGGTCACTGCTTGAGAAATTTTCCCATGTTTGTGGATGTTACCTTGCCATAACTGTGGACCAAGCATTTGTCTCGCAGTTGCAGCATGATTCCACAGTTTAACATTTCCATTTGTCGATTAAAAAAAAAAAAAAAAGAGAGAGACAACAGGAGGCTGCAGTGTTGTCTCCTAACCTCCTCCACCACAGATGACTTTTCAGGGGGAGTGGTAAATGATACAGCTTGTGTGAAAGGAGCCTAAAGCCGCGTACACATGAGCGGAATGTCTGACAGAAATAGCCCGACGGAAGCTTTTCATTGTCTATTCCAATCATGTGTAGGCCTCATCAGACTTTTTTTTTCTCGAAAATTCTGACGGACCTAGAAATGGAACATGTTCTAAATATTTCGAACGGACTCAATTCCTATCGGGAAAACCGCTCGTCTGTATGCTGTTCCGGCGGACCAAAAACGACACATGCTCTGAAGCAAGTACGAGACGGAAGCTATTGGCTACTGGCTATTGAACTTCCTTTTTCTAGTCCCGTCGTAAGTGTTTTGTACGTCACCGCGTTCTGGACGGTCGGACTTTGGTCGGACTTTGGGTTGACCATGTGTAGGCAAGACCGCTGGAATGAAATTCCATCTGAGTTTCGTCGGAGAAACCTTCAGATTTTA
Source organism: Lithobates septentrionalis (assembly GCA_037952835.1). Taxonomy (NCBI): domain Eukaryota; kingdom Metazoa; phylum Chordata; class Amphibia; order Anura; family Ranidae; genus Lithobates; species Lithobates septentrionalis. The sequence goes on along the minus strand of JBBDGP010001647.1, from coordinate 276,565 downwards.
TTCCGACGGCTAAACCGGCCGTGTGTACGCAGCATAAGGCTAGGTTCACACTACAGTACTGTGATCTACAATTTTCAGTGCGACTTTGTTGCAACCTGGTTACATTTTGGATGTGGTTTGCATATTGTATGGGGCCAAAATCACACTGGAATCCCACTAAAGTGGTACAGGAATCTTTTTCCAAAATTTCAACAGGATTGGCAACATTTGCTATATTGTTGCAACCAGTTAAAGCAGAAGCATGCACCTAAATAAACACGTTGTTCCATAAATAAAACCCTGATAGATCCATTAAAAAACTCCACTCTACAATTTAGCTAATTATAGTGCCATCAAATCAGTTTCTAAACTCATATCATATGATCACAGTGTTTTATTTCTGAATTTACAAAAGAGACAGTATACCCATACAGGTTATGGTGAGAAGGGACTAAAGCAATCAAAAAGCCCTCCAACCCAACCAGCGCATGGCACAGTAAGGCCTGGTTCACACCTACAGTGACATTTTGTCATGTTACAACATACAGGGATATGCAAAATCATTATAGACACTGATACTCATATACTTTCACAGGTTAAACTGGATGGACTATTGTCTTTTTTCAGCATAACCAACTATGTAACTATGTAACAACCAAAAATGTATTTTATTTGGATTTTATGTGATAGACCTACACAAAGTGGCACATAATTGTGAATTGGACGGAAAATGATAAATGGTTTTCAAATTTTTTTACAAATAAATATGTGAAAAGTGTGGCGTGTATTTGTATTCAGCCCCTTTTACTCTGATACCCCTAACTAAAATCTAGTGGAACCAATTGACTTCAGAAGTCACCTAATTAGTAAATAGAGTCCATCTGTGTGTAATTTCAGTATAAATACAGTTGTTCTGTGAAGACCGTAGAGGTTTGTTAGAGAACCTTATTTAACAAACAGCATCACTAAGGCCAAGGAACACACCAGACAGGTCAGGGATAAAGTTATGGAGAAGTTTAAAACAGGGTTAGGTTGTAAACAAGTATTCCAAGCTTTGAACATAGCACAAAGCACTGTTCAACCATCATCTGAAAATGGAAAGAGTATGGCACAACTGCAAACCTACCAAGACATGGCCGTCCACCTAAACTGACAGGCCGGGCAAGGAGAGCATTAATCAGAGAAGCAGCCAAGAGGCCCATGGTAACTCTGGAGGAGTAGCAGAGATCCACAGCTCAGGTTGGAGAATCTGTCCACAGGACAACTATTAGTCGTGCACTCCACAAATCTGGCCTTTATGGAAGAGTGGAGAGAAGAAAGCCTTTGTTGAAAAAAAGCTATACGAAGGCCCGTTTGCTGTTTGTGGGAAGCCATGTGGGGGACATAGCAAACATGTCCAAAATTGAACTTTTTGGCCTAAAAGCAAAACGCTATGTGTGGGGGAAAACTAACACTGTACATCACCCTGAACACACTATCCCCACCGTGAAACATGGTGGTGGCAGCATCATGGGGATGCTTTTCTTCAGCAGGGACAGGGAAGCTGGTCAGAGTTGATGGGAAGATGGAGCCAAATACAGGGCAATCTTAGAAGAAAACTTATTAGAGTCTGCAAAAGTCTTGAGACAGGGGCAGAGGTTCACCTTCCAGCAGGACAACGACCCTAAACATACAGCCAGAGCTACAATAGAATGGCTTAGATCAAAGCATATTCATGTGTTAGAATGGCCCAGTCAAAGTCCAGACCTAAATCCAATTGAGAATATGAGGCAAAACTTGAAAATTGCCAATTACAGATGTTCTCCATCCAATATGACAGAGCTTGAGCTATTTTGCAAAGAAGAATGGGAAAAAATGTCACTCTGTAGATGTGCAAAGCTGGTAGAGACATACAGAAAAAAACTTGCAGCCGTAATTTCAGGGAACGGAGGTTCTACAAAGTATTGACTCGGGGGGGGGGGGGGGGGGGGCTGAATACAAATGCACGGCACACTTTTCACATATTTATTTGTAAAAAACTTTGAAAAACAATTTATAATTTTCCTTCCACTTCACAATTATGTGCCACTTTGTGTTGGTCTATCACATAAAATCCCAATAAAATACATCTACATATTTGGTTGTAACATGACAAAATGTGGAACATTTCAAGGGGTGTTAGTACTTTTTCAAGGCACTGCATTTTTGAGTGCATTTTTAGTTTTGCAGAAACACAGTACATGGTTTCCTATGGGTCACGTTCAAATCTGTGCATTTTTTTTCTGGTTTTTGGTTCCAAAGACTTTATGGATCAAAAATGCATATTGAAAAATGCAAAATGCACCTGGAATATGCAAACTGCAACCTGCATAGGTGTGAACCAGGTCTTAAGCCATCTTGGAATATGTGTATATCCGCTATTCTTTCACATATCCCAAAAATAGGAGGATTATTCCTCATTTCAGGACAATAAGCGGAGCCATTCAAGTCATTGGTTTACGCCTCAAACAGCCAAATGCACCTCCAGAACCACTGGGGTAGAGTTCAAATATAGCCCAAGATTATTGAGCTATTCATTCCAAAATGCAAACCGCTGTTTCAGGCTTTTTGCCCACCGTTTGTGCATACGAAACCACGACATCTAAGGTAGACACCCAAAAAAACCTTTAAAAAGACAAAGTCTAGGAGGAGGGATTGTTGCAGACGCTGAAGTTGGTAATATGTGATGTATCACAGGACATTGGGAGATTTCTGCTTTAACCCCCCTCCCCCTCCTCAGTGTTAATTTTTTTTTGTTTCATTTTTTGAATTTTTAGTGCCGCCTCCTGATGCCATTCCAGCCTAGGCCACAGTGAAATGTACCTGGTCCAGTGACCTCCTGGGATACTTACATCATATATCCCAGGAGGCTACAGGATAGGCACACAGGAAGGCCAGGGGCAGTCCAGAAGGCGGGCCAGGGGGCGGGTTCAATGTGCCATTGGAGCTGGTTGTCTGCACCCAGAAGGACTAAGATAGCGGTGCAGGAATATCTGTGTGGCACCCGAAGAGCAGCTCGCAGAGGTACAACATTTGATTCAGAGCACTACAGCACTACGGGGTACAGAAGCTGTAACTGAAGAAACTACTATCCCTATCTTCCATCTCAGCAGACAGATTTGTAATTTACCCATTTCAATACCAAACAGTTACACTGCCTTTCAGTCCAGGCCATATTTCTGCTTTCAGCACTGTCTCATTTTGAATGACAATTACTCCGTCATGCAACACTGTACCCTAATGACATTTTTTAGACAGATGGAGCATTGGGTGGCTATTCCAGCGTAGTCCCATAGCAAGCAAAAGCAAAATGCCTTGTCCCCTATGTGGCCAGTTTACACCACCATGGTGCGGTGGTGTACAGGAAGTGTGTGCTAAGAAAAGAACAGCGGGTGAAACTTTTATCCAGTACAGCCCAGTTCAAGGTAGTCCACTGCCTTACACTGTGCGGCGGCCAATAGGACTTAGTGACATTTCAATGAAGTTTAATTGTTGAGGCCTAAATGATTAAGCCCACTAGGGGGTTAAACACATCTGGGGGACCTCTACTGTGGGTAGAGAGCAGAGCTGAAGCCATCCTTTCACACGGGGCAGAATCCATTATGATCAGCAGAGGATCTGTCCACTGATCCCCTACTGATCAGAGCAGGCGGGTGACAGGTCTGTGTCTTCTCAGTTTATGCATAGAGGACACGAACACAGCCTGCTCTGCTCTATGGGTCGTCAGGTGTAAATGGACTTCGCTGTCCGTTTACACCTGCCTTCTCTCTGATCTGATCCGCCTTGACGGAGACCAGATCCCCTTGTTTTTTTTATCAGATTGGAGGTAGGCAGACTTGCATCGGTCCACAGGGGCGTATGGACCATCCAATCAGGCCTGCCTGAAAACTGGCAGGTGGACCTGATCAGACCCTTTGTGTGAAAGGGGCCTTCCTGGTTAGTATTTTACACGTGTCACACCTCCCCCTTGAGGAGTAAGGCCCCTTTCACGCATGCTGTTCAGGCGGACCTGATCGGACACTCAATTCACCTCTATGGAGCGACAGTTGTCAGCGGTGACATGTCCGCTGTTATCCGCCGATTACTGATCTGGTCTGCCAAATACAGACGGATGGTGGTCCTATTTTTCATCCGTCTGGCGGATCGGATAAAAACGGACAGGCAGTCTATTTTCAACCGATCTCCCCATAGAGGACAGCGGGACTCTCAGCACAGTGAGTGGAGACGGACCTGTCATCCGCCTGCTCAGTGGGGATCAACGGATCGATCCCCCGCTGAGCAAGTGGAGTCCGTTAAAACGGACGCGCCCCATCTGAAAGTGGCCTAAATTATACTATCCGGCATTCTGGGAGTTAGAAGAATTTTTTCTCACATGCATATACAAACTATATGGACCATGCTGGCTTTTTTTGCACAGGAAGTTTCTGGCAGGAAGATCCAGCATTCATTCATCAGTACTGTGTACAAAGACCCTTAGGCTCAGTTCACATCTAGTGATTTGGAATCATAGGCAGAATTGGCGCCATTCTGCCCACGTTTCCAAATCACAATAAAATTGCAGCAAAATGCATGATGTGCACTTGGGTGTTATTTTATTCCTAATGGCAACCCAAATGTGGTGCAATTTTGCTGTGATTGTCGCATGAAAAAACTCACCTGGCTCATTGCCAAAATTTGGTATGTGAGCTTCTTTGGCACAATAAACTCACGTAGGGCAATCTATTTGCTTAAATGCACGACGTGTAGAAATGTGTGCAAATTGCACAAAAATTCACGAGCAGGAACATCCATTCCCTCTACGTGAAATGTGAACGGGGCCTTAAGCTGCAATATTTTACATTCTTGGGTTTAGATATACTTCAACCCCGATGCACTCTGATCATGAAAAGTAATGTCCCAGTCTGTGAAATCACTTGCCTTTAACCACTTGCCTACAGTACCCCGGCAATTTTTTACTTTTTTTGCACACGTAAAAATCAGCACTTTTTGCTAAAAATTACTTCAGTCCTCCCAAAAGTATAATTTTCCTAAAAGCAGAGACCCTGAAGACTAAAATGGAGGTGGTTGCATTTTTTAAATGTTGCGTGATATCTGCACAGCAATTTATCAAAGCATAGTTTCAGGAAAAAATGACACTAAAATAAACTGTAATGTGAACAGACACAATATCATACGGATTTTTTTTTGGTAAAATATAAAAAAGATGGGGTTGCGTCAATTAACTTTTGTGCACTGGTCCAAATCATTTGGTGGAGGGGGGATTATGGCATGGGGTTGTTTTTCAGGGATTCAGTGGTTGGGCTTGGCCCCTTAGTTCCAGTGAAGGGAACTCTTAGAGCCCTTGCACACTGGGGCGGTTTGCAGGCGCTATTGCGCTAATAATAGCGCCTGCAAACCGCCCCTAAAGTCCCGCTGCTTTCATTCCAGTGTGCAAGCCCCGAGGGCTTGCACACTGGAGCGATGCGCTGGCAGGACGGTAAAAAAAGTCCTGCCAGCAGCATCTTCGGAGTGGTGAAGGAGCGGAGTGTATACCGCTCCTTTACCGCTCCTGCCCATTGAAATCAATGGGATGGCGCGGCTATACCGCCGGCAATGCGCCTCTGCAGAGGCGCTTTGTGGTGGTATTTAACCCCTTCTCGGCCGCTAGCGGGGGGTAAAACCGCCCCGCTAGCGGCCGCATACCGATGGTAAAACGCCGCTAATAATAGCGGCGTTTTACCGCCGACGCCGCCCCCCGCCCCAGTGTGCAAGGGCTCTTAAGGCATCAGCATACCAAGACATTTTGGACAATCTCATTTTTCCAACTTTGTGGGACCAGTTTGGGGATGGCCCCTTCCTGCTCCAACATGACTGCGGACCATTGCACAAAGCAAGGTCCGCAAATACATGGATGAGTGAGTTTAGGGTTGGAGGAACTTGACTGGCCTGCACAGAGTCCTGACCTCAACCCGAAAGAACACCTTTGGGATGAATTAGAGTGGAGCCAGGCCTTCTCGTCCAACATCAGTGCCTGACCTCACAAATGCGCTTCTGGAAGAATGGTCAAACATTCCCATAGACACTCTCCTAAACCTTGTGGACAGCCTTCCCAGAAGAGTTGAAGCGGTTATAGCTGCAAAGGGTGGGCCAACTCAATATTGAACCCTACGGACCTAAGCCTCGTACACACAATCGGATATTTGGCCAACCGAGCGTCAGACTTTTGTCCGAAGGGCGCGTGCCAGGAACTTCTCTTGCATACTAACAGCACACAATTGTCGGCCAACAAACACAAACGTAGTAACGTACTACGTGGATTTCAGCTCTTGAGCGCCACCCTTTGGGCACCTTCTGCTAATGTCGTGTTTGGTGAGCATTGATTCAGAACATGCGTGTTTGTACTTTCAACTTTTGTGTGACGGACTTGTGTACACACGATTGTCCACCGAAAATTTACTAGCCTGCCATCCAAATTTTGTTGGCGGGAAGTTGGAAAATTATTTGAAGGAGCGTACTAAGGGTCGGATTTTAGCTAAACAGTCTGTCATCACACAATTCCCTGACAAAAATCCGATCGTTCTCCAGCAACTCTCTGAAACACATCACAGGTCCCAGAAGACTGGGGGACCATTCACAAAGCACAGCGCAGCTCACGCATGCAAAATGGAAAATGGTCGCCTGGACACAAAGCCGGTTGAAGGATAGGCTCGGGTGAGGACAGCGCTGGATCCTTGGACAGGTAAATGTCCCTATATTTGTAGTATTTGTAGCTGTTGGTTTTTTTTTTTTTTTTGGACGAGACTGGAGCTCCTCTTTACTTCACTTAATTGTGTGGAGAGCCATTCTAACTTTGAATTTCAGAATTATGATTTTGAATCTCAGAATTCTGACTTTTAAACTCGGAATTATTACTTTGAATCTTAGAATTCTGACTATGAAACTGAGAATTCTGACTTTTAATTTCAGAATTCTGACTTTTAGTCTCAGAATTTGGACATTTAATCGCAGAATTATTACTTTGAATCTTCTAATTCCTACTATAAAACCGAGAATTCTGACTTTTAATTTCAGAATTTTGACTTTTAATCACAGAATTACTTTGAATCTTAGAATTCTCAGTTTCATAGTCAGAATTCTAAGATTAAAAGTAATAATTCTGAGATTAAAAGACAGAATTCTCAGTTTAATAGACAGAATTCTCAATTTCATAATCAGAATTCTAAGATTCAAAGTAATAATTCTGAGATTAAAAGTCCGAATTCTGAGATTAAAAGTCTGAGTTCATAGTCAGAATTCTCAGTTTCTCAGAATTCTGACTATGAACTCTGAATACTGACTTTTAATTCTCAGTTTTATAGTCAGAATTCTAAGATTCAAAGTAATAATTCTGAGATTAAAAGTCCGAATTCTGAGATTAAAAGTCAGAATTCCGAGTTCATAGTCAGAATTCTCAGTTTCTCAGAATTCTGACTATGGACTCTGAATACTGACTTTTAATCTCAGAATTCTGACTTTTAGTCTCAGAATTCAGACTTTTAATCGCAGAATTATTACTTTGAATCTTAGAATTCTGACTATAAAACTGAGAATTCGAACTTTTAGACTCAGAATTCAGACTGCAGAATTATTACTTTGAGGCCACATATATGCGGTGCGAATTGAAGCTCCGTTTTCACAGCTAATTGACAAAGTAATTGTTCAGCGTTTAACGTCAGTTTTTGATCAGGATCAGGTCAGGATTGCATCAGTATCAGGTCAGGTTTACTTCAGGATTTTATCCTGTTCACAACGAAATGCATCTACGAATCAGATGCGTTCCCATAGTAGATAATGTGTTTGCAATTCGCACTGCAATGCCCAGAAAGCGCACACGTTTTTTGGGCAATGCGGAGTGCGAATGCAACGCACATATGTGAACCAGCCTCATTCAAATGAAGGTATGTTAAAATATCATGCGAATTGGATGTGGTGTAAGCTGCATCCAATTCACATAGGTGTGAACCGGGCCTGAATCTTAGAGTTCTGACTATGAAACTGAGAATTCAAATTTTAAATCTCAGAATTCTGACTTTTAATCTCAGAGTTATTACTTTGAATCTTAGAATTCTGACTATGAAACTGAGAATTCTGACTTTTATTTTAAGAATTCTGACTTTTATTCTAAGAATTCTGACTTTTAGTCTCAGAATTCAGACATTTGAAACTCAGAATTTTTAAATACATTTTAGGATGGCCCCATGGATCTTCTGTAGGAGAAAACAGCAACATTTTGTTGTAAAACAGAGTAAAACAAAACACGCATTTTGCTAATCTCTACACAAAGCTTTAGCCTCTAGAGAGAGCTGAGTGGACAGATGTAGACAGGACCAAGGTGTGACACCCAGAGTCTGAAATACCAGAGAAGATTTAAAGGGGGAAGACGGGGCAAGACGGGGGAGGTGAGCCAGTAATACAAGCTGCATCTTAAAGTGCTGCCTGTCAGTGCTATGGGTGGGGAACTCTGAGAGATGTCACAATCTGTCTTTGATACTGACACTTTCTTACAAGTGTCTGTCTCAAGGGCCCCTCTCATGTTTCACCCTGAAAAACGACACAGACGCCCAGCAACCTGCACAACGCCTCCTCCTATTCCCAGACACTTCCATTCCCATTGTGTGTGCCCACCTACCAACTACAGCAAGGAGATCACATCCACAGCCATTGTACAGGAAGGTGCAAAACAGACGTCTATCCAGATCTCATCTATCTATCTATCTATCTATCTATCTATCTATCTATCTATCTATCTATCTATCTATCTATCTATCTATCTATCTATCTATCTATCTATCTATCTATCTATCTATCTATCTATTAAACACATATGATGTCTATCTGTCTCAATTAATACAAATGATATATAGAGATATAAGAAAATAGATAGATAGATAGATAGATAGATAGATAGATAGATAGATAGATAGATAGATAGATAGATAGATAGATAGATTAGAAATAGATTAATTGAAATATAAGAAGAGAGAACAGAAATAGAAAAAAATTGTAGATAGAAAGTTCAATAGACAGTAAAATAGAAATTAGATAGATAGGTAGATAGATGTCTCTATTATATCTTTCTATAAATCAAACAATCATTCAATCTACCTATCTATTTCTATCCTAACTTCATATCAATCTATCTATTTCTATCCTAACTTCATATCTATCTATCTATCTATCTATCTATCTATCTATCTATCTATCTATCTATCTATCTATCTATCTATCTATCTATCTATCTATCTACATCATATGTATTAATTGAAATAGATAGATAGATAGATAGATAGATAGATAGATAGATAGATAGATAGATAGATAGATAGATAGATAGATAGATAGATAGAATAGAAATAGACTAATATATAGAAAGATATTATAGAGATATATTGATCTATCTACAATTTTATCTATTTCTGTTCTCTCTTCCTATCTATCTATCTATCTATCTATCTATCTATCTATCTATCTATCTATCTATCTATCTATCTATCTATCTATCTATCTATCTATCTATCTATCTATCTATCTATCTATCTATCACATCCTATGTATTAACTGATGATAAACAGATAGATAGATAGATAGATAGATAGATAGATAGATAGATAGATAAAATAGAAATAAATAGATTGAAAGACGGGAAGAAATAATAGCGATAGATAACATTGTAAATAAATAGATGGATATATGGATAGATTGTAAAATAGAATAGAAATTTATAGATAGATAGATAGATAGATAGATAGATAGATAGATAGATAGATAGATAGATACCGTAGATAGATAGACATCAGTACCATCTTAATGTAAAATATTTTCTACGTTCTGAATTGTATTCTAAAATCCTTTTCCATTCTCCTTCAGTTTTTTGCTCAGTTTTGCTCCCCTTTAGGAAGTAAACCATTGTGCTATCGGATCCCATATATAAGACAGACAGTAAGTCCTGGATGTAACTTTCTAAAAACAGCGACTTTGCCCTGAAGTTGATCTGTGATGAAAAGCGAAGGAACTTTTTCCAGGAAAGCCGATTTCCAGGGACAAATCCTGAAAAGCCGGGACTGTTCCTGGAAGTCAGGGTCACCTGGCAACAGTGTGACAGTTAAAGGAAATCCACCAACGGAGAGGGCTGCCTGCATGCAGAGGGCTCCTGGTTGGCCAAGTGTGCCGTTTGTAAACACAATGTGGAAGCCGGAGGGGGCTAGAAAAGTTCTAGTGAAGATAGAAGCCCTTATGAGATGATGGACCCATCACAGGGGCATTATAGAGTGTGGAAAGTTGTGGGATGGAGGTACTGAGCTAGGCGGCCCTGCAGAGATATCTGCAGAGGAGAGAGGAACAGAGAGAGATGGAGAGCAAAGTTTTTACCTGTGATAAGCCGCATGTCGAGGCCCAGGAATAGTCAGTGGCTGGGGTTTGCTGGTAGTAGCCCAGCTGTCTCTTTAGTAGCCAGGGCAGAGAGTGCCATGTCTCGCTATTACCTTCCTTTAAACCCAGACTGGGTGATCTGTGGGAGGGTGGAGGGAGAGGAGGAGAGAGGAAGGAGGGGGGAGCAGGAATTTTTGGGAGGGAGAGAGAATTGGAGCCTCTCCCCTGACGTCATATGAGTAACCACAGAGAAAAAGAGAGAGAGAGAGAGAGAGAGGAAGTGAGAAGGACAAGAGGGAGGGAGAGAGAAAAAGTTATCAGGCTCGGAAAGGGCAAGAGGTGTCAGGATCAGAGAACCTGCGTCCACATCCCACCTACAGACCTTGTTCACATTGGAAACTCTCACCTCAAGGGGTTCACAAACTTTTAGGGCCTATTCACGACACGGTTGCTGCACATTATGTTAAGCTGGAATGGGATGACCTGCGAATCAGCACGCAAGAAAAAAAAACCCCCAAAGATATAGGATTTCTACAATTCACGTCTACCAGTAAGGTGTGTTGGGTTGCTGTTCAGAATGAATGGCACCACATCGCACAAACGCAGGTTAACGAGTGTTGCCACGCGTTGCTGCAAAAGGTGTGAAAGGGCCCCTAGGCTTATCTATTAGTAGCTAGTCATTAGTGTTGAGCTTGGGTTTGGTCCAAACCCAAGTTTGTCCAAACCCGGAAGTTAGCTTTTATTGCTGAGCCAATGAGCTGCAGACAGGAGACGTGCTCCAAAGGACGGGGATGCTCATGACAATATTGACCTGATATGGGCACATGGCCATATTAGGTCAATATCAATTCAGATTCAGAATACTTTATTAATCAAAAGGGAAATGATTAAGATACAGTTACATTCAATGAAGACAACACAAAATCAGAGTAACGAATGGAAATAAGACAAGATAACAATAAAATTACCAATAACAGCAAAATAAATAGTCACATTCATAGTCAAAGCATATACAGCTCTCCTCTTCCCAACCAATGTAATATAGCATTACTCTAAAAAGTACCAATTAGTGCGTGCAAATCGATACAAATCACAATCCAACCATAACATAAAGACCACTGACAGGTAAAGCGAATAACATTGATTATCTTGTTACAATGACTCCTGAAAGTGGATGGATATATTAGGTAGCAAGTGAACATGTTGTCCCTGAAGTTGAAAGCAGAAAAAAGGGCAAGCGTAAGGATTTGAGCAACTTTGACAAGGGCCAAATTGTAATGGTTAGATGACTGGGTCAGAGCAACTCCAAAACTGCAGCTCTTGTGGGATGTTCCTGGTCTGCAGTGGTCAGGACCGACCAAAAGAGGTCCAAGGAAGTAAAACTGGCCAATCAGTGACAGTGTGATGGGGGCCAAGGTGCACGGATGCTGGCCTGTGTAGTCCGGTCCATTAGAAGAGCTACTGCATCTGAAATTTCTGAAAAAGTCAATGTTGACTCTGATAGAAAGGTATCAGAACACACAGAGCATTGCAGTTTGTTACATTTGCAGCTGCTTAGCCGCAGACCAGTCAGGGTACCTATGCTGACCTGTGTTCATGGCCAAAAGTGCCTACAATGGGCACGTGAGTATCTGAACTGGACCACGGAGCAATAGAAGAAGGTGATAATTTTGTCAGTGGATCCGCGCTACAGGGTGTATTTGCAACTGCAGCCCCCCTATGTAAACAAGGGACACTAACGTGTACCCTAAAACAGATAAGTGTAGCAAAGTAGGGAATGGCGCTGTGCAAAAAAAGGGGTATATTGGTATATGATATATCTAATAGTGGTGGTAGGTGCACCAATGTGACATGCTGTAGGGAACACCAATAAATAGTACCCTCAAAATGCAGCACTATTAATTGATAAATAATAATAGTCAAGTGCTAATTAATAGATAATAAGTCAGTGAGTAAAAATAAATATAAAAGATTACAACTGTGATCTCATGTATAAATATTGATAAGGTGACCACTGATAATGTGAAAAAGTGACAAGTGCAATACAATATTCCAGCCCCCCGCTGGATGGTAAAAATGAACTGCAAATATTAAATTAGAATAAAGAGTAACCACAGTCCTCTATAGTGAGAAACAAAAAATGCCAAACAGTATGTGTAAAAAAATATATATATACACCATACACAAACATAGAGTCTATACACAACCATATGTATAAAAAATGTGTGTAAGGTAGAGGGTATCCACAGTCCTCTATAATGAAGTGCTAGGAATACAAAACAATATATAAAAACTGGATACGTGAAAAAAGTAAAATAAAAAATGTGCAGATCAAAAATGGTAAATGGTTAATATATATATATAAAGGTATGTCTCTAATACCCTGATGGTAAACCAATATAGAGTCTCATATAAAGGTGGCAAAAAAGTTCATGTGATGTCTTCCACAGAATTTCCTCCAAATATTTAAACAAACTCCCCCCGATGTGGTCCCACTCACCGGAACGCTGTACCCCTGCAGGGGTATAAGCATAGGAAGTATGTACGCCAGATCCCGATCACATCCAGGTGTCAATCAGATCTTCGTGTGTTGGTATCCTCTCAACCCGGATCAGCCACTCGTGGAGGAGTATAGACTCTATGTTTGTGTATGGTGTATATATATATTTTTTTACACATACTGTTTGGCATTTTTTGTTTCTCACTATAGAGGACTGTGGTTACTCTTTATTCTAATTTAATATTTGCAGTTCATTTTTACCATCCAGCGGGGGGCTGGAATATTGTATTGCACTTGTCACTTTTTCACATTATCAGTGGTCACCTTATCAATATTTATACATGAGATCACAGTTGTAATCTTTTATATTTATTTTTACTCACTGACTTATTATCTATTAATTAGCACTTGACTATTATTATTTATCAATTAATAGTGCTGCATTTTGAGGGTACTATTTATTGGTGTTCCCTACAGCATGTCACATTGGTGCACCTACCACCACTATTAGATATATCATATACCAATATACCCCTTTTTTTGCACAGCGCCATTCCCTACTTTGCTACACTTAATAGAAGAAGGTGGCCTGGTCTTATGAATACAAGAATGGTTTTGAGGAACACAACAACAAGTTCAGGATGTTGACTTGGCCTCCAAATTCACCAAATCTCAGTCTAATCAAGCATCTGTGGAATGTGCTGGAAAAACAAGTCCTTTTCATGGAGGCTCCACCTTACAACTTACAGAACTTAAAGGAGCTGCTATTGATGGCTTGGTGCCAGATACCACAGCATACCTTCTAGTAGCATCCATGCTGGGTTATGGTGGGTGGTCATAATGTTATGTCTGATCAGTGTAAGTGGAGTGATTATACGTGTCAGATCCACATAAAATTCACTTGCACAGGTGCAGATCCACCATCTCTGCCTCCAAACTTCCACCCTGTGAGAACCTCCACCTGAAACCACTCCAAACCCTTTTGGGGATCAACTCACGGAATGATATTGACCACTTAAATTGTAAAAGTAGGTCTAACCACGCTAATGGGTCTTTCCATATAACACAAAGTACCTTGTCTTTGGGCAAAGGGCAGAGCAAACGCATAATGATGTCATCATACATGGAAGTGCGCTCGCACACGAGGAGAAAGTGTGCTGTGCCTTGTCCGGTATGAGCTTATACCTTATCCTTAGTGCTGGGCAAGCACTTGCAAAATGGGAGTTTTATTATGTTTTCAACTAAAATATTTGAATACATGCAGTTACCACTATGATGGTTTCCTCCTTCTTTGTCATAAAATATCTATTTATGTACATTGCTGGAGTTTTAGTTTTGTATCATTTTTTTACAAATAATTTGTGTTGGTTGTTTTGGTGCCCTAAAAATCCCTGCCACTCACTATATTTTCTTTTGTGTACTAAAAGGTTCAATGGCTGTGGAAGGTTATGGAATCTTTATTAGGCTGGATTTACACCGATTTCGTTGATCAGCATTGATTTGCAATGCAACAACATGTAAGTACAAACACTTTGCAAAGAAAGGTTTTTTTATAGGTATATTTTTTAAAGCAAATTTCACCTTAGCAAAAAATATGTAAAAATCAGGGGCTCAATCCTGACAAAATTGCCGCAAAATTGTTCCTCTCACCCCTACCAGTCACCAACTGGTGGATTGCTCTGAGGAGATTGCGGCATTCAGAATACTCTTCCTAGCCAAATAGGTGAGGATCAAATGGTAAAAGATACTTCTAAAGCCCCGTACACACGATCGGATTTTTCCGACAACAAATGTTGGATCTGAGCTTGTTGGCGGAAAGTCCGTGTGTATGCTCCATCGAACATTTGTTGTCGGACTTTCCGCCAACAAATGTTGGCTAGCAGGTTCTCAAATTTTCCACCAACAAATGTTTTGTTGTCGGAAAGTCCAATTGTGTGTACACAAGTCCGTCGCATAACATGCTCGGAATCAAGTACAAGCCGGAAGCGCTCAGTCTTGTAAAACTAGCGTTCGTAATGGAGACATCACGTACGACTTGTACGTAACCACATTCGTAATTGTTGGCCAACATTTGTGTGACCGTGTGTATGCAAGACAAGTTGGAGCCAACAACCTTCCAACAAAATTCCACGGTTTTGTTGTCGGAAAGTCCGATCGTCTGTACGGGGCATTACAGTCACCAGGTGGATCAGCTTGTTGGAGAGGACTCATAGGGCACCTTTTCTTCTGTCCTGTTGAGTCCTGTTTCTAGCAACATGTAGGCTTAGGTGGTATCAGATGGTACTGCGTAAGTGACAAAGAGCATCAAGCGCCACCAATTGGCTGGATATTAGAGTATATAAAATTTCTATGCTATATTTAATATATAAGGAGCTAAAAAAAAAAGGCAATTTTTCACAATATATTATTTAGCCCTGACCATAAATATAAAATATGCACAAAATCATTCCACATTCCCACAATCCACATTTAACAAGTAAGTGCAGATTCTGGAGTTTGCTGACGGTATATACAATGTTGCAAGATCTAAGAACGCACTAATCCAAGCTTTCCTGGCACTGGAAAAAGCAGCATGCAGGATGGGTTTTGTGGTTAATCAGGAGAAAACCAAGTACATATGTTGTTTAGAAGGATGGAAAAGCCCAAAGCAAGCTTTTTGAACCTCTAAAGCAGTCTTTTTTAACCTTTCTAACATGGAGTAACCCTCAAAGCAAATTTCAGGTTTTTAGGGAAACTCTGCTAATAATTACTGTATCTACAGCTCACAGTACAATAGTGTAAATAGTAGGTTGAATTATAAGAACAAGTATAAGGAATGTGAAATTGACGCCCAGGGGTACTCTATATGACACGAATATTTAGTGATAATAATGAAATAAATATAATAATCTATTCTACACTGGTGGTCCATGAAGACAATCCAATTTACACTGGTAGTCAGTGGAGAAGATCTATTCTACACTGGTGGTCCATGAAGACAATCCAACTTACATTGGTAGTCAGTGAAGAAGATCTATTCTACACTGGTGGTCCATGAAGACAATCCAATTTACACTGGTAGTCAGTGGAGAAGATCTATTCTACACTAGTGGTCCATGAAGACAATCCAACTTACATTGGTAGTCAGTGAAGAAGATCTATTCTACACTGGTGGTCCATGAAGACAATCCAATTTACACTGGTAGTCAGTGGAGAAGATCTATTCTACACTAGTGGTCCATGAAGACAATCCAACTTACATTGGTAGTCAGTGAAGAAGATCTATTCTACACTGGTGGTCCATGAAGACAATCCAATTTACACTGGTAGTCAGTGGAGAAGATCTATTCTACACTAGTGGTCCATGAAGACAATCCAACTTACACTGGTAGTCAGTGAAGAAGATCTATTCTACACTGGTGGTCCATGAAGACAATCCAATTTACACTGGTAGTCAGTGGAGAAGATCTATTCTACACTGGTGGTCCATGAACACAATGCAACTGACATTGGTAATAAGTGAAGAAGATCCCCAATACATAATGTCCAATACTTCGGTGGTCAGTGGGAATAATGGTGGTCAATGGAGAATACCATCTGATACATAATGTCAAGTACATCAGTGGTCAGTGGGAATAATGCCTGAAACATTGGTGGTCAGTGGGGATAATGTCTAATACACTGGTGGTCAGTTGGAAAATGTCTGATACATCAGTGGTCTTTGGTAAGAATATTTTATTAATAAATATTGTTGCACTGCCCCTTTAAATCCACATCAATATAACTGGGTGTTCGAATCACCATAAAACACAAATTGTGAATAATGCATAAGGATTCAAAATAAACAAATCAACATCAAAATCTTTTCACACCACCTATGAATAATAAATTAAAAAAAGTCCATCCAAGAGAATATGTACAACTTGAAATGTCACCAGTGAGTACCACCACCATGTCATGCACAGCCTCTTATCAAATCATAAGACCCCAAATTATAGGTGGTCAATAAGCGCTTAGAGGTGCGTGGATCTTGTTTCAGTGAATAATCTGGCCAATAGTGAATCACAGGACACACCAGCAAGGAGAGTTAAAACATCACATCTTCTCAAGGGGCCCCTTGACAAAGTCCTTTTGGAGGAAACATGTATTGGGGCAGAGCCTGTGCTGACGTCATCATGCACACTGGATCCAGAACCAGCAGTGCTGAAAGTTTTTTTTTTTACATACGTGTCTCATTGGAAAGATTGTGAATATATATATATACACTATGGGGGGACTGTCATTTGCTTTCTTTTGCTGTATTGACATAAATGGAGTGAAAGATGTGATGTTACAACTCTCCCTGCTGGTGTGCCCTGTGGTTCCCTACTTGTTTATTTTGATACATATAAAGAAAAAATTCCCCTAAGTGGACTTTAACGGCACTTGTAAGAGATTATAGATAGTAAAAAGATATAGTAATATATAAAAAGTAGAAAAGTGTATTTATTTGAAAACAACATATGTTAAAATATTATGTACATGAAGTTCAACGAAACATTTACATAATAAATAGGTTCAGTATTATCACCAAATGGTGGGTTTTTACAGACGCTCTTTTCACACCCAACGCGTTTCGGGATATACAGTATTATAGTCCTTTTTCAGGGGTGTAGAGGAAAAGTGAAACTCATCTAAAGTAATTAAAATATGAAATCAATCACTCATGATTTCATATTTTAATTACTTTAGATGAGTTTCTCTTTTCCTCTACACCCCTGAAGAAGGACTATAATACTGTATATCCCGAAACGCGTTGGGTGGGAAAAGAGGGTCTGTAAAAACCCACCATTTGGTGATAATACTGAACCTATTTATTATGTAAATGTTTTGTTGAACTTCATGTACATAATATTTTAACATATGTTGTTTTCAAATAAATAAACTTTTCTACTTTTTATATATTACTATATCTTTTTACTATCTATAATCTCTTACAAGTGCCGTTAAAATCCACTTAGGGGAATTTTTTCTTTATATGTATCTGCACATTGGATGTGGCACTGCCTTTCAAACCTAGGGGAGCGAGTCACCCCTTATTTTACTTGTTTATTTTGAACCTTTATGCATTATTTACAATTGGTGTTTTATGGTGAATTATGCACTCACTTATTATTGCACTTATATTGATGCGGATGTAAAGGGACAGCACAACAATATTTATTAATTTAGTTTTTAACACTTGTATTTTTGGTGTTTTTGAGTGGAGCTGTCAAGTAATTGTATTTACAGTATTTATTGATTTGGCACTGGACGCAAGTTATTTTTCTTTTCGCACATCTTAAGAATATTCAATACATTTTGTGATCAGTGGGAGAATGTCCAATTCATTGATGGTCATTGGGAAGAATGCCCCCCTAAAAATAGTTAAAATTATTATTGGTTTCAGCAGTTACTTATTTGAGAAGCAATAATTGCTAATTGCTCAGGTAGCCCCTGGCAATTTCTGGAGGAACCCTGGTTGAGAAAGGCTGCTTATGGTACTATTTGTACTAAAATAAAAAATATGCAACATATGTTTGCAAAATGTGACAATGAATTAAAGTGTTTGTTCACCAATGCCAGAAGTCTGCCAAGCAAAATAGGTGAGTTGGAAGCTCTGGTGCACGAGGAGAACTATGATCTAATTGGTATTGCTGAATCTTGGCTTCATTCTTCTCAGGACTGGGCTATTAAAATTCCTGGCTATGCTCTCTTTCAGAAAGACAGGGTAAAACTGAGGGGCGGTGGTGTCTGTCTCTATGTGAGAAGTGATCTCAAAGTGAGTGTGAAAGAGGACCTAGTTGATGGAGAGTGTGATGAGTCTGAAGCGTTATGGATGGAATTGTACATGGGTGTGCGTACTACAAAGGTTATCATTGGAGTTTGTTATAGACCTCCCAGCATTAATGAGGAGGTGGAGACTCAGCTCCTTGCACAGATGGAAAGGGCAGCAAGGGCTTGGAAAATTATAATAATGGGGGATTTTAACTACCTGGAAATTGACTGAAGTAATGGCACTGCTAGGACAGTTAAAGGGCAAAAATTTATAAACCTATTACAAGACAATTTTATGGCCAGTTTATTGAGGCCCCGACTAGGAATGAAGCTCTGCTGGACCTGGTAATCTCAAACCATGCAGAGCTTATACCAAAATTCATATAAAAGAACATCTGGGTAGCAGTGACCATAACATAATTTAATTTAATGTTAGCTGTAAGCAACAAAGACATACAGGAAAGAAACACTTAACTTTAAGAGAGAAAATTTTCCAAGGATGAGAGCTGCTCTGCAGGACTTAAGCTGGGAGGGAATATTGGCATCAATGGACACAAACAGAAATGGGAATTATTCAAAAAGACTGTATGCAAACTTACTGCAAAGTATATTCCATGGGCAATAAGTTTAAAAAGCTAAAAATAAAACCTATGTGGCTCTTTTAAAATATATAAAAATGAAGGAACACTATCATCATTTAAATGCTACAAAGAATATAACAGAATATGTAAAAAGGAAATCAAGGACGCAAAAATTAGAATTAAAAGATAGTAGGAGAGCCCCCAAAAAATTCTTCAAATATATTAATAGTAAAAAGGTCAGGTCTGAGCATTTAGGCCCTTTACAAAATAATCTAGAGTGGGTGGCTGGGGCCAAAGAGAAGGCAAGTTTATTAAATATATTCTTCAGCTCTTTGTATACAAAGGAGCATGGGGGAGCTCATGTCCATAATGGGGATGGTATTGCCCCAAATGACCCACAATGGCTCAAAAGTTACACAGTTACATAGTTAGTCAGGTTGAAAAAAACACAAGTCCATCTAGTTCAAGCAAAAAAAAATAAAAAATAATACAATCCCATATACACAATCCTTCACCCACAGTTGATCCAGAGGAAGGCGAAAAAAACCCAGAAAAGCATGCTCCAATTTGCTACAGCAGGGAAAAAAATGAATTCCTAATCCCCCGAGAGGCAATTGGATTTTCCCTGGATTAACTTCACCTATAAATGTCAGTACCGTTATATTATGTACATTTAGGAAAGAAACCAGGCCTTTTTTAAAGCAATCTACTGAGGTGGCCCAGAATCACTCCACATTTTCACAGCTCTCACTGTGAAGAAACCTTTCCGTATTTGGAGATGAAATCTTTTTTCCTCTAGTTGTAAAGAGTGCCCCCTTGTCCTCTGTGATGACCTTAAAGTGAATAACTCAACAGCAAGTTCACTATATGGACCACTTTATGTATTTGTACATGTTGATAATATCTCCCCTTAATCTCCTCTTCTCAAGAGAGAATAAATTCTGTTTCTCTAATCTTTTCTCATAGCTGAGCTCCTTCATGCCTTTTATCAGTTTGGTTGCCCTTCTCTGCACTTTTTCCAGTTTCCCGATATCCTTTTTGAGAACTGGTGCCCAAAACTGACTTGCATATTCCAGATGAGGTCTTATTAATGATTTGTACAGGGGCAAAATTATATCTTGCTCTCTAGAGTCCATACCTCTCTAAATACAAGAAAGGACTTTGCTTGCTTTGGAAACCGCAGCTTGGCATTGCATGCTATTATTGAGCTTATAATCTACCGAAACCCCCAGATCCTTTTCCACTACGGATTCCCCCAGTTGTACTCCCCCTAGTATGTATGATGCATGCATATTCTTAGCACCCAAGTGCATAACTCTACATTTATCAACATTAAACCTCATTTGCCACTTAGTTGCCCATTTAGACAGTGCATTGGTGTCAACTTGTAAATTGGAGACATGCTGTAAGGATGCTATTCTACTACATAGCTTGATGTTATCTGCAAAGACAGAAATGGTACTTCTAATCCAAGACCCTATATCATTTGTAAAGATATTAAAAAGTAAGGATCCCAACACTGAACCTTGGCGTACACCACTCATAACCTTAGACTATACAGAATAATGCCCTGTACACGCGGTCGGATTTTCCGACAGAAAATGTTCGTTCGGAGCCTTTTGTCTGAAATTCCGACCGTGTGTATGCTCCATCGGACAGTTTCCGTCAGAATTTCCGGGATCTGGTTCTCAAATTTTCTGACAACAGAATCCGTTCGCGTAAATTCAGATCATGTGTACACAATTCCGTGGCACAAAGTGCCACGCATGCTCGGAATCAAGCAGAAGAGCCGCACTGGCTATTGAACTTCATTTTTCTCAGCTCGTCATACGTGTTGTACGTCACCGCGTTCTTGACGTTCGGAATTTCCGACCAACTTTGTGTGACCGTGTGTATGCAAGACAAGTTTGAGCCAACATCCGTCGGAAATAAAACATGGATTTTGATGTCGGAATGTCCGATCGTGTGTACGAGGCATAAGGATCATTAACCACTAAATTCGTTTTTTAGCCAGTTTTCTATCCATTTACAAATTGATCTTTCCACGCCTGTAGACTTTACCTTACACATTAGTCGTGTGTCAAACGCTTTTGCCAAATCCAAATATACCACGTCCACAGCCACCCCTCTGTCCAAGGTTTTACTTACCTCCTCATAAAAAGAAATCTGGTTTGTTTGACAACTTCTGTCTTTCATGGATCCATGCTGTCTGTTGCTTAAAATATTTTTTTTCCAGCAAGAATGTGCAGAGAAGGGCAACCAAACTGATAAGAGGCATGGAGGAGCTCAGCTATGAGGAAAGATTAGAGGAACTGAATTTATTCTCTCTTGAGAAGAGGAGGTTAAGGGGGAGATATGATCAACATGTACAAATACATAAGTGGTCCATATAGTGAACTTGGTGTTGAGTTATTCACTTTAAGGTCATCACAGAGGACAAGGGGGCATCCTTTACGTCTAGAGGAAAAAAGATTTCATCTTCAAATACGGAAAGGTTTCTTCACAGTAAGAGCTGCGAAAATGTGGAATAGACTCCCTCTAGAGCTGGTTCTGGCCAGCTCAGTAGATTGCAGTACAGTTCTTTGATAAATGTACATAATATAACGGTACTGACATTTATAGGTAAAGTTGATCCAGGGAAAATCCGATTGCCTCTCGGGGGATCAGGAAGGAATTTTTTCCCCTGGTGGAGCAAACTGGATCATGCTCTGCTGGGGTTTTTCGCCTTCCTCTGGATCAACTGTGGGTGAAGGATTGTGTATATGGGATTGTATGATTTTTTTTTTTTTTATGGTTGAACTAGATGGACTTGTGTCTTTTTTCAACCTGACTAACTATGTAACTATGTAACTATGTAAAGACAGGGGCACACACATGTACATACATAGGTGAATAGTGTTCATACCTTTATACAAATTTGAGAATAATGTTAGCAGAGAAGACAAAGCCCAACTCCACGTTCTAAGGGAAAGCTTAGAATGTCAGTCTCAGGACAGGAAGACATGGACAGCTAATAAACTGAGGTTCAAACTCTTACAAACTTATGGAAAATGTAACTTCAGTCAAAACTATTTTTAGTCTTGGATAGAGAGGAGAAGGATCAGAACATCTGTTGGGTTTTCATTGCAGTTCATTGTGGTTGATTTCCATTTTCATTGCGGTACTCACTTTCTGTTTTGGTGAAAATATTGTCACCTGGACAGGAATTGATGTAACACTTCTAATGGCGATGCACACAGCATTAAAAATAATAAGCACTTTTGTTGGTTTTTTTTTCCCTTTCTTTGAGACACATGGGTGAGATTTAAAACATGTGCACACGGAATTTGGTGCAGCTAGCTGTGCGTAGTAACCTAACCAATCAGATTCTAGGTTTTATTGTCAAAGCTTGATTGAGCAAGATGAAGTTGGAAGCTGATTGGGTACTAATACTATGTACAGCTGAACCAGTTTCTGAAGGCACTAGTTTTATTAAATCTCCCCCATAGTTACATGGTCAGTCAGGTTGAAAAAAAGACACAAGTCTGTCTAGTTCAAACAATAAAAAACAAAACAAATAGAAAACCCCATATACACAATCCTGTACCCACAATTGATCCAGAAGAAGGCTAAAAAACCCAATAAAGCGTGATCCAACTTGCTCCAGTGGGGGGAAAAAATCCTTCCTGATCCCCCCTGGAGCCAATGAGATATTCTCTGGATCAACTAACCCTGGTGTTATTACCTATGCTACTTAATAGCATTGCATGCTATTATTAGGTCTATGATCTACCAAAACCCCCAGATCCTTCTCCACTATGGATTCCCACAGTTGTACTCCCCCTAGTATGTATGATGCATGCATATTCTTAGCCTCCAAATGCATAACTTTACTTTTATCAACATTTAGCCTGGGATCACACTATAGCGATGCGGGAACCAGCGCAATTCCATTGGCAGTTCCCGCATCGCATCTCTCCCGCAGGCAGTTCACACTGCCCTCTGTGAACCGCTGTGGGTGTCAATACAATGTTAATAACACCCCCAGATTGGTTCATAGATCACAGTGCGGACTGTGAACTCGCACAGGAATCAGATCGCATGGGTGTGCGCCTATTTTATGCGAATCCAATGCGAGTTCAGCCATACAAACTGTATGGCTGAACTTGCATTGCGCAGACATCGCATGTGATTGGCACAGCAGTGCGGGTGAGAATCACATGCAGTGTCTGTGTTCGCATATGTGTGAACCCAGGCTAAACCTCGTTTGCCCAATTAAAGAGGAGTGCCCATAAAAAAAAAAAAAAAATTAAAAGTTAGCAGCTACAAATACTGCAGCTGCTGACTTTTAATTGGACACTTACCTGTCCCAGGGTCCAGCGATGCGGGGGATCGAAGCCCCGCTTGTCTCCGCTGCACGCCGTGATTGGCTGCTCAGTCACCTGGGACCTGTAATGGGTCCCAGATGATGCGACAAGTGGGAGGGAACAGAGCCGAGTCCTTCCTGTCCTGAGGGGGAAGTGATGTCACCAGCCCAGGCACTGAAAGAGGCAGACTACGAGGGACCCCCTAGCAACAGGCATTTAGAGGTAAGTTAAAAAAAAAATTCCAAATGTTTTTTTAATTTTTTTTTAGGCACAGTCATGCATTTTTTTTTTAGGGTCGAACACCACTTTAAACAGTGCATTGAGGTGAATTAAAGCGGTAGTAAACCCACTGAATTTTTTTTTCTTTCCCTACACCTGTAAGGGAAAAGGCATAATGAGCTAGTATGCACCGCATACTAGCTCATTATGAGATACTTACCTTAGATCAAGGCGCCGGCATCTCACCCGGTCCACGCAGAGGGAGCTGACATTTTCCCTCGGCTTGTCTTCCGGGTATCGCGGCTCTGGCGCTGTGAGTGGCCGGAGCCGCGATGTCGTCACTCCCACACATGCGCGCGGGAGACTTCTTTCCGACATGGTCTGGAGTTTGCCGGGCTTTCAGCCGAGAATCCCCTGTGCGCATGCGCCGCTGCAGTCAGCGGCTCATTGCGAGGGGAATATCTCCTAAACCGTACAGGTTTAGGAGATATTTTTTTTATCTACAGTTAAGCCTTATTAAGCCTTATTATAGGCTTACCTGTAGGTAAAAGTTTTAAAAATAGGTATACAACCGCTTTAAAGGCATCCTGTATTTAAAAAATAAATGCATCACATCTAAAAAACTGTCATTCACTGACTCTTCCTCTCAACATGACCCCTAACCAAAAAGCCAAACGTAATCTGAAACTTCAGGAAAAATCTATACTACTACTTTACTTTTATAATGATAAACTCTATACTATAGGCAAAAATATGATCAGGATAAAAAAAAGTGTTCTAATAAGCAGGGCTTTTTTTCTCAGAGAATAGGTGCAGGAACTCTACCTTTCTAAATCACCCCTTTTCTCCGCCTCTACCCACCTCCGAGCACCCTCTACCTACCTCCCATTACTGCCCTTTTAGAGAATACAGAACCAAGTATCATTTTGTGGTGATAAGCAATTTGTATGGAATTTGTTAATGATAACAAGAAAAGCAGTAAAATATTTCCCTTGTAGCCAGTAACAATAAAGCCCCCTCTAGCAACAGTAGATCCCCCATTAACAACGGGCCACCCGAAACAAAATCCCCCGGCAGCAAAAGCAGATCTGCTCACAGCCAGCATCAACAGACTCTCCAGCAGCCAGCAACAATAGTCCCCTCCCTCAACAGTAGATCTCTCCCAGCTATAACTGACCCCTCAGCGATATAAGACTCACCCCCAGCAACAATAGGTCCCCCACCAGTAAGAATAGACCCCCCTGCAAAAATAGATCCCCTCCAGGTAGAATAGATCCTTCAGCAGCCAGCATCAATAGACCCTGCAGCACACCCCAGCACCCCTTACCATTACATACAGTCAGTTCTGGAGGTGCCAGAACTGCGTTCCCGCTGAAAAAAAGCCCTGCT
Source organism: Lithobates septentrionalis (assembly GCA_037952835.1). NCBI lineage: Eukaryota > Metazoa > Chordata > Amphibia > Anura > Ranidae > Lithobates > Lithobates septentrionalis. Next base: position 251,372 of record JBBDGP010001647.1, on the reverse strand, counting down.
AATAAGGCTATTAACAGTGCATAATTGTTGTGCTCAAAATCAAATAATTTGAAAGTAGGACAGAAATCATAAGAGGGCACGAGTTGCCAAGGAAAGAGAAGAACAGAGAAAGCTCTGCACTGATGATGACGATAATATGATGAATTAATGCTTACCCCCGAAGGAGCCACTGTTTTCTCAGGTCCCCTGTTCATAGTGCCCACAGTTCTGCAACGCTCTCTTACACAACTGGGGGGAAAGGGAGAATATTTATTGAAAATATACACAATAACCCAATATCTTAAAACAATAGAAACAGCAGTAGTTGAACAACAAACATGTAAAACAATGATAAGTGAGATATATGACTGGTAACAAACAAGTGGAACAGAAAGTAACCCCTAAACCCAAAATGCTAATATCCTAAAACCTTTTCCCCGCTGGCCAGCACGTTGGGGCCCAAATCTGATCTTGGAGCAGGACAATACAGACTAACTGCACAGCTGCTGATGCTTTTTACACCAGATATGGTGCTTAGTCATGCCTAAGCACCATATCTGGTGTGAAACGCGTCAGGGCTGTGCAGTTAGTCTGTATTGCCATGTGATGCTTTGATATCCATTCTTTAATAAAGGTGAACCTTTTTGGAGTCCGGTTATCCAGCGTTCTATTTCTTCCACTATCTCTGTTGCAAACAGAGCCAGCACCCTGCCTGATTGCGGAGACAGCTTTTCTTAGGAGAGGTGATTACTTTGGAGCGGTGCACTCTCGTGTTACATTTTAGTAGTGTGGTGGGAAATCTGGTGCTAACTGACACTGGCTGGGGGGACACTAACTGACACTGACGTCGCTGGTGATAGTAAGGCTGGGTTCACACCTAAGACGGCCGCGGATTACACAGGAACGCTATGCACCACTGTTCTCCATTTCAGGGACGAATCACGGCCGAATCTTTGCCTGAATTCAGCCCTGAAACGGAGCACATTCTCCTGTCATGCGAATTGGATGCGGGGAAACCTGCATCCAATTCACATAGGTGTAAACCCAGACTAATACAGTGATTAGTGATAATACTGTACTGGCTGGGTGACAGGGGTAATTAGAAAGGCAATTAAAGGGTTAACTGTGTGCCTAACAGGTGTATGCCAGTGTATGTGTGCTGCTTTTACTCACTGATCTGGCTGGGTTTTTCTTATTGTTTCATTTCTGAGTGGCAAGGAGAAATCCAGCCAGGCTCTGTGTTTATAAAAACAGATCTGTGCTGTGATTGGCCACAGCTTATCAGCAGATATACAGCCAAAAAGATTGGCAGTAACCTGCTGACAAACACGTGCCATGTCCAACCTTAGCACAGGTCAGCAGGGTGTGCGTGGCCCTAAACCAGGAAGTAAACCGGGACGTACGCCTATATGCCGTGGTGCCTACCTGTGCTGCCTAGGGTTGCCACCTCATCCCTTTAAACCCGAACACATATTCATTACACAGGTTCTGTGGCTGATTAAGGTGGTAATTAAGCTCCCCTAGTGCCTTATCTGCATTAATTTAGCCTCAGAACCTGTGTAATTCATATCTGTTCAGGTTTAAAGGGATGAGGTGGCAACCCTAGTGCTGCCCGATAGCAGTAAATGTATTGTTTGCGGGCGACAGGTGGTTAAAATAATTTTTAGTGCACACAAACACATTGCAAACGTTTGTAGGTGGGATTGGGGCCAAGTGATGGGCACCCAAAGGGGAAGGAAAAACACACGGAGGTCTGAGATTGCAAGGAATTGTGTATTTTCCAAAACCTTCCAACACACTGTAACAGAGTCTATGCAGCAGTATCCAATTGGCAGAAACCCTCACAAGTAGCACTTGCGGATGCTGACAGCGCCTGGCAGAGGTGGCGGCTAGCAGGTAGTGGTGCAGCAAGGCAATATTAGCAGAAAGGCTCCACACAGCAGAACTGCAGTCCCTATACTGCCCCCCCCCCCCCCTCCTATGGAACCTATCCCTACACTAGGCACACTCTCCCTGTCCAGCAGGTTTCTGTCCCTGACCTAACAACATACAAAATGAGTGCCAACTGCAGTGAGCACTGCCCTCACTAAAAATGGCCGCAGACGTCATCCTGGGCAGCAGCATTCAATCAGACAGCTGCTCACCTGATGACACATACAGAGGCCTAAAAGAGAGGCCTTCACTCTTTCTGCATGGTGGTTTCTGACAACGCCATTAGGGAGGTCAGTCTACACCTGCCTACACATTAATATTTCTAAAAGCTGAAACTGTGCAGTGTTTATATAGAAAAATTACATTCAGGCAAGTCATAAGTACTTAAAGTGGTAGTAAACCCCTCTTGGTAATTTTCACCTACAGGTAAGCCTATAATAAGGCTTACTTATCGGTAAAATGAATATCCTAAACAGGCACTGTTTAGGAGATATTATTCAGCCTGGATGCAGCCAGTTACGTCACCGTCACATGCGCTCTTAAGGTTCCGGCATGCCTTTGCAGACCTTCAGAGCTTTGTGCCGGAACCGAGGGCTTCCGCGCGCATGCGGAGGAATCACGTCATCTTGGCTCTGGCCAATCACATAGCCGGATCGAGCAAAGCCGAAAGAAAGACAGAGGAAAGATGTCAGCCCTCTCAGAGGTGACAGTATAGCACTGGAGGGCTTTGTTCCAAGGTGAGTATTTCATAATGTATTAGTATGTGATGCATACTGGCACATTATGCCATTGCCATGCAGGTTTTTTTTTTTTTTTTTTTTTCACAACAGCCGCAGTTTACAACAGCTTTAAAGTTGTATTAAACCCAAAACCAAAATGTAATATTTTGCAGCTTACCAATCATTAGATGTGGCGGCTGCATTAGTTTTCTTTTTTTAGACTTTTTTCCCCTCTGTTCTCATCTGGTGATCTGGCTAGTAACAGACTTTCTGTTTTAGGCCAGTTTCGCACTGGCATGCTGCAGTTTGGCCACCGCGCAGGTGTATTGTTTTTGTGTGGTTAACCTATGGTTTCCCATAGACTTTTTACTAGGTTGAGTGTTTTTGGCAGGTTTTCTGAAAGCGCACCAAAGATGCAGCATGCAGAACTTTTTATGCACTTCCAGAAAAGCACCAGGTAAAAATAAAAGAAGAAAAGAAAGAAAGAAAGCCTATAAAAGAAAACTAATGCAGCCAATTCATCTAAGAATTGGTAAACTGCAATTTAATGAATGTTTGCTTTTAGGCTTAATACTGCTTTAAAAATGGAAAAGAAATACTGCTCATCAGTTCAGAGGGCAAATAATACAAAGCCCTTAAAATTATTCTTCTAATTCCAACAAATGTGGGGATAGCTTATGAAGCGCCACCCTCACAGGAGCCGCTTGGTAGATCGAGTTTTCTGTTCTTGTGCCTCAACTCTGAAAACAACCTCAGCCCCACTGACATACCAGGTTAAGAAAATAGATACTGCACTGCTACTGGGAGCACACATTTAGATACTATGCACTCAACTAAGGTACTAAGTTTCAAAACGCAAGCATCAGCCTGGTTAGTGGTAAATGATCCCAATATATTTTCATGGGTTGCAACAAATTAGCAAGTAAAGGATTAGGTCAATCAGGGTCACTAGACAATGGGATTGATTTACTAAATCCGGAGAGTGCAAAATCTGGTGCAGCTGTGCATGGTAGCCAATTAGCTTCTAACTTCAGCTTGTTCAATTAAGCTTTGACAAAAAACCTGGAATCTGATTGGTTTCTATGCAGAGCTGCACCAGATTTTGCGCTCTCCAGTTTTAGTAGATCAACCCCAATGTGTTCACTGGGCTATAACACCATAGAATTGGAACCTAGTAATCCACCAAATCAGCAATATGTAATGGCATTAGAAAACAGTAACAGCAATGATAATCAACACTGCAATAACTCCTCTGTAAACAGTAGGCTATATTCACTTTAGAGTGCACTCTATGTGAATGGCAGCAATAAAATGTAAGACTCCCTAAAGAGGTGCCTCTTACTAGGGACAATATGCAAAGTTCTTGTGAAGTTCTTGTGAAGCAGCTATCTGAGCAGTTTTTAGTCCTAGTTCTTCTTCCGGCTAGTGTCTGGTCTGGGGCACAATCTTTATGGTGGTGCACATGAGCACAGTTCCAGTAAAGTCTGCATGCATGTGTATGGCAGCAATGAAATCTAAGACTCCCTAAATAGGTGCCTCTTACTAGGGACAATATGCAAAGTTCTTGTGAAGCAGCTATCTGAGTGAGCAGTGTTTAGTCCTACCCTGTTTCCCCGAAAATAAGACCTAGCGTGATTGTTGGTGATGGCTGCAATATAAGCCCTACCCCCCAAATAAGCCCTACCCTGTTTCCCCGAAAATAAGCCCTACCCTGAAAATAAGACCTTCAAGGACTTTAACTAGGGCTTATTTGGGGGGTAGGGCTTATATTGCAGTCATCACTGACAATCACGCTAGGTCTTATTTTCAGGGAAACAGGGTAGTTCTTCCTCCGGCTACTGTCCGGACTGGGGCCCAATCTTTATGGTGGTGCACATGAGTACAGTTCCAGTAAAGTTTGCATGCAGTAAATAATGCTACTAGTTATATGGCCAGTACCTACGTGCTCAGTCTTTGCTAGCAGCAATAGGTTAATAGCAGCAGTGTCCTCTCACCAGTCCCAGCAATACGGAAACAGGGGTCCCACTGTTCAGATGTCCACTTAATTCTGGATCTGCCTAGAGTGACTCCAGACCTCAGCACAGGGCCACAGGCTTGTGGCAGGTTGATGTGCACACAGGAGCAGCCATGTGCACACCTCAGTCTACTCACAGCAAAGAGGAAATTCCTCAGCAATTCAGCCTGTGAAAACGAAGCCCTCTCTCTCTTTATACATGGCTCGCATTGGGAATAGTAGTCCAATGATCCATAGGCTGCCATAGTAAAGTGTCTTTCCTGAACTTCATCTCCCATGATTCAATGCTGCCAACCATCAAGTCTCTTGAGCTCCTACTGCTTGTCAGCTCCCCCTGGTGGATGGGGGTGATGTAGTGTTAACCCATTCAGCTGAAGTCCACTGGGAGACACAAAAAGCACAGCAGCACAGGTTCCTGAATTCAAAATAAAATAAAATGAAGCGCTACCTCCCTACAAAATTATTAAAATGACTAAATAATAAAAACTGTGAAAATTGTGACCCCTAGTGGGATTGTAACATATAGCACATATAATGTTGCATAAAACACATTTGTGTGAATAGTAGGTGCAACCAGTGACCTAGTGGAAATAATACATATAACACATAAATGCATATAAGTCCATATATCCAGTGCTATCTTCTGTAAACAAATGCTGTCCATACACAATCCAGCAGTGAATAAAGGCAAATGAGTGAAAAACACCAAGTGGACCCTCCACCAGTCACACTATGCGCTCACCTCCCAGAATGGTCCCCAATTAGGCCTAGTAACACCTTCCCCTTTGGGGTCTCAATCCAGTGTCTTTTAAGCTCCCAACAGTGGGCTTCTGCAAGCGTAGTCTCTCATAGATGGTGGCAACATAAGCGTAAAGAAGGAACAAGCATAGTGTAATACTGTATTTTAAATGTATTTAAAAACACAAGCAACTATTCCACTCACATTTAGAAATGCACTAGCCCTGGTGCATACAGGTGATGAACTTGAACATATTCAAATCCGTTCCTGGGGTCACAAAATCGTCTGCAAATCCTCGGCCCTGCTGCCCTCATGGGTGATCGTATACTTCCTAAAGCAACGCAATGACGTCACAAGCCCCGCTACTGACGCGTTTCATCACTCACATGTGACTTTATCAAAGGGTGTCTCTAGCCAAGCAATTAGCTACACTTACATGTGCTCATATTTTCATATAGTTTCATTTATAAAGTCTTGTATCCGGCATTTAAAATAAACAAAAGTCCAATAGCGATCTCCACAACAATCTCACCACCTCTACATTAGTGTTGATTTCCGCTTTACAATAGCCCACAGGACCTTCCAGCATAGACAAGTTAGTCCCAATCTCTGCATAGCCACCCATTTCGTCATTTCTGTCTTCGACGTCGTAAATGCTGGATACAAGTCTTTATAAATGTGAGTGTAATACAGGATTAATTAATCAACTATTTTTTCTTGGAATAATGCACTATTGGAGCCTTTCTGTTCCTTTTCTTCCTTGCAGATGTATGATGAGAGGAGCCAAGTCATCCTAATGTGAAAATTGTGATCTAATACCTCTGAGCAGAGATTCAACTACTATTAAAGCATTTTGGTCTGCCCATGAGAATGGGAGGCAATATGGTCTAGTGAGTGAGTTTCCAGAGGGAGAAGGGTTCACCTATGTCACAACTGTGGTGGAACTGGGGTGTATTGATTTCTCACAAGATTTCACACAAGGGTGTGATTATTACTTGCACTGCGCACCATGAAAAATTTACAATACTTTAATATGAACCGTTAAGTGGATTTAGTTATCTACATTTTTTTTTTGCATGATTTTTTTTAGCATGAATTTATATAATGTGATTTTGTTAGATGATTTGTACTCACTTTTTATGTATTTTTTATTTTCTAGTGGTACTGTGGATCAGTTATTTGTTTGAACACTGATTAGAGTTTCACATTTTTTGGGGTATTATTTATTAAGTAGCAGCAAAGTTTACTAATAGTAATTTCAGGTTTTAGCGTGATGGAATACAGATATCTAAAAAAAGAGTAAGTTCCTGTTACAATAGCAGCAACAGTATATGATCTAAGTATATCATTTCTGCAAAATCACATTTTATAATTTATTGTTATTAATATATGGCTCGGGGCCGGTTTACACCAAAACGTGTGCCAATGTTTTTGAGCATTCCCACGTATTCCATTTTTGACAGCCCATTTATTTAAATTGTCTGCTAAAACACATAGAAAAAATACATCAGGTGCAACTTTTAAAAATCGGTTTGGTGACCGCAAATGCGCAATGTTTGTTAGATGCATTTGGGGTGGGATTATTAATTAATGGCACCTACGGATGTCGAACAAGGGCAGCGCGTTCCTGTGTGGTGCGGGAAACGCACAAGGAAAAGCACCTTTCCCGAATTGCGTTCTGATGTGAACGGGCCCTTAAGCTTTATCTTTCTGATTAGAATAGGGAATGGTTAGAAACCCTATCGCAACTATTTTTCCTATATGCGTCTCACTGGGGTAATTTCGCCTCCCTTCTTTTCTTCCTCAGGCAGTTAAAACCACAACATGTGCCCCTATTGGAAGACCTCCTGTTCTGTTAACAGTTGTAAAATTTTACATTTCCCATCCCTTTCAGTCCCAATGACAGCGGTCACCAAGTCAAATACAGGTGTGATGTGGTCCCATTGATTTGAATAGGGCACGGTCAGCAAGCAGCACTGCCTAGCAACCCCAACATGCTGTACAAAATTTGCTGTGATGCTACTGCGGCAATGATAATTATTCTGGCTATGTTAACAGGCCAGTAGATTGGGGGGGGGGGTAAATAAAGCAGATCAACAACTACCTGTTTTCACAGCTTATCCACGCGTGAAGGAGGCCTTACTGTCAGTAGAGAAACTACAGAAACTCTCTTACCAGGGACACAAAGAAAAACTCCAAAAAAATTTGAGTTTGGCATGTTAATTACATCCCCTAATTCATACACAGTATCCATATACAGATCTTTTTATACTAGAAAAATCAAACTATAGAACAGCAAGTGAGTAAACATGACTTTCTGGTAAATAATAAAGTAATAAAATGTATTCCTATCAAATTAAAAAAAAACTAATGTTTCCCTTTAAGGCTCCATGGGATCTGTATTAATAGCCCCCTAGACACATAATAAACTAGCAGCGCAGTGACAGATAGACATGTGGTCAGGGAGCGCAGGACACACACTGGGTGACAGACGCGGTGACAATGCAAAGCTAATGACTAACAGTGCAGTAATTAGGCAGTCGCCTGTGTGGATAGCCAAGGAAAGGTCGTATTTCTGGGACTCCCATTCAGTCCTTGACCTAGTAACCTGTTAGTCATGTGACCCAGAGGATGGCATGGGCAGAAGGGGGGTGAGAGCCATTCATATATTTTCCTTCTGCTGCCCTGACTCAGCAGTGAATACGGGAAAAGCCTGCACACTTTCTATTCAGTCAGGCTTTGATGCCGTATTGTCTGACACTCGCCAAACTAGTGCCAAGTCATTTTCTCTAGACTAGGCTGATTCTTTCCAGTCGCCTCAGATATATGACTTCATGGATTTCAAATGGGCAATAAAAGTTGTGCATTTAATTACCCAAAAAAGGAAATGAGCTTTGAAACTATTAGCATTGCCAAGGTTTACCAAAGTTCATAAGCCATTCTCAGTTCTGTTATGGCCTTTTCTCCCAGGGTGTGGTGGAGGACACAGGACTTTTTTCTTCAATGTGTGGGTATAATGTAGCTTTGGCCTCCAGGAGAGCATTTCTCAACTAGGATTTCTTGGAACCTTAGGGTTCCTTCTGAGGTTGCTAGGAGTTCATTGAGCAATGAGCAGTGGTGAATTGATCTCCCACTAACGCTGAACACCAATGTAAGGGGGACACAGGACTCTTTTCTACAGTATGTGGGTATAGCTGCGGGTGGCCTCAAGGAGAGCTTTTCTCAACTAGGGTTTCTTGGAAACATTATGGTTCCTGCTGAGGTTGCTAGGGGTCCCCAGAGTAATGAGCAGTGGTGAATTGATCTCCCACTTATACTGAACATCAATGTAGGGGTTAACCCATCAACCAATTTAAGGGGTTACTTCTACACTGACCACTAATGCAAGGGGACACCATAAATTTTTTAAGATTATTAATATAAATGTTGTTTTATGGAGTGGGGTGGTAAAAAATTGACTGCCCTTGGTACCAAGGTCTTGGTGGGTAGAGCACATTATTTATTATTTTATTTTAAGTTTTCTACAGCTTGTTAACCATGCCAGTATATCATAAGTTGTAGGTTTTATCATTTGTTAGCAGGGGTCCTAAAGAACTGAAAGCTATTTCAAGGAATCCCCCCCAGAAAAAAAAGAATGACAACAGGTGCTCCAGTAGGTTTGGACACTATGCACATTAAATAGGTCATAGCCCCATCTAGTATCTATACCCTACATAGGATCAGTTTAGTATCTTAACGTGGTAGTAGGACATTTCTCTCTCCAGATCTGTTGGATCTAGACTTGTGGTGGACATCGGCTTATTCTTTGAAAGGCTGGAATCCTCCTTTTCATGTAATTGCTCATTTAAAATAGTGGTGGGAGCTTTCTGTAACTATTGGCACCAGGCATCTATTTACCAGGTATGCAGAGCTGCTAGCTGGTCCTCGGCCCATTTTTTGCTAAATTGTATAGGTGGATGTGGGTGGCTGCAATGGTGGATACTAGCTTCAGGCGTAAGGTAAGGTCCTGCAGGCGGCAGTATATACTAGTCACACTGCCATGAAGTTGTTTGCTTTTTAGGTTTTTCCTGCCCCTCTTTTTTTGTGATTGCAATTAAATAAATGCATTTTTTGCATACTTGGATTGGGCCAACTTGGCTTGTTGTGAGTATCCATATCTGATGTTCTGAGGGTCGCTGATGAATCTGAAGTAGTCCACGCTACATACAGTGATAGCTATGACCTTCCATGTGTCACTTCATTGGCTTCCCCTCTGCACCCTGACCACTGAGCCTTTTATTCAATGGAAAATTTCTATGAATTGAGGAGGAGCTGAGCAAGTGACCCCTTGTATCCAGTGTGCAGAGGAGAAGCTGCTTGCACAGAACCCAGAAGATTATAACTATCACTGTATGTAGTGATGACCAATACAATGATTTCCAGCTTCCCCAGTGCCCCTAAAGGATATCAAATATGGATACCCATTGAGCCAAACTGGCCCAGTAATAAGTATGCCAAAAATATAATTCCTGGAGTTCAGCTTTCTGCAGAAGGTTGTATAGCATGTGTAGCAAAGTCCAAGAGGCCTAATGGTGACCTCAAGGTTTAGGGAGAGCTGACATCCTTCCTTGTAGAGTGGGTTACCAGGCATTGTGGGTGTGATGCAAAAAGAATGATGGGCGCCAGTCACTTATTGAATGCAAAAAAGAGATTTATTGTCTCTTAGGCCCCTTTCACACTGGGGCGGTAGGGGGCGTCGGCGGTAAAACAGCGCTATTTTTAGCGCTGTTTTACTGCGGTATTCGCCCGCTAGCGGTGCGGTTTTAACCCCCCGCTGGCGGCCGAAAAAGGGTTAAAACCCCTCGTACAGCGCGGCTATAGCCGCGGTATAGCCGCGCTGTCCCATTGATTTCAATGGGCAGGAGCGGTGAAGGAGCGGTGAATACACCGCTCCTTCACTGCTCCAAAGATGCAGCTTGCAGGACTTTTTTTACCATCCTGCCAGCGCACCGCTTCAGTGTGAAAGCCCTCGGGCTTTCACACTGAACAAACAGCGGAGGCTGTTTAGGGGCGGTTTGCAGGCAGTATTTTTAGCGCAATAACGCCTGCAAACCGCCCCAGTGTGAAAGGGGTCTTAATGGAACTGGGGCAGAGCGGGTTAGTGCCTGAACACCCTTAGGCAGATGCAATAGCAATTGGCAGACTCCGAGACAAAATAGGCAGACCACTATACGGGTTGAGGGCCTTTAAACTGGTTGCAGCACTGTATTTGTAGAACTGTTGTCTATGGCAACTGAACTTGTAGGTTCACAGCACAGATCTGTACACATACCAGACTGGGTATCCCTGTTGTGTAGGACCTGGCCTCCATCTCACAGCCTCTAGCTGTAGCTTTTCTCACTGAGCTCCCAGTCTTCCCACCAGACCTTCAGATCCCAGCCGCCCGCTGGATCCCCTTAGCTCTTCCACAGCTAACCCACTGTACACTCCAAGCGTCACCCACGCTACCTTCTGGGTCCCTGGCTTGGCTCTCAGCTAACCCACTGAATCCTCTTCAAGTGTCACCCATGCTCACCCGCTGGGTCCCTGACTTGAATGCTGAAGCTTTCCCAACTTGTTCACCATCCACGGCTAGTGAAAAAGGCTGCTCTGGTACTTTTTCAGATTTTTACAAACCTGGCCTTTGATAACAGGAGTAATTGTCCCTTACTGGCGACAGTGTCCCCTTTATCTCTGACCTCTAGTTCTCACTTGCTGCTGGTAACAGGAGTGGTCGTCCAATGTGGCAACTGTTTCTCCTTCACCTCTGGCGACACTCGGTTCACCATCTGGCTGAACCTCTGCAACGATCAGGCTCCCCTCAGGCTGAGCCTCTACACACGTGGCTAGGCCTCAGGCTTAGGCCTAACCTTCAGCTGCTGCTTCACAAACAGCCCCCAGGCCTCAGCCTGGGGCTAAAAGAACACTGATCACCTAACTCATTCCCCTTAAACAGACTACCCAGCATGCCAAGTAGCTACTCTGATTGGCTGAAAAATTATGTCTATTCACAGCCTGAACTCACTGTGGACTTGTCATTCTAATGCTAAAGGCAGCAGTGCCACCTACTGACAGAAGAGAGGAATGCACCAGATTCAGGCTTAGGGTACAAAGTCAGTGGATACAACTACAAATTAGCCAGGCTAGTTACACCTAGCATAACTAAATTTGTTAGCAACCCTGCCTAATGCCAGGGTGCTACACATGTAGCCTGTTTGTCCACTGATTGCTAGTCCTGAGTACTGCATGTGCAGGGAAATTGCCAATAGATGGAGCTGTGCCAACCTCTTCAAGAAGGCACCTATATGTTAGAGCAGCTATTCTCAACCAGGGTTCCATGGAGCCCCAGGTTTCCTCCAGAGGTTGCTAGGGATTTCTTGAGCTGTGGCTGATTGATCTCCCATCTGATGGTACCTGCATAGTTCCAAGTCCAATGCCACTTGGCAAAGCCAGCAGCATGACACCAATGATCTTTTTAGCAGACTATAAGGTTGACCACCACTGTGTAGGTTGTATTCTTCCTACACCAATGTAAGAGGCATTTTGACAACTGATAAACTGGTTTTAGTAAGGGTTTTCTGAGACCTGAAGTTGAGAAAGGCTGCGTTAAAGAATAGAATTCTGTGTCCTCCAATAAACTACTGGAAAAAAGTATTTTTTACAGGGAGTACAAAAATTCTATTTTTAAGTAATGTGATTCCATCTTCTAGCTCAAAAATTGTTTCTCAGACAAACCAAGTTTTTCTCAGCGCGAGGCTGTCCTTTTTGAGACACAATCAGTGTTAATTTTGACGTCAACTTTCTATTCAGTTTTAGTCATAGTCATAGTCTTTTGACTAAAATGCCATTTTAGACCTATTTTAGGCACCTGAATTGTTTTAGTTTTAGTCGTATTTTCCTACATTATAGTCGACTAAAATCATTTTAGACGACTAAAATCGAATGTTATTTTTTTTTTAAATTGTAATGCATAATATAAGCATTTCTCTAGAATGTCCAAACTCATTATATACTCCTGGAGTAAAAAGTCGAATAACATATTATTTATGGTATTAAAGTGGTGCTAAAGCCTTAAGGTTTTTCACCTTAATGCATTCTATGAAAAACCTTCTGTGCTGCAAAATCCCCCCCCCCCTCCCCATACTTATCTGAGCCCAATCAGATCCAGCGATGTGCACGCCACTGCCACCCTTCTCCCTGGGCAGATTTATAGCAGCAGGAGCCAGTGACTCAAGCTGCTGTCAATCAAATGCTGTGCCTAGTGAGCGGGGTGGGGGGGGGGTCGCGGGCCAAGCCACCCACTCTGTCTCAAAAGTCGAAGACAGGGCAGATCAAGAGTGAGCATGCACGGGTGCCCCAATGGGGGCACGTGCTGAAGAGGAGGAGCCTGGAGTACCGGTGGAGGACCCCAGAAGAAGAGGATCAGGTCTGCTCTGTGCAAAACCATTGCACAGAGCAGGTAATTATGACATGTTAATTATTTAATAAAATAAAAATGAAGCTTTAATATCGCTTTAAGGTTTGAACATGCACTACAAACACAGATTTAGCCATTGTGATATGCAAGTTATATGTCCCAATGGCTAAATCTGTGTCTGTAGTGCATGTTCAAACCTTAAAACCATTCCAGTCAAACAAAAATATATCCCAACAGTCCCGTTCGAGAGGAGTTAATCATTTGATCGGCTCCTCTCAAACGGCCATGGATGGATCGAAATTCAGCTAGTCCTTGCTGAACTATATTTCAATCTCTTTGGCAGGTGGATGACACTCCCCCCGTGCTCCTTTCCTCGTTGGGCGCCAAGTGTGGGTCACATGGAAGGCCTACCCCGGGGTGGGTTCTTCTGGGCTATGCTAGGCACCTGTAACAGGTTCATTCTACTATACATATGTGGTACCTTTGCTCAATGTTGTTTTCATCACTGCCCTTGGACAGGGCTGAGGCCACCGTAGGGGAATACTCAACCTTAAGGCGGACATCCACTCTCAGAGATGAACATACACATAGTGTACGCTTGCAGCATAACTGTCTCCAGTTAACTCTTGGGTCCCCATGTAAATGTACATTCTTATACAGTAATGTGCAATTAGGAGGGACATACTGAGCCTTGTCCACTTCCACATGTCCAGCATTTTCTAATACCTCTCCCAATAGCGGAATGGGACCCTGCCGTGCACCTAGCGCGGGCACTGTATGTGCACATAGTTTAACTCTTGAGCATCCGTACTTCTGTACGGGCTGAGGACCTTGGTGCCACCAATCCGCTCCCATTGCTATGAGAGAGACTGCTGCGGAAGGAGTGCAGACAACATTTCCCCCGCTACAAGAGGCGGTCTCACCTACAACAAGTGCACAAGACCGACAGGCTGCATTAACTGACTGTAGACTTCTGTTACCCATGATAACCACTTGCTGTTCTACACCAGGATGAACCCTAAGTGCTGTCTCTTCATACCCCAATATGCTAGTGACCCAACTGTTGTAGAAATGTGCTGGTTACTTGCATTACACTCCTTTAAATGACTTCAGACCAGGCAAAGGCAAAGTTTCAACGTTTTACTTAAGAAAAAGACTCCAAGCATACAAAGTCCATAATACAACAGTTCTTGTCCCTACAACCCTAATCCTAACTCAGGTTATGTGCTGCCCTGGCATACCTGCAAAGGTAGAGTCCATGACTAAAAGGTCTAATAGTGGTATTCCCCAGTGGCTGGTGCCTTCGGGCAGAACCCAAGGCTTCGGTGGCTTCCTACATTGCGACGGATTCCAAGATGACAGCAAGGTATAACGCCATTCTCTTTCAGGCCAAGGATTCATGCAAGAGTGAGTGATTGAGCTCTCTCTAGCTCCTGAGCACTGCCCCTCTGTTACATCACATGACCAGTGGGTTGGACCCAAAGAAACCCATAAAACACCAACATGTCAGAAAAAAATTCAAAAATTTAAAAACAGAGTTACTGAGTTGAAAACAGGATCACCCCCTCCTAAAATCAGATGTAGCTAATCACCTTCTCAGTGGCACACAATGAAGCGGCTGACGTACACCTACGGCAATTTGCACAGCCGAGCCAACCTGCCGCAGTATAATGACAGCGGCTGCTCAGCAAGCGGTTAAAGCAAAAGGTGGTTCAACAAAATACTGACACAAGGGGGTAATCCTTTTTCCAACTCAGTGATTCTGTTTTTGAATGTTTTTTATTTTTTTCGGACATGTTGTTGTTATATCTTTCTCTTGGATGTTATAAGTTGCAGTAAATACAGCTGGATAAAACAAAAACTGTGTCTGTCATCATTCCAGGCTGCAAAGCAACAAAATGGGATTATTTTACAGGGGGGTGATTCTTTTCTATACCCACTGTACATAATGTACCTGAGTAATAAAACTTCATTTTTTTGTAAAATTTTTATTATAAAAGTAAAAGAGGGTAACATAAAACTAGTGTGATATTTGACCTGTTTATGGATAAACTATCGATAAACTAACACATCAATATCTGGTTGGATGGATGTAGCAGCAATTCTCAATGAATCCTCAGGGTGCTCATCAGATATTTTGGTTCTAATTTTGCCCTTCGTGTACTTCATCATTGAAAATAGGTACTCACCAATTTACAGTATCTCCCAAAAGTGAGTACACCCGTCACATTTTTGTAAATATTTTATTCTATCTTTTCATGTGACAACACTGAAGAAATGAGACTTTGCTACAATGTAAAGTAGTGATTGTACAGCTTGTATAACCGTGTAAATTTGCTGTCCCCTCAAAATAACTCAACACACAGCCATTAATGTCTAAACCGCTGGCAACAAAAGTGAGTACACCCCTAAGTGAAAATGTCCAAATTGGGCCCAAAGTCATTTCTTCAGTGTTGTCACATGAAAAGATAGAATAAAATATTTACAAAAATGTGAGGGGTGTACTCACTTTTGTGAGATACTGTATGTGCTGCCAAAAACTGATGATGATTATGAAGAGTGGGATAATTTTCTTTGAGAAGATAAAACTTACACAAGTCCAGAAAAGAGACACTGTCAAATTTTTCTTCGGCCGCATGTGTTTGCTGACTATAAACGCATTTTTACAAAAAAGTTTACAATTTTCTGTCGGGCCACATTCCAAGCCACCTGGGGCCGCAGGTTGGACACCCCTTTATTGTTTAGTACTTTGAGTTGATGACCAGAACAAGTATACAGAAATTGAATTTTTCTATGACGTTCCTTATCTGAGTACTTGTTCCAGGTCCGTGACTTTTTTGAAGCAAAAACATTTTCTCATGATATCGGCAATGGCAATCTTTGTCCATCACTCCTGTGATGGTGAAGGTGAACAGTAACAACTAGACGTTTTTTATCAATGTCCGTGGAGTTTTCTAGTCAGGCTTCATGAGGTACATAAATGGCCTACACCTATAGCAAGGACATTATTCAACTTTAGTCAAAGCTGCACAGTTTGTTTGTGTTTTAGTGAAGGTGAACTATGCCTTTAACCACTTCCCGCCAGGGGGGGCGTACATAGACGTCCTCCTGTTTCAGTGGTTATACTGGGATGATGCCTGCACCTACAGGCATCATCCCAGTATTGATCTTTTCACCTGGCGATTCTCTTCAAGGCAGAAGTGATCTGAGTGGCTAATTAGCCACTCTATCACTTCTGCGGGTGGCGGAAACGGGTCCAACCCCCCCTCCCGTCGCCGCCTCTCCCAGGCTCTCTGGTTCCATCGCAGAGGCCGGGAGCCATGCGGTCAGCAGTGATGGCTGCCATGTACAGAGAGGGAGGAACTGACGTTGTTCCCCTCTCTCTGTAACCCTGGAAACTGGGAGCAACGAGGAATGCCGCGTACACACAAGCGGACTTTTCGACCGGACTGGTCCAACGGTCTATCCGACTGACTTTTGACGGACTTCCGACAGACTTGCCCACACACAATCACACCAAAGTCCGACGGATTCGTACGGGATGACGTAAGACCGGACTAAAATAAGGAAGTTGATAGCCAGTAACCAATAGCTGCCCTAGCGTCGTTTTTTTGTCCGTCAGACTAGCATACAGACGAGCGGACTTTTCCACCGGACTCGAGTCCGTCGGAAAGATTTGAAACATGTTCCAAATCTAAAGTCTTTCAGATTTTCAACCAAAAAAGTCAGCTGCAAGTCCGATGAAGCCCACACATGGTCGAATTGTCCGCCGGACTCGGTCCGTCAG
Source organism: Lithobates septentrionalis (assembly GCA_037952835.1). Lineage (NCBI taxonomy): Eukaryota > Metazoa > Chordata > Amphibia > Anura > Ranidae > Lithobates > Lithobates septentrionalis. The sequence continues at coordinate 234,767 of JBBDGP010001647.1, read as the reverse complement.
ACCAGTCTGGTCGAAAAGTCCGCTCGTGTGTTCGTGGCATAAGTCGTCACTTACGGTTCCGCCCCTTTGTTTACCTGGCCAGCAACGCCCATGTAGGTAGCCGTTAAGATCTGTGTCTGATTTGTGGAAGGCCAGTGGAGAGATTTGGATTCTAATAGACCCCAAATCTCTCCATAAAGAGGACCTGTCATGGCCCATGCTATCACAAGGGATGTTGTTCACCCCTTGTGATAGCGATAAAGTTAGCACAAAAAAAAAATGTGTAAAAAAAATATATATATATATATATATATATAATTTTGTAAAAATTAAATAAAAAAAAAAAAAAATTTAAAGTGCCCTTGTCCCACCGTGCTTACGTGCAAATGCGAACGCATACATTACTCCCGCACGCAGGGCTTTTTTTTTCAAACAATAGGTGCTGGAACTTAACCACGGCCCCACAAAACCCCTCCCCCTACACACACCCTCCAACTCACAACAAATAGTGGGTGTGTTCAGTCAAATTTCACAAAAACAGTAGGAGGGTCTTAAAGGGGCATTAAATTACAGGATTGCATTACATACAGAGTGCAGAGCTGTCACTTGTAAACACAGAAACCAGACTTCTGTGTTTACAAGTGATTGTGGTGAGCAGGCACCAAAGGGTCTGAGCCAGAGGTGGTGGAACTGAGTTCCACCAAGTTCCCCCTGAAAAAAAGCCCTGCCCGCACGCATATGTAAACGGCGATCGAACCACACATGTAAGGTATTGTTGCGAATGTCAGAGTGAGAGCAATAATTCTAGCAACAGACCTCCTTTGCAACTCTAAACTGGTAACCTCTAAAGGCGTTTAAAGCTTCGCCTATGGAGAATTTTAAGCACTGTACTTTGCCACCATTCCACGGGTAGACGCAATTTTAAAGCGTAATGTAGGCATAACAATTGAACTTGAATTATAACATAAAGCATACACATCATTACATTAGGCATCTATTTACTCGGCGTAATATCATCTTTCACATTATGCAAAAGAATTGGGCTAACGTTAGTGTTTTTTTTTTTTTTAATTCATAAAAGTGTTTTTTTTTTTTCCAAAAAAATTTGCGTTTGAAAAACTGCTGCACAAATACCCTTTGACATAAGAAAATGCAACACCCACCATTTTATTCTATAGGGTCTCTGCTAATAAAAAATATATACAATGTTTGGGGGTTTAAAGCAATTTTCTAGCAAAAAAAACCTAGATTTTTATAAGTAGGAGTGAAGTTGTCAGAAATGGCCCGGATGGCAAGTGGTTGACATGAAATATGAAGAAAGCATATCCCTCTATAGTGTGTACTTGTCTTGATCCAGAGCACTAATGCCGCGTACGCACAAGCGGATTTTCTGTCGGAAAAACTTGGATGGTTTTTCCGACGGAATTCCGCTCAAGCTTGTCTTGCATACACACGGTCACACAAAAGTTCTCTGAACTTTCAACCGTTAACAACGCGGTGACGTACAACACTACGACGAGCCGAGAAAATGAAGTTCAATGCTTCCGAGCATGCATCGAATTGTTTCCGAGCATTTGTAGGAATTTTGCGCGTTGGAATTTGCACAGACGATCGCATTTTCGGATAGGAACTTTTCCCGACCGAAAAATATAGAACATGCTCTCAATCTTTTGCTTTGCTGGAATTCCGCCAGCAAAAGACCGATGGAGCATACGCACGGTCGCATTTTCCAACAAAAAGCTCTCATCGGAGTTTTGCCGACGGAAAATGTGTGACAGGACCTTGTTGTCGGAAATTCCGACCGTGTGTAGGCTCCATCACACATTTTCCATTGGATTTTCCGACACACAAAGTTTGAGAGCAGGATATAAAATTTTCCGACAACAAAATCCGTTGTCGGAAATTCCGAACGTGTGTACACAAATCCGACGGACAAAGTGCCACGCATGCTCAGAATAAATAAAGAGATGAAAGCTATTGGCCACTGCCCCGTTTATAGTCCCGACGTTCGTGTTTTACGTCACCGCGTTCAGAACGATCGGATTTCCCGACAACTTTGTGTGACCGTGTGTATGCAAGACAAGTTTGAGCCAACATCCGTCGGAAAAAATCCTACGATTTTGTTGTCGGAATGTCCGAACAAAGTCCGACCGTGTGTACGCGGCATTAGTGTCATTTCTGTCTGGTGCTTTGCTCCTCTGCTATCTGTATGAGTCACTTCAATGGATATATATGCAAGGGTTTTCATCCGCTTTACATCAGAAATGACAAATCCTTCAAAGAACCTAATAAAGCGTACAGTTTTCAGAGCGGCCATTTTGTCCTAGTTGCACGCGATCGACTTTGTAGCCGATAAGGACCGCGCTAAGATAGCCGCAGGAACTAGCGACTTCCAACCTATCCCTTGTCGTAAAACATTTGTGAAATGTGTTGATATATTCTACAAAAGCAGAAGGCTAACGGTTTCAATTTAAGCCCTTGATTTTATGAGACGTTCATGCTTGGCCGTGAAGTCTGGCTCAATATTGGCCTGGATAGGAAATCCAGATGTTCCAGCTGCCTTCAAAATTGAAGGGCAAAAAAACAAAACAAATATTTTTTTTTTTTCTTTTTCGAACTCCAACTTTATTGTTGAATCTACACGAGTGATTCGGCGGTGTTGTTATACAGGCAGTGTCGTGAAGTGCCAGGCCCAGCACTCGGGCCTATAAACAACATGTTGAGCTGGTTAACGTTCAAACTCATATACTAGGCCTCAATCCTCACATGCCCCGTGCGAAAGACACGGATATTGCCTGTCAGAGCGCGAGTGAACTTGCGTAATTAACTGAACCAGTAATTGCCCCATTTGTTCTCAGGCGGGAACGCCTTTAGAAGTCGCCGCATTCGGCCTCCATAAATTCCGTCGTAAATTCCACAGAGACCTGCAAGAGACGGCTGTGCTGACGGGACGCTTTTGTAAAGCCCTGCGCTTTTATGGATATTCGTTATTAATTTTCCACCTTCACGTTTGACCCCTGCGGGTTCTGAAGGGTACATTTTCTAAAAAAAGAATTTTTCAGGCAGAGGAAATATGCCCTGGTTGACTTCTGTATTCAAATAAATCACACCTTTTGGCTTATTGGGGGAAAAAAAAAAAAAAAAAAAACATTCTCCAAACAGCTTGTAAAATCAGTCTGAACACCTAACATTGCTGGGAAAAATGCAACGATTCCAGGTCAAAAATGGTAACATTATATAGGTCATGGCAGACAGATTCAGCAGGCTTTTCTCAGTGCTCCTGGGCAAGTATACAGCCGTTTGTCACATGATGTTCCTCTCTACAAGGGAAGACTTGCTTATATATTCAGATATAGAAAGATTGGCAACCCATTAGATCAATTTAAAACCAGCAATGTGCACACTGGCAAGGCAATACATTAAACAATATAAAGATATTCTCCAGAAATGAATCCATATTAATTTAAGGTCCGGTTCACATTCTAATGCCCCGTACACACGGTCGGACTTTGTTCGGACATTCCGACAACAAAATCCTAGGATTTTTTCCGACGGATGTTGGCTCAAACTTGTCTTGCATACACACGGTCACACAAAGTTGTCGGAAAATCCGATCGTTCTGAACGCGGTGACGTAAAACATGTACGTCGGGACTATAAACGGGGCAGTAGCCAATAGCTTTCATCTCTTTATTTATTCTGAGCATGCGTGGCACTTTGTCCGTCGGATTTGTGTACACACGATTGGAATTTCCGACAACGGATTTTGTTGTCGGAAAATTTTATATCCTGCTCTCAAACTTTGTGTGTCGGAAAATCCGATGGAAAATGTCCGATGGAGCCCACACACGGTCGGAATTTCCGACAACACGCTCCGATCGGACATTTTCCATCGGAAAATCCGACCGTGTGTACGGGGCATAACGCCCGGCCTTCGCGTTCCTTTTCGGACAGCTCATTCAATTAACCATCATATAGTGCTGCCGATCAACTCAAAACAATTGATCATTTTCTGCCCTGGCCGATCAACTTGATTTTTATCAAATCTGATCTAAATGGAGTTTACATCAGTCAGGGAAAGTTTTTGCTATTTGATTGTTTGCAGATTCTTTCATTTTAATCAAATTGCACATCGATTGGGTAATAACAGCGTGCATGGCCACCATAACTATTATTAATCAGAGATACCAATTTAATGGCCGTACTTTACAAAGGTGTCTTGACTGGGCAGTGTTGCTTCACATATAGTTGTGAAACCTTAGAATAAGAATGTACACTATATTACCAAAAGTATTGAGACACCTGCCTTTACACACACACATGAACTTTAATGGCATCCCACAAACTTACTCATCCATGTCTTTATGGAACTTCTTTTTGCACTGGTGCGCAGATATGTTGGAACAGGAAGGGGCCATCCTCAAACTGTTCCCAAAAAGTTGGGAGCATAAAATTGTCCAAAATGTCTTGGCATGCTGACACCTTAAAGCCCCATGCACACTATAAGATTTCCTGACGACTATGAGGTCAAACCTTAAGAGTTTCAATTTTTATGCAATCAGGCAAGCCTTTGCACTACATGGTTTTGGTAAATCTAAAGACAAAATTCTGCAGAAAATCTAATAGTGTGTATGGGGTCTAAGAGTTCCCTTCACTGGAACTAAGGGGCCAAACCTAGCCCCTGAAAAACAATCCCACACCATAATCCCCCCTCCACCAAATGATTTGGATCAATGCACAAAGCAAGGTCCATAAAGACATGGATGTGCGAGTTCGGGGCAGAGGAACTTGACCTCTAGTGCCCATTATCTGGACAGGAAGTGGGGGAAACATTTCGCCATGGAGACACAGATAACAATTGGACAGCAGTTCTAACCTATCTCCTCTACGAGGACGCTGGGTTTAGAAGTTAAAGGACTGATGGTGAGTGATGGTCCTTAACCTGGACAATGGACTCTTGGCTAAATATTAAATGCGATAACTGCAAGGAAAGGAGTTCTGGATGGTCAATTATTTAACTAGTTGCTTAAAAAGAAATAAACTTCAGACTCCATCCACTTGGCTACAGAGTTGCACTTGGCTGCAGAGTTGTCAAATTAATCCCCAAAGTCTTCATTTGTTGCAGACAAGGTACACAGAATCAAAGGACTTCCGTCCATAGCATCTCTTTAGCCCCAAATCCCAAGGTTTCTTTTTATTGTGAATCTCAATCTGGAGTGGAGTTTGGCATTTCTTCATGCATTTTTGGTTGTTCATCACACTTATAAGTCAACTTTGGGGCAAATTAGATAGTGGGCCCAAATTTGCATTCCGTAACTCATATCAGTATCTTCATATTGACCCCCCCTCCTCCCCAGTTTTCATAACACCAGGGGAGCTCTGCAATCAATCCCTTTTATGTGGACTGCCTCTTAATGTATTGATCCCCAAGAACGTGCACTATGGCTGTACTATGTACAGTAGTCAATGGAATCTGTAATCTCTCTTCACAGTTATGTAGCAGCCCAGACTACTATAAATAGTAAGAAGGGCGTCGGAAATCAGTAAATTATCCACTTACATTTACCAATTTTGTTGTGGCATAAAGTGAGCATGTAAGTGGTCGATCCCAATTCCCAACCATTTATGGGTTCATGCTCCAGGAGATCAAGGACATACAAGGGAGACATCAGGGGTCTATGTAATTTCCTCTCCAGGGAATGGGTGTCACAACAGGAACTAAGGGAAAATTTCTCCAAAGGAGACACAAGCAATCCACATCTGAGAGAAGACTCTGATATATTTTTATTGCTGGTTCTCTTCTCATGGGGAATCTTCTTCTTGCTTCCTGACAACACTCAAATAGTAAAGTGAGATTTCACAATGGGAACAAAGACAGCAATATAAACATGTGTTTGCAAGGAGGAGAATGCAGAGCGGAAAAAAAAATCCAGATTTAATTTTATTTAGACGCTTGTCATAAAAGGTCCACACATTTCAGGGGTTTCAAGGGTCCCTTTTAATCAGGGCTTGGAACTGTTAAAGTATGTACTGACTGATAAAATTGGAGGTCCTGTGGGGTAATCAGTATGATCGCTTAAAAGCTGGTTAAGTCTTAAAATGGAAGAAAAGTCTAACTAAAACTATCCTAAAATCACGTGTGCCACCCCATAAAAGCACATGGTGTCATGACATCGCGTGTACATGCCAGCGTGTGACGTCATCGTGCTGGCACGTGGGGAGTGTCCTTTGGGGTCCTCACAATCATGTGAGTTGACTGGAAAGGATTAAAAATAGGTATCATGATACACATGCATTGTCTGTTTGTTTTCCTTTAATAATTTGATCCCTTCCTCACTCCATAGGTAGAAGATTCTCTGTATAGCTAGCCCCAACCTCTTTTCAACGTAGCTTTAATTTCTGTTCTGAGGACATGTAATTGCTGGAGCAAGACACACTATGATTTTTTTTACCTATCTTATAGTCATCTGTGAAGATCTGCACAAGCTTTCGAATAAAGCTTTCTGCAATCTGCAAGATGTCATTTGGATTGAGTCACTGTCTGCCAATTCTACCGAGACTGTAAGTTACAGCTATCTTGTCAAAACTGGGTTGGTTATAGAGATAGCACTTGTAGTGCTTAGATTGGAGAAGCAGAACAATAGGTAAGTACACAAATCTATTTTATACAGGTTAAGCAGGATAGGTCGGAGGTGGGGGGAGGGAACATTTTTAAGAATAGTCATAGTGAGGCTTTCCTTCCACTTACTAATCCCCAAAATGCATTGGATTTTTATGACATAAGAGGCTAAATACAATTAAATCTGGACTTTATACATTTTGCTTTTGCTGTGTCCTTGTAGATCCAGTCCCTACTTAAAGCGTTTCGCCTGCAAAAAGAATATTAAAAGTTAGCAGCTACAAATACTGCAGCTGCTGACTTTTAAAATAAGGACACTTACCTGTCCAGGGCGCCCGCGATGTCCTCACCCGAATCCGACCCGTCCCTCGGCTCTGGGTGGAGGCACCGGCATCTTAAGTAAGGGAATCAGGAAGTGAAGCCTTGTGGCTTCACAGTCTGTTTCCATACTGCGCATGTGCGAGTTCTGACTGGTCCCTGCTGCCTTCTGGGACCTGTGTGTCTCCCAGAAGACAATGGGGGGACGGAAGAGGGGCCAGACATGGTGTAGATAGCCATGGAAACTGCGGCGATCTCTCGCTGGAAGTGGGAGCAAATACCTGTATTAGACAGGTATCTGCTCCCCCCCCCCTCTGAAAGGTGCCAAATGTGACACCGGAGGGGGGAGGAACCGGATAAGCGGAAGTTCCATATTTGGGTGGAACTCCGCTTTAAGTAAAGGGCTGACCTTCAGCTACTACTCAAGGGAGAGCTGCCTAATGTGGCGTTGGGGTGATTATGCTCATGTGGCAGAAGCTTTTTTCAACGCTTGCCAGTTATGCCAGGCCAAACTGCATTTTAGGGCGTGGCAACCCATTCTTAATAAACAGAACAAAGCAGTTCACATAGAAATCAGTTGCCCATGCAGAAGTTTCCACCATCAACATGAGAAGTCAGCTGAAAGTACCAAGCATTGGCTTACTTGTCAGCAGCACTGCTGCTAACCTTACTAGTCTGTGTTACCCAGCTCTCCTCGTTCACTTGGCTCCTTTAGCCTTTAGTCACAGTGCCCTGCTGCACAACCTACTCCTGGCCTTTGGATAGGGGTTCTGCTAGCACCCGATAGGAGCCCACCTGACTCCTGGGACAAGACCTCCTGTCTCCTGGCTGGGGCAATTCTGACCCCTGGGTGGGACCTCCTGTCTCCAAACTGGGAGCCCTGAGCTATCCTCAGGCTTGAGTATATATAACGACCCAGCATAACCATGTAATCGCATAGGCTGCAGGCACCCAATAAATCCAGACACAGAATTGAAGGTTCTGTCCTGCCCAAGACACTTTGGAACCTTCAAATTCCAGGCCCCAATTCGGGACTACAAAAACATATCTTTCTCTGCTCAGAAACGATAGTATGGAACTTCACATTAAGCCCTAATGCAAATCCTGTGTCATTTTCTCTTATGTTTTCACAGTGGCAGGGTCTCACATGGTCACACTAAAGAGAATCATTTCCTCTACACTGCTTAAAAGATCCAGCACCCCTCACCTTTCTTCTACTTCCCATGCAATATGAACTTGATAGAGGCTCTAACATTTCCCTTATGTTTTTATTGCTCTGCCCCTAATGGAAAGATTCTCTTCACTTCCACCCATGGTAACACAACAGGATGTAAATGGAAAACTCTACAATGCGGACACAGAGGGAAAAAAAAAAAAAAAACCCGACAGAAGTTCTAAAGTCGCGTACACACGAGCGGAATGTCCGATAGAAAAAGTCTGACGGAAGCTTTTCATCGTCTATTCCGATTGTGTGTAGGCCTCATCGGACTTTTTTTTTTTTGAAAATTCTGACAAACCTAGAAATGGAACAGGTTCTAAATATTTCCGACAGAACCAATTCCTATCGGGAAAACCGCTCGTCTGTATGCTGTTCCGACGGACCAAAAACGACACATGCTCTGAAGCAAGTACGAGACGAAAGCTATTGGCTACTGGCTATTGAACTTCCTTTTTCTAGTCCCGTCGTACGTGTTGTACGTCACCGTGTTCTGGACTTTGGTCGGACTTTGGTTTGACCGTGTGTAGGCAAGACCACTTGAATGGAATTCCGTCTGAGAAACCTTCGGAGTTTATTCCGAAGGCAAAACCGGTCGTGTGTACGCGGCATAACTCTTCCACACTTTAGCCACAACTTAAAACTAGAAAAAAGTTTTGTCTGTTGCTTCATCTTCTACTTGAAGTGGAAACAGGGTTAATCTTTGGTTTCCAAGCTTTTAGGAAGCATGCCTGCGATTCCTCAGTGGTCATTTCTCAGAATGCAGCATTAAACTAAATAGAGAACTAGATGCAAATTTTCATTTACTTGAAAGAAAACTACTAAACACTTGCTCCAGGCAAAATATAATTATAGCGAATCTTTAATATAGATTCATTTTAAAGGGTGAATGCACTCAAATTAAAAGTAGAACCATATGCTTTATTGCTTACAGGTTGCCTAGTGGAGCCTGTAGGATTTGCGCTGCCATCACTCCCCCCCCCCCCCCCCCCCCCGATGCTGTTCCATTGGGTGCCAAAGAGTTCCTTTTTAATTTGAAGGCGTGAAAACGAGTTAAAGCTAATATAAATGTTGAAAGGAAACTTGTAATATGTACAAAGACTCAGGCAATTTTCCTAACACTTCTAACTTAAAGGGAAAGCACTTTGTATTATAGTGAGGGTATATTTTATGTTTTTGTTGCAGTATTTACCTAAAAATTCATTTTGTAATGTGATTTTTAAAATTTTCATGTGCTTTCTCTCCCCCTTTTTTTCTTATTGTATTAAAAGTAGTTTAACCTCCAGAGGGAGCTCTCAGTGGTTTTGTACAATTACTGTCTCTCCTAACTGATATCTGCCATATGGACTGTACATTGTTTTCAATGCTTTGGCTGACTCATAGACTTGTATTATGAAAAGCACAACGATTGTATAACACCACAAGACAGGAAAGTTTGAAACAAGAGAATCTGGATGCCGCACACCGGATATAGTTGAAAATTCTTCTTTATTGAACTTGGATCATCAAAAATACAGGACAATCAGGCAGATGGTACAGACACAGCTGACGTGTTTCGCACTCTAATTTGAGTGCTTACTCATAGCTCATCCAGATTCTCTTGTTTCAAACTTTGCTTCAATTTGCATTTAGCCAGCACCTGGGACTCCCCTCCTCTGAAGGATTTACTAAATACACACCTGGGAGCAGGTCTACCTGAGCGGTGAATCACTTTCCCTGTTTTGTCTGCACCACAAGACAGGAAGCAGAGCCTGAGTATGTAATTTGCAGCTATGGATGCCTTTGTGCACACACAAAACTACAAACTACACCAATTCTAAAGTAGTTACTTATAAATATTACATTTTAATCATATTTTGTGCATTAGGAAACACATCCAACCCACGTATAAAGCAATCTATTGAGTTGGCTAAAACTAGCTTCACAGCTCTTCCTGTAAAGAACCCTTTCTGTATATGGATGTATTAACTCTCTTTTCCTGCAGTTGTACAGTTCCCCCATCCTTGTCTTTAGCAATAACCTTAAATTGAGCAACTTTCCACCAAAATGGACATTTTATGTATTCACACATGGTGATCATACCCCTGCCTAATCTCCTTTTCTTAGCGGAGAATAAATTGAGGTCAGCTTATGTTTCCTCAGAGGTGAAGTTCTCCATGCCTCTTATTAATTTAAACACTCTTCACTTTTTCCATTTTCACCCTGTAGGGTGCACCTAGACTACATTTCCCAAATTGCCTTTTCATTTCGGAGCAGCCAGTTTGGGAAGTAACTGACCCCGTAGGCTACTCCAATTTTGGCTGTAGAAGGGAACGGTCATAAACAAGAAGGTTTTTTTTTATGCTTTACGCCAGTGGTTCTCAACCTCAGTCCTCAAGTACCCCCAACAGGCCATGTTTTGGGAATTTCTCTTAGATAAAAGAGCTGTCCAAAATACCAAGCCATTGATTTAAAGCACCTGTGCAAGATAAAGGAAAACCTGCAAATATGGCCTTTTGGGGGTACTTGAGGACCGAGGTTGAGAACCACTGCTTTACACCATAAAAATGTTTAAAGCTAAAGTTTGGTCAAAAATGTTTTTATTCCCCTAGAGCTGCAGTCATATCACTTACTTGTAATGATGTACAGTTTGTACTAGGGTACCCGGTCCTCTTCCTGGCACTGAATTTCCAGCATGAAGGGTTTAATAACTGGGTCTTTGGGCTGAACTACATTCAAGACAGGGGTCCACCCCCCTACAGTGATGGCCAGTTCTCTTCCTGAACCTCCTCAACAAGGGTACCTTGGGCTGAGCTGCATTTAAGACGGGGGACCACCCCCTCTTCACCTCGCATCCATTGAGAAAAGGCCTTGTATTGTTTACACTGAATGGAGAAGAGTCAGATGAATGATGGGACCCTCTCCCCCACTTAGAGATTGTGTAACAATCAGTGTAAACAATGTATAGACCTCTCTCAATGGATGAGAGGGGAAAATGGGGTGGGTCCCTGTTTTGAATGCAGCTCAGCCCAAAGTCCCAAAGGTATCAACCCCTGTCACGCTGGAAATTCAGGAAGGGGACCGGGCATTGCTATAGAGATTTATACAGGAAGCAGCAGGTTACATGATATGGAACATACTTCATTAGGTCTCGTTCACACGGGTGGTCGCACGTCTTAAAAGTAATCCGCGGTGGATCACTTTTTTGAGAACAGTACAAGAGCAGCTGCCAAGCATTGAAGAGGTGATGCTGCTGCCTCCCGATATTTATTTTTGGCAGCAGAACAGAGATCTTGAATGGGAATACCGTGCCATATCCATGAACCCAGCATTTGGTTCACAGTTGTGGCGCAGCCCTATTCATTTCAATGGGGTTGCATTCTGTGGTCGGTGCTGCCTGCCGAAAGTGCGACGTGGGGTATAAGTCTAGCCGCGGCAAGCCCGTCCTCCATTGCTGCTACAGAGCGGTGGTAAAACTGTATCTCAGTTGCCTATTTTTACTGCTGCCCCCTAAATGATCCTGTAAAAGGTATGTGATGTGACTGCCACTAAAGGGGCATCTACACCAATCAGCCATAGCATTATGACCACTCACAGGTAAAGTGAATAACATAGATTTCCTTGTTACAATGGCATCTGAAAGTGGGTGGAATATATTAGGTCGCAAGTGAACCTGTTGTCCCTGACCTTGATGTGTTGAAAGCAGGAAAAAAATGGGCAAGTGTAAGGATTTGTGCGACTTTGACAAGGGCCAAATTATAATGACTAGACTCATGCTGACCCGTGTCCACGGCCAAAAGTGCCTACTATGCGCATGTGAGCATCAGAACTAGACCACAGAGCAATGGAGGAAGGTGGCCTGCTCTGATGAATCACGTTTTTTTTTTACATCATGTGGATGTCGGTGTGCGTTGGTTACTTGGGGAAGAGATGACAGTATGGGAAAAAGGCAGTGTGTTGCTTTGGGCAATGTTCTGCTGGGAAACCTTGGTTCTGCCATTCATGTGAAGACATGTACCACCTACCTAAGCATTGTTGGTGACCAAGTACACCACTTCATGGAAACGGTATTCCCTGATGGCAGTGGCCTATTTCAGCAGGATAATGCGCCCTGCCACACTGCCAAAATGGTTCAAGGATGGTTTGAGGAACACAACAGCAAATTTAAAGGGTTTGACTTGGCTTCCAAATTCTCCAGATCTCAATCCAATCGAGCATCTGTAAGATACTCTGGACATCCGATCCATGGAGGCCCCACCTTGCAACTTAGGCCCCTTTCACACTTCACAAAGCAGAAACTCGCGATCACGCTCAACATTTCCTTAGGGCGATTTTCCCTTGATTCCGTGTGCCATGCATAGGGCAATCCACTCACTTGAATGGTCTGCCCTATGCATGCGTGTTGGGACAAAGAAGCTCAAGGACCAACGTTTGGCCCTGTGCCAGCTGTATTTTTTATACGCACGTTTTGATGCGAGACAAGCTAAAATTGCACATCATTTGGATTCCATTAAGGACAATTTTGCCTGCAATTGCTAAGTGTTAACAGGGCTTTAAAGGATCTACTACTGATGGCTTGATGCCAAATACCACAGCATACCTGTGTATACTAGCTATAGCATGATGTGGAGAAATCAGAACCTCCACAGACAGGTACAAATACCCTCAGCTATTTGCTGAAATCTTGTGAACACTGTCAGTCCTCTACCCAAGGAGTAGGGAGGGAGTTTTTTTTAGGATGGTAAATCATCTCATTAACAGGGATTTGACTTCCAGTACCTGCACGGTGACCACGGCTCTCTGCAACGTGGATGTTGAGTACATGCTCCAGGGGGTGCACTCCCACAGACATCCACTATAGAGAAGGTACACGTGCTTATGTAATATAGATAAAGGGAGCCAGCTTAGTCCCACACCCCGATGAGGGAATGCACGTCCTATTAAAGTGATTTCCACTTTTGCAGCCAAAATGGGATAACACCTACTTTGTTATTTGCTGCTATTCACATGGAATAACCTCAAAAATATTTAAGAATTCCTTCTCATCTTTTTTTACCTGCTGAAACATCCTAATTAGCTCTTCCCTTCTATGGAATGTTAAAGAGGAACTAATCCCCTAACCTGTTATGCTGGGTTGCTCCCGATTCACAAGCTCAACTGCCCAGCAAATTCAAGGTTGTCCTAGAGCACAATCCAATGCACAGTTGCCATATGCAACGTCTGTCGCCACCATCTTTTCTCTGATGTCATTGGGAGTAAGTGGGTTATATGATGTAGCAGGAATAGGGCACGGGGCCAGTGACAACAAACAAAAAAGATAACTGTACCGAGGGTTCCAGGGTGCAAAGTCATTTAGAGGAGAGAAAGTATGCTTTAAGGGTTCACACTAGGAATCGACACAGGGAACGTGTTGTGTGTTCCTGTGCGATTCACATGCAGTTCAGTGTGGTGCGATTTGAGCCCATTCATTTTAAATGGGCTCAAATCACACTGCACACAAATTAGTGCATGCGCTACCTTTTGGAAACGCACTGCAACCCGGAGCACAGTGTACTTCTGTACCATGCGATTCGGTTCAGGCAAACACACTACGTTTGCAACCTGCATTTGGGGTGTTGTTAACTTAACGTGGACACTTGCTGCATATTGAAACTGCAGTTTTGAACGCAGTGCGGAAAACGCACACAGAACATGGGTGAAGGTAAATCTCCCCAATGGGGCACAGGTGGCCGTTCCAGTTCAAGAGGTGTCATCCAAGTGATCGACTTCTCTCAAACAGGACTGTTGGAAGATTTGCATTTGATCAACAGATGTAGCTCCAGCACTTATCAGTGTATTCTGAAAGCTGGAGGAGTCTCACTGTCAAAATACAATAGTGAAGCCGGGAGGGGAGTCCTTCATCCACCACGAATGAGTGGATGGGGAAATCTATTCAGCTTTTTTTTTTTCCTCTTGGATCAGCCTGGAGGGGAGTCCTTCATGGACCACGAATGAGTGGATGGAGAAATCCATTCAGCTTTTTTTTTTTTTTTTTTTCTCTTGGATCAGTCTAAGAAAAAAAACAAAAAAAAACCCCACACACCATTTGTGTATGGCCAGCTTTACACCCTGCTACCCCATCAAAAAATGTTTAGCTGGAGAAATGACAGGGGACTATAATCAAGGCAAATATATTTTGTCAGATCTGAATCGCATGATTAAATGAAAGAATTTACAAAAAAAAAAAAAAAAAGTTGGGCTAAAGACTGACTTAAATAAAAGACAAATAAAAGTAAATGGCGTGCTTTTAATGGTTATAGAGTGGATTGCAGCGCGGGGGACTGTACCTGTGTTGTACAGGTATAAGGCCAAAATGCACACAATATACAGTTTACATTCAAACAAAATCAGATTTTTATTATGAAATATAATATTACAGCAGAGGCACAGATATGCAGTGCTATTGCTGGAGCTTCCAAAGCTTTCCTCCCAGAATCCTAGAGGCTGGAGAACACCAATCAGAAAATGAGAACACGCTGAAAGCCCAAACCACTGTTCTAGTAGATTTGATGCATCAAAATAACCAACTTTATAAATTATAGATATAGAACCATGCATAACTGGTTGGGGGTTCCTGAAGCAAACATTTACTGTGATGGGAAACTGACAACGCACAATGCTGTGTCTATACAAGCACAGGCAACCAGGTCTGAATTTCGGTATTTTGTTTTTTATTCTGGCCTAGAGAAGAGAACACTCCAGGAAACAGCCAATTACACGGTTTAAATAAAAATATATGTAATTCTGTTCAGCCAGCCCCATGATCAACACATTATTGGCACACTGCATAGTTTAGCAGGTCTCACCACTAATTCCCATTTCAATTTTCTCGCTTCCTGTTCCATCTGCCTGCCTATTGGACAAGGAGTCAGCAGTACAGTAATGCTCACCCACAGCCCAATCAGCATCTAGGTAACATTGGACACGGCAAAGTTTATAAAGTGGTAAATGAAAAGCCCAACTCTGAGCCTTCTATTTACCGCCTGGGCTGTCTCTTCTTTCCGTAAGGCCCCTCAGTAGGTTTTATTAATTATTTTTTTTAAATTTTTATTTTATATACACTTGCATTTTCTTAAGTCTTCATTCCAGTCCCATGACACCACATGGTCCTCTTCTCTTCCAAGCTGGGCCGTCCTTTAATCAAGCGAGTGGTTCAGAGGTAATAGCATCAGTCCCACATGTCTTGCATCCTCAAGTCTTCCAGATTGAACTATACTGGGTGTTAATTAAGCTAGAAGATTAAGGACACCTTATGGCGTTAAAAAAAAAAAAAAAGTGCTATGATAAACCGCTCTGGATTGAAGGTGCGTATCGAAGCCTAAGCTGCTTCCTTTTTTAAACACAGGCTGGGGGACATTTTTGATAAATAAAATGTAGTCTGGAGCTTGGCTGGCTGTGCAGTGTGCCAAATGTATGTGGATTACACAACGAGCTGAGCAAAATTACAAATCTTTTGGCAGGGAAACAAGATCACTCTTCTAAACGATGTATTTAACAGTTAAAAAAAAAAAAAAAGTCCTGGATTAAAAATAGATGAAAATCTGAATCGTCACACGCTTTTATAAACATAAAATGAAACAAAATGAGCTATATGGTTTACAAAGTTAACCATTTTGTTGCCTCATCCTACTACGTAAAATTCATGACGTGAATGAATTCACTGCCAACCGTATAAATGAAGAGAGGTAACGCTGAACAGATATATACGAAAAATTTTCATAAATTGTCTAAAGCTAAATGACCATTAGATGACAGGGCCTTTAGATGAATCCACAGGCTTTAACAGTACTAAAGCTCCCAGCACAGCAATCATACACACCGTACAGACATGAAAAAAGAAGAAGCATGAACCTTTATTAAGTGGCATTAGGATTGGTGGTTCCTCACATCGGACTCCCCTTGGATAAAGGGGAAGAACTAAATGAACAGGACAGCACTCTGTACACCTCAAGGCTATGGATAAGACAGTTTCAGTGCAGGGCCCCAGTCATTAGCCTGGGCTTCTCCTGCCACGGAGTGGACACCTTAATAAGTGCTCTGCATGTTGACCAAACTGTAGGGCGGATTTTTATTGGTTTGTATTTTGTGTGCATAAAAGTTGGCTTTGAACGTTCGAGGGAGTCGGTTAAGACTCAGCGGTAGAGAAAGTCGGCCTGGATGTTTGCACCAATCTCAGCTTCCCACTTGTCACCGTTGTTTAGGAGCTTCTCTTTGTTGTAAAGGAGTTCCTCGTGTGTCTCCGTGCTGAACTCAAAGTTCGGACCCTACAAGAAACAGAAAAAGTGAATTACGTTCTTTTACAATTATGACATCAAGATATTATCACTGTGATAGGAGTTGAACTCCAGGCATATATCCAAATAAACACCAACAATATTTAAAAAAAAAAATATCTGCTTTTTTTTTTTTTTTTTTTTTTTTTAGACATATTTCTATATATATCCCTAGTGAGTACCTGAATTTATCAGCCTCCTATAATCACTAGCACAGCAACACTCAAGCAGGGAGACTGCAATGCTAGTAGCCAATCATGCTCTGCTGCAATCACTTGTTCTGACAATGAAGCATACTGCTGACCAATCAGAAAGCCATGGGTGTGTTCTTTCCATTTAAAAAAAGGTAAGTTTGTCAAAGTACTAGGATGTGGTGCATATTATGGCACAAGCTGCAGTTGTCAAATAAGGGCAGCACTGATGACCCTTAATGTTTTTCCCAAAACAGGTTTACCATAGAAGAAAATTTACACACATCATTACAGTTTTGCAACAAACTACCAGGGATAGTGGGCTGGTAAACTAGCACTCTTCTCTATCTGTTCTACAGTTTTAGCCATTAAGAATAGCAAGCAACTCTGCAAACAAGTTGTCTGCAAAGACTGTCTCTAAAACATTCACTCAGTTAAAAAAAAAAAAAAAAGTATAAAGTTTACATTCTCCTTCCTTGCCCTCAATGCTCCAATGACAATACAGAGGTGCCATCTAGTGGCCAAACAGAAAACACTTCCTTGGTTACTAAGCATCTTAAAAGCAGTATTAAACCCAAAAGCAAAAACATTTATTATATTGCAGCTTACCAATTCTTAGATGTGTTCTCTGCAATTAGTTTCCTTTTTTTAAGCCTCGTACACACGATCTGATTTTCCAACGGGAATTGTGGGTTGACAGACTGTTGGCCTAAAATCCGACCGTTTGTACGCTCCATCGGACAATTGTCGGATTTTCCGCAGCCAAATGTTGGATGGCAGGCTTATAAAAATTTTCCACGGACAACAGTCTGTTGTCAGATTTTCCGATCGTGTGTACACAAGTCCGTCAGACCAAAAGTACAAACACGCATGCTCGGAATCAATGCTCACCAAAACACAACATTAGCAGAAGGTGCCCAAAGGGTGGATCTAAAGAGCTGAAAAGCCACGTAGTACGTCACTACATTCGTGTTCGTTGGCCAACAATTGTGCCCCCTTTGTATGCAAGAAAAGTTCCTGGCCAACGCCCTTCGGACAAAAGGCTGATGTTTTGTCTGCAGAAAATCTGATCATGTGTACGAGGCTTAAGGCTTTCTTCTAGTGATCCGGCCTGCAAGTCCGGTTTTTAAAAGCACAAGCTCTCCAGCAAAATGCATCAGTTTACATGGATGAGACAACCCATTTAACACTGGCAGGGGGAGATTAACAATTTTCAGGTTTTTATTTACGGATGCAAAACCTTTATCCCAAAAAAGGAACAAAAAAATAAATAAATAAATAACCAAAAAAAAAAAAAAACCTGTTTGCTGTAACTGATTATAAAAATGTGAGCTGGAGTTTGGCTTCAATAATTTGGGAGTGTAATTAAAATCCGCAAATACATTTAACACTCCCCTCCCCCAGACCGACAATGCTGCTGACTGCTGTGCTTCTTCATCCAGAGTTGTCTCACACTAATATAGGGGGCATGTTACTGTCCAGATCACCAGGTGAAAAAAAACAGAACAAAAAAAAGCCAAAGAAAACCGATGAAGCCATCACATCTAATAATTGGTAAGCTGCAATATATTACATTTTGGGTTTAAATACCACTTTAAAAGAGGCATTCCAGCCTCAACCCAACTAGTTTTCAAAAGGTTTCCCTAACAATTATGCGGTCTAGTGTGTGTAATAAAGTTATATATACACACACACACACACACACACACACACACACACTCTCAACCCACTTTGGTCTTGTCATGTGATCCCCTGTGTCAGCCTTCAGTGGCTGCAGAAGAGAGCTTGACAGCAGCTGGGAATGCCTAAAAGTGGTGATGTCACCCATAGATGAACATGCCCCAACCATTATCAGCACTTCCTCCTCTCCCCTGCAGCTGTCACTAGCTGACACATTGGATCGTGTGACTGGACTGAAGCAGGCCAAAAAATAGTTAATTATGCATTTTTCTTACACAGGTTAGTAAACATAGGTGTTAGGGGGGGTGAGGGGACTAGTTTTGTTTAGAGTAGAATTCCAGTCTAAACCTAACTGAGGCACAGATTTGTAAAAAAACAAAAAACAAAAACCCCCCACACAGGGAAAGGTATGTGATGATGTCAAACAACAAAAGAACACGGCTCTAGGCAGACATCTCATAATGCATCCCACCTGCTGATGGAAACAGGTGCTGGCTCTGCATGTAGGAACAAATTGAAGAAAAGACTGGACGGCCGCACTCTGTTGACACCTTTATTGAAGACGGTTTAAAAAATTTTCTGGTACAAAGACATCTATGGGGTGCTTAGTCATAGCACCCCAAGCTATGACTAAGCACCCCATAGTGGTGTGAAACATGCCAGCTTTTCATTGATCCTGTATCTGATGTCTTTGTACCAGAAGAATTTTTAAACCGTCTTCAATAAAGGTGTCAGAGTGCGGCCATCCAGTCTTTTCTTCGATTCATATGTGATGATGTCAGATTTATTTTTTAAATTTATTTTTTTTAACAGGTTAGATCACTGATGCTGAGCTCAAAATTTTGCCAGCAGAGCCATTTATACTTTCAAAAATAAAATGTATTAAATTTATCTCTCATCTTAGATTTGGAAGGCCGATCTATAGCAGACATCAGGTTTTTTTTATTTCTATTGTTTCCGTAATTCTGATTCCAGACACAGACCTCCGAAGAAGAGAGTCTATTTTCCTGAATCCTCCCACATGTATATGACAGTTGTAGCCAGCAAAAATCCACCTTCAGATAAAGGACGGTTTTCCTAAAGCTTCATTGTGGGTCATGTCTTATTGTCACTGAGCATAAACATGGGAGGTTGTCATTGATGACATTTCCTTTAAAAAGTGCTAATCACCTCGTCTATACCGACATTCTCTGAGCTTCAGGCTTCTTTTAATATTTTTCCAGTTTCTTTTTACCATGGCATGTTTACAAAGCTAAGTAGCCCAAGCTGGAATTTATACACACGTGAATGATGTCCCTCATCAGAAAGCTCCATCCATCATTCAATCTGGAAATCCGTCACTTCTGCTGTGTGGTGGCTTTAGATGCACTTAGCACTCTGAGAATCGTCATGTTTGAAATTATTTGTAAAAAACATAAATCATCAATTTAAGAATGTATAAAGTTAGATAAAACTGTACTGTGCAGGATACCAGGTGTGTGTCCTGGACAGCAGGTATGTTTCCCCACTATTTGGGTTGTGGCCCCTTTAAGTTCAGGAGGTTTTTTTTTTTTGGGTTTATTTTTAGTACTCAGGGGTTTTCACCCATGCAGGGTGAGGGGTTCTGGGGTAGTCTGGTTGAAGAGGAGAGGACTTATTTTCAGTACTCTTTGGACTGGTGGGTTCTCATTAAAAGGACCTGGAATTCATAGACCTTTGGCGTGAGAAAACCTCCAAATCCTGATTACAGGGACTTTAGCCCAGAAGGGGTTAACTTGTCTGAATGCGAATCCAGAAGAACCACCAATTAACAGACAGTGTCTGGCTATGAGAGAGTGTGAAGCAGTACACAGAGAGCAAGAGTAGTGGACTGCTTGTGACTGAGGCGGCCAAGCTGCTGGTGACCCTTTCCTTTGGGACCCCTAGGGCAGTCGGGGACTTTAACTCTGCATGGGACAAGGTTGATGTGGGCGGTGAGCCATCTCTTTACCATGAGCCACAAGTGTATGGACTATTTATTTTTCTTATTTAGGCTGAAGAAAGCTACTTTGTGTTACCCGTTTGTGAAGAAATAAATACCAACTGCTCTTACCAACATGCATGGCTAATGATTTCAGACCTCAGGGTCACAGTACAGCCTTGAAGTGATTGTAAAGGTTGTTTGTTAATTAAAAAAAATAAAACATGTTATCCACTTCCAGACCAGTGGTAGTACCGGAATGATGCCTGCAAGCATTACCCCTGGTACCATTTTATGTTTTTTTAGAGCCAACGGTCGGCTTTTTCATAAAAGCAATCCTAGCGGCTAACTAGCCACAGGATCGCTTATGCAAGCAGCAGGAGGGGACATTTGTGTCCTCCCACCAACACCTTCCACCGCTTGCTCAGGCTCTCCTGTCCCACTGGGAGACCCGAGTGACCAGCCTGGTCAGAAAGACGAACAAAGCCGGGATCTGTTTTGATCGTCTCTCCGCTATGGTAACCAGCAAGATGACCCAACGTCAAGCCACCTTTTAAAAGCAACAGTGTAAAAATAACAAAAAATAAAATAACTTAAAGTGCCCCTGTCCCCCCCACGCAAAGGCAAATGTGCATATCGGTCCTGCCAAGCCTAGGAGTGGGAAGATGAGCTGCTGCAGACGTGCACAACACTGGACCAAGATCAGGTGAGTATCTGTCAGGCAACCATCTGGGCGAAGGATCTGTCCTGGGACCAATTCTGTTTAATCTATTCATAAACGATATAGAGGATGGGATAAAGGGCTCAATACTTGCGGATGATACAAAGTTAAGCAGGGCAGCAACTTTGACGCAGGATGTGGAAACCTTACAAGATGACCCTAATAAAATAACGAGATGGGCAACTGCATGGCAGATGAGGTTTAATGTAAAAAAAAATGTAAAGTGGTGCATTTGGGTGCTAAAAATACGAACGCAAGTAACTCACTGGGGGCAGAACCTCTGGGGGAATCTAGAATGGAAAAGGACCTGGGGGTCCTAGTAGATGATAGGCTCAGCAATGGCATGCAATGCCAAGCTGTTGCAAGCAAAGCCAACAGAATATTGGCATGCATTAAAAAGGGGATTCACTCCAGGAGATAAAGCGATAATTCTCCCGCTCTACAAGACTCTGGTCCGGCCTCATCTGGAGTATGCTGTCCAGTTCTGGGCACCAGTCTTCAGGAAGGATGTACTGGAAATGGAAAGAGAATCCAGAGAAGGGCAACAAAGCTAATAAAAAGGAGTTAGAGGATCTCAGCGATAAGGAAAGACTACAAGCATTGAACTTATTCTCCATGGAGAGGAGACACTTGAGAGGGTATACGATAGCGATGTACAAATATCTTACTTGTGACCATAGCATAGGGAAAAGACTATTCAGGGAAAGGGTATTCAAAACGACACGCGACCATTCACTGAAATTGGAAGAGAAGCAGTTTAACCTTACACTGCATAGAGGGTTCTTTACTGTCAGAGCTGTAAGGATGTGGAATCCTCTACCACAAGCAGTGGTATTAACCGGGCTTGTTAGTTTAAAAAAAAAAAACTATTGGAAGTGCAACTTAATGATCACAACATACAGGGATATACAATGTACTACTGACACACACACACACACACACGTTGAACTGGTGTCTTTTTTTTAACCTTACTAACTACTCAACTATGCAAGGCTGCGTGGGAAGCTTCAGAGAATGCACTTAAATTTAAAAAAAAAAAAAAAAAAAAAACGCACCCCCCCTTACCTTTACAACCACTTTAAAGAAGATGTTTACTTTTAAATTGTGACCCCACCACTAAATTAGTAAAGATCTCCTCACTTAACGATATCCCCCCCATCTGTTCTAACAGCTGTGCTGAGCAACTCAAAAATTTGCATACTCAGTCTTCTTCAATGCAAAGCAGCCAGCCTCAACACAGGTTGTGCCCTCCTCTATGACAGCCTGTGTCTATTCCTTTTGCCGATAAAAGTTGATCAGCAGTTAACCTCTTTACTGCTCAGGGCCACCCTGGCATGTTTTACCTCCACAATGGCATCCACGGGACAGGCTTCCTGGCAAAACCCACAGTAGATACACTTAGTCATGTCAATGTCGTATCTTGTGGTCCTGCGGCTCCCATCTGCACGAGGCTCCGCCTCAATTGTGATGGCCTGGGGGAAAAAAAAAAAAAAAAACATTTATGTGATGGAATTAGTAAATCTGAACACATCTGAGTAGGTGTGCTTTGTTACTGCAGTAATACCGGTGGAAATACACATTTTCTGCTGTTTGCACACATTCAGTTTTTACGTCTTTTAGGACAGATATGGACTGTTTAACCCCTTTGTAACCAGGAGGTCTTTAAAACCTAGAAGCCCTGACCAATTTAGCTGAACCCATATACCTTGGTAAATATCTAATTTTACAACTAAATCGGTCTACCTAAATCATTTTTACATGGTTTAAGGACATCGCATACTTTTATTCGGTACATTGTTTAATGTCCCTGCTTATGTTTTTTTTTTTTTTTCCATTATAAGCAGCTTACATGATTAGGTAGCAGAGTTGGAGCAAGAGCCAAAATGGCTATTAAATGCTGTGAGGAGGAAGTGAAGGGTGGGGCCAAGCCCCACTGTGCGTGTCTATGGGCAGAGGCTCCATAGAGACATGCATCCTGGGAGCGGGCACACGCTGTGTGCCACCATAGCAAGCCACTTGCTATGAGGGCACACAGAGAAGAGGAGGAGCCAAGAACGCCAACAAGGGACCCCAGAAGAGGAGGATCAGGGCCACTTTACTAACACCTAAAAAGGTTTCTTCTGCAGGAGCCATTGTAATGTGGTAAATTTGAAATGTGCACACAGTACAAACCTAGTATAAATGTGTAGTGCAAACTGCAATCCAGAGCACTTTTTACATCCATGCGCATTTGTGGTTTAACCACTTTCTTACTGGTCACATATACCCCTTCCTGCACAGGCCAATTTTCAGCTTTCAGACTTGTCACTCTTTGCATGACAATTGTGTCGTCATGCTACACTGTACCCATTTACAAATTGTTATTTTTTTTTTTTCACACAGCTTTCTTTTGGTGGTATTTAATCAGCACTGGATTTTTAATTTTTTGCTAAACCAAAAGACCGAAAATTTTTCTCCTGCACTGATGAGGCTGCACTGGTTAGAAGTACTGATGGGCACTGCTAGGTGGCACTGGTTAGCAGCATTGGTGGTCACTGTATGGGACCGATGTCCCTTTTGCAAAAGCCAGTAATCGGCTTGTTTTTTTTTTTTTTAAATTTTATTTTAAAAAAATAAAGCCGATTGCCAACTTTTACATCATGTGATCAGCTGTCATTGGCTGACAGCTGAACACGTGGTAAAAGGGCCGGGATTGGCCCTTTACGCCGATCTGTGATCAGCCGAGTCCCAATGACTCGGTGATCAAAAAGCGTGCCACCTGCACAGGCACGGGAGGACGTCCACGTATGCCCACCTGGCAATTTAAGCCTGTGCTGTAGCCATCTTTCAGGTATAGCGTGGGCACCAAGTGGTTAAATATGAAAACATGGTTTCAGCGGATTAGGGAACAGGCATTCTTTTAAGTTAACTACACCCTAGAAACCTGTATAAAAGGGAGAGAAATAATCTGAGCTGGGTGGACAAGTCTATATAGGTATACATTAGACAATATTTTAGATCATCGACTTGTCTAACAATTTAAGTCACTCTACATACCTGGGCAGGGCAAACGGCTTCACAAAGCTTGCAGGCGATACAGCGCTCCTCTCCTGATGGATACCTGCGAAGTGCATGCTCCCCACGAAACCGTGGACTCAACGGACCTTTCTCAAATGGGTAGTTTATAGTGGCGGGCTCCCGGAACAAGTAACTGAGGGTCATTCCCAGTCCTGAAAAAACGTCAAAACGAAAAGTAAAGCTTATAACCACTAGAACCTGAAGTGAACCTGAGATTTTCCTATGTAAGGAAAAAGCTTACTGTAAAGCTACAGGCACACAGACATTTAGACTAAAATATACCTAGATAAAAAAAAAAAACAAAAAAAAAAAAACACACACCACACACACGTTGTTTGTGCATTCACAGGTAAAACGCTGATGCATAGGTACATCAATGTTTACATGAGGACAGGGACATATATTTCTATGGCTAGCTATACTCCCCATCTACAATTCGTCGTCGACTGTGGGAAAACGTTTTATGCTAGTTTTACGCCCAATTATGTTTGTGTGCATGAGGCTTTATGGTGGCCCCACCAGCTGCTAGAAACCAACAGAGGTGAAATGAGCTGGGGGTGTAAAAGTTCAAAAGTATTGAAGTGGTTAACCGATTTCTGACTAAAGTAGCCCAAAAAAGGTATGAACATGTTCAGAAGAAATATTAAGCCCGGGTTCACACTATACCGGGCTGCGGATCGCACAGGAGCGCTGTGCGTCCCTGTTCCCCGTTTCAGGGCCGAATCAGGGCCGATTCTATGCCTGAATTCAGCCCTGAAACGGAGCCAAAGACGCACAGCGTTTTTGTGCAGTGCGCTCCGCAGCTGCCCCGGAGATATGTGAACCGGCTCAATAGGGAGCCAGTCACATTCTCCTGCTATGCGAATTAGATGTGCGGAAACGCACATCTAATTCGCATAGGTGTGAACCCGGGCTTAAAGTGCAGATTTCATTGGGGCAAGGACTGCTGTGAATGGCTCTATAAGCTCTGCAAAAGCACAGAGTAACATGCAGGCACAATACAAAGACAGGAAATAAATAAGATGCAAGATATCCCTTTTACATTGCATTGTCTAAACATAACTATGTTAAAAAATAAACAAAAAAAAAAAAAATGGCCCCTTGCATGGCAGAAAAGTAATTCTTATAGTGTCATGTACTTCTACTGCTAGGTAGAAGTACATGACAAGTTTGCTTTACAACTCTTTTAGGCACCGATTGAAAAACTTCAGGTTCAGCAGTAGCATCTCACCTCTGAAAAGCTCCGTCCACAGCAAGGTTTGAGCGGCTTTGTCGGTCACAGATTTCAAATCAGTTAGCTCCTCCTTGGCATTTACAAACTCTAAATAAAAAAATGAAAAATTATTAT
The DNA here is from genome assembly GCA_037952835.1 of Lithobates septentrionalis. NCBI lineage: Eukaryota > Metazoa > Chordata > Amphibia > Anura > Ranidae > Lithobates > Lithobates septentrionalis. The sequence goes on along the minus strand of JBBDGP010001647.1, from coordinate 209,409 downwards.
ACATGTATAAAGTGAATTACAAACCCAAACAATCTTTCAGTTTGTTTGGCATCATGCCTGACTATATACAGTTCTGCAACTTTACATAATTTTCCTCTGAATCCCCTCCTCTAATGGGGGGGTGGGGAGGGGCAGAAACACCTTCTGGAATACCAATCTCATGAGCCCCAGCAGGGTTGCCAACCCTCCGTATTTTCAGGGAGTTTGTAAAAAACATAATTTGTACCATTTGTAAAAAAAAAAAAAAAAGTCTGTGGCTGGTGGAAATGGCCTATGAAAATACATTGGCTAGCAAATGATCCTCTTTTTTCTTGCGGCAGGCAGAGCTCCCCTACGATCCAGCAGTGGACTGTGCCTTGATGTCCTCACATCCAGAGCAGGGCTATGGACCCTGCTCTGGTCTTGATGATGTCTAGACTGGTAGAGCATGGGAGTGCAGACATTGCAGGGACTGGTCCAGCTGCTTTCTCATTCTCTCAGCACACTTGGCTGCCTGTGCTGCTCCTTCAAGTCTAAGTACTGCTGTGCAGGGGAAGTCAGGAGACTGAACAGGGTTCAAAATAGTTAGATACTTAGATTTGTATGCAAAATACATGCAATTATTATAAAAGAACAAACAATCACATTGAATTGTGTTCTTTGGAGTTCAACTTTGAAACAGACTTCTGGGTAAATACATAAAACAAACCATTTATTCCAGTTATGGGTTCATTAACAAAATCATCAAATGTACATAGGTTCAAATACTAGTATAAGTACCTACAATAGTCCTTCTGTAAAGTTCCTGTAACCCCCTGTACAGCAGAGCTCAGAATGAGAGAGGGGCAGGAATACATTGGTTTGTGCGGTACTGTCAGCCTATCCTGGTTAGACATGCGTACAGAATGGGAAACAGATGTGATCCATATGCAACTGCTCCTTTATTGTCCAATTAGTAGGCTGGAGAAGAGGTGACTAAAACCTCGTACACACAGTATGTTTTTTTACTTAAAGCGGAGTTCCACCCGCCCCTTTGAAAATTAAAAGTCAGCAGCTACACATACTGTAGCTGCTGACTTTTAACATTAAGACACTTACCTGTCCTGGAGTCCAGCGATGTCGGGACCGCAGCCAATGTTTACCTCGGCTGCTGCCGCCATTGCGGGTACAGGAACCCGGCAGTGTAGCCTTTCGGCTTCACAGCCAGGTCGCGACTGCGCATGTACCAAGCTCGCTGCGCTCTCTAACTGGCCCGGCAGAAGGGAAGGGAGTAATTCGCCACGGCCCGGTCTCCCGGAAGTGGGGACAGGGTACCTGTAAAAAACGGGCACCTGCTCCACACTGAAAGGTGCCAAAACATGGCACCGGAGGGGGGAGGGGGGAAATCAAATAAGGGGAAGTTCCACTTTTGGATGGAACTCCGCTTTTAACTGGAGGAGCCCACAAGGAGGTCTCTGTACTAATGATGCGATGTTAGTACACGGATCTCCCCGTTGAGATATTGTGTTCTGACAGGGGGACCACCCCCACCAGATCACACCAGTCAGCTCTTGCAAACATTGGCTGAGAGCGCTGATCGGATGCTGGTTTTCCAGCAAGCTCGTTCGACAGAAGCCACCCGTGAAATCGGCTTCTGTCAAACAAGGACCTGTACACACGGGGCGAATGTCGGCCGGTATCTAATGTATCGGCTGATATTCAGCACCGTGCTTGCGGGGCTTTAGAAATCAAAGTATCAGTCTATAGCCATCCATCAATTAGGAGGTGGGAGACTATTTAAAACGCAAGTGTAATAAAAAGGTAATATTTGTGGGGCATTAAAAGGAGATCCTGAGATTCCTGGAAGCCCTGGAGTGTCACGGTGCCTGCTGCATCCATCAGATAAAAATATCAAGAAATGTAACTCAAGTGCAGCAATTCTTCCAGTGAAGTCCGGAGTAATGCAAACAGCCAGCTGTAAAATCAATCCAGAAGTCTCCATCTAAGAATGAGCCAACCCTTTCATCAGCTAATCTTTCACTTACTAAATGAGTGCATCTGAGGAGCCAGACTGAAAGGTCGGACCAGTGTCTGAGAGCATGGCGGACCTGCAAAGAGAACGAGAGAAAGAAAATTACTTGTAAAAAGAAATGCAAAAATTTACATGCAAGATATACAGTCTCACACACTCAGGACCCATGCTGTAAACCCTGCTGCTCAGCCCAATGAAAAAGTAGAAAATTCTATGTTTGCAGGGCATAGCCTTGTACCTACATACTTCATCAGTGAATAAACTAGACCTAATCTGAAACAAGACAACTTTTTTTATAGTCTTAGGCAGCCCAGAGTCAGTGTTAATGGGGGAATCCCTCCCGTAGTGCTATGGTGTTCTGCTGGCAGGGAGCTTTCCTTTGGCGATAGAAGGCAATGATCACTGCTGGCGGCCATAGCTGCCGGCAGTGATCACATGAAAAATATCTGACAAGTTGGTTGTACTGAAGTCAGTCGATAGATTGACTTCAGTACAACCAGCCTGGATCGAATCTCGGCCGTTCCCTGCTGAACTGGCTGAGATTTGATCCATCTATGCCCGGCTTTATTTAGGAGGCTGAAAACTCGCTATTTAGTGTAAACTGCAAATCAATCACAAATTATGTTTTCTGGAGGAGCCTAAACTGAAGTTCAGGCAGAGCAGGCCAATCAATGTCTGTGTATGAACCGATACCCTGCCCATTAGCAGCAAGACATATGGCCAATTGGAGAGAGAAAGAACCTTACTCCTTTCATTTTAACCCTTTGATTTTTAGGATTGTGTAGTATATACACCTAGGCAAAGAGTTAAAACAAGCTTGTTTTAGAGGTAATCAGACACCTTCCTAAGTGCAGTAGAAGTCTTGCAGGTGTCTGAAGCTGTGAGCTCAGGACCACCGCTGGGCTTTCTAGAATGGAGAGTGGTGGGAGATCAATGAGCTCCCATTCACTAATCTTTCCTGCATTGGTTGAACCCAGAAACGCTCAGTTCTGAACAGCTCTGGGCCAAGATCTTCAGTATATAGAGGAACACGGAACAGTTAAAAAGGAGAAGTAGGGCCAAAGCTCTTTTGGCCCTACTTCTCACAGGAGTGCACTTCATTCTGCACTCCTGTGACCCATTTTCATCCGACAATGAGCTAAAGTCTGCTGTTGGCTGATGTCACTTTGCTGGTCCAGGCTCTGGATCAATCCGGACTTTAATGTCGGAAACCACTCAGATGCCTGGACCGACAATTTGCTCAAACTCTCGGTGAGCTGCTGGGAGACTGAGGCACCCACTCCACAGTCCGGCGTTCCAGTGAGTGCTGGAGGGGCAAAGCAGAGAACCGATAAATAACAGCCATCGGCTCTCTGCTTACTGAAGACAATGAACTGAGCCTTCAGCACCCTTTGATCGCTCAGATCTCGGTCTTAGAGGCAGCGGGGTACAGATGCAGAATCGGGCTATGCTATGTCCACCTAGGTGAGTATAATTGTTTTTTATTTTTATTTTTTTTATTTCCCTTTTAAGTGGAAGATTGGGGACACTTCTGACTTCAATCTCCAAGGGTTCTGTCCAAATTTGCAAACAGTGAGGCAAGAACTCAGCTTCTGTGGGGTTCTTCAGAAATCTCATGGTGTCTCAGTAATAAAAAAATGACGGTTACTGACAGATAAGTGTTTCTACGAAACCTTCCAGGACTGCAACACATGAGATGATAGGCTCCTACCTACAGGAAACACAATCAAATCACAGCTGTTTATAATTCCCCACCTTACCCCTTGTCCCTCAGTAGTTGTAAAGTAATACTCCCAACCAATTCACAAGGGTTATTCCAACCTTTAGGTACTTACCACCTAGTGTGTACATACTCCTCCACCCATGACACCATGACAGGGCGGGAAGTAGGCCTGTCGTCCTGGAAGGTTTCGTAGAAACACCGTTATCGGTAAGTAACCGTCAGTTTTCTCACCTCACCTTCCAGGACAGCAACACGAGAGGACCATAAAGAAATCCACAGGCCTACCTTAGGCCTGATTCACACCTATGCATTTTTAGTGCTTTTTGCATTTTGCAGATTTGCACTACAGAACGAGTTCCATAGGAAACCATGTTAAATGGACTGTAGTGCAAATCTGCAAAATGCAAAAAGCACTAAAAATGCATAGGTGTGAATCAGGCCTTAGGGTGGAACCACTGCCTGAAACACTTTGACCGAAAGCTAGGTCTTGCTGCGATAGGACCTCCACACGGTAGTGCTTCAGGAAGGTGTCTTGACTCGACCAGGTGGATGCGCTACGAATTTGCTCCCAGGAGGCTCTTTCTTTTTCGGCCCAGGAGGTTGCTAGGGCTCCAAGTTGAGTGTGCTTTCAACTTTTCTGGCACAGGTATGCCTGAGCTCTCGTAAGCTATAGTAATGGCTTGCCTTATCCATCTAGAGACTGAAGATTTTGAGGCTTGGAGTCCCTTTCTAGGTCCAGAGAAGAGGATTAAAAGATGATTAGATCTCCTAAATTTACCCTCTGTAGATAAGTAAGGAGGCATCTCCTGACATGTAAACAATTAAAATTTAAATTTTCCCCCCTCATTCTTAGGGTTCTCGCAAAAGGATGGTAAGGTTATTACCCGAGTCCTATGGAAGGCTGAAGACACCTTAGACCAGTGGTTCTCAACCTGGGGGTCGAATGACGATTTGCCAGGGGGTCACCAAATCCTGGGCTGTTCCTGAAGCCCGCGCCACTCTCCCAGCCTTTTCGTGGCCGCCCAGCAGGGCTCTCTCTGGAGCCTGTGGCCGCCCAGCTGGGCTTTTCCTAGAGCCCGCGGCCGCCCACTCAGCCTCTTCGCAGCCATCCATTCAGTTCACGGCATGGGTGGGGGGCAGAGACTAGAGGTCAGCTGACTGGTGAGGAATGTGAAGTGGGAGGGGCTGGAGGAGACCCCATCTCCTGATTTCAGGATAGGTGTCACTGCTGCGAGACACCACAGAGAAGCCGGAGACATAGTGAGTAACACTACCTGTGATTAGAGTTGCCATTAAAAGTTCCCACTACAGTTCTCAGATCAGCAGATGACCTTGATCAAGAGCACCTAAATTGTTTGATCTGACCTCCCCCCAGCAGTGCCACTGATCCTACCCCACACCAGAACTGCCACTCATCCCAACTCCCCGCCAGCAATGCCACTCATCCCATTCCCCCCACCAAGGAATAAAAAAAAAAAAAAAAAAAATAAAAAAAAATAAATAATAATATAGAGAATACATGGAAGGGAGGAACAAAGAAAAAGGGAGAGAAAGAACAAGAAAGATGGCTAGAGAGAGGGATGGGGGAAAAAACAAAAAACCAAGAAATTAGGATAGAGAGATAAAAAGGGAAAGAAAGGAGAACGAAGAGAAAGAGTGGTACATCCTAAAATGTACCATAAGAGGTTTTAATACTATACGAGTAGAAGGGACTCGGGGAGCACTAAATGTCCAGGGGTTAGGGGCGCAAATTACTTGTCTTGCCAACCCACGCAACGAAAATAATTTTACTGTTAGGGGTCCCCACAACTTGGGAAATTTTATCAAGGGGTCACGGCATTAGGGAGGTTGAGAACCACTGAACTACGGTCTTAGCATTGTCTGAACAGACCAGGGCTTCTTTTCCTGTGACCGTCTTTTTGAAGGCTTTAAGGGCTTCGCTCACCGCTCTGAGTTCCGAGATTGGAAGAGGAACTATCTACTTCCTTCTGCCAGGAGCCCTGAGCTTTGGCTTTCCCTAGGTGGGCTCCCCATCCCCAGGCACTGGTGTCTGTGGTGACCTTTAGTGGATCCCTCTGACCCCAGGATCTGCATTTTTCCAAATTGCCTGGAACTGACCACCACACCAAGGGTGACCTTACCTGCCAGGTAACGATTCAATTTTTTTTAGTCCTAAGAGGAAAGATGGAAGGATTGCAGATCCGTTGAGTGCAGTAGCACCCAGATGACTGCTGGAATGCTTGCTGACACGAGACCCAGGGCCCTGAGGATCTCCCTCCTGGAGCACACAGGGGCTCCCATCAGTCTTTTGACGGCTGTGATGACTTTTTTTCCATATTTTCCCTTGGCAAGAAAAGTTTGAGCCCAAGAGTCCACCCGGAAACTGGACCTGCGCTGGTTCCAGGGAGTATTTTTCCAACCAGCCCAGTCTTCTTAGGACAGAGATGACCTTCTGGGTATCTGTTTCCACCTGAGCAGCTGATGGACTGGAAATTAGCAAGTCGTCCAGGTAGGGTATCACTGCTATCCCCTGAAGGTGGAGATGGGCCACCGCCTCTGCTTGAATCTTTGTGAAGATTCTTGGACTTGCTGCTAGCCCAAAAAGGAAGTGATTTGAACTGCCAGTGGAAAACTCCTTCCTGGGTTACTACCACAAATCTCAGGAAAGCCTGGTGTTCTGGGAAAATCGGAACATGAAGATAGGCATCCCTGAGATCCAGGGTGGTCATAAAGACATCCTTCAGTAGGTTTTTCTGCACTGAGTAAATACTCTCAATGGAAAACCTTTTGTACTCTAGGAATTTGTTTAAGTTCCTGAGATTTATAATAAAGCGATACTTCCCTGAAGGCTTGGGTACCACAAAAATGTGGGAGTAAAAGCCTTTTTTAAAGCTGGCTTTTTGGGACCGGAACTACCACCTGTTCTAGTTCCTGAATCCGGTCTAATAGGGCTTTTTTGATGCATCCTTGGGAAGATGCGTTAACGTGACCATCTCCTTCCCTGATCAGACCGATGATGTAAGGACTGTCTGAAATCTCCTCCCACTGAGGAATGAAATGAGAGTGTCTGCCCCCTACCCTGATTCTGGCGTCACTTACTTTTTTTGCCTGCATCTACCATAACCCCACCTTCTGTTGGGTTCCTTCTTGGACCTTTGCCGATTTTGTCTCAAGGGGCCTCGAAAAAACTTTCTTGTACTTTTCCCTTTTGGGTTTGACAGGAAATTTCTTCCCCTTTTCTGAGGACCTAGACAAAGCATCATCAAGGTCTGAGCCAAACAAAGACTCAGGAGTATCCTGAGACTTAATTCCTTGGAAGTAGTATCTACCAAGCTTCTCTATCCAGAAGTCTGAATTCCTGGCAACGCAGGTTGCTGCTAATGCAGGGGCCATAGCCGAGGAATTGGCCTCCCAGGCTTTTTTCAGCAGGGTTTCTGACTTTCGGTCCATTGCGTCCTGCATCCTGGATGTTCCCAGAGTCCTCAAAAGGAGAGGTCAGACTTTTGTCACCTGGGAGAGAACGGCGTCCAACTTGGGGACCTTTAAAAGTTTATCCGCTTCCTCCTCCTTAAAAGGGGAACCTTCCCTTCCCGGTTTTAGGACTGACCAAACTCCTTTCAGGAAATTTCCACTCCTGAAGAACCACGTCTTTTAGAGAAAAATAAGGGAAAATCGGGGAAAGGGGAAATTGGGACTTTATATGAAACACAACACTAGGGCAAGCTGAGTCATCAGGTGTAAAAAAATGTTTTGAATTTATTGATACCACATGAGAAACAGAGTGCAATAGATGATACTCACATATAATCAATATATATGGTACAAAGTTAATTAAATATCATTAATTACTACTTTACACTATATTCTAGATATTTCCAGATAGCTGCTCCTGATGAGTGGACAAACTTCCACGAAACGCGTCGAGCATTTACAACTGAGCATGTACTACTTTTTGACATGTCACAGCAAAAATGCATCTACCATGGGCATTTTTAGTGTTTTAGTCATCAGTTTTTATTTTAATACAATATTGAATATGTATACACATGTTGGGTGTAATGCCGATGATACTGTAACCTACCTTATGCTACAATGTTTAAACATGCTACTTTGTTACTATATTATGTCTTACCTACTTTGTACCATATATATTGATTATATGTGAGTATCATCTATTCCACTCCGTTTCTCATGTGGTATCAATAAATTCAAAACATTTTTTTACACCCGATGACTCAGCTTGCCCTAGTATATATATATCTGTGCACTGGATGGTCATGGTCTCATATAAAGTCCCAACCTAACCTGTTGTTTCACGTCTTTTAGAGACTGGTGTAAGGGAAATACCCTAGCCTGGCTTTTAACCCACCCACATGTTATCCTGTGCAGGTTTCCTTAACTGGTTCAGGGATTTCTTCAGTGGCATAGATAGAGGACTTGGAGGGACTCCTCCAGGCTAAGCCGAAGAGGTGACTACTTAACTTGATGTCTTCTACATCACTACCTGGACCTAAGCCGGCCTCCTCATCTGAAGAGAGCTCAGAAATCACCTTTCTGCTTCCTCCATCTCATCCTCTTTCCTGGGCTGACCTGGGGGAAGCCCCTGAGAGAAAGGTAAAGAGATACTTGGTCCTGGCTTGGACAGTAAACTCTCCTGTGATGAGGGACGCTCTTTGGGGGTGGGTTCTGAACCTACTACTAGGGGTGTTCGAGTATAGGTGCGGAAAGATTGTATAGTGGCCAACATTTCCCCTTGGACAGACTTTCTTTCATTAATCCTGAGGCCCCTTTCCCAGCCAGTCTGTTAATACACCTATAACAAAAAGCCTTGGTGTGGGATTTTGACAATCTTTCCCCACAATTACCGCACTTTTTACTGGCACTGGTATTAGCGGATGAGGAAGGTGGTTTGTCAGAGACCTCCCGTGCTCCGCTTGGGAAATCTGCAAGACAATTAGGGAACAAGTCATATTCACCCTTCCTGCCCCTTGTATCATGGCTGTAGGGCCCTTTCCCCGGAGGAGAAGGCATGGGGGATTACCAGGGATCTTCTAATCTGGTGTTGACACTTACCCGATCCCAACTTGCTCTTACCTGCAGCTACCTGTGCTGTCTTTCCATCCTCCTTATCCATAAGGTGGGCTCAGACAGACTTTTAGCTCCTTACAGCTCACTGAGCCCTGCTGTAACAGGAAGCTTCAGCCTGACAGAGTGAGGCTTGGAAGGCACCAAGTCCTCCCCTTGGTGCTTAGATCGTTTGGACTCCGGCAAAGTGGCACCCTCTGCACCAGGGGGAAGACCAGAAAGAGATCCAAGCTGCTGAGCGGCGTGGGATTGAAACGCTCAGACCGCCTGCACAAATGCCATTTTGGGGGTGACCTGTGAGAAGCTCTAAGGCAGCAGGTAAGTGCAGCCCTCACCAACATTTCTACATCTGGCTCACAGGGGTACCATCCGACTCTTTTTAGTCTTCTGGTCAGAAAAAAAAAAAAAAAGAAAAAAAAAAAAAAAAAAAACAACCACACACACACACACACACACACACGTTTCGCTGTGGGAGAAACACAATCAATACTGAGGGACAAGGGGTAAGGTGGGGCCTTATAAACAGCTACGATTTGGTTGCGTTTCCTCTAAGGAGGAGCCCATCATCTCTCACGAGTAGCCGTCCTGGAAAGTGGGGTGAGAAACATGTATTTGTAAGACTGTGCAGAAAGTGGAAAAAAAAAAAAACCCAGATAAAAAACTTCAACATAATTAGATGGGCAGGAACTTGCCCAGTCTGTGGATCCACATGACCCTGATTAAACTAATGAGACAGAAAAACGGTTTACCTGCTCGCCTTGCAGCGTTGTATATGAGACGAGCGCCTAGCATGCTCACGGTGTCTGCAATAACAGTAAAAAATAAAAGTGCGCACAGTTAATAAACCAGCAAAGAACAAAACACTTCTCTGTGTAAATAAAGTTAACGTCTGTCTTACAGCACCCAAAGAATGGAATCAGCTGGGTGGCTATACAAAAGCAACTCCTGAATTTAAAGCAGTGATTCTCAAACTGTGTGCCGCAGCTGGGATTTGCAGGCATTGCCTGTGAGTTTAGAAATAAAAAATATTTAAAATTGCTAGAGTTTTGAAACCTTGAACATATCGAAAAATTATATGGTATATCAATGTCGCAAAAGTTTAAAAAAAAAGTAACATTTAGAAAAACGCAGTCTGTCGGTCTGTCATTCATTGGTTCCTTTCGTAACGCGAAACTTGTGTGAGATCTCGGGAGAACTTAATCGCTCCAATTATAATCGACAATGAAATGCACACCATTTGTCGACTTTGGAGCCTCGCTTCAATTTGATTTGCTCTCAAAAGCAGGCATATCCTTCACATTAAATTTAAAATTAAAGATACAGTTGTGCTCATAAGTTTACATACCCTGGCAGAATTTACTATTTCTTGGCCATTTTTCAGAGAATAAGAATGAGAACACAAAAACTTTTCTTTCACTCATGGTTAGTGTTTGGCTGAAGCCATTTATTATCAATCAACTGTGTTTACTCTTTTTAAATCATAATGATAACAGAAACTACCCAAATGACCCTGATCAAAAGAATACATACCCTGGTGATTTTGGCCTGATAACATGCACACAAGTTGGCACAAAGGGGTTTGAGTGGCTATTAAAAGGTAACAATCCTCACCTGTGATCTGTTTGCTTGTAATTAGTGTGTATAAAAGGTCAATGAGTTTCTGGACTCCTGACAGACCCTTGCATCTTTCATCCAGTGCTGCACTGACGTTTCTGGATTCTGAGTCACGGGGAAAGCAAAAGAATTGTCAAAGGATCTGTGGGAAAAGGTAGTTGAACTGTATAAAACAGGAAAAAAAAAAAAAGGGATAAAAAAGATATCCAAGGAATTGAGGATGCCAAATCAGCAGTGTTCAAACTCTAATCAAGAAGTGTAAAATTAGGGGTTCTGTTGAAACCAAACCACGGTCAGGTAGACCAACTAAAATTTCAGCCACAACTGCCAGGAAAATTGTTCGGGATGCAAAGAAAAATCCACAAATAACTTCAGGTGAAATACAGGACTCTCTGAAAACATGTGGTGTGGCTGTTTCCAGATGCACAATAAGGAGGCACTTGAAGAAAGATGGGCTGCATGGTCGAGTCGCCAGAAGAAAGCCATTAATATGCAAATGGCACAAAGTATCCCGCTTACAATACGCCAAACAGCACAGAGACAAGCCTCAAACCTTCTGGCACAAAGTCATTTGGAGTGATGAGACAAAAATGTAGCTTTTTGGCCACAACCATAAACGCTACATTTGGAGAGAAGTTAACAAGCTCTATGATGAAAGGTACAGAGGTGGATTGCTGATGTTTTGGGGATGTGTGAGCTACAAAGGCACAGGAAATTGGTCAAAATTGTTGGCAAGACGAATGCAGTATGTTATCAAAAAATACTGGAGGAACATTTGCATTCATCAGCCAGGAAGCTGCGCATGGGACGTACTTGGACAGTCCAACATGACAATAAACCAAAACACAAGGCCAAGTCGACCTGTCATTGGCTACAGCAGAATAAAGTGAAGGCTCTGGAGTGGCCATCTCAGTCTCCTGACCCCAATATCATTGAGCCACTCAGGGGAGATCTCAAAACGTGCAGTTCATGCAAGACAGCCCAATAATTTACAGGAACTGGAGGCTTTTTGCCAAGAGGAATGGGCAGCTTTACCATCTGAGAAGATAAAGAGCCTCATCCATAAATATCAGAAAAGACTTCAAGCTGTCATTGATGTTAAAGGGGGCAATACACGGTATTAAGAACTGGGGTATGTAAACTTGATCAGGGTCATTTGGGTAGTTGCTGTTGCCATTATGAAATAAAAAGAGTAAACACATTTGATTGATAATAAATGGCTTCAGCCAAAAACTAACCATGAGTGAAAGAAATGTTTGTTATCATTCATATTCTCTGAAAAATGGCCAAGAAATCATAAATTTTGCCAGGGTATGTAAATTTATGAGCACAACTGTATATGTAAAAATAAATAAGTTCTTCCCCACAAAAATTGTTAAATCTTTTCAGGTGTGCCGTGAAAATTTAGATTTAAAGTGAACCAGTCAATGGTCTAAAGCAGTGATGGCAAACCTTGGCACTCCAGATGTTTTTGAACTACATATCCCATGATGCTACACTACACTGCAGAGTGCAAGAGCATCATGGGAAATGTAGTTCCAAAACATCTGGGGTGCCAAGGTTCACTATCACTGGTCTAAAGAATGAAATAAAGCAGCAACCTCTACAGAACAGACACCTCTCCTTGTGCCATCAAACGTCACTACATTCAGTAGAAACGTCCCCAGAGAAACCAACACTTCTAGCACTGTTTATCTACTGGGTCACACACTGTTCTCTCATGGGTTCCTCCCACTGAATTACATGTCACCAGGAAGATCCAGTGAGGGCTGCTGGAGACCCAGGATATTAAATAATCCTGAAGTATTGGTTTGCCAGTGGACTTTACAAAACCATTTCTCCTACACAGAGCACCTTTTGGTAGCACAAGCAGCAGGGAAGATAAGCATTCTTAACTGTCAAATTGATGGGTTTAGTTCCGTTACGAAGTGAATCCAGGGAAAAGTTTGGGCCTCCTGAAAATGTTAGATGCCTGGCAAGTGTCTGACTTCAGAGAATAGGACCTGAAACGCACTGAACAAGCGGGTTATAAAACAAAGTGACAGCAAAAATAGAGTGCACCAGCCTTATGCATCAGCTAAGATGCAACTTTATTAAAATAAAATACATTACAACCAAATGAAAGTAGCAGGCATTCAACCATCCCTCATACCTTAAAATGGAAGGGAGAAAAGACATGCCTAAGATAAGATGACCCTGCCCAGCTCAGTTTACATTTCAACACGCTGCCAGTGTGCTGGGATGACTGCACTCCCGCACATGCGTGGCAATATCCTGAGTAGACCAATCAGAACTGCCGAAGATAGACAGACAGACCAGCGCCAGACCTCATTCGCATTGAATTGTTGGAGCTTAGGTGAGTATTTGTGAGATTAGTTCCGCTTTAAGACAGGACATTTCCACAATTCCATCCTTTATTTGATCGATGGAAGTATTCCCTTAACAAAACGTGGATGAACCACCCTAGCAAACCACTTGCTGGTGGGGTGACTAGTGCAGGCTCACTACTGAGCCCCACTACCTGAGTCCATAGACACAGACAGTGGGGCTTTGCCCCAACCCCTTGTCATAGAAATTGATTGACAGCAGCAGAAGCCATTCAGAAAAATGCATTAAGGTTAAATAATAACCCCCCCCCCACACACACACACTTTAAAGTGGTTGCAAACCTCAGACATGAAATATGAACAAAGCATATTCCTCTATAGTGTGTACTTGTCCCAATTAAGAGCACTAAGTGTAATTTCTGTCTGGTGCTTCTTTCCTCTTCTATCAGCATGAAATCACTTCTGATGCGTTTTTCTGACACCAAGAGAATAATGGGGGCAGGAAGGACATCCAGCTGATTGACAGCCTCAGCTCTTTTCCTGTGTGCAGGGAGGTGTGTCCCTTCCCTCCAATCAGCTCTCGGGGCTCTCCTCACTGATATAACTTCACCTCTCCAGCCCCTGCTTTTCAGAGCCGAGAGATCCTGTGTATATTCTGCACTTTGAATAGATGTAGAGAAGAGAAGACTGCAGATAAATAGGTACTACTTCTTATGCAAGAGGATTTGTTTAATCTGCATCACCTGAAGTCAGTCACTTCACTGGGTATATGGAAGGCTTTAGGGGCACTTTAGGCTAGGTTCACACCTATGCAAATTGAATGCAGGTTTCCCTGCATCCAATTTGCATGGCAGGAGATTGTTACCGGTTCTCTGAACTATCCAGAGCCACGCCGCCCCCCCCCCCCCCCCCGGCCTGTGACAGGCAATCTTTAAATCTACCTGGTTGACTTCATTATTAGAGTGACCAAGCATCGATTTTTCCAACCTTTCAATATCATTGTTATAAGCAACTGGATTGCAAGATGATCATTTGATGCAACACTAATGGAAAAATAAAAAGGTTCATTTATATTGGGTAAAATAAACAATTCAGAATGAACCAACCGCTCCACAGACTACATGATCAGCCTGAAAACAATAAGAATTTGTGAAGCCCAGCATTATCTATTCAAATGGATGTGTAGCCAAAGCCTTTGTTTGTCTTGGGTGATCGAATACTTTACTAGTTTTGTGATGTCTTCACCACTTCCATATGTCCCGGTAACCACGGTCACAGAAAGCGATGGGGAAAGCCAACATTTTACAGTTGTCATCAGAACAAAACATGGGGGGGGGACACCTGTTCAATAAGGGAATTCTTCCCTACACTCTAACTTCCTATTGTACCCTGGGGCAGGAAGTGAAGGGAAATCTCCCCAGTAGGACACAGATCGCAAAATCAAAAACAATTTTACCCAAGGCTAAAGTTAAAAAAAAAGTTTGGCTATATCTATCTATCTATATATAAAAAAAAAAAAAAAAAAAGAAAAAACACATGGAACGATGCTTGATGCCAAAAAGTGTCCTTTTACTGAAAAGTTAATCCATTAATTGTTTCAAAATACAAGCAAGCCACTGTACAGCTCCGAGCACCGATCGCTCTTCGTCAGGCTTTTCAGGCTGTGTGTGAAAGGCTAAACCACACTGTGTTCTTTTATCCACACCCAGTCTGATACACACCTGTGTCACATAATTAATTATCCTATACAAAACACCTAAAACCATTCCAAATTTAACCCTATTGAATAAACCTACTACCCTAAAACCATCCTAAATTCCCCAATAGGGGATAATCTACAAGACAGGTTCATCATATTATCTCTCAAATATCCTCATCATGTCACTTATGAACCAATTATATTATCTCATTTCATTAGCTCGGTGTTTTGCAAATATTTCTCATGAATATACATATGTTGCTTTTTCTGTTCATGTCTCAAAATTCTTCATGGATTCCAGTTGATATTCTGCTATCTAGTATTTCCAACGGGAGCCTTTTGTGATCAATCTAAAGAAAATATAACATATTCAAAAATAGTCATACCTTCTAATCAATCTTGTACTGTAAATTTTTAAACAAACAAAAACAAATCATAGCCCCTGTTCATACCATCAGGGTACAGGGACTGTAATTTGTTGATCCACCAAACTTCACGTCTTTTTAGTTTCAAAATCCTATCCCCCCCTCTTTTGTCATGGGGAATCTCTTCTAAAACCATAAAGCGTAGATCGGTGTCTTTGTGGCCCATTTCTGAGAAGTGACGCGATACAGGTAAACTTGATTGGGGATGTCTAATTGTACTACGGTGTTGTGCGATACGGTCTTTAATTTTTTGGGTGGTTTCCCCCACGTACAGGAGATTGCAGGGGCATGTGAGAATATAAATCACATATGATGACTGACAGGTGTAGAAACCGTTAATTATTATTTTCTTGTTAGTCCTAGGATGAGAAAAGTTGACTGTATTGGCTGAAGAGTTGTTTTTAACCGTGGTTTATCTTACTGTCCTAAGAGTCACCTAGATCCATTTCAGTTAGATCAAGATCTGTATCGCCTATTTCGTAACATTAGATGGAAGGTCCATTTTCTTCACAAACCATTTGTTCATAATGACATACCTGAAGGGAGACTAAGTAGTAAAAGTCTAGGACTGGTAATGAAATCTAAATCCGTCCCCCCTACTACCTATGTCCCTGTTGAGATGTTTGTACAGGAGGTTACCCGAGATGTGAAACGTCTGTTAAAGCAAGTGGACTTTAAAGATCATGTACCTAACAATCTGTCCCCTCATGAAAGAGTGACATTACGGGAATTAACCAAACGGAATGATATTATTTGCAAACCTGCTGATAAAGGGGGTTCGGTAGTCATTATGGACCCCCAGGCTTATGAGAATGAGATCAGGCGACAACTGGATGACGACACAGTATACAAACCTCTACAATCAGATCCCACATGGAGTATTAGAAAGATCTTGGAAAGTATTGTGAAACCGGCATTTAAAGAAGGATTAATTTCACATGATTTATGCGAATTTTTGTTACCAACACATACCCGCATTCCGGTCTTGTATATACTCCCCAAGATCCATAAGGACAAACATTCCCCACCGGGACGCCCGATCGTATCGGGGAGGGATTCGATCTTTGTACCCACGGCCAAGTTATTGGATAAAGTACTATCACCCTTGGTTAAGGCCACCCCATCCTACATCAAGGACTCTGGTGACTTTCTAACCAAGATCAGGGACTTACCACAAATTCAGAATGAATATATCCTTGTCACTTGGGATGTAACAAGTCTATATACATCGATTCCTCATGTGGCTGGCATTGAGGCAGCGCTAAGCCTAATTAGGAAATGTCAAGAGTACTCAGAAGCTCAGATCATTTTTTTTGAGAAACTGTTTAGATTGATTTTGTACAATAACTATTTTCTCTTTAAGGACCGGTACTATGTGCAATTGACGGGGGTAGCCATGGGTTCTAATGTTGCCCCGCCGTATGCCTGTTCATTTATGCATGATTTTGAACAAAAACATATTTTTGTGAATGACCTGTTTCGGGAGCATTGCGCCACCTGGTGGCGCTATATAGATGACATTTTTGTCATATGGCGGGGCAACATTGAATCACTCAAAATGTTTGATGAGATGATTAATAGTATTTCACCAGAGATCCAGTTCAAGATTCATATTGGTGGAGATTCGGTCCCCTTTCTAGATATACGGGCATATATAAAACAGGGACGCATTGAAACTGACATATATACGAAACCTACAGATAGGAATCAGTTATTGAGATATGACAGTTATCATCCCCCTCATGTCTTCAGTTCTATCATTAGAAGTCAGCTTCTCAGAGTGACGCGAATAGTGAGTGATACTACAGTTAAAAATGAAAGATTAGATGAAATGTGCTGCAAGTTTAAGGAGCGGGGCTACGCAGAAAACATAATCCGACACGAATTAAATAAGATTTTGAATCCTATTGAAATTCTCAATAGGAAGAGATACTCAGTGGATAAACCTCGAATTCCATTTGTCTTCCAGTTTAACAGTTATAGCGAGAGGATCTTTAATGTTTTGAGAAAACATTGGACGATATTGAAACGATCCTATCCTCATATAGAGGAGTTTCAGTTAACTCCGATGAAGGCATACCGGCGCAATAAAACCTTGCGCGATCTCTTAGTGCGATCCGAATTTAAACCAGAGAGGCAGGATGAGAAAAAGATGACCTTTCTTGGCAGTAAAAGAAAAGGCTGTTACCCTTGTCTTAATTGCATTCAATGCAATTTAGTGATCCAAGGGAATAACTTTTCTCATCCTAGGACTAACAAGAAAATAATAATTAACGGTTTCTACACCTGTCAGTCATCATATGTGATTTATATTCTCACATGCCCCTGCAATCTCCTGTACGTGGGGGAAACCACCCAAAAAATTAAAGACCGTATCGCACAACACCGTAGTACAATTAGACATCCCCAATCAAGTTTACCTGTATCGCGTCACTTCTCAGAAATGGGCCACAAAGACACCGATCTACGCTTTATGGTTTTAGAAGAGATTCCCCATGACAAAAGAGGGGGGGATAGGATTTTGAAACTAAAAAGACGTGAAGTTTGGTGGATCAACAAATTACAGTCCCTGTACCCTGATGGTATGAACAGGGGCTATGATTTGTTTTTGTTTGTTTAAAAATTTACAGTACAAGATTGATTAGAAGGTATGACTATTTTTGAATATGTTATATTTTCTTTAGATTGATCACAAAAGGCTCCCGTTGGAAATACTAGATAGCAGAATATCAACTGGAATCCATGAAGAATTTTGAGACATGAACAGAAATAGCAACATATGTATATTCATGAGAAATATTTGCAAAACACCGAGCTAATGAAATGAGATAATATAATTGGTTCATAAGTGACATGATGAGGATATTTGAGAGATAATATGATGAACCTGTCTTGTAGATTATCCCCTATTGGGGAATTTAGGATGGTTTTAGGGTAGTAGGTTTATTCAATAGGGTTAAATTTGGAATGGTTTTAGGTGTTTTGTATAGGATAATTAATTATGTGACACAGGTGTGTATCAGACTGGGTGTGGATAAAAGAACACAGTGTGGTTTAGCCTTTCACACACAGCCTGAAAAGCCTGACGAAGAGCGATCTGTGCTCGGAACTGTACAGTGGCTTGCTTGTATTTTGAAACAATTAATGGATTAACTTTTCAGTAAAAGGACACTTTTTGGCATCAAGCATCGTTCCATGTGTTTTTTCTATTATTTATGGTGGAGTTTTGGGAGTCCACCCTGACGGTGCCTTGATTGAACAAGGATTTCAAGACAAGAGGGTAACCCACCTGATGTTCATTTATATATATAATATATATATAAAAAATTTTTTTTTTTTTTTTTTTTTAATTACACACCCGCCATAACTTATGAACACCCACCAAATATTAAGCAAGTACCCCTTTTGCTGCCAAAACAGCCCTGACCCATCGAGGCATGGACACCACTAGACCTCTGAAGGTACACTGTGGCATCTGGCACCATACTCTCAGTAGAAGGTCCTTTAAATCTGTAAGGTGGGTCTCCATGGATCAGACTTATTTTTTCCAGCACATCCCACAGATTGATTGGATTGAGATCTGGAGGCCAAGTCAACACCCCCAACTTGTTGTGTTGCTTAAATCGTTCTTAAACCATTTTTGCAGCGTAGCAGGGACATTATCCTGCTGAAAGAGGCCACTGCCTTCAAGGAATATGGTTTCCATGAAGGGGTGTACTTGGTTACCAACAAAGTTTAGGTAGGTGGTACGTGTGAAGGAACTTCCACATGAATAGCAGGAGCCAAGGTTTCCCAGCAGAACATTGTCCAAAGCTTCATACTGCCTCCACTGGCTTGCCTTCTTCCAATACTGCATCCTGGTGCCATCTCTTCCCCAGGTAAGCGGTGCACACCCCCCCCAGCCATCCACATAGAGTTGCCACCTCATCCCTTTAAACCCGAACACATGAATTATACAGGTTCTGAGGCTGATTGAATGCAGGTAAGACACGGAGTATAATTACCACCTTAATCAGCAACAGAACCTGTGTAAATAATATGTGTTCGGGTTTAAAGGGACGAGGTGACAACTCTAAACTTAATTCATCAGACCAGCTCATCGTCTTCCATTGCTCCAGTTCTGATGATCACGTGCCCATTGTAGGTACTTTTGGCTGTGGACATGGGTCAGCATGGGCACCCTGACCGGGTCGGCTGCTATACAGCTCCATACACAACAAACCGCGACGCTCTGTGTTCTGACACCTTTCTATCAGAACTTCCATTCACTTTTTCAGCAATCTGAGGAACACAGGCCAGCCTTCCCTCCCCACATACATCAACGATCCTTGGCTGCCCATCACCCAGTCTCCGGTTTGCCAGTTTCTCATACTTGGCCCACTCTTTGTCAATCCCGACCACTGCAGACCAGGAACATCCCACAAGAGGTGCAGTTCCGGAGTTGCTCTGACCCAGGTCGTCTATCCATTACAATTTGGCCTTTAACAAAGCCGCAAAACGGCCTTGCCCATTTTTTCTGATTTCAAACACATCAACTTCGGGGACAAACATGTTCACTCGCTGCCTAATATACGCCACTCATTTCTAGGTGCCATTGCAATCAGATAATCCATGTTATTCACTTCACCTGTCATAATGTTATGGCTGATTGGTAGCCAATAACATGGAAAGCCAATCAATGCCATGACAGCTGGGGTGAGTATACTGTCATTGTGATGAATATATGTAAGGACAGTACAAGGAGCCCACATTACACGGAGTACACGTTCAGTAATGATAGAACACTGGGCTGACACACACATAGGGCGCTCGGAGCACACACTGACATGACACCAAGTAGTATGTTTGAATAGGGTGAAGTAGGACATAAACCAAGCTATTGCGCATGCGCGATGGGTTAGAAAACCTTCCACGCATGCTCAGTAGGAGCACATGACCGACGGAGCATGCGCAAATTCCACCGGCTGTGCGTTCCACGGTGTAGATCCTTCGTGGTTACCCTTCCAGCCGGATAAGGAAGTAACAAGCGGGTAAGAGTCAAAGCCGCATTGAGCGGCACTGTGATATTCGCTTCTCCCATATCTCCCACTCTGGTTAATAAGCAGTCCTCTCAGAGAAATGCCCGTACTCACCTGACAGCTACCGCTGACCTTGCTGCTTGCGGGCGACCGTAAAAGCTGGCGGAGCTGCGATTGGCCAAAGCCGACGTCATTCAGGCGTGGAGGCGGGCTACGAATTTACGTTCCGAGGTCGTCATTGGCTGGTTTGGACCACGCCTTACTACTGGTACTCTGTCGCCACCGCCTGGCTGATAGCTGATTGGATGAAGAGTTTTGTAGTGGGGATTGGCTGGCCTGGCTGTCTACATAAAGTTTTTCGAATGGTGATTGGTTTACGGGAGCCGGGCTGTCATTTGCAGGGGGGGGGGGGGTCACGTGATTGTAACACAAAACCCTGAGATTTATAAATGGCATTGATGGGGGTCACGTGTACAATAGTAGAATATTTCTTTCTCTTAGGAAGTGGAGCTGCTACAAGGACAAGCCAGATACCAGATTTATACTGTAATTCACTTTATATAGGAAGTGTGTGTAAAGCTGCCATACACATTACAATCTGATTTTGTACAATCTTTGAGATTTACCAATACTGTGCAATGCTGGAGCCCGATGACACAATCCATTGATCAAGCGGGCCTGGCGCAGTTATGCTTTAGAGACTCCAACTTTATATTTGAGTTCTTTAAAGTTTAGTTTGCTTCAGCTATGCTGTCAAAAATCGAGATAGCATTCAGTATGCGATGTGGGAAACCCGTGTTCCGTGCGCCTCCCCCACCGCATTCAAAACGCACTGCGCTTGTGATCTGCAGAGGGTGTCAGTGTGAAAGAGAAGATCCGTTCTCTCCCCCAAAAAAATAAAATCAGCAGCTACAAATACTGTAGGTACTGACGTATAATATAAAGACACTTACCTGTCCTGGGATCCAGCGCTGTCCTCGCCCGAGCTCATCCTTCAATTGGCTTCGGGTCCCCTGGTGCCGGCATTTTAACTACTTCAACACCGCGCACTTACACCCCCTTCCTGCCCAGGCCAATTTTCAACTTTCAGCGCTGTCGCTGTTTAAATGACAATTGCACGGTCATGCTACACTGTACCCAAACAGAAGTTTTATCATTTTGTTCCCACAAATAGAGCTTTCTTTTAGTGGTATTTGATCACCTCTGCGGTTTTTATTTTTTGTTAAACAAATAAAAAAAACTTAAAATTTTGAAAAAAAAAAAGTTTTTCTTTTGTTTCTGTTATAAAATTTTGTAAATAAGTACGTTTTCTCCTTCACTGATGGGCACTGATAAGGCGACACCAATGAGGTGGCACCAATGAAGTGGCACTGATATGCAGCACTGATGGGCATTGATAAGTGGCACTGATGGGCACTTATGGTGGGCACTGATAGGCGACACTGATGGGCACTGAAAGGCTTCACCGATAGGTACTTATGGGTGGCATTGATAGGCAGCACTGCTGGGCACTGATACGCGGCACTGATAGATGGCATTGATAGGCATCACTGATGGCACTGGCAGGCACTGGGGATGGGCACTGATTGGCAGCTGCCTGGGCACTGATTGGCATTTTCCTGGTGGTCTAGGGTGGCATGCCTGGTGGTCCAGTGTGGTGGCATCCTGGTGGTCCTGGGCGGGCATCCGAGGGGGGGGGCTTCACTGATAAACAATCAGCACAGACCCCCCCCCGTCAGGAGAGCAGCCGATCGGCTCTCCTCTACTCGTGTCTGTCAGACGCGAGTGAAGAAAAGCCGATCAACGGCTCTTCCTATTTACATCGTGATCAGCCGTGATTGGACACGGCTGATCACGTGGTAAAGAGTCTCCACACCACTTTTGGTGTGGTGCGATATCAGTCCATTCAAAATGAATGGGCTGAAATGGTACCGCACAGAGCTGTATATGAATTGCACAGGAACGCATAGCGCATTCCTGCTTGATTCTCGGAGTGAACCGGCCCTCAGGAGGTCTAGGTGCATAGCCAGCCATAACCTTGGCTGCTGGGCAAAGACTTAAGCCCCGTACACACGGGCTGAATGTCAGGAGACAACGGCAGGTTAATTAAAAAAAAAACAGCCGACATTCGGCCCGTGTGTAAGTTGGTCTGTTCAACAGAAGCCAGCCTGACGACGTGCATGCTGGAGAGCCAGCATCCGACCGACTCCTGATCAGAGCTCTCAGCCAATGGCAGAGAGCGCTGATCGGGGTATTCTGGCAGGGGGGCCATCCCCCTGTCAGAACACAACAGCTCAATGGGGGAGATCACTGTACTAACCTGTACTAACCTGGTTAGTACAGCGGGTTCCGATCGGAGCTGTCAGTTTGTTTAGCTCATTACATGAAAGTAAGGTTAAAAATAAAACTTACATGACAAAATCTTCAGTTTAACTCAAATTAATTGATGCACAAATGAATATACCCCAAAACAAAGACTACTACATCTAGTATTTTGTATGACCTCCATGATTTGTAAGGACAGCACCAAGTCTTTATGGCATGCAATGAACACACTGACGACATATTGATAAATTAGACCGGAGACTGCGAGCCAGGCCTTCTCATCCAACATCAGTGCCTGACCTCACAAATGCAATTCTGAAGGAACGTTCAAACATTCCCATAGACACACTCCTAAACCTTGTGGACAGCCTTCCCAGAAGAGTTGAAGCTGCAAAGGGTGGGCCAACTCAATATTGAGCCCTATGCAGGGGCGTAACTAGAAATAGCAGGGCCCCATAGCAAAATGTTGTATGGGGCCCCCTGCAAACAGCCCCCCCCCCGGCAGCTGCCCTATTGTCAATGCAGCGTGACCTGTGCCCCCTGCAGCGTGACCTGTGCCCCATGCAGCATGACCTGTGCCCAATGCAGCGTTGCCTATGCCCAATACAGCGTTGCCTATGCCCCATACAGCCTCACCTGTGCAGAGGAAGAGGCAAGCCACCCGAATCAGCAGAGAGCGGGATTGCCCTCTGTAATAGCATTCATTTGAATTTCCAGTCTTCCCGGGGCTCATTGTCACATAGCCCCACCTCTTGGCCCGACGCCTTTGATGATGTTACACGTCCCGCATTGGATCCGTGTTCTGTCTATCAAAGGTGCCGGGCCAAGAGGTGGAGCTAGGTGACGTGAGCCCCGGGAACACTGGAAGTTCTAATGAAAGCTATTGCAGCGGGCAATTCAGCTCTCTGCTGATGCGGACAGCTCGCCTCTTCCCCTCCTCTCTCTTCCCCTGGCTGGGAGACTGTGCCGGAGGTGCTCTCATCCTCACCGGGCCCCACTCGGCTGTGGGCTCCATATCGCCCGCATGGGTTGCTATGGTGTTAGTTCCGCCCCTGGCCCTACGGACTAAGACTGGGATGCCATTAAAGTTCATGTGCTTGTAAAGGCAGGCGTCCTAATACTTTTGGTAATATAGTGTGTATGTATATATATATACACATATATATATATATATATATATATATGTATGTATGTATGTATGTATGTGTGTGTGTGTGTGTGTGTGTGTATATATATATATATATATATATATATATATATATATATATATATATATATATATATACACACATACACAGTATATAGTTGTAGCACCCTGATGCTTAGGCAGGGTTGCTATCAAATGTATTTGCCAAGTGATAGTTGCCTTGGCCAATTGATAGGAGGTCAATTGATTTCACCCTAATTCTACCCATCCAGGAAACAGCCTGGGCTTGCCAGTTCTTTAGGTCACGTTCGATGGAACCATAGAGGGGAGTACAGTTAACCCCATACAGGTTTACAATGTCAGAGGTCAGTTTGATACCAAGATATGGGAGCGACTGAGTGCTCCATTTAAAGGAAAACGAAGTCTGAATAGGCCAATAAATTGGGCAAGGTCGTAATAGGATCTGTAATAAATAACAACAGGTCATCAGCAAATAGAGCACGTTTATGTGTTACGCCAGCACTTAAAATGCCGTGAATATTAGGATTAGACCTGATGGCTATTGCCAATGTTTCAATTGCTATCACAAAGAGGAGAGGCGAGAGAGGGCATCCCTGCCTGGTCCCCCTCCCGATGTGTAAAAGATCTGATTTATGACCCTGCCCAATAATATTAGCTGAGGGGTTAGAGTAGAGCGCACCTAGAAGGGTAAGAAATTTACGGCCACAGTTCCATTTCTTCAGTATGTGGAACAGTAAGGGCCACGATAAAGAGTCAAAGGCCTTGTGTAGATCCAATGACAGCAACATACCCCGCCGAGCGCCCATCCCAGTTAGAACGGAATAAAGAGACCAGATCTATAGTCTGTTGGATCTGGTCCGTGGCCTGCCTCCCTGGGACAAATCCCACCTGACCTATGTGTATATATTGTGCCAGAAATGTATTAAACCGATTTGCGTATATTTTAGTTAGGAATTTGTTGATCAGGGATATTGGTCGATAGTTGGCTATATCACTATGATCCCTATCAGGTTTAGGAATCAGGCATATATGAGCCCTGTTGGAATGTGTATCGAGGGCTGTCCCTTCCTGAATGGCCCTAAGGAATTTGAGTAGGTGAGGTGCCGATTGTGGGGCAAATTTTTTGTAATAAGAGGCAGGGAAGCCATCTGGACCCGGAGTCCTTGAAGCGTTAGCTTGTTTGATGAGAGCTAAGACTTCCTCCATAGTCATTTTTCTCTCTAAAAGCTTGCGATGAGGGGCTAATAGTGAAGGGTCACGTCTTTAAGAAATTTGTCCAAAGTTTCGGGCAAGGGGCCCACCTCCCTGTTCACTGTATAAGGACTTATAGTAGGAATGAAAAAGGTCCATTATCATCTGTGGGTTCTGAATCAAGGTACCATTAGCGAGCCTGATTTTAGGAAGCCCAGTGTGACGAAATCTAGGTGTCAGCTTACGAGCCAGCATAGTGCCCGGCTTATCCCTCAACGTGTAGAAGGATGCCTGGTTCCATCTGAGACTCTTTTCTGCCTTGGTCGTAATTCAGCTCCAGCCGGACCGAATCTATTTTGTCTCTAAGGTCCAAGTGTGGATTCTGTTTATGTCGAGCTAGCAGGTCAGAGAATTCCCTCTCCTTTTCTTTTATAAGTGAGTCTGCATTCTTTTTAAGGCGAGATGCTATTTGAATAAGATAACCCCTGATCGTGGCTCTGTGAGCTGCCCAATTGGTCACAGGAGAAGTGTCCGCTGAGTCATTTAGAGTAAAAAACTCCTTAAGATGTTCTATATCGAAGCAGAATGAGGGGTTACTTACCACTCGAGTATAAGCCAAGTTTTTCAGCACATTTTTTTTGTGCTGAAAGTGCCCCCCTCGGCTTATACTCAAGTCAAGCACTTTTCTGCAGCAAAAAAATTCATTTTCCGAACCGACTTTGGGGCCTCGTATCTCGGGCCACTTAGTGCTAGGAACTAGGAATTTGGTGTGCAAACCCAGTGGAACTAGTACCACAACATATGCAAAGCTGGTGTTCCTAGCACTAAGTGGCCCCGAGATACGGGACCCCAAATTTGGTTCGGAAAATGTCATTCTCTGCTGCAGAAAAGTGCTTGACATTTTCTGAACCGATTTTTGGGGCCCTGTATCTCGGGGCCACTTGGTGCTAGGAACCCCAGCTTTGGATATTTTATTCCACTGGCTTTGTACACTAAATTTGGGGTTCCTAGCACTAAGTGGCCCCGAGATACGGGGCCCCAAAGTCGGTCACCTGTGTCCATCTGCAGCGATGTAATTTCGAGACCCTTTGGGTCCAAAGACCACAAATTTTGGCTGCAGCTAGTGGGCATCTAGGAACCCTTAACTACCGAGTTTGAAGTTCGGGGGACCTATGGCTTCAAATGGGCACAGTGAGGCATGCAAATGGGCACAGTGAGGCTGCAAATGGGCATTGTTGACCCTCTTTTCCACTTACAGTAGCTGTGCATTTCTCACCCTAGGCTTATACTCGAGTAAATACGTTTTCCCAGTTTTTTGTGGTAAAATTAGGTACCTCGGCTTATATTCGGGTCAACTTATACTCGAGTATATACGGTAATAGTATTTCGTTTAGTCTCCAAGGGGTAGGGCCTCTAGAATATGTCAAGGTATCACACGAAGTCCAGAGAAAAGAATGGTCAGACCAGGTTACATCTACTATTTTACTAGCCCGAAGGAGAGGAACTGCTGCCGGGTTCGTCAAAATAGGTCTATTTTAGACTAATGCCCCGTACACACGGTCGGACTTTGTTCGGACATTCCGACAACAAAATCCTAGGATTTTTTCCGACGAATGTTGGCTCAAACTTGTTTTGCATACACACGGTCACACAAAGTTGTCGGAAAATCCGATCATTCTGAACGCGGTGACGTAAAACACGCACGTCGGGACTATAAACGGGGCAGTGGCCAATAGCTTTCATCTCTTTATTTATTCTGAGCATGCGTGGCACTTTGTCCGTCGGATTTGTGTACACACGATCGGAATTTCCGACAACGGATTTTGTTGTCGGAAAATTTTATCTCCTGCTCTCCAACTTTGTGTGTCGGAAAATCCGATGGAAAATGTCCGATGGAGCCCACACACGGTCGGAATTTCCGACAACAAGCTCCGATCGGACATTTTCCATCGGAAAATCCGACCGTGTGTACGGGGCATTAGAATGGTGAACATGAGAAAAAAATCTAAAGTCTTTCCTGGATGGGTTAAGTTCTCGCCATACCTCAATCAGACTGTGATAGCGCAACATTTTGACCAGTTTTGACCCAATTTTTGGGTAATGCCTAGGGGAGGACGAGGGTCGTCTAGATTTATCATAGATAGCATCTAGGGCTACATTAGAGTCTCCTCCAAAGAGCACTAGACCCCCCAAAATCTGAGGATGCAGCATGCAGCAAGGCTCGGAAGAAGGGTAATTGGCCTACATTAGGGGCATAGTATGAGATTACGGTGACCAAGGAGCCCTCCAAGTGCCCTACTAGCATCAAATAGCGCCCTTCTGGGTCACAAATCGTTTTTTCTAGCGAGAAAGAAATCCTTTTGGAAAAGCAGATCGCTACCCCACCAGTCTTACCCGGTCCATTTGCCAAATAAAAGTGAGGATAATAGTGGTGCAAAAAGTTTGGGTTTTACTGTAGTTCGGTGGGAAGTGTATTTCCTGGAGGAAGAGCACATTCGCATATAAGGTTTTATAATGTTGGAAGGCCATCCTCCGTTTGATTGAGGAATTCAACCCCTGAACATTGTGTGTGACAAATTTGTAGGGGAGCAGTTCCTCAATTTCTAAGGACTACATGTCCCATGGTACCTTGCTGCCTGCAAGCACTGATTTCTGTACTGACTCCTCCTCTCAGCTCCTCTGTAGTTTAGAAGGCAGGCTCTCACAGAGAGTGGTCTGTACTGATCACGCCTGTGTTCATTCTTAACGGAAGCATAGTAAACAGCGTTTGCTATGCTTCCGTTTGTAAATGAACACGAAGCCGTTCAGCACAGAGCACTTCCCTATAATTCACTGTCCAGTACAGCTGAGACTGCAGAGAAAGGGACTCAGTAATCTCTGTTCTCAGTCCCTTTCTGTTTAGACCCTTGATATTTCACCAAAGCCCCCCCAAGCGGGCTCCTAATTTTTTTTTGTAAATAATAAAAAATAATATTGTAAAAAATAATGAATAAAAATAAAATTGTAAAAAATAATAAAAATAAACACTACTGACACCATCCATTGCCCTACTGACAGCGTCCACTGCCCTACTGACACCAATCTTTGCTCTACTGACACTGTCCCCTGCTCTGCTGGTATACACGCATGTGTGTTTGTGCTCTAGGGTGCACCCTTAATGCAATAGGCTATGCACACCAATGGGTAACGGTTAGCACCTCTGAGGTTTTTACTGCCTGTGCCCATTTGTAAAAATTTACCCTAACTTCCTTTTGTGTCACCAAGACAGCAACCGAGAGAAAATCTCCTAAGCAGAGACCCAACCAACAATAGCAACTTGACAACAGAACCCTTTTTTTTCTACTTTCAAGGCCCGATCACACCAGAAGGCAATGCAGGAAAAGTGTGTTCAGTGCGAGCTTCCAACACATGAACTTCACAAAATGTGCATGGGTGCTACTAATTGTTAGTGGAACCCCAATTGCATCTAGCACACACAGTACGTTTGCAGCCCCCAAACTGCATGGGTACTGCATGGTTCAGTGCGATGTGATGAAAGTAGGGCTTTGCGCAATCCTGTGCATTTGGCAGCCTATTTAAATGAATGGTCTGTCAAAACCGTAACACGAGGGACCGCATGGGAATGCACGCATTCCAGTGTGAAGCAACCCTAACAGTCTACGTTGAACTAAAAATAAGTCACAAGATGATATTTTTGGTTTTTCCATCCTAAAGTCATCTTCTTCATTAAAAAAAAAAAAAAAAACAGAGATTATGTTTCCCTTTTTATAGTCTGTAGCCTCTGGCAGGCAGCTCAGTGTGGGGTATTTAAAGGCGAGATTCACTGGAATTCCCTTGATGTCATTTACCATTAACTTCACAGTAGGGTATAGCACTACATTCATTGCCTTAGGTCTTGTTCACACCATTTGCGGGGATCTGCACTTTTTTCGCACTGGATAATTGCAGATCACCCAAAAAACAATTCTATGTTCCTCATTTACACTGCAACGCTGCTGTGATGTGCGAGGCGGTGCAGAAAAACTGCTGCTGATGATGTTTCTCCAGAAGTGAGGGGAACTCTCCAACAGCAACCCAAAATCCTCAAGCCCCATTTAAGGTGCAGCTTGATGAATCAGGGCTTTCGTTGTATGTATGCACAGCCAACCATCTAGATCTCTGATTTTACTAATTAACAGGTGGGTTTTAATTAGGCCCCCTTTGCTACCTTGCAAAAGTATCTACAGTATTTGGCAGGAGAAAGTAATAGATATGTTTGGGCGTCTCCTTTATCTTCTTTGTATTATGAATGGTTTCTCTTTGTGAAGCATTGTAGTATCAGTGAAAAAGTGAACATTTTCTAAGATTCTGATTGGATAAAATCAACGTCTTTACAGTGCACTATTGTTAGGGTTTGTGGAATTTGGGTCAGTGTGTGTCCCGTGTGTACAGGCTAGTTGGATCAGTTATATCCATCCATTCTGCTGTAGAGTTTTTTCTTTTTAAAGAGTCGGTCCATATTTCCGTGATGCTGACCACTGTAAAGAGGGGCATTCTTCCAACTGACTACCAATATATGAGGGGTTATCTTCGTGCTGGCCACCACTGTAATGGGCGCATTCTTCCAACTGACCACCAATATATGAGGGGTATTCTTCCAACTGGCCATCATTGTAATGGGGGCATATTTGTAACAGACCACCAATGTTAGGAAGGCATTCTTACAACTGACTACCAATATATGAGGGGTTATCTTCCAGCTGGCCACCACTGTAATGGGCGCATTCTTCCAACTGACCACCAATATATGAGGGATATTCTTCCAGCTGGCCACCACTGTAATGGGGGCATTCTTCCAACTAGCCATTATTGTAATAGGGGCATATTTGTAACAGACCACCAATGTTAGGAAGGCATTCTTCCAAATGACTACCAATATATGAGGGGTTATCTTCCAGCTGGCCACCACTGTAATGATGGGTGCATTTTTCCAACTGAGCACCAATATAAGAGAGGGGCATTCTTGCAACTGACCTCCACGTGAAGGGTAGCATGGTTTGAACTGACCACCACTGTAAGGAGGACATTCTTCAAATACCACCACTGTAAGATGGATATTTTTCCAACTGTAAGGGGGGCATAACTGACTTCCACAATAGGGGGAGGGGGGCATTTTTCCAACTGACCTCCACTGGAAGGGGGCATTTTCCAACTGACCACCAATATATGAGGGGTATTCTTTCAGCTGGCCGCCACTGTAATGGGGGCATTCTTCCAACTGGCCATCATTGTAACGGGGGCATATTTTTATTGGACTACCAATGTAAGGGGGTGCAGTCTTCCAGCTGACTACAACTGTAAGGGGTACATTCTTCCTGCTGAGCACCAATATAAGAGAGGAGCATTCTTCCAATGGACCTGCACTGTAAGGGGGGAATTTTTCCAACTGAATTCCACTGTAAGGTGGGCATTTTCCAATTGACTTCCACTGTAAGGAGGGCATTTTTTTAACTGACCTCCACTGTAAGGGGGCATTTTTTCAACTGTCTACCAATATATGAGAGGCATCATTCCAACTGGCCACCTCCTGTAATGGGGGCATTCTTCCAACTGGCCAATACTCTAATAGGGGCATTCTTTCAATGGACCACCACCATAAGAGGGGGGCAGTCTTGCAACTGACCACCATCGCAAGGGATGCATTATTCCAACTAAACACCAATTTAGTCTTCCAACTGACCACCACTGTAGGAGGGGCATTCTTCCAACTGACCTCCACTGTAATGGGGCATTCTTCCAACTGACCTCCACTGTAAGGGGGGCATTCTTCCAACTGACCTCCCCTTTAATGCCCCGTACACACGATCGGAAATGCCGCCAGCAAAACTCCGATGAGAGCTTTTGGCCGGAAATTGCAACCGTGTGTATGCTCCATCGGACTTTTGCTGGAGGAATTCCCACCAGCAAAAGATTGAGAGCAGGTTCTCTATTTTTCGGTCGGAAAAAGTTCCTATCCGAAAATGCGTTTGTCTGTATGCAATTCCGACGCGCAAACAACCACGCATGCTCGGGAAACAATTCGACGCATGCTCGGAAGCATTGAACTTCATTTTCACGGCTCGTCGTAGTGTTGTACGTCACGGCGTTCTTGACGGTCGAAAGTTCAGAGAACTTTTGTGTGACCGTGTGTATGCAAGGCAAGCTTGAGCAGAATTCCGTCGGAAAAACCATCCAAGATTTTTCAGGCGGAAATTCCGTTCGTGTGTACGGGGCATAAGGGAGCATTTTCCCAACTGACCACCACTGTAAGGGGAGGAGGACATTTTCCCACCTGACCACCAGGGGCATTCTTTCAACTCACCACTGCTGTAAGGGGGAGGGGGTGCATTTTTCCAACTAAACAGCACTATGAGCTGTAATTCTTCTAATGCCGCGTACACACAAGCGGACTTTACGGCAGACTTTGCCCGGTGGACGGGATTTCGTCGGACAATTCGATCGTGTGTGGGCTCCAGCGGACTTTGTTTTCTCAAAAGTTGGTCAGACTTAGATTTGAAACATGTTTTAAATCTATCCGTCGAACTCGAGTCCGGTCGAAAAGTCCGCTCGTCTGTATGCTAGTTCCACGGACAAAAAGCCACGCTAGGGCAGCTATTGGCTACTGGCTATGAACTTCCTTGTTTTAGTCCGGTCGTACGTCATCACGTATGAATTCGACGGACTTTGGTGGATTGTGTGTAGGCAAGTCCATTCATTCGGAAAGTCTGTCGTAAAGTCAGTCGAAAAGTCCGCCGGGCAAAGTCTGCCGTTAAAGTCCGCTCGTGTGTACGCGGCATAACTGACCATCTATGTAAGAAGGGCATTAGTCCAACTGGCTATAAACATAAGGGGCATTTTTCCCAATAAATTGGTTTTAGTAGAGGTTTCCCAAGACTTGGAAATAATTTTAAGTGTAACTTTGTGGTAAAAAAGTAAGGGAGAAAGGCTGTTTTAATTTGAGTTTATATATTTTATTGCGGCCAATTCAATTTGTCACTTCAGAGGACAGAGAAAAGAGGAACAGCAGCAGGGAAGTGAAAGTAAATCAGCCCTTCAGTATGTTGTATTGATAGAAGCGTAGGGATTTCCCACTCTGAGTATGTACTCCTCCTCCTTGCACCCTCCTCCCCTGCTCTGGCTTCCTCTTCGTCAACAAGGCAGAGGTGATTTGTATTCGTATTAGTTAGTACGACAAACTTTGCCACCAGCCCTGGAGACCTCTGATCCAATCAAGGTACCGTACTTATCTGATCAATGGCCGCTTAAGACTTGGGGGTGAGCTGCCTGCAGTGTGATAATGGGGGGGTGACAGGCGGCCAAAGCTGCTGGTTGTTGAGGCTACATTTAGGCTAGCCTCCCATGTTCAGGTTATTTAAATGTAGAAAAAATTACCTGTGAAGTATACACAAACTTTTGCCCAGGTCAAGTTTTCTTGCATTTAAACATACTTGTCTTTATGCGCGCTTACGTGCGTTTAGACCCATTCAGAGTATCTCATCTGCCTCTTACCTAAATATAGCTAAACCAAAGGCACCGCCTGAATTATACCATTAAAAATCATCATATGCATTGACATGCCTTTAGACACGTCCTAAATACGCAGGTTTGTAAATGCCAGTGCGAATGGAATGGCACCTAAGGGGTTTTAGAGCCCTGGAACAGCCAGATGGCCGAACAGTTTTATTTGTAATTCGCTGTCTAATATTTTTTTTTAATCGTAACCCCTTCATGACGAAGGTAAAACCATCCTTCATTCTTTAATACAGTTTTGCAATTTTTGTAAAACTATATCATTGCAACTACTTACTGTATCCAGGTGGATTATAACGCTTTTTTTTTAAAGGACAAATAAGGTTTTCATTTGGTGGTAAATATTAATGGATATCTTCTGTTTGTTTTTTTTATCATCAAAGGAAAACTGCCACAAAATAGTAAAAACAAATATAATTTTTAAAAAAAATGTAGCTGTATATTTCTTGCTGTTGCCAAAGAACAACCCAAAATAAGTTCTCCCGCCCCTGAAGATCGCAGCGATACCAGATATTTGTATATTTGTTTGTAGCCATAGTACGGCTCAGAAACAATAGTACGCATTTTGTTTTGTTCTTTAATCCTACCCAAACTACACTGACCCCGACCCCAACCTTTGACCCTAACCTTGGCTCTAATGCCAACCCTGACACTGACTTAGATCAAACCCTGATCTAGCTATTTTTTTCTGTTTTATTATTATTAATAATTAATAATAATAATATTAGTAGTATTATTATATAACATACACTGCTTTGTTTATGTTTTTCTCCTCCTCCTACAATATATCTTTTTCTCCATTCAAGAGGAGAAAAAACACAGGGATGTCTGTCATAACCAATCAGATGCTAGCACAGTGATCAGGTGATTGTGAACAAGACCTCCTGATTGTTGGTATGAGATTCGGGACTCTCTGCTCCAGGACCGCTGATAAGGCAGTACAGCCAGCCCTCCTGTACTGGGCCCAGACCTCATCAGTTCAAAAGGGGGGACCAGGCACCTGCCGAGCTATAGGGCCGGCTGTACTGTCTTATTGATGACACTTGTGAGTCTTGTGCAGTGCTGCAGGCTTCTACTTTTCTTTTCTTCCTCCGACTGCACTACAGGGGGGTCAGCTCTAGTATCTGTGCCCTATTCCCCCTGCTGTCTAAGATCCCTGTGTGCCCCTTTTTTCCCCCACAGTGCTGCTGTTTTCCCTCCTCTCCTGCCAGCAGCTGCTGAGAGCACACAGGTGGCTCACCATCCTGAATGAACACAGTGAGTGATCGTTACCAATCGCTCACTGTGGGAATGCAGATTTTGCCTCCGTGCCGCTTATTCACTAAAAGGTCTTGTTCAATGGAGGTATAATTTCTGCAATGGCTGCAAAGCACAGCATGGTGGCCGTTGCATTTGAGCAAAAACATCAATTGATATTTTTGGAGGAAGGGGGACCCTGTCAGGTAGGCTGTACAGGGCCCTGTGGTTTCTATCAGCAGCTCTGCTCAGCTCAAACACACGCACACATATATGCAGCCATATCATGATAATTAAAACTAAAATTAAATTTATCAGGACGTCGGATTTACATGCGAAAGCACCTTGTCTGTATGCAAAGTTATATGACATACCATTATGTTCAATTCCAAAACACAAACGCCATATCACAGACCCCTCTCCATCACAGACCATCTCATCACAGACCCCTCTTCACCACAGACCATCTCATCACAGACCCCTCTCCATCACAGACCATCTCATCACAGACCCCTCTCCATCACAGACCATCTCATCACAGACCCCTCTTCACCACAGACCATCTCATCACAGACCCCTCTCCATCACAGACCCCTCTCCATCACAGACCCCTCTCCATCACAGACCCCTCTCCATCACAGACCATCTCATCACAGACCCCTCTCCATCACAGACCATCCCATCACAGACCATCTTATCACAGACCCCTCTCCATCACAGACCCCTCTCCATCACAGACCATCTCATCACAGACCCCTCTTCACCACAGACCATCTTATCACAGACCCCTCTCCATCACAGACCATCCCATCACAGCCCCCTCTCCATCACAGACCCTTCTCCATCACAGACCACCTCATCACAGACCATCTTATCACAGACCCCTCTCCATCACAGACCATCACATCACAGACCATCTCATCACAGACCATCTCATCACAGACCCCTCTCCATCACAGACCATCTCATCACAGACCATCTCATCACAGACCCCTCTCCATCACAGACCCCTCTCCATCACAGACCCCTCTCCATCACAGACCCCTCTCCATCACAGACTCCCCTCATCACAGACCATCCCATCACACACAGACTCCCCTCATCACTAATGGACAGCGAGGATGTCAGGGAGGCTAGGAGTGGCATGAATGGATGGCTGAGGACTCCCATGATGTAGGTATTCCCTGGATGCAGAGCAGAGCTATTAGTCTATGCGGACATCTTCTCGGGCAGTCACCACCCCCCCTCCCCCATTTTCTGCTCCTCTCAAAGTTCTGCCTGGGTCCAATGGACCCAGCGGGACCCATGGTAGTGCTGGCCCTGTGCTGCAGTAATTTTATGGCCATCTAAAGTCACTAAAAGCTCCTCTGCTGGTGTGCATTGTATGACACAGTACTGACACCCCAATCCTGGTGCATCACACTCTTTACTTTTTTATTCTCACAGCAATTTTTTAAAAATGTCCAAGCGACATAGAGCTCTAATTACCATGGCGGCATCACAATGCTGTGGTTCGCAGCACGACCCGCTGCAGAAAAAAATGTAGAGCATGCATTTTTTTTTTTTCAGCGCACACCACAGCAACTCTTATGGAGGGGCAAGGATTCTTCATTTTGGGGCTAAAAGATGTC
The DNA here is from genome assembly GCA_037952835.1 of Lithobates septentrionalis. NCBI lineage: Eukaryota > Metazoa > Chordata > Amphibia > Anura > Ranidae > Lithobates > Lithobates septentrionalis. Next base: position 174,429 of record JBBDGP010001647.1, on the reverse strand, counting down.
CCTCTTTCATATCTCAAGTTTTGCAGAAGAGACACCATTGAGTGACATGCTAGAAAACTGAACACTTTTAGTAATGCGGAAGTGGAGAAATTTTGCTGTTCTAAAAATATCAAATTTTTGTAACGTCAGTTCACATTTCAGAGAGGAGCGGAAATCTTTTTTTTTTTTTTTTTTTAATATACTAAAGAAAGAAAATCGTCCAAATTTGTATTTGCATTTAAAGTGAACCTGGCAGTGAGACTATTAAGTGAACCAGTTATGCAGCCATAGGCCAAGTACAGGGTTAGCTGAGTGTATTTATGGCGATACAAATACACTGGGTACAAGTGTCCAAAGAAATGTATTGCTATAAATAAAAACACAATTATTTATGCATTAGGTCTTTTATTAACTTTAATTTTATTTTTTAAAGTGGTAGTTACATATTTAAATAGTTACATAGTTAGTAAGGTTGAATAAAGACACCAGTCTATCCAGTTCAACCTGAGTGAGTGTGGGTGCATGTCTACAATTGTCCCTATCCCTACACATTGTATCTCATTAAGATTCTCATCTATTATATTATTATTTATTTAAGGTACCCATATAGCGCCGTCAATTTTAAGCAGCGCTCCACACATACATTGCACACTCACATCGGTCCCTACCCTCAAGGAGCCCACCAGGGGCGTTGCTAGATCTGCAAAAGATCTGGGGCTAGAGCCCATAGCAGCAATCACCAACCTTTTTGCAGGCCCGGGGGGGGGGGGGGGGTCACACGAGTGGTAAGCAATTTTTTGCAGGCAATGGCTGGTGTTCAATCATCACGTGGTTATATGGTGTCAGGGTGATTGAAGCGCATTATTTCTATTATTACATTGTAATATAAATTTAAGTGGTTCCACTCACTATAATGCGGAATCAGTGGGAGCCCTGAGTGTGTCACTTGCCACCGTCACCTGCCACCAGATGTGGCTTGTCACCTGCCGATATTTGTGGATTGTCACTTGCCATGCCAGCCAGTGCCACCAAATGTGGTGGCAGCACTGGTCCATTTAGTTCTAAGTGAGGGCAGGAGAGAGGTTATGCAGGGTGGGCAGTGAGAGATGATGTCATCTCGCTGCTCCCTGCCACACCTCAACATTGAAGAGGCCCGCGCTGTGACGGCGGAAGAGTGGTGGTGCATAGTGGGCAGAGAGAGATGATGTCATCTCTGCTCATCTGCCCAGTCACTTCTCTCATTCACCTGCCCAGCTCTCTCATGCAGACGCCTGCCTACCGCACCTGCAGCCCGGCTGCAGAGATGCCACGGCCCGCTAGTTAGGCAGGGACCCCTGCAGCAAGAGACTCAGGGCTATTATGAGCCCCAGATTCGGGGCTATAGCCTCAATAGCCACCCCCTAGCGACGCCACTGGAGCCCGCAATTCAAGGTCCCCAACTCACATTCATATACTAGGGCCAATTTTGGACAGAAGCCAATTAACCTACCAGCATGTCTTTGGAGTGTGGCAGGAAACCGGAGTACCCGGAGGAAACCCACGCAGTGCACTTGTACCTACAGGTAAGCTTACAATCAATGGCCGATGATGTCACCCGTGATGCTCTGCATTCACGGCCAAACAGTATGCTGCGGAATGCAGAGTGCCATGCCACGACTGTTAGTCCTGCGCACATGCACAGGAGTGATATCATCATGGCCCGGCCATTCAAACGGCAGGAGCCCGTAAACCCGGAAGGAAGGAAGACCACTGGAGGGCTTCCCTTTTAAAGTAAGTTTGTCATAATATGCTAATATGCAGCTAGGGTTGCCACCTGTCTGGGATTAACCCGGACAGTACGGGTTTTGAAACGTGTCCAGGTCTCTGGCCGCCTAAGACCCGGGCACATTATTCAGACCCGCTGGTGGCTCCCTGTGCGGCATGCCTTGCCTACACAGGCGGCCCTCTATTTTTTAGCGCTGTTTTAGCGTTGCTTTAGCAGCGCTATTTGGCCGCTAGCGGGGTGGTTTTAACCCCCCGCTAGCGGCCGAAAAGGGGTTATACTTGCCCGCAAAACATCGCCGGTGGTATCGCAGCACTGCCCCATTGATTTCAATGGGGAGCAGCGGTGAGTTCGCCGCTCCTTCACCGCTTCAAAGAAGCTGCTGGCAGGACTTTTTGTGATACCCTGCCAGCGCACCGCTCCAGAGCCGTTTTTTTGAGGTGCTATACAGGCGCTATTTTTACCGCTGTAGCTCCTGAAAAACGCTGGCAGTGTGAAAGGGGTCTTAGTACCTGTGCTACAAGGGGGCTTGGATATGAAATCCACCCCCCTTAGCACATATCCTCTCCCCCCAATATTAAAGAGATGATATCTGCCACAGAGGGGGTGGCCCTTGGCACCCCACAAGAGTTGTAGAAAATTGCTCCTGGTGCCCATACTAGTGCCCCCCTTCCAAGCAAGTTAGTGGAGCAAAGTGTGGATTCCAGGTCACAGGGCAGGTTCACACTATGAAAACACAGGAACGCGTTGTGCATTTTGTGCGATTCACATGTGACGCGGTTTCAATTTCAGCCCAATTATGTTTGCAGTCTCTGATCATCTCCTGTATCATGTCCGCACACTCTCTGACCATCTCCTGTACCATGTCCACACACTCTCTGACCATCTCCTGTATTATGTCTGCAGTCTCTGACCATCTCCTGTACCATGTCCGCACACTCTCTGACCATCTCCTGTATTATGTCTGCAGTCTCTGATCATCTCCTGTATCATGTCCGCACACTCTCTGACCATCTCCCGTATCATGTCCACACACTCTCTGACCATCTCCTGTATTATATCTTCAGTCTCTGACCATCTCCTGTATCATGTCTGCAGTCTCTGACCATCTCTTGTATCATGTCCGCACACTCTCTGACCATCTCTTGTATCATGTCCGCACACTCTCTGACCATCTCCTGTATTATGTCTGCAGTCTCTGGCTATCTCCTGTATCATGTCTGCAGTCTCTGACCATCTCCTGTATCATGTCCACACACTCTCTGACCATCTCCTGTATCATGTATGCAGTCTCTGACCATCTCCTATACTATGTCTGCAGTCTCTGACCATCTCCTGTACTTTGTCTGCAGTTTCTGACCATCTCCTGTATCATGTATGCAGTCTCTGACCATCTCCTGTACTTTGTCTGCACTCTCTGACCATATCCTGTATCATGTATGCAGTCTCTGACCATCTCCTGTACCATGTCCACACACTCTCTGACCATCTCCTGTATCATGTCTGCAGTCTCTGAACATCTTCTGTAGTATGTCTGCAGTTTCTGACCATCTCCTGTACCATGTCCACACACTCTCTGATCATCTCCTGTACTATGTCCACACACTCTCTGACCATCTCCTGTATCATGTATGCAGTCTCTGACCATCTCTTGTACTATGTCCACACTCTCTCTGATCATCTCCTGTATCATGAATGCAGTCTTTGACCATCTCCTGTAGTATGTCTGCAGTCTCTGACCATCTCCTGTACTATGTCTGCAGTCTCTGACCATCTCCTGTACTATGTCTGCAGTCTCTGACCATCTCCTGTACTATGTCTGCAGTCTCTGACCATCTTTTGTACCATCTCTGCACACTATCTGACCATCTCCTGTATCATGTATGCAGTTTCTTAACATCTCCTGTACTATATCTGCAGTTTCTTACCATTTCCTGTAGTATGTCTGCAGTCTCTGACCATCTCCTGTAGTATGTTTGCAGTCTCTGACCATCTCTTGTATCATGTCTGTAGCCTCTGATCATCTCTTGTATTATGGCTGCACAGTCTCGTAGTCTAATATAGGATGAAACGAGAGGCACCAAGCTGGAGCCCAGAGAGGACCATCTGACTGAGCCCTGCACGGTGCACCTGAGTGGTGGTCAGTGACAACATAGCAAGGCCAGTCTGAGGGGGGATCACTAATGTAGGGGGCAGTGAATACAGTATGGTAAAAGGGCACTAATATAAAGGTTACACCTTATATCAGTAACCCCCTCCCACCTTACCTTAGTGCATTCAATCTGCGGAAGGTGCTCTATGGTGACCAGAGCAAGTTGGAACTCTGTGGAAAATTACATAAACGGGAACTCTGATGTAAAGGGGAATGCAGTGGACTCTAGTATAAGGTGATCTCGTCACCAGAGCACGCCCTTACATCAGAGTTCCCCCATACACCATACATACAGTCCTCACCACTCCCCCTCCCCACCATACACTATCTATATCTATATATATATGTATATATAGATCTATCTATCTATCTATCTATCTATCTATCTATCTATCTATCTATCTATCTATCTATCTATATATATATATATATATATATATATATATATATATATATATATATATATACACGCCAGGGGACCTCCCCCACCCCCCAAAATTACACTGGGAGGCTCCCCACCAAACATTACACACTACATATACACTATATTGTACATTACACACTACATATACACTATATTTTACATTACACACTACATATACACTATATTGTACATTACACACGCCTGCACTATATGCAATTGGCTACACCCACTGTTCACTGCTGCGTGTGCCACATTACTACTCCCCTAGGGCACACAGAGGTGTCCCAGGTATTTTACAATCTCATAGTGTATGCTACAAAATAAATGCCAAGCCCCGCTGAAGTGTTCGAGTTTGGCTCGAAGAAAATGTGGCAACCCTATATGCGGCGCATACTAGCACATTATGGCATAAAACTGAAGGGGGCCCAGATTTTTTTTTTCAAGTCTACTACCACTTTAAGTGCTTGTTTTTATCTCCATTTTTGTATTTTTCCATTTTTTGTATTTTAACTTTCACTGCGGCCATTCAACACATACTGTATTCCATCCACTTCACCTCTCAGTCAGCAAAGAGAAGTACAATTGTTAAAGCTGAACTAAAAGCAAACGGATAAACATATTTATTATAATATATTTTATGGGTTTTTTTTTTTTAACCTGACAAAGGAGATGTATTTCTGTCCCCCCAGACGTTAGGTGCACACAGCCCTTCCAGAAAGCACAACTAACCCAATGACCTGACTTTTCTTTGCTATAGTTAAGCAACACAGCCTGGTCATCACCCAAGCTCCAGCCGGTGACTTACCAGTAGAGTTGGATGAACCGTTAGGCCCGAGCATGAGTTCAGGCCGAACCTTGGCTGTTTGCTGTTCGACGATCACCCGAATTATCGGCCGTTTATTCGGCCCGCCAAATGACCACAATGCACTTTGCCACCGCACAGTGCATTGGAAGTCCTGATTGGCTGAAGCAATGAAAGCTTTGCCCAATCGGAGCACACAGCACTGTCAGAGACTTGATTGGAGAAAGAAATGATGACTCAATCCAATCATGGCTCATTGCTCTTAGTCCTTCCTCACAATATAAAAATATTTTTTCCATAGCAGCCATTTGTAGTGTGATATTGGCGTGGAGAGGGATAGAACAGGGCTCTGTTCAGTGCTACTAGTGAGTTGGTGTGCTGTTGCTTGCTAGTGTGATTCTATTGTCAGTGTAGAATCTCAGTATATTGTGAATCTAGTGATAGTGCAGTGCGAGTGTAGTATAATCATTCATTTTTACTTTAGTGTCAGTTTTTGTGAGTGTAGTGTGACCATTAATTTTTACTTTAGTGTCAGTTTAATTTGTCAGGGCAGGTTTCCTGCAGTACAGTGCGTTACTGCTTGTTTAACGCAGTATATATCAATGCGTTACTTTACGCTTTAACGCAATATATTTGAGTGCGTTACTGCATGTTTAACGCAGCTTATTTGAGTGCATTACTACACGCTTACCGTGGTATATTTGAGTGCATTCCTGCACGTTTAACGCAGTATATTTAAGTGCGTTACTGCACGTTTAACGCAGTATATTTGAGTGTGTCACTGCACGTTTAAAATAGTATATTTGGGTGCATTACTGCATATTTACTACAGTATATTTGAGAGCGTTACTGCACGTTTAATGCAGTATATTTGAGTGTGTTACTGCATGTTTAATGCAGTTCATATCAGTGCGTTACTGCACGTTTAACGCAGTACAGATCAGTGCATTACTGCACGTTTAAAGCAGTATATATATTAGTGCGTTACTGCATGTTTAATGCAGTATATTTGAGTGCTTTACTGCACGTTTAACGCAGTGTATATCAGTGTATTACTGCACATTTAACGCAGTATAGTTGAGTGTGTCACTGCAAGTTTAACGCGGTATATATCAGTGCGTTATTGTAAGTTTAGCGCAGTATATATCAGTGCATTACTGCACATTTAACGCAGTATATTCGAGTGCGTTACTGTACGTTTTAACGCAGTTTATTTCCGTTTGTTAACGTAGTGTATATCAGTGTGTTACTGCATGTTTAAAGCAATATACGTGTCTTACTGCACGTTTAATGCAGTGTATATCAGTGTGTTACTGTACGTTTAACGCAGTATACAGTATCTCACAAAAGTGAGTACACCCCTCACATTTTTGTAAATATTTTATTCTATCTTTTCATGTGACAACACTGAACAAATGACACTTTGCTACAATGTAAAGTAGTGAGTGTACAGCTTGTATAACAGTGTAAATTTTCTGTCCCCTCAAAATAACTCAACACACAGCCATTAGTGTCTAAACTGCTGGCAACAAAAGTGAGTACACCCCTAAGTGAAAATGGCCAAATTGGGCCCAATTAGCCTTTTTCCCTCCCCGGTGTCATGTGACTCGTTAGTGTTACAAGGTCTCAGGTGTGAATGGGGAGCAGGTGTGTTCGAATTGGTGTTATCGCTCTCACTCTGTCATACTGGTCACTGGAAGTTCAACATGGCACCTCATGGCAAAGAACTCTCTGAGGATCTGAAAAAAAGAATTCTTGCTCTACATAAATTGTTGCTCTACATAGGCTATAAGAAGATTGCCAAGACCCTGAAACTGAGCTGCAGCACTGTGGCCAAGACCATACAGCGGTTAAACAAGACAGGTTCCCCTCAGAACAGGCCTCGCCATGGTCAACCAAAGAAGTTGAGTGCACGTGCTCCTCTTCAGTTCTGTCACATGAAAAGATAGAATAAAATATTTACAAAAATGTGAGGGGTATACTCACTTTTGTGAGATACTGTATATCAGTGCATTACTGCACATTTAACGCAGTATATTTGAGTGTGTCACTGCATGTTCAACGTAGTATGTTTGAATGCATTACTGCATGTTTATTGCAGTATATATCAGTGCATTACTGCACGTTTAACGCAGTATATATTCGTGAGTTACTCTACATTTAATGCAATATATATTAGTGCGTTACTGGACGTTTAACGCAGTACATTTGAGTGCATTATTGCACGTTTAACGCAGTATATATCAGTGCGTTACTGCATGTTTAATGCAGCATATTTGAGTGTGTTACTGCACATTTAATGCAGTATATATCCGTGCATTACCGCATGTTTAAAGCAGTACATATCAGTGCATTACTGCACGTTTAACGCAGTATATATCAATGTGTTACTGCACGTTTAACGCAGTACATATCAGTGTGTTACTGCACGTTTAACGCAGTATATTTAAGTTTGTTACTGCACGTTTAACAGAGTTTATTTGAATGCGTTACTGCGCGTTTAACGCAGTATATATCAGTGCGTTACTGTACGTTTATCGCAGTATATTTGAGTGTGTCACTGCACGTTTAAAGTAGTATTTTTGAGTTTGTTACTGCACATTTAACGCAGTTCATTTGAGTGTGTTCATGCACGTTTAAGGCAGTATATATCAATGCGTTTGTGCATGTTTAACGCAGTATATATCAGTGCGTTAGTGCACGTTTAATGCAATGTATTTTAGAGCGTTACTGCATGTTAAATGCAGTATATTTCAGTGCCTTACTGCATGTTTAACGCAGTATATTTCAGTGTGTTAACACAGTATATATCAGTGCATTAGTGCACATTTAGCGCAGTATATTTGAGTTTGTTACTGCAGTTTAGCGCAGTATATTTAAGTGCGTTACTGCATGTTTAATGCAGTTTATTTCAGTGTGTTAACGCAGTATATTTCAGTGCGTTACTGCATGTTTAACGCAGTATATTTGAGTGCATTACTGCGCGTTTAATACGGTATATATCAATGCGTTAGTGCACGTTTAGTGCAGTATATTTCAGTGCATTACTGCACGTTTAACGCAATACATTTCAGTGTGGTACTGTACGTTTAATGCAGTATATTTGCGAGCGTTACTGCACGTTTAACGCAGTATATATCATTTGTGTTACTGCACATTTAACACAGTATATTTGAGTGCATTACTGCACTTTTAACGCAGTTTATATCAGTATGTTACTGTGCGTTTAGCGCAGTACATTTGAGTGCGTTACTGCACGTTTAACGCAGTATATTTACATAGTTACATAGTAGGTGAGGTTGAAAAAAGAAATAAGTCCATCAAGTCCAACCTATGTGTGTGGTTATATGTCCGTATTACCTTGTATATCCGTGTATGTTGTTATCTAATTGTTTTTTGAAACTATTGATGTCCCCCACTGAGACCACCACCTGTGGAAGGGAATTCCACATCCTTGCCTCTACGTAGTTTAAGGTTAAACCTCTTTTCTTCTAATTTTAGAAGTGGCCAAGTGTCTTGTTAAATTCCCTTCCGCAAAAAAAGTTTAACCCTTATTGTGGGGTCACACAGTACGTTATTTGTAAATTTAAAACATATCCCCTCTCAAGCGTATCTTCTCCAGAGAGAATATGTACAGTGCTCGCAACCTTTCTTCATAACTAATATCCTCCAGAACCTTTATTAGCTTTGTTGCCCTTCTTTGTACTCGCTCCATTTCCAGTACATCCTTCCTGAGGACTGGTGCCCAGAACTGGACAGCATACTATAGGTGCGGCCAGACCAGAGTCTTATCCCTTTTTTAATGCATGCCAATATTCAGTTTGCTTTGTTAGCAGCAGCTTGGCATTGTATGCCATTGCTGAGCCTATCATCTACTAGGACCCCCAGGTCCTTTTCCATCCTAGATTCCCCCAGAGGTTTACCCCCTAGTGTATAGATTGCATTATTTTAAATTTCTACAAATTACACCTCATTTGCCATGTAGTTGCCCACCCCAGTAATTTGTTCAGATCTTCTTGCAAGGTTTCCACATCCTGCGGAGAAGTTATTGCCCTGCTTAGCTTAGTATCGTCCGCAAATACAGAGATTGAACTGTTTATCCCATCCTCCAGGTCGTTTATGAACAAATTAAATAGGATTGGTCCCAGCACAGAACCCTGGGGGACCCCACTTCCCACCCCTGACCATTCCGAGTATTCCCCATTTATCACCACCCTCTGAAATCGACCTTGTAGCCAGGTTTCAATCCATGTACTCATCCTATGGTCCATGCCAAAGGACCTTATTTTGTACAATAAACGTTTATGGGAAATTGTGTCAAATGCTTTTGCAAAATCCAGATATACCATGTCTACGTGCCTTCCTTTATCTAGATGGCAACTTACCTCCTCATAGATGGGTAATAGATTGGTTTGGCAAGAACGATTCTTCATGAATCCATGCTGATTACTGCTAATGATACCGTTTTCATTACTAAAAACTTGTATATAGTCCCTTATCATCCCCTCCAAGAGCTTGCATACTATTGATGTTAGGCTAACTGGTCTGTAATTCCCAGGGATGTATTTTGGGCCCTTTTTTAGATATTAGTGCTACATTGGCTTTTCTCCAATCCACTGGTACCATTCCAGTCAGTAGACTGTCAGTAAAAATTAGGAACAATGGTCTGGCAATTACTTGACTGAGTTCCCTAAGTACCCTCGGGTGCAAGCCATCCGGTCCCGGTGATTTATTAATGTTAAGTTTCCCAAGTCAAATTCTAATTCTGTCCTCTGTTAGCCATGAGGGTGCTTCCTGTGATGTGTTATGAAGATAAACACTGCCGTTTTGGTTACTAAAGCCCCCCGATTCCCTTGTGAAGACGAGGAGAAGAATTGATACAATACCTTCGCCATCTCCCCATCCTTAGTAACCAGATGTCCTTCCTCATTCTTTATGGGGCCAATATGGTCTGTCCTCCCTATTTTACTGTTTACATACTTGCATTTCTTGGGATTTTTTTTTGCTCTCCTCCGCTATGTGTCTTTCGTGTTCTATCTTAGCCGCCCTAATTGCACCCTTGCATTTCTTGTTGCATTCTTTATAAAGTCTGAATGCTGATGATGATCCTTCAACCTTGTATTTTTTGAAGGCCTTCTCCTTTGCTTTTATATGCATTTTTACATTGGAGTTAAGCCAATGGGATGCACTGGCTAATGCCCTTATTTAATATGCTCTTAAAGCAAACCCATCTCTCCTCCGGGTTCTTTGTTCTTAAAATGTTATCCCAATTTATGCCTTCTAGCAAGGTTCATAGTTTAGAGAAGTTGGCTCTTTTGAAATTCAGTGTCTTTATATTCCCCTTATGTTTCCTATTTGTGTGATTTATACTGAAGCCAATTGACCTGTGATCGCTGTTTCCTAAATTGCCCCATATTTCTGCATCCGTGATTAGGTCTGTATTGTTGGTAATCAGTAGATCTAGTAACGCTTTATTTCTAGTTGGTGCGTCTACCATCTGACCCATGAAATTGTCCTGCAAGACATTTAGGAACTGGCGAGCCTTAGACGAATGCGTAGTTCCCTCTGCCGGGTCTATGTCTGGATAATTAAAGTCCCTCATTATGATAACACTTCCCATCCTAGCTGCTAATCCAAATTGTGATAGGAGGTACGTCTCCCCCTCCTCCCTCAGGTTAGGGGGCCTATAGCATACTCCCAGTATTATTTTCCCTTTAGCTTCATCCCTTTGGAGCTTTACTCATAAGGATTTCCCCTCCTCCCTAGCTCCTTTTAGTGATGTAATCTCTCACATTCACTTAAGAGCTGTTAAACCAGGTCTCAGAAATTCCCACAAAATCCAGATCCTCCTCGTACAACAGTATCTCTAGTTCACCCATCTTGTCTGCCAGGCTCCTGGCATTGGTGAACATGCCACGTAGTTTAGACCCTTTGCATACTATCCTCTTATTGGGTGTTCCGAGATTGCAACTAAGACTTGTTACTATACTTACCTTGGGTTTATGTGCTTTAGTCAACCTACAACTAATGCCCCCAATTCTACCCTCTGGAATATATTCCGCGCTGACTATCTCTACCTCTGGAACCCCCCCCCGTCGCCTAGTTTAAAAACCCTTCTAACTTTTTGGCCATCTTTACTCCCAGCAGATCTGCGCCCTCCTCATTTAGGTGCAGTCCGTCCCTTCTATAGTACTGGTGACCGACTGAGAAGTTGGCCCAGTCCTCCAGGAACCCAAACCCCTCCTTACTACACCAGCTCCTCAACCACTTGTTTACTTCCCTAATCTCACTCTGCCTTTCTGGTGTGGCTCGAAGCACCGGTAGTATTCCTGAGAATACTACCTTGGAGGTCGTTTTCCTCAATTTAGCTCCCAAGTCCCTAAAAAACGTTCTTTAGGACACTCCATGTGCCTCTGACTTTGTCATTGGTGCCAACGTGCACCATGACAGCCGGGTCTTCCCCAGCCCCTCCCAGTAATCTGCAGAACCTGAGTTCCCGGTAGACAGCATACAGTTCTGTGCTTCAGGTCTTTGTCACAGATTGCCCTCTCTGTCCTTCTAATAGGGCGTACACACGGTCGGACTTTGTTCGGACATTCCGACAACAAAATCCTAGGATTTTTTCCGACGAATGTTGGCTCAAACTTGTTTTGTCTACACACGGTCGCACAAAGTTGTCGGAATTTCCGATCGTTCTGAACGCGGTGACGTAAAACACGTACGTCGGGACTATAAACGGGGCAGTGGCCAATAGCTTTCATCTCTTTATTTATTCTGAGCATGCGTGGCACTTTGTCCGTCGGATTTGTGTACACACGATCGGAAATTCCGACAACGGATTTTGTTGTCGGAAAATTTTATCTCCTGCTCTCCAACTTTGTGTGTCGGAAAATCCGATGGAAAATGTCCGATGGAGCCCACACACGGTCGGAATTTCCGACAACACGCTCCGATCGGACATTTTCCATCGGAAAATCCGACCGTGTGTACGGGGCATAAGACTTGAGTCCCCTACCACCAGAATCTGTCTATCCTTTACCCTCGCGCCCCCCCCCACTCTCACTGGAGGAGTTCTTCCCCTGGCAGCTAGGAGAGTCCCTCAGCTCCAGCAGTGCTGGTCCCTGACTGGTTTCACCAATGTCACTCAATGGAGTGTACTTATTGGGATGCTCCAGCCCTGGATCGGCCTCCCTGGCACTTCGCCCTCCATCCTTCCTGACTGTCAGCCGTCTACTCTTTTCTGGTGCCTGCACTTCTTTGTCTCCACCCGTCTCTGTGCTGGTACCTGCCGGGTACATTCCTAGCTCTCCTTTAGTATGGATGGTCTTCTCAGTGCTGACAGTTGCTTCCCTAGATTCAGAACCTGGGCTTCCAGGGAAACAATGTGCTTACATTTTGCACAGCAGTATTCGCCCTCGTTTAGATAATCAAGGAACGCATAAATGCCGCATGATGAACACCGAGTCGCATCTCCACACCCACCGGGCATCGTACCTACCAATTTAATGAGGATTGGGGATTGTACCCTGTCCAAAATACCTAACAGCTAGCTTCCTGACACTAATACTCAACAATAAACTTCACAGGTACTCAACAAGACTATACACAGGTACTCGCAGACCCGCGTGCATCCGCAGACCCGCGTGCATCCGCAGACCCGCGTGCACTCGCAGACCCGCGTGCACTCGCAGACCCTCGTACATTCGCAGACCCACGTGCACTCGCAGACCACGTGCACTCACTGCCCATGTGCACTCACACTACACAGGTACTCACAATACACAGGTACACACAATTATACACAATACACAGGTACTAATGATCCCCACCACTACTCAGCCAACACTCAGGTACTCCCGACACTCAGGTACACCCGACACTCAGGTACACACAATACTAGGGTACTCACAATACTCACTTAATTTGAGTGCGTTACTGCACGTTTAATGAAGTATATATCAGTGCGTTACTGCACATTTAACGCAGTACATTTCAGTGTGCTAGTGCACGTTTAGAGCAATGTATTTCAGTGCATTACTGCACGTTTAACGCAGTATATTTCAGTGCGTTAGTGCACGTTTAATGCAGTATACATCAGTGTGTCAGTGCAGTTTTGCTGCAGAATATTGTATAGTTAAGTGTGTCTGTGTAGTGAGTATTCAAGTTAAAGTGCACCAAACACCACTTTCTATTGATTAAAGTGCATCCACGTACACATTTCCTCATCTTCATTACATTTTGTTAATAAGCACTCCCCTCATCATGTCTGGGAGGTCAACAAGGAGAGGAAGACGTTCCTATGGCACTTTGAGGGGTCCAGCAGCATCTGTGTCCACAGGGAGAGGTAGACATGGTCCATTCTCAGGCAGGGCATCATTTCCTTTGTTTACTGATGTTGCACATGCCATCCAGCCACAATATGCAGAGGAGGTGGTGGACTAGCTTACTAAACCATCATTATCCTCCTCATCCTCCATCACCCAAGCAGAGACTAGTGCGCAGTCCACTGCAGCTGCCAGAGTGGCTTATTCTGCCTCATTGTCCACACCTACTCCTGCCATATCCCCAGCATCAGGCATGAGCTAGCTGAGTTATTTGAACATAACGTCAGCCACTTGCTCCTCGAAGATGCACAGCTATTACTTAATTCAGATCTTGGTTCTGAGGATGAGGAAGGTAGGAACATGAGCCTACAGAGAGGGGAGAACACTGGTAAACAACAAATTGGCAGTCATGTTCCCCCAGCCACAGCGTATTGCCAAGTTGTCTCCAGTGATAATGAGGATGAAGATGATGATGATGATGATAAGGTCACTGACACGACTTGGGTGCCGGATACAGCAGAGGAGGAAAGTAAGTGTGAAGCACAACCCTAAAGAGGCAGTCATCATGGAAGAGTAGAGAGCAGACATCTTATTCCACCAGATTGTGGAGCTGTTATCTCCCGGCCCACTTCCCACATCTCAGCTATTTGGGCCTTTTTTTAGCACATGTGCAGCCAATCACACTGTTGCAATTTGCAAACTTTGCCTCAAGCACATCAAGCATGGCAAAAACACCAGCCATTTGGACACCACATTGTCACAGAAGTTCCCATAATGGACGCAGTGCTGGGCGCTCTGGTACGCGCCGGTGCGAGCGTTGTTGTGCGTGCCTGTGCGCATCGGTGTGCGCGGTGTGCGTTTGGCGCCAATTGGCCTATTTAAACTGTCAGTGCACTTTGCTCGGTGCTGTCTGATCTGCAGCTTCCTGTGTCCTTGCTCCTGTTACTCTGTTTGAACGCTTGATCTCCTGACTACCTGGCTTGCCCCTTGGATTATCCTTTGTCTTCTGCCTGCACCTGACCTCGGCCTGCCTTGACTCTGAACCTGCATGCTCCTCTGTACTTCGTTACCCGCCTGTTGCCAACCCTGCCTGTGACACGACCTGCCTGCTCCACTCCTGCTCTGCATCTGCTTCCTGTGTACTGGTCTGCCTGCCTGTTGTCAAGTGATCACCAAACCTCCAGCACCTGGATCCAGAGCCGGCTCTTCTGCTACCACCCGCCAGGCTCTCATACCACTCTGCACTCCCGTGCCTCCTGTCTATACTACCAGGGGCCACTAGTCAGACACGTAAGGGAGACCTTCCTCTGCTCTGTCGGGCTCATCGGTCAGGTACATGGAAGTCTGACACACATGCTGGACACGGCATGTAACCTCCCACCACTCGTTGACAAGAGCACCTGAAAGCCACACAAATGTGAAGCAATTCTGCTACTCCTAACTCCTCACCTTACCTCTGCTATACCTCATGACCTCTCAGCAGCCTCCACTGACAGGGATGATGGTATAATGTAGGGTGTCCCAGGTCCTTGCAGCACATCTGCCATTAGCACACCACTGACTGTAGACTACAGCAGGCACATTTCTCTGCCCCATCTGCTACAGCTAAAAAAAATAAAATACATTTACTGACACCCCCATGGCCAGCGTCTACATTCAAGCTTGCCAAAGCTGCTGGCTTTACAACTCCTGCCTTCCCGTTTGGTGGATTCTGCCCCTATCTGTGATTTTGCAGAATGTGCTGTACCACAATGGCAGGTTCCCAGTCACTATTTCTTTTCACCTAAGGCCATTCCAGCTCTCTACCATCACGTGGAAGGCAATTCTGTGGCATCGTTGGGCAAGGCAGTCAGCCACAAGGTCCACGTTACTGCTGACATGTGGTCCAACAAGCATGGTCAGGGATGATATATTTATTTCACAGCACACAGGGTAATTTTGCTTGCAACTCAGAAGGATGCAGGACAGGGCTCAGTGCTGCAGCTTGTTGTGCCGCCACCTCTCCATACAGCTAGTGGTGGTGGTGCGAGATTTATCAGCTCTACCCCCTCCTCCTCTTCCATGCCCTCTTCTGCTGAATTGTCTTATGACCCACAAGTACCCGCTAAGTGTTCAAGGGGCTATTCAATGAGTCAGGCTAAATGGTGCCATGCAGTGCTTCAGCTGATCTGTCTAGGGGACAGGAGCCATACCGGAGCAGAGATTCTTGCAGCTCTGCACAGGCAGGCCCAGAGGTGGTTCACGCCATGCTAGCTGGAGCCAGGAATAGTGGTGTTCCACAATGGCATAAACCTCCTGTCCGCCCTTAGACAGGGAAAGTTGACACATGTGCCATGCCTGGCACATGTCCTCAATTTGGTGGTGCAGCATTTTTTAAATAGGTACCAAGGGTTGGAGAGTCTGCTAAAGCAGACCAGAAGAGTCTGTAGCCATTTCAGCCGAACATACACAGCCAGTGTTCAGTTGGCTGAAATTCAGCAGGAATTCCACCTGCCTGTAAATCGCCTGATTTGTGACATGCCCACCAGGTGGAACTCGACTTTGGCAATGCTGCAGCGGCTGCATATGCAGCAGAGGGCCGTCAATGAGTACCTGTGTGAGTATGGCACTGCGACAGGCTCAGGCTGGCTGGGCTTTTTTTTCCCACGCCAAAGGCTGCTGATAAAGGATGCATGCACTGTACTGTCACCATTTGAGAAGGCCACAAGAATGGTGAGCCATGACAATGCATGCATCAGTGACAGTGACATATAAGCCTTCAAAATGGGCACTTTTGATTTTTCCAGTTCGGGTCACATAGATCACAATGGGGTTAGTTATTCGGTTCTGAACTTTTGCAATGTTCCCATCTATACTTACCAGTGAAGGAGCATCGGGGGACAGGTAAAGTCATCTCTTCGTTTTCTACTTGTGAGTAAATTTACATGCAGTATACACTTGATTGGCCCTAAATGCTGCCCTAAGTGCATTTAGAAATGCTGGCTGCCATAAAGGGGGCAATTTTGGCATCTGGGAATCTGAGCACACCACAAGAGATATGGGGCAGATGCCCTGCCTGAGCTAGCGTTCCTCTGCCAGGCTAAATACTGGAGCAAAGTGCCTGAACTTGCTCCAGCACAGGGTTCTGAGATTCAGCCCGCATTCGCGGGATGCTGGGATTTTGTTCACATCTCGGGTCAGTCTCGCTGAATCCGGGACGGTTGGAAGGTGGCTGATATACAGTTAAATTAAGGTATTTACACTGCTTGTATTTTTAGAAACATTTTTTTACATAGATAAATAAATGTATTTATTGTTTTTGAGTTTAGCTTTTAAGGGTGGACATACATGGATCGATCCATACATGCAGTGCTCTCTAATGAAACATCGCTGATGATTATTGTGTGAGGGTCAAACAATGTAGGCTAGTGAAATACTGTACACCTGAGAGATGAGGGATATGAGGGTTCTTCAAATGCTTGAAGCACTATTGTTACCATTTTTGATAAATGCAACTGTATAGATTCAAACCCACAGTGGAAAATCACAGGTGCATAATGACCACTTTGCTCTGTACAATCATTGTGGGCAATACATTAGTAAATACAATGAAAGTCAAGTCAAGACTGAACATCAGGTTCTGGTAAAAAATAATATTCCATGGTGAGCAATACTGCTAAATGCTTTTAATGGCATGTCAATGACCACACTGCTTGCTTTTATAGGTGGAGGTTCAGAGGTCCTGACCATGGCTCAGTTTAATCAGGGTGCTTCCATTAATGGGATAGCAGCGGATATAGTTGGAGCTGCACCTGCCCAGCAGGAAGATCGGGGACTGGATGGCGCTGACGAACAGGTTAGTTATGATTGACATAGTTACCTACTTACATAATTGGTCAGGCTGAAAAAAGATACATACACATCAAGTTAAACCAAAGCCAAAAAAAGAAATAAGTAAAATACCTTGCATGCTTAGACGCTTAAATCCACAGATGATCCAGAAGAAGGCAAAAACCCTTATAAAGTGTCTTCTATTTAACTCTAAGGCCACGTACACACGGGCGGACTTTTCGACCGGACTTGTCCGAAAGACTTTCCAGCGGACTTTCGACAGAATTTTTAAGGAACGGACTTGCCTACACACGATCACACCAAAGTCCGACGGATTTGTACGTGATGATGTACACCGGACTAAAATAAGGAAGTTGATAGCCAGTAGCCAATAGCTGCCCTAGCGTTGATTTTTGTCCGTGAAACTAGCATACAGACGAGCGGATTTCTGGGTCCGGCGGAGTTACGACGTAAAGATTTGAAGCATGTTCCAAATCTAAAGTCCGTCAGATTTGCGACTGGAAAAGTCCACTGTAGGTCCGGTGAAGCCCACACACGATTGTATTTTCCGCTGGATTTGGTCCGTCGGCGTCCGTCGGACAAGTCTGGTCGAAAAGTCCGACCGTGTGTACGCTGCATAACAGGAAAACAATTCCTTTCTGATCCCAAAAGACAACTGGATAGCCCCCCAATCACACCTCCCAGCTTTCTGAGACAGGTAAGACTTAAAGGCCAATTCCATGTCCCATCCCATAACTACCCACCATGTGTATCCCATACTCACCCACCATGTTCCATCCCATATCCCATACCCACCCAGCCTGCTTCCCCTCCCAAAGTCCAACAGTCCTTTCAATATTGTGTTTCCTTTTTTTTTTATACTATTACAGGAGTCTTTGGGCTGGTCACATGATGTCCATGCTCCCCTTCTTTTCTCCATAGCCTTGGCTTGAGCAGTCCATGAAAATGCAGAGAGCGGCGCTGACATATTGACTTTAGTGTCATTCCTTTCATCATGATATGTTAGTGCAGGGCTATGTGGTGATGTCCCCTCAGGGGTCAGGTCAATAACACCCTGCACTGATAGTATATCCTCAGCAGTCTTTGGGTGAATTACGCTGGGTACGGTGAGACACAGTGCTGGAGATGAGGTCAGTATGCAAGAGTTACAAGTTTTTACACAAGCTGGGGGCACAATAAAAAGTTTGCCTTGGAAAAAAAAGAAGAAAAAAAATTTGCCATAAAGAATTCGAATTTTGAACCACTAGAGATATAACATAGAAAAGCGAAGGCAGAAAAAAAGACCAAATAGTCCATCGAGCAATTTTTTTTTTCTATTTATACATTTTTTTGTATTTTATGGATCTGTAGACTACAGTGTTGTAGAGTGTTTGGAGACCATAAATGCCCAATTTGTGATCTAAAAAAATCTCACCTAAGTATTTTGAATTACTGAACACTGCCTACACTGAAAACATTTTGGATTGTGTCTGTGGTGTGGACAATGTTTGGGGCCAGATTATCTTGTCGTAACCTTAGCACATCCCTGGTCATGGTGTTCAAGAATGTGCAATGGTCATGTAATGTTATGTTTACAGCTCGATTATAGTGAAACTGTACTTTGCGCTATTAGATTAAGATAACAGAAGTACTTAATGACCCACCGCCAGCTTGCTATGTATACTTCCCTTCCATTTGTTCCTCCAGAGACCCTACACACTGTAAGTTGATCTGGTTAGAGCTTGTTGAGGGCTAAGGACTGTAACCTCTGCTGTCAGATGACATCTCTCTGGCTAGGAGACTACCTGCCTAGGCACCTAGTGCATGATGTAAAGAAGTGAAGATAATTACATGCCCCCATATCTGCAAAAACTTGGTTTTTCACTTCATTCCAACAGGTTAATAGGTGATTAATATAAGTACTAGGGGAAGCAGATAACAAATTAAGTGAGTGTTACCTTACCACCAATTAGGTGTATATATTACCCTATGGTCAAATAATTGTTTTCCCACATCAAAAAAAACACAGCTTCACTTGAAAATGATGTCATTAACTTGATGTGGCACTAAAGCTCCCTTCCAACCTATGTGGTTCATTGCAGTGTTGTATTGCATACATGCAATTATCATTTTCGCCAGTTTGATATGGGCTGCCAAAGTACCTCAATGACGAAAACATTATTATGACATAGCATGTGTGCAGCATGGGTTTGTTGCCCCCTACTGCAGCTATGCATTGGGGTTTGGTGTTAAATGAATGGCACTGCACAAACTGCTAAGGGTTAGGGGCAGCACAGTGGCTAAGTGGTTAGCACTTCCATCTAGCAGCACTAGGGCCATTGGTTCAAATCCCAACAACAACACTACCTGCCTGAAGTTTGCATGTTCTTTCTGTACGTGCGTGCGTTTCTTCGGGGTACTCTGGTTTCCTCCCACACTCCAAAAACATGCTGGTAGGTTAATTGACTCCTGTCTAAATTGGCCCTAGTATATATATATATATATGTATGTAGTGGCGGGCCACTCCGTTAGGGTCTATCACATAAAATCCATTTACGTTTTTGGCTGTAATATGACAAAATGTGGAAAATGTCAAGGGGTATGAATACTTTTTAAAGGCACTGTAGCTTGCATGGCCTACCACCTTTCCTTAGTTATAATCACCCAGATTGGTCCGTATCACAATCACTCTGGAATATCTACCAGGCTTCCTCATGAAGAATAAGCTCTGCTCAATGGCAACTCAATGTGTTCAATTCCAATAAGCAAGCTATACAAAAAGCGCTTGAGTGAAGAACACACTTTACAGAGGCAAAGCTGTGAGACTTCCACATATATTTGCAAATGCGTGCAACTAAAACCCCTGTTTTTAATGCAAATTATTAGCCCATACCATTTTGTTTTTTTTTCGCAGGCTATTTTGCACAAATTATTAATCTCCTCTCTCAGTAAACACTTGGCCTGGCTCTTTTAGCATGTTTTTAGTTACAAAGTTATGCATTTGAGTTAAAAAAAAAATAGTGGAATGTCCATCAATTTCTTACAAACTGTTTTTTAAAAAAAATAAAATACTGTTTTTACCTTTTTCATTGTTACATCTCCCTGCTGAGGATCTCCTGCAGCTTCTTTGCAGCCATTTTATGTCTAAATGCACCCCACCAATGTCTGCATGGAATTTCTCAGAACAGGATTCTTCCTGGTGATGACCTATTGCATGCCTGCATACTGTGCATTGAAGCAGCCACGTGTGGCCTCCCCCAGAAGCCTGTATGACTAGGTCACAACGCAGAGGTACAATTAGGAGACAGGGACAGATCGTTGTCACCATATAACAGAAGTGTCTGAACAAGAACTTTCATGGCAGGATCAGCAGATATTATTTTAATGAAAGCTGCAGATTTAAAAAAAAAATGAAAATGTTAAAGCTTATAAGAGATTTTAGTGATTGGGTTTATATCTGCTTTACTCTGCCAAAAACCTGTCCTTTAAAGCGATATAGTCATCAGTTTGGTAACCTCTAAAGTACACAGTGACAGTGTAATATATGCTGCGTTAAAGCCCAATTTCAGGGGCAGGGCTTTTAACTCCTAGCTAAGTGTATAAAGGTGAAGCCAAATTCTGGGAGAGACTCCCTGATGCTGATTTTGGGGCTTTGTAGATGAATGCTTTCAGTTAATAAGCAACACAAATTTGACTCTTCCTGAAGTCAGACACATTTATATACATACAGCTAGGATTGTATGAACAGTAGAGAGCACAGGTCAATCATTCCCACCACTGTACTCTGCGCATTTGACACCACGGACTCTGAAAGTTAGTCAAATCGACTGGTCTTGACTGCTGAGAAGCATAGGCTCATTTACGACTAACTAATAAACCAATACCTTGCCCCCCCCAAAAAAAAGACACGGAAGCTGATTAAGTTGGAAATAGTGCAAGGCCACAGCTTTATTGAACTTTTCAAAAGTACAACTTTCCAAATGTACCAAACAATGCCAGTCACGGTATACCATGAGCACCTAAAAAACATAAACTCGCATAATCTAAGAGGCCTGTCCTTACCATCAGTGCCAGACAGGCATTAGACTGACTCCAGAATTTAACTTGAGGGCATAGCTCATAAAGCAACATCAATTGCTGGCAAGGTCAAAACCGCCACACGCAATTCAGTGGTACACTGACGAGCGCCCCACTGCAGCCAGCACTTGCTCGACACCAGATTGTAGGCCGAGATTAACATATTTAGGCCAATCATTTAAATGAACCCCATCAGGTCTCAATACATACTGTTATCCCCCTCAGGACCCCAGTGGCGGACAACAACACCACCAATCCCGTGGACAAATGTGAAAACCTAGGCATTCACCTTTTGGCGAAACAGCTCGAAACAAGAACAAAGTATGTGACGGGCCAAAACCAGAAAACCGGGGGACAATGTTGGACCAAACAATAGATTGGCACATCATGGAGCAATAACATGCTTAATAGAGGAGATTGAATCTACAGACCGGTAATGTCCTACATTGTTACCCCATACATGAATGATAAGAATGAAGGGGCCAGAAACAAACTGTAGACCATGAAAACTGCGACAACGAATTCTGCCAACTGCAAAGGAAAATGTTCCCCACAGTGTCAAAATTCAGCATGGCAAGAAGCCCACTAAAACGAAGGAGTCAAGGATGATCCAAAGTAATGCTGGAGAGAGACATGAAATTTAAACAAAAAGGTGAGGACGAATATATAGCAAAAAATGTAAATGATTCCCACCTACCTAAAAGCCATCTCTGTCATCCGAAAAAACCCATCCCATGGGCAGCAATGGCTGCTCCAATGAGAAAAGAGTATGTGGGAAAAATAATTAGGAGGCAAGACCAACTGAGAAAAGGAAAAGGCAGAAGACCCGAAAAAATTTGAATTTGTTGAGGTTGGAAAAATCGGGCGGGAAAATAAAACAAAAAGATTCTGTGATCAGCACATTCACTGAGTTACCAGCAACTGAGCATTTGTCCTCGGAGACAAGTTCACTAATCCTAAAGGTGCCAAAGAATGCCCAAGAAAAGGCAAGTCGAAACAAGAGAGCTCTAAATGTGAAAACAGAGGGCAAAATGGAGAGGATGTCGGTTAGGTTGTGCACAGAAAACTGGTGCCGAAAATCAGGGAAGCAAGTCAGATGTTTCCAGACCATCAAAACCCTCTGGCTAAGAAAACTTTTGAGATGTCCTCCCAGCTGAATTGTCTGAACCAAACTATACAGCAGGGGGAATGGTACTGTCATGGTTATGCAATAGAGTTTGTCGCTCAGCTTACCTGTCTCCATGTGTTCATCTCTAGAGACCAGTTGACCCTCACCTGACTGCTTTTGTAACCTCTCCTCTAAGCATGGCCCCACCCCAGGCCCTATCAGGGAACCCTATATTAACCTGTGCACTGCAAACCAGCAGTGCTGATCAACCATTGTGTGTTAGCCTCCCTGTGTACTTGCTGTGTTTTCTACATCTGATTCCAGTTACCAACTTTGGCCTGTTCTTAACTATTCCTGTCTGCTCGTGACCCTGACCTTTGGCGTGTCCCCTATCATCCCTGTTTGCCTGTGACCCTGAACCTTGGCGTGAACTCTGTTGTCCTTGTCTGCTTGTGGCCCCGACCTTGGCTTGTCCCCTACTTTCCTTGTTGTTCCAGCCTGCTGCCTCCTTCCTCTTCTCCTATAGTCTACCGTGAGCGTGAGCTGTGAGACCCTGGGGGCTGCAACCTGGAGCCAGACTGCAGCGCAGTCCATCCTTACCACTAAAGGCTCTGGTGAACACCTGCTGGCTCTTAGACTCCGCGCCCTGGGGAATCTATGCTCTAGCTCCCAGTGGGATCTGTGTCAGTGATCCAGTAGACCTGCTTCCTGAACCTCCCAGGGTTCAATCTGCCGCAGTCAGTCCTAGGGTCCACTACCTAGCGGTGCACTTCTAACTCCTACAGAGTGCATCTGTCACCTAGCCTCAAGGTGACCTGACAGGTACCCACCATTGAACATGCCACAACTATATCCTGCAGGTGGCGGAGGTAGGAGAAAAGAGCCAGGTGCCTGTCCCAGGTGGAGGCAACCATTCGTCCCAAATTTTCCAGCAGGTTACCCAAGAGTTCTGGGAGGAGAGGCACAAACGAGGGGCCCAACAGGAGTCAGAAACAAGACTACACAAAAAGGGAAGGCGAAAGAAGACCCACAGCTGTTGAAGCCAAAAAGCAGAATTTGGTGAACTGTATACAAGAGGACAAATCAACAATGGAATTAGCTACATCTGAAACCAAACAGTCAACTGAAGATATCCAAGCACCAGGAAAAACACAACAGGGGGAACAAAGGGTGGAGAGCGTGCAGAGAGGCAGATAACCACTTGTATCACACTCCTCAGTCCAAAAAAAACACTTGCCTACTCTGCAATTTTTCCACGGAATATTCCACTGTCATCACATGAGGCAAGAGCTCTAACAGCATCATGTTACACAACAAATAGAGTTGGGGCCATAAGGCCATCCAAGGTTCAGCAGACCAGTCACCCTGGAAGAAAATGCCAAAGCTACAGGAGCTGAAAGCAGCCCTGTAAAACTCCAGCTGTGAGTTCACCAATTCCTTCATTTATTAAAGAATGACCATTAGAGGGGTGCAAGAAGGACAACTGCGCTTCCAATTTATTGACGCTGCTTCAGCCAGAGCTTCCTAGAGACCCTTGGGAATTTAACCAAGGATAGGAGCTAATTAACCCCACTGAGTAGACAGACCATCTCCACAATGTCAATCTCAACACCCAAAAAGACAGAAGATGGGCTGGACCATCTGTGTTGTTGGGAGGGAACAGTCGCAGTGTACAGGAAGGAAGCGAAAGGCAGACTCGCTGTCAGCCGTCACCAGAAGGGTAGGAGCACCAAATAACTCAGCAAAGAAAGTGCTGTATAAAAGTAAAGTATTGGTCCCAGGAATTTTCCTGATCAATACCACCATTAACCGACAAGCCTGCAGGGAAAGGAAAGTGTTGTATAAGTTGATTTATATATATATATATATATATATATATATATATATATATATATATATATATATATATATATATATATATATATATATAATTTATTTCAGCTACTTATATAGCACCGTCAATTTACGCAGAATTGTGCATTCACATCAGTCCCTACCTTCAAGGAGCTTACACTTTAAGGTCCCTAACACACATTCATACATATACATACTAGGGGTGTTTCGTTAGATTCGGAGACCCGTCAGAATGTGTAACGGAAGTGACGTTCCTTCGCCGCCCTCTTGCTACATCCCGTGCTCCTCCACAGTAAGGATACAGTGTAAAGGGGGAAAGCGGACATCTTGTTACACCCACCGGAGTTTTGCATTTTACACTTATTTTTAACAGTATAGTGAGTTTATGTAGTGAAATACAGTAGTTAGAACTCTGTGGTTAACTCTGACTGGTTAGATGTTGAATTTTAAAAGCAGCGGCAAGCCTGCTAATCTCACAGGTTTACTAATCTGACAGAAGATTGCTGCTTTTAAAATTAAACATCTAAACATTCAGACGGAGTTCTAAGTACTGTATTTCACTATATAAACTAACTTTACTGTTAAAAAAAAAGTGTAAAATGCAAAACTCCAGTGGGTGTAACAAGATGCTCTCTTTCCCCCTTCTCAGTGTATGCTTACTGTAGAGGAGTGCGGGGTGTAGCAAGATGGCGGCGACAAAACGTCACTTCCGTTACACATTCTGGCGGGTCGCCTAATCTGATGAAACAAGGGCAATTTAGACAGGATCTAATTAACCTACCAGCATGTCTTTGTGGGAGGAAACCGGAGTACCCGGAGGAAACCCACGCAGGCACAGGGAGAACATGCAAACTCCAGGCAGGTAGTGTCAAGGTTGGGATTCAAACCAGCAACCCTTTTTACTGCTAGGCAAAAGTGCTATCCACTACACCACTGTGCTGCCCATATATAACATATACCCTGCATTCCAGGTTGTGGGCAGAGGAATGAGTGGTGAAAGTAGGAGAGGAGCCAGCGCCATCAGCGCTAGTAGCTGTGGTGAAGGGCCCCATCCCATGCAGGAATGAGCATAGGGGAAGGTTGCTGGGTGTAGAGGAGAGACACCTTCTGGTCAAAGCAGAAGTTTTCAGGGGAGGTGATGTCTGAGAGACACACTCTGGTGTGGGTAGCAACAGTAGGTCATGAATTAAAGGAGAGGTGAGGGCTATGTAAATTATCCTGTAGAGCTGTGGGCAGAGTGGAGATTGTAGAAGTGGAGCCAGCAAATTCATTGCCAGTGGCTCCAGTGCCAATCCAATGCCTAACTGAAGTACTTGGGACCCTGCAGGGGCTGGGGATCAGTCAGTATGGTGGATCAGAGCACCGCTGAGATTTTTGTAGTGAGGAGCCTGGGAACAGAGGAGGGATACTCACCTAACAACTCTTGTGACAGCTGAATCTCCTCAGAGCAGTTGGATATGCCCCAGTGTAGCCTTTTCCTAGAGTTTAGGCTCCACCTCAGGTCTTTGTAGCCAATCCTAAGAGAGCTACTTAACTTCCCTTTTTAGGTTCCCACCCACAGTGATGCCATGCTTCCAGCAGTCAAGGCTCCCTTTACCTAAGACCCCTTTCACACTGAAGGCGTTTTTCAGGCGCTAAAGGGCTAAAAATAGTGCCTGTAAAGCGCCTGAAAAACAATTCCCCTGCAGCCCCAGTGTGAAAACCGAGTGCTTTCACATTGGAGCGGTGCGTTGCAGAAAATTAGAAAAAGTCCTGCAAGCAGCATCTTTGGAGTGGTGGAGGAGCGCCCCTGCCCATTGAAATGAATGGGAACTGCTGCCAAAGCGCCTGCAAAGTGCTTCAGCAGCGGTGCTTTTCGGGTGCATTTAACCCTTTCTTCGCCTGTTAGCGGGGGTTAAAAGCGCCACGCTAGCAGCCAAAAAGTGCCGCTAAAACGATGGTAAATTGCCGCTAAAACTAGCGGCGCTTTACCGCTAACACGGCCAACTGGCAGTTTGAAAGGGCTCTAAAGGCGGTTCAAGGGGCCTTCATTAGCATACTAATTGTTTTTCATTTTCAAAACTCGCAAAGTGTGGTTTTTGTATCGCTCTAAAATTACTCTGTGCCCTTTGGGTGCTTTTTATGTTATTATTCTGAGACATATTTTTATTGTCGTACAGGTGAAAGATATCTTGGGCAACAATGCTGATTATGATGAGGAAGCGGAAGAGAAGAGATACTACCGCCGGAAAAAACTTTTGACCATAAAGAGTGTTATTTCTGCAAGCTTGGCTGCTGCCATAACATATGGCGTATATTTGGGTACGTTACAGATCTGGGTTGCAGGTCCTCATGATGGAAGAAAAAGCTGTTCTTTGTTACCTATAGAAACCAGTCCGATCCTCTTTCATTATGATATTGGGAGGAAATAAAGAGGATAATGTGTTTTTTATAGTCAACGAGAAGACCATCATGAAGCCTGCTTTAACGCTGACCTGTCAGATATCAAACTCCATTTAATACCAATAAAACATTATAGTTTTACAGCAACTAGTGTATCTGAAATGGTCTTGCTATGCTCCTCAGCACAGCAGCATTCAGACAGCATGAAGAAGGACCAGCACTAGCTGCCTACCAGTGTGCTGCTAACTCTTCAGTCAGCCGGCTGATGGTGTGCTCTTGACCAAGATGTGCTGCTGCCATGGAGGTTGAGGATCTAGTATGTGGACCTTTCATAAAAATTCTCACTTCATGTGAACCAATAGGACACATGTCAGCATTACTGAACTTTACATAAAGTAGAAAAAAGTGAGAAAAATTGCATTTTCTTGCCATAGATAAAAAACGGATCCACAGCTCCTAACCAGGGAAGCTTTGGCTACCAATTATGTTCAATTTCTTAAGGTCTATTGCTTTCAGTGATAGACATCTGTCTCGTAGAATTACAGCTAGATAGGTGGTAGCAGCATGGCACTTTGTAGAAAGAGAGCCTGTCCAAGATCAGTCATCTGGGTTGGATTCACCAACTTATTCACTAATGTTTCCATCATGACCAACCAGAGCCTGCAGCCCTTCCCTCTTTTAATAGGCAAAATGTTAGTTCATCCTTACATCAAGACTAGTCATTTGATGGCCCAAAAGGGTCTGTAGGCACCTTTCAGCCTTCCAAATCCGAGCATTAACAGGAAGGATAAGGTGAGTGAAATGTTAGTGCCTGAATCTAGATTTAAAGTCATCTTCAGAACATCCAATTGTGCTTGTATTTTTTATCATCCTGTGATGTTTTTGGCCATCTTAAATTACTTTACAAAAATTGTATTCGGTTTTTCAAAGTTGTGGAACAAGGTACAGAAGACTGAACACAAATGAGCACATTGGAAGTCATAGAAAAACAAAAATACAGTAATCGAAAAAGGTACATTTCAGCTGGCACATGTAAATATAAGAAAAGTATAGAAGACCTCTTCACAGACGGAAAATGGGCTTAGAAATTGTACTAGCGGCATCAAATCTTTCAAGGCACATCGATGGGGAACTATATGCCATGAAAATGTACACCTTAAGGAAAGTGAAGGAGGGGGCCAAGGCAAGATGCCGAGTCCCGGCAAGGGTACTGAAGGCCAAGGAGAAGGAGGGCAAAGAAGGGCCATCTAGTAGCTTGAGCAGTCCAAGGAAAAAGGGGAGAAAAAATAAGGAGGAAGGGGGATTTGCCTGGGGGGAGAGAGGGAAAAAAAAAGGGGGACGAACATCCCTGAGTGGTACAATCTATTATGCCACCCTAAGACAAGCCCTACAGATGATCAGATCGATAACAGGGAACGGTCCGGGCCCAGACTGTCATTATAAGTAAGCCAGGGGTCCCATACCTTCAGGAACTTGGAATGCATGTCTGTGAGAATGGACATGAGCTTCTCATTGCCATAAGGTGCTGTTTAACCTCAGCAAAGTTAATGAATGGTTGGCGCCAGGCCCTAGATATGGTCTGCCATGCTGCAAAGAAGGCAAACACCACCACCTTCCTCTGGTCTTTAGTCAGGGATGGGATGGACTTATACAACAAGGCTTCCCAGGGATCAAGTGCTAATGTGACATGTAGAACAGATCTAATCAGGGAGTAGACCTTGGTCCAAAATCGTAGAGCTTTCAGGCAGGACCAGCAGGTGTAGGGAAGGGTGCCAGGCTCCCTTTAGCACCGGAAACAGAATGGGGATGCTGAGGAAACAAACCTGGCCATAGAGAGCCGGTCAAAATCTCCTGCTATTGCAAATTGAATGCGGGTAAGCCGCATCCAATTTGCAATGGTGTGAACCCAGTCTTAGAGACATATGGGAGCCTACAAGACCCCAGGGCCTCCTTGAGTGAGCCAAAGAGATCAAACACCATACCCTTCAACAAGGTGTCATTACGGCATCTGTTCTCGAAAGGGGTCAGGCGCTTAGGTTGGCTCTCTTAAATTAAATGCCTTGTGTTGAGGTGTGGAGGAGGGGTTGTGTGCTCACCCATCCCTTTGAGGCTTGCTTTTCTCTGAGTTCCTGTTTTTTCTTTTTTGTTTATAAGGCGTTATTCGTCTGATATGGTCATGTGACATTATGTGTTTCAGGTCTTCTGCAGATGCAGCTGATTTTACATTACGATGAGACATATAGAGATGTGAAATATGGAAATATAGGTCTGCAGGACATTGATAACAAGATGCTTATGGGCATTAACGTAACCCCAATCGCCGCTCTGTTGTATACCCCTGTTCTTATCAGGTTAGTAGGTGGAAGTTGGCTAAGTAATTTACATGGCGGGGTGGAGCATGGGACTGTGACTTTAGAATATGTATCCAGCCCTTCAACAACTGATTCTGGTGCTTTCTACATCATATGCAAGCTGGCACCTGCCTGTATTTCTTACACATGTAAGATTTAGCCATTGCTGTGAATGCTCGAATGTTCAGGCAGATTGGACTAAGCACTACAGGAAAAGGCTTGCCTTAATGCAGCTGCCCTCAGCAAAGCTATCCCCTAGCCCCTACATAATCACTATGTTACGGTGAAAAGTAGAAAAAATCCTAAAAGATCAGAGGTCAAAGATGCTGCATAGAAGTTACTGACCTAGAGTCCAATCTTTTGAGATTTTTCTACTTGCAGCTGTAACATGGTGACAACCCAGGGGCCGGGGGCAGGCATGGCTGCAGACAGCCTGGAAGTCAGGGGATCTCACACTTCAAAAAGTGTCAGTACTTTCATCACTGAACCCAAGAACGCTCCTTAGATTTCAGTTAATTGCATTTTTAAAAAAATGGCTAATGTAAGTTATTTTCCTGAGTGGATCTATGCATTTACTAGACGTTGTCGATTGTGAAGACTAAAGTCCTCTAGGACACTTATGCCGCGTACACACGACCGGACTCTGTGTCAGAATAGACTCTGACGGTCTTTCCGACGGAGTTCCGCTGAAACGAACTTGCCTACGCACGATCACACCAAAGTCCATTCGTTTAGAACACGATGACGTAAGACAGGACTAGGAAAAGGAAGTTCAATAGCCAGTAGGCAATAGCTGCCGTTGCGTCGTCTTTGGTCCGTCGGACTAGCATACAGACAAACGGTTTTCCCGATAGGAATTGAGTCCGTCGGAAAGATTTGAAACATGTTCTATTTCTAGGTCCGTCAGAATTTTAGAAATAAAAAGTCAGATGAAGCCCACACACGATCGAAATGTCAGATGGAATGATTCCGTCTGGCCTTTTCTGCCAGAAAGTCCGGTCGTGTGTACATGGCATAAGGGGGAGATTAACTAAAAGTCGTGCACACAGAATTTGCTGCAGCTGTGTGCATAGTAACCAATCAGCTTCTGACCTCAGCTTGTTCAATTAAGCTTTAACAATATCACCTGGAAGCTGATTGGTTACTATGCACAGCTGCACTAGAGTCTGTGTGTACCCGTTTTAGTAAATCTCCCCCTTACAGTATATGCCATTTCAAGTCCCAGATCACCCAAATCACCAGAACCAGGGAAACATGCAAATGCAAAATCATGTAAGTGATTAAAATGGTCATGACTATGATGATAAAATTGATACCACGCATTAACTAGACAGGAAAACAGGATGATACTTCTTGATTTGATGACCTCTATTTCCCTGACTCAGATTTTTTGGTACAAAGTGGATGCTGTTCCTCTCCTCTGGGATCTATGCCTTGTTTGTCTCTACCAATTACTGGGAAAGATACTACACCCTCGTCCCATCAGCAACTGTCATCGGGGTCATGATTGTCCCCTTCTGGGCATCAATAGGGAATTACATTACCAGGTAAGTTATGAAAAATAAAGCATGTTTTTTATGTAGCGCAACCCACGTAGGAGCCGCTGGAGAATAGGGATCCCCACCCTGCACAGCCAGGCACACCGAATCTTTACTTTATCCCCTCAATAAAACATAAAGACAAAGCACTGGCCTGTTTCTTGACTCTGAGATAAACATTGGATAGGGAATAGGGAAATTATGGGATGCCCACTTGACTTGAAACAATTTCTTCAGGGACAACTTCTGTATATACACTCTATACTCTATACTCCTATATACTCCTTTCTCGTCCCCCGGGAATTAACTTGCTTGTAGAAAAAGAACATTATAGTAAATCTGACAAAAGAGGCATAGGTCAGATTTTTGTAGCAAAAGCCCATTACAGGCAGGGATCCCGGGCCCCTTGGATTGTGTAGCAAAAGACAATGTTCAGCCTCCATCCCTGTGGCTACTGATCCCAGCACCACCTCTTCAGGCACTGCCAGCCTGCCTGGCTGCAGCTGCCTCTTAGCTACTTCCCACAGTCCTCCCAGACTGTCACACTCACCAGCCACCCGGTTGTCTTCTCCTGGAAAAATCCTGGATGTCCTAGCTGGCTCCTGCTGTTTGCACTCTTGCTCCCGTGCCTCCTGACCAGGACTCCTTTGTGTGTTGTAAGAGGATCCCTCCAGCACCCGAGGCCTGAGGTCAAAACCCCCCCCCCCAGACTAGGGGGTTACCCTCAAGGGCCACCGACAGCCTCCTCAGCACTCTATCTCCAACTTCCACCTGACTTCCCCCTGCTGGCTTGACTCTGAGTATTTAAGAGGTGCCCTCCCCCATTTGGCCAGGGATTAGCTGGGGCCCTCATCAATACCCCAGGCAGCTCTTTCTAACCTCCCTTGTGGAATCTTCTCCAAGGTTCCAGCAAATAGGGGGAGGTACCAGAGGTGCTGCCTGATGAGTCATCCAGCCTCCCTGAGTCACTCACCCTGACCCAGAATCAACCCGGTCTGGCTCTCAGCCGGGCTAAATGTTTCTACACAAGAGCTATAACAATGTACAATTCCATTCTAGCACACTAGAGGTTGCTACATTTGAAAAAGTAGATATGTATAAATGAGTTGTAAATGTAAATATATATGTCACATAAAGACACTTCAAACAAATACAGTATATTTAAAGATTGCATAATTATTTAACATGTATTTCTTCTAATTAGGCAAGTAAAGCTCATTTGAACCCTCTTAATCTGTTACTGTAATGTAGCCAAGCTGCATATTTTATCTATTTATTACATGTATTTTTAAAGCTGGAAATTTATGCAGCACTTTACATATAGTACATTCACATTTGTCCCTGTCCTCAGGGAGCTTACAATCTAAGGTCCCTACCACACATTCATGCATACACATACTAGGGCCAATATACTGTATATAGAGTAGGAGCCAGTTAACCTGCCAGCATGTCTTTGGAGTGTGGAAAGAAACCAGAGTACACAAAGAAAACCCAAGCAAGCACATATAAAGTGATGCTATCTTTAAAAGCAATAAATAAAGAAGACAGCTTTATCAGGTAATTAAAAACCTGAACGTGCAGAATGGAAGGTTTTCCCAATACAGGGTAGGAAAGTGGGGGCAAGGATAAAGAAGCAAATGTACAGTGGCGGCTGGTGCTCAAAATTTTTGGGGGGGCGCAAACAGACTGAAAAAAAACCCCATCAATTGCAGCCTCACTGTGCCCATCAAACATTGCCACTGTGCCATCAAACGCAGCCACTGTGCCATCAAACGCAGCCACTGTGCCCATCAATTGCCACCACTGTGCCCATCAAACGCAGCCACACTGTGCCATCAAATGCAGCTACTTTGCCAATCAATTGCCGCCACTGTGCCAATCAATTGCCGCCACCGGGCCCATAAAACGCAGCCACTGTGCCCATAAAACGCTCCCACTGTGTCAGCAAATGCTCCCACTGTGCCCCATCAAATGCTCCCACTGCCCCATCAAATGCTCCCACTGTGCCCCATCAAATGCTCCCACTGCCCCATCAAATGCTCCCACTGTGCCCATCGAATGCCGCCACTGTGCCCCCCCCCCTGCCGCCGTCTGCCCGGCACTTACCCTGTCCTTGGTAAGGCAGCAGGCGACAGCGGCGAGCGGTTTCCTCCATGTCTTCTCCCGTCCTCTCCTCCTGTCCTCTCCTATGATTGGATGACTGATAGGCGTCCAGTCACAGCGCCTGTCATTTCAGCCAATCACTTGACGGGTAACAGACCGGAGCACCTGATTGGTGGAGAGACAGTTCAGTGTTGGGAAAGCAAATATTAATTCGCTTTCCTAACACAGTTGAGTGAACTGCGAGTGCCAAGCATGGCGCTCACTGTTTACCTTTTTTGATGCCTATTAGAGCCTATGGCTCTTTTTTTTTTTTTTTATTTAATATTATATAAAAAAATACAAAGGTTACAAACTTCAATTATACATATCCTTGTTGACCATTTGTGTCCCCCAAAGCAACCCAACGACTCCCCCCCACCCTCCTCCCCAGTACCCCCCCCCCCAACCCGCAGATACACTCCATCAGAAGAAAAAATATACATAAATTAATTCATAATAACTTCGGCGAATCTCTTAGATTTTTTAAAGGCTTCCCAATTGGCCCATTTAGCTCCACTGACCTCTCGTTCCCCAAACGAAGAGTCTGCTGCTTCAGTCTTCTCTAGAAAATAAGTTGTTTCATTAACCCTTGCAATCCATTCCCGAATCCTAGGTCCCTCTGCTTCCTGCCATTTTTTTGGTATTAAGCTTTTCGCTGAATTCAAAAGCACAGGAGTTATGGAGAATTTGTACCCTATGTTCAATCCCTCTGACCCATGAAACTGGCAGACCCATGGGTCATTCGGGATAGCTTTGCCCGTAATCTCCTCAGTAAACTGAATCACTTCCTGCCAGTATCTTTTAATGATTGGGCAATCCCGCCAATCCTCTGAAGAAGGGACATCGTCCTGAAACATGTCAGGCCTTTAGAGAAAATATCCTACTATAAATGGAAGTATACAAAATTGTTATGTGAAAGTGAACTATACTGTATAAGCACTATCTTCGAGACTTATGTCCAATGTATTTTGTTTTTATGCTTTTTCAAATAAATAAAATAATTTTTAACTATTTCAATCGCATGGTTCGCCTACAAAGTCCCACTATACTGAGGGGTATATAAGCTCCCTAATTGAAGGGTCTTATTTTCTATACCGATCCGGGATGTTGGCAACCCTTTGAAGGCAACATATCTAACCTTCAGTGGTTCATTCCGCTATATATCATAGGTACTGGTCAAAAGTGCAGACTATGTACTATGTACTGTACTTCTATGAATGCAGAATGGGGGATCGGTGAAATTTCTACTTCCTCTACTCATTGATCTCTTTTCATTCATGACAGCTAAAGTACAGCCTCTGTGAATGGAAGAGGGTGGCCAAAATGGCAGGTATAGTCGGCACTTGACGAGTGCCTGTGATCAGTCCTTTAACTCATATTAACCCCGCAGCCATAATATTCCGGTGATGCAGGGGTTAATATGAGCCGAAGAAACTGTCACAGGCACTTATCAATGAGTGCTTGACTATACCTGCCATTTTGGCCCCCCTCTTCCATTCACAGAGGCTAGGTAGGGAGGGATCAATGGTCTTCAGATTTTAACTACAACTGCAGGCATCAGCACAGGGGACACTATGCATTGACTAAGTACTGTCCCTTGTGCTGATTTTTTTTTTTTTTTTAAGTTTTTTTTTTTTTTTAATAAACCTAAGGCAGATAAAAAAAAATATAAATGAATGCAGTTATATTTTCATTAAAAACCATTTAATGTATTTTTACATGCGTGTAGCAGAAGCACCTGACTTTACCTTGAAATCTGCTGCCTGTGATCTCCTGTACAGCAGCAATCAGACTGGGAAAGGCAGGGGAAGCACTAGGAGCCAATCAAGCTTTGCTGCAGTGCACATGTGCTGGCAGTGGGAGAGCGCAGCGTGAGCCAAGGGATGACCTTATCCACTCACTGTTCCCTCATTGTCCAGTCATCAGGCCGAGGATCCATTTTATCCTGTGTTTAGGACCAAGTCTTAATTAAACATCAACTGTGCTATCAGAAGGGTGCCTAGATATTGTGACAGACTCACCCGGGACAGAGGCTTTTGGAGGGGACTGAATGTCAGCCTCTTGCCTACCGACAATGGGCCCTGGTATTTGGGGTACCCTTGAGGTGTTGTTACTTTGGCTTCGGGTCCTTGTCCCCCAGAACACACAGACTCTGGGGACCCTGTATTTTCCATATTAGCAATAGTGACTGAGTCATACTGTTGGGACTCATACTGTGAGGAGATGCTAATATCATCAACTCCACTCACCTGTCTGATGTCTGCTATAATGTGTTTAATGTAAATGAGTCTAGTCTGGCTTACCACAGCTTCTATTCCACACATTTGTTTGTTCTAATTAACCCTGTGTTGATGTTTATGGTAATGTGTATTGAATAGTCAATGAGCTAGGAGACGTAAAGTCTTAAACCCAAAGTCATGTCTCTGAGTCACCTAGTCTGGGTAAATGATGTAGTAAACTAGCTCATGTTAATTAGGTTACAGTTGTATTGTTAGAGTAATATGAGCAGGAGGGGGGAACCTCCTCTAAAGGTACATAAAGACTTGTAATTCTGGTTCTAATAAAAACAGTCCATGCTAGCAGCTAAGCAAGTTTTGCCTTGTTTTGTGCTTTGTGAGCCGTTGGAATATCTGATCTCTATATCCAGACTGGGAGGAAGTGGTATACCGACGGAAGCACTCAAGCGGAGTGTGGGATGTTCCGTGACAGATATAACTTTTTTTTTTCTTTTTACTTGAATATATTTCACTACAGGATGGCTCAGAAGTATTATGAGTATGTGAACTACAAAGAAGAACACGTCAGGGAGCAGCGCCGTGTACCCCGAGGAGCCAGCAATAAATACATCATCATTTTTCAGAGCATCTTCTATTCCATCTTCCATGTGAGTTCACACTTAGAACATTCCTTCTTGCAGGTTCTTCTGTCATAAAAAGGGTCACTGTCCACAAATTTGTCCCTGATTGTCAGTTTAGTGCAAGGAAGATTTAAGTACGAGTTTCAGAATTGTAATGTCTTCTCCCACTCCAAATTCCTTCATGATACCACATGATCAGGTCTGGCTCTGCCAATGGTCATACCTCATCCTTGATTATGTCAGAAATGTCATTTGCTACAAGCCATGCCAATACAGGATTATCAGACCTTAAATTTACCTCTGGGATAAAAACAATTATAGGAAGAATATGAAGAATCTCTGGTCTAACATGCAAAGTCCCAAAAAACAGTGATCGAATACTGACTATATATCAAATGATACTTGGTAGGTATGAGGCCAATCCTACAGTATGACAATCTGAAGCAAATGACACACTGCTCCAAAGAACAAGCCTCTCATCCACCATGATATGTTGGGTGCCGGCGAAGGAGTCCGTTCACGCTCATGGTCCTGAGAACGCGGACTGCACAGCAATGCCAATGAGGCTTCCCGAAAGCTTTACTATACCACATACAGCATGCAGTATGTCCCCACCATGAGAATTTCCCTTAATGGCGAGGACAACATGTATGCTGTATACTGTTTTTGTGGTACAAGAAAGCTTTTATGAAATGGTGATGTCATCAGTGTGCGGCCTGCTTTCTATTACAATCCTAAAGTTAGCCACTAGTGAGAATCACCAGATGGGGAAAATTAAAGTGATTGTAAACCCTTACATAAAAAACTGCGCTATGCCATGAATGATAAATGCATAAAAATAAATTGATGCAAATAGGTAAAATGTGAGAAAACATCAAATATAAATATATACATTGAGATTATATAGCAAAATACATAAGACAGAAATTCAAAGAATATTCTGAATAATATTAAGTGCATATAAATCAATTAGTGCCAAAATTAAAAAAAAGTGAAAAACCATAAATAGTGATTATATATTAATATTATGTAGCAGAGTCCATAGATCAGAAAATCGGAGACTCTTCAAGGGGAATGGGAAGAGTCCCCTGATAGCTCTTCATAGGGATCAGTGTAGAAAGGTAGGAAATTGAAAACACCCCTCGCAGTGATCCTCCACCACCTAAATTACACGCTTACCAGATTGCAAGCTCAACAGGCTCGTAGACAGACCAAAGACTGGGTAGGCAGTAGGCAATAAAGCATCCCTCTATACAGCGTGGCGGGTAGTGAGCAAGCCGGGCACATATATGACCTCAAATCCGGATATCCAGCCAGCAATAAGGACTTAAGCATAAGCATTTACATAAAGTGCCTTGAAAAAGTATTCATACCTCTTGAAATTTTCCACATTTTGTCATGTTACAACCAAAAACGGAAATGTGTTTTATTGGGATTTTATATGATAGATCAACACAAAGTGGCACATAATTATGAAGTGAAGGAAAATGATAAATGTTTTCAACATTTTTTACAAATAAATATGTGAAAAGTGTGGTGTGCGTTTGTATTTAGCCCCCCTGAGTCAATACTTTGTAGAACCGCCTTTAGCTGCAAGTCTTATTGGGGATGTCTCTACCAGCTTTGCACATCTAGAGAGTGAAATTTTTGCCCATTCTTCTTTGCAAAATAGCTCAAGCTCTGTCAGACTGAATGGAGAGCGTCTGTGAACAGCAATTTTAAAGTCTTGCCACAGATTCTCAACTGGATTTAGGTCTGGACTTTGACTGGGCCATTCTTATGCCCCGTACACACGGTCGGACATTGATCAGACATTCCGACAACAAAATCCTAGGATTTTTTCCGACGGATGTTGGCTCAAACTTGTCTTGCATACACACGGTCACACAAAGTTGTCGGAAAATCTGATCATTCTGAACGCGCTGACGTAAAACGCGTACGTCGGGACTATAAACGGGGCAGTGGCCAATAGCTTTCATCCCTTTATTTATTCTGAGCATGCGTGGCACTTTGTGCGTCGGATTTGTGTACACACGATTGGAAATTCCGACAACAAAATCCGGATTTTGTTGTCGGAAAATTTTATAGCCTGCTCTCAAACTTTGTGTGTCGGAAAATCCGATGGAAAATGTGTGATGGAGCCTACACACGGTCGGAATTTCCGACAACAAGGTCCTATCACACATTTTCCATCAGAAAATTCGACCGTGTGTATGGAGCATAACACATAAATATGCTTTGATCTAAACCAACCATTCCATTGTAGCTCTGGCTGTATGTTTAGGGTCGTTGTCCTGCTGGAAGGTGAACCTCTGCCCCAGTCTCAAGTCTCTTGCAGACTCTTAACAGGTTTTCTTCTAAGATTGTCCTGTATTTGGCTCCAGGGGCGTTGCTAGGTCTACAAAAGATCTGGGGCTAGAGCCCATAGCAGCGTGGTAAAGAAAGTCATACGCTTGGGTGGGCATACACATGTATATACAGTAATATACGTGTGTGTGTATTTATCCCCAGAGAGCCCCCCACTTATATCAGGGTCCCTAGGGAGCCCCCCTTACATCAGGGTCCCCACAGAGCACCCGTTTACATCAGGGTCCCCAGAGAGCCTCCTCCTTACATCAGAGTCTGCAGAGAGCCTCCCCCTTGCTTCAGGGTCACCAGAGAGCCCCCCTCTTACATCAGGGTTTCCAGAGAGCCCCCCTTACATTAGGGTTCCCAGAGAGCCTCCCCCTTAAATCAGGGTTCCCAGAGAGCCTTCCCCTTAAAATCAGGGTTCCCAGAGAGCCTCCCTCTTGCATCCGGGTCCTCAGAGAGCCCCCCACTTAGTTCAGGGTCCCCAGAGAGCCTCCCCTCCCCTTGGGGACCCCTGCAGAGACTCGGGGCTATGGGCCCCAGATTCGGGGCTATAGCCCAAAAAGCCACCCCTTAGTGACGCCCCTGTTTGGCTCCATACATCTTCTCATCAACTCTGAGCAGCTTCCCTTTCCCTGCTGAAGAAAAGCATCCCCACAACATTATGCTGCCACCACCGTGTGTCACAATGGGGATGGTGTGTTCAGGGTGATGTGCAGTGTTAGTTTTCTGCTTCTCGCAAACTGCAAACGGGACTTATTATGGCTTTCTTTCAACAATGGCTTTCTTCTTGCCACTTCATAAAGGCCAGATTTGTGGAGAGCACGACTAATAGTTGTCCTGTGGACAGATTCTCCTACCTGATCTGTGGATCTCTGCAGCTCCTCCAGAGTTATTATGGGCCGATGGGCTGCTTCTCTGATTAATGCTGTCCCTGCCTGGCCTGTCGGTTTGGGTGGACGGCCATGTCTTGGTAGGTTTGCAGTTGTGCTATAATCTCTCCATTTTCGGATGATGGATTGAACTGTGCTCTGTGAGATGATCAAAGCTTGGGATATTTTTTTATAACCTAACCCTGATTTAAACTATTCCACAACTTTATCCCTGACCTGTCTGGTGTGTTCCCTGGAATTCAGGATGCTGTTTGTTCACTAAGGTTCTCTAAAAAGCCTTTGAAGGCTTCACAGAACAGCTGTATTTATACTGAGATTCATTTACACACAGGTGGACTCTATTTAATAATTAGGTGACTTCTGAAGGCAATTGGTTGCACTAGATTTTAGTTAGGGGTATCAGAGTAATGGGGGCTGAATACAAATGCATGCCACACTTTTCACATATTTATTTGTGAAGATTTTTAAAAATCATTTATCATTTTCCTTCCACTTCACAAATATGTGCCACTTTGTGTTGGTCTATCACATAAAATCCCAATAAAAAACATTCATGTGTTTGGTTGTAACGTAACAAACTGGAAAATTTCAAGGGGTGTGAATACTTTTTCAAGGTATTGTATACTCAGTGAAGTGATTGGCCTCAGGAGATACACATAGATAAAACTAATCCTCCTACATAAGTTGCACCTGTTTATCTGCAGTCTTCTCACCTCTACATTCGTTCAAAGTCCAGAATTTATAAAGCCTGTCTGAGCTGTTAGAAAAAAGGGGGTGGGGAGGTGAAGTTACATACCCATGCCCTGTACACACGATAGGATTTTAGGACCACAAAATCCATGTTTTTTTTCCGACGGATGTTGGCTCAAACTTGTCTTGCATACACACGGTCACACAAATATTGTCGGAAATTCCGAATGTCAAGAACGCGGTGATGCACAACATATACGATGAGCAGAGAAAAATGAAGTTCAATAGCCAGTGCAGCTCTTCTGCTTGATTCCGAGCATGCGTGGAACTTTGTGCGTCGGAATTGTGTACACATGATCGGAATTTACGACAACGGATTTTGTTGTCGGAAAATTTGAGAACCAGCTCTTAAATTTTGTGTGACGGAAATTCCGATGGAACCTGCACACGGTCGGGATTTCCAACAAGCTCCCATAGAACATTTTCCATCGGAAAATCCTATCGTGTGTACGGGGCATTAGTGTCATGAAATTTTGTCAGACGTAACTCATGCACATAGCAGAAGAACAAAGCAGCAGACAGAAATGAGCTTCCTGATGACGCAATTGTTATTGCGAAACGCGTAGAGGCTGCTGGGAAATACACGCTACGTCACAACGTCACTTCCCCAAGCGAGGCCTGAACCGCAAGCAGTGAACCAAGCGGGAACGAGACTTGTACCGCACGCTGGCGGAGGGAACACTGCGTCGGCATCTTTACATCCTTTACCCATTTAAACTGCTGGATTAGCTTGGTGCTGGCCCAAGGGCACCTAAAGCATGTGAATTTATAGTCTTTTTTTATATGATTTTAATAAACAGTGTTAGCATATTGCGCTATGACCACTGTTTGTTGTCTCTTATGAGGACGGATTTACTTGCTTATTACTGCATTGGGGTCAGCATACAACAAGCAGCAAAGTGAAATGATTATCCATAAATGAACCAAAGGCACGTATATACCACTATCTGGTGAGTGGCCAATCCAGGTGGTGGTGGTGTTGTCACTGGAATGTTGAAGAAGTCACAGTTTTTGCACGGATTTAAGAATAGGAGCATTGAAAATAGCACGGGCATAGTGGGAAGCCCACACCGGAATCCAAGCCTTTATTTGCACACCATATTTAAATGGACTATATGTAATAGCATTAATATATCATAGTTTTTTGGCAGTGTCACTATGGAATAGTGGGTTTGTTTTTGATTTAATTTTCTTTTATATCACATACATGATTTATTTGGGTAGATTGTTGTATTTGGTTTAAAGTATTGGAGGTAGCGCAGTTAAACACTAGATACATACACATTTGATTTTCACCTTTGGATGAATTTGTTTTTTGACTGCAGCAACCACTATAAGTGTATATATCTTTTGACTCAATCACTATTTTTTTTGCGCCGGTGTCACATATTTAAGCAGACAGAAATGACACACAGTGCTCTTAATTGGGACACGTACACACTAGAGAGGGATATGCTTTGTTCATATGTCTGAGGTTTACTTTAAGCCTTATTGTAGTAGTTATATATTCTTTATTTATTATCCGCACATTTATTTTTTTTATTTTTTAGGAAACATGACATTTTTTAAAAGGAATATTTTTTTTCCCATATGTAGCAAATATAAACTGAATAAAAAATTAGTTGCGGTGTGCTTTAAAAATATATATAAGTGACACAAATAAACAACTTCATGAAAAACCACAACAAATTTGCATTGAACAGCGCAAAGTGCAACTCTAAAAATAATTGTTCAAAATCATATACAAACTTAAAGCGGGATTCCCGCAAATTTTTTTTTTTTAAAAGTCAGCAGCTACAAATACTGCAGCTGCTGACTTTTAAAATAAGGACACTTACCGGCCCAGGGTCCAGTGATGTCGAAACCCGAGGCCGAACCGTCCCTCGGTCCTCGGGTGCTGCCGCTGCCATCTTTGGTAAGGGATTTAGGAAATGAAGCCTTGCGGCTTTACTTCCTGATTCCCTACTGCGCATGCGTGAGTTGCGCTGCGCAATCACAATGGTCCCTGCTGTCTCTGGGACCCGTGTGTGTCCCAGCAGACAGAGCGGGGATGGGAAGTGGCGTAGACTCCCGTGGGAGTCTATGCCCGGAAGTGGGTGCAAATACCTGTCTTAGACAGGTATCTGCACCCCCCTCCCCCCTGAAAGGTGCCAAATGTGAGGGAGGAGGGTTCCGAAAAGCGGAGGTTCCATTTTTGTGTGAAC
Organism: Lithobates septentrionalis; assembly: GCA_037952835.1. Lineage (NCBI taxonomy): Eukaryota > Metazoa > Chordata > Amphibia > Anura > Ranidae > Lithobates > Lithobates septentrionalis. Next base: position 132,671 of record JBBDGP010001647.1, on the reverse strand, counting down.
CTCCGCTTTAATAAATGCATCAGACACTCAATCGCTTTTAAATATATCAAATCATTAATATATACACATATACTTTTTGTGACAGACCCAACCAGGACAGGGGCTTTTGGGGGGGACTTCAGGGTGGCCTCTTGCCCACTGACTTTGGGCCCTGGAATTTGAGGGAGCTACAAGCATTTAGGATAATATCCTGTTATATAATGCAAAAGGACATTATTACATTTAATAGTCAAGGAAGCCATAATGGTCTCTGCCAGCTTGAAACTCAGTGAGCAGATATATGTGAAAAGAAAGCTGGTTAATGAGATTTGAACAGCCCTGGGTCTTCTTGAACACTGTTGCCGGACAGTCTGGGATCCCTGATTAATCAAAGCATTTCGTAGGTGTGAATTCCCATTGTTAATTGAGTCACCTATTGTTTCTGTCTGTTGGCTAATTTGGCTAACTCTTGGAGGTTCTTATGATGGGATTAGCCTTGTGTTAACTTTAGCTCATTATCTAACCATTGTGTGATGTTTTGGGTAAATATTTGGTTTTATTGTTCATGTGGGGACTGACTTACTTTTGAAGTGTATAAAAACCTGTATTTCTGTTCAATAAACAGTCATGCTTTTGGAGTTTACCTTAACATTTTGTCTGTGTATGGTACTTGGGGTAAAGAGCTGGTATTAGCTCTTGGTCTGCTGGAACGGCTTGAAAGGCAGGAGGTACTGTTTGGCGGAAGCATGCAAGCGGGGTGCCAAGGCATTCCATCACACTTTTGTTGTGAACAATGCAACCGTTATCAATAATGCAAATAGTTTTTTGATATTTAGAGTCCGGGTCTGTATCTCCTTTTCCTCTTTTTTTCCCCTTCTGTCAGGGATTGCCTCCCCAGAAATATGGTAGTATAAACCTGACAGAGGTTTTTGCATTTCCCAATTCTAGCCAAAACTAGAAAGGTAAGATACTGTATGGGTTTATGAATGAAGGCCTCTGGGCTCCAGGACCCAGAACAGAACTTTAAAGCAAAACTAAACTCTCCTATCCTTTACAGCCAAGGAAGCTTCGATCTTGGCCTATGTTTGATCTGCAGTTGCCAAGGTGCTCCACATGTAATCAATTTTGACACCAGCCATTTGATGGCTTGACAGTTCGGTTAAGAACATAAGCGATGTTATAGTTCTCATTTATGGCATGCCTTGAATGTAACTGTTTTAAGAAACTGTTAATTCTTTTGATTTAGTTCAGCTCTAGGATTGTTTATTTTCTGCATATCAGCTATAAATCTTGGGGCCCCTCTAGGTGACACATACACACCATGCACAATCCAGGCCAGGTACTGCCATGTTCCACCTGAAGTATTGGTGGTACACCTCAAGCACATTGAGAAACACTATTGTAAAATTGATGCTATAATACTATAAACTGCATTATGTACAAGTATAGGGTTATGTCATTTTAATCTGATGTTATCTGCTGTTTTCTTTCTACAGTTGAGCTTTGTCCTGTCCCAGTTTCCTGTGTACTTCTTCCTCAACAAGTTCCTAAATTCATATAACCACACGCTCTTCAACGTGCACGAATGTGGTAGGTGTGCAGGCTCTTAGTAATATCATATACAAGGTTTGTGCACAAGCTAAAATGGAAAAAAAATCATAAAAATTATTTTCATTTCCTTACCTGCTCTAGAAAACAGCAACTGAAAAAGGATTGGCTGCAAGGTGCAAACCCTTCATTTTGCATACATGCAGGCTTTAGCCTAGGTTCACAGTGGAGCGATTTGACATGTCAAATCACATGGCAAATCGGCAGCTATTGCTGGCAATGACACCATATGAATTGGTACGGCGCCAATTTTGCAGCGCCACACTGATTTCCAGCAGTATTTCCTGTACTACTTTTGGCGACTTTGGGTGCGATTTTGTATAGACATCTGTGCAGGTTCAACTGAACTCACACAATTTCTAACTCGCTGTCAGTGTGACCCTAGGCTGAAACTTGATTTCTTCTGCAGTACTATAATAAATGTGAGTAAAGAACTGAATAGGTCAAGTGATTCTTAAGCAGCCCATAGATGGTGCGAAGGAAAGAAAACTGCTTTATTCCCAAATCAGCACAGTCAATGTTGATGGGGGAACGCCTCCCGCAGCGCTATTGTATTCTGCTGGTCGGGGGGGGGGAGGCGTGGAGAGCATTCCTGTCCAGTGGAACACAATGATTGCTGCTAGTGGCTGTAGCCTCTGGCGGAAATCGCATGTAGAAAAACCCAACAGGCTGGTTGTCTCCAATCAGCCTGCCTATACCTGGATTCAATCTTGGCCGGTCCCTGCTGTACCAGATGAATTTCAATCCATGTACAGTATTGCCAGCTTTACACTTATAACAAATCTTGTGATATATCATCAGCTGCCACATAAGCTAGCCATACACTGATCACATTTCATCCAGTTCAGCATGGACCAGCTGAATTTCGATCAGTGTGTAGCAGTTGCCTCTCGAACGAAGTCGATTGTTTTATCGACTTCTGCTGAACAGACAAGTTGGAAAACATCAGCAGAAGCCACTGTCGGAATACAATATCCTGGCACGGGGTGATCCTCCATCCACATTGTTTGTGGAGAAAAAAAAACTGTGTATGGGCAGCTTTAGTGTTAATTTGACTGTCATTAAGAACAAATACAGAAAAAAAGCTGTCATTGGAAAAAAGAAAGAATCCAATTCTCAGGCAGAGAAAACACAACCAAAAGTCTCTCCAGAAACAGATGTTCAGCGTATTACTGCGCTACTTTATGCAAATAGTGGTGCATAGCTGCGTACAGCCACTGTCACCCATTCATGTTTATAGGTGACTGTATGCAGCTCTAACGCATCTAAAGTGGGAGCGCCGGCCCTGCTTGCCAATATGTCACTGATACCTAAACCAGACAAAGATCATACACTTCCCCAAAATTACAGGCCAATATCCGTATTTAACAATGATCTAAAAAATGTTAGCGGGTTGCGTCCAGGATTCATTTCAGGATGTCAGATAACGGACAACATTCGTTTAGCAATGAATGTAATCCAGGATGCGAACATAAAATCTCAGGAGCTGCTACTTCTAAGCCTTGATATTAATAAGGCATTTGATTTTGTCTCTTGGAAATACCTAGATATTATCTTACCAAAATACAGAATACAAGGTGAATTTTTCCATGCATTTAGGACATTATACAATAACCCCCCAACAAGAATTTGTTTACCGGGTTGTAATTCTGAATTTTTTAATATAAGCAGAGGGACAAGCTAGGATGTCCTCTTTCTCCACTCTTTGCTCTAGCTATAGAGCCTTTAGCCACTGCCATTTTATCCCATCCAAACGTTAAAGGATACACCTCATTTAATAGCTCATATAAACTTGGCATGTATACCGATGACATGCTTCTATTCATCACACAACCTATCACCTCATTACCAAACTTTCTTAGTACACTACAACAATTCACATCCCTCTCAGGACTATCGGTCAATATTTCGAAATCCATAGGTATGCCCATTAATATACCCAATACACAATTCAGTGCCTAAGGGACTATTTCTCCTTTACATGGTCTACGTATTCTCTCCCCTACTCAGGCATTCGTCTCACCCCAGTTATAAAACACCTATTCTCTTATGCCCCTTACACACGGTCGGACATTGATCGGACATTCCGACAACAAAATCCTAGGATTTTTTCAGACGGATGTTGGCTCGTACTTGTCTTGCATACACACGGTCACACAAAGTTGTCGGAAAATCCGATCATTCTGAACGCGGTGACGTAAAACACGTACGTCGGGACTATAAACGAGGCAGTGGCCAATAGCTTTCATCTCTTTATTTATTCTGAGCATGCATGGCACTTTGTGCGTCGGATTTGTGTACACACGATCGGAAATTCCGACAACGGATTTTGTTGTCGGAAAATTTTATAGCAAGCTCTCAAACTTTGTGTGTCGGAAAATCTGATGGAAAATGTGTGATGGAGCCCACACACGGTCAGAATTTCCGACAACAAGGTCCTATCACACATTTTCCGTCGGAAAATCCGACCGTGTGTACGGGGCATTAGAATTACACCCCATTACTACTTAAATTAAGAAGAACTATAAAATTATGGAAATCCTATCATATCTCATTCTTAGGTAGGATTACTGCAGTAAAAATGACTATACTTCCAAAAATATAATATTTACCGTATTTAGCGCAATCCCCATTAGAATACATAAAATCTATGTAACTAACTTCCAAAAAGAAATTAACAGCACATTGCTAATTCAAAGATCCCCTGGGACCAATTTGAAAATAAAACTCTATATATCCTTACTCTCTATCGGGTATACTTTGGTCTACAAATATCCCACAAAAAAGGTTTGTAGATTTAAATCAATTAGTTCTTCATTCTTTACAACTATGGAGATGATATAAAAAAAAATTCTACCTTCAGAAGCCATACTGGTTACCTTGATCTGAAGTCTCTCATTCTAACATGAGTCAAACAGGCCTGTAGTACGCTGAAGTGTATCTTCTTTAAAAGATTATTCCCTACTAATATAAGTTTCCTTATGTGGCCTTCTTACTGACGGTGCTTAGAGGCAGTAGCATTTGGTTCTTACTTCCATGAATGTTGAACCCTATGCCTCCCTTTAGTTGGAACCATGTAGTTGTACCTTGCTTATATGTTTTATGGTACTATTTGTATTATCTATGAAAAACTTTCAATAAAAATTTTTGTGGGGAAAAAAAAAAAAAAATCTGACCTCAAAATCCCCCCCCTCAGGCTACATTTTTAGGAGACCCAAAATTCTCTCCAGGTCTATATGGACTGGATAATTACTCCTAGTGGATCGATAATAATTTAACATCCTTGCATATATTCATTGAAAACTCCAATTTCACCTCATTTCAGTCCCTAAGGACAAAATATCATATACCAAATATAACATAATAAAACATATAAATATAACAACTTTGCTTCAGCTATTTCTGACACAGGTATTAATCTTTCCCTATCTAACTGCTTATTAATTACAGCTATCCCTGGCATTTCTATACCACACGTGAGACTTATCCATACGATAAGCGTAGCGATTCACTGGTTAATTGCTTTTCATTGGAAGTCCTCTTTACTCCCTATCATTCAATTGAAAGTAAGACTGAATTCAATCCGTCTCATGGAAAGAATTTTTCATACATTATATAACGCTACACATTTTAAAACAAAAAGTGGAATCCATGGTTCAATCATGCTGAAATTCTCTTTCAACCCTTAAATGACTGAACTTACAGTACCCTATGGAAGAATTTAAATACTGGTACTTGTTCATCATAATGATAATATATTTTCAAATGTTAAAATAATATACCATGTTCAAATGTATTTAATTTAATTTATCTTTATTTTATCAGTGTTCCCTTCTTTTTTACAACCAGTACTTGTGTATTCAGGCTAACAGAATAGTTATGATAAAATGCTGTTATACATGTATACAATAGTTTATCTGAACAATTCATTTTTATATGTAATATACTCTTGTACTCTTTGGGTCAGCATTTTGCTGACCCAAATTAAAAATATATAGAACACCCTTCAAATAACAATATTTTGTTGTAGACATTTTTTCCTGGCAATTTTTGGCTCTGAGTAATCTTTTTCGTCTTTATAGGTGCTTCAATTCAGCATGGAGTCCTCCCAAAGGGGTTCAACCTCACTGTCCTTCACTCGCTACCCCCTAGTATCAGTCTCATCTATGTGGAAAGCGTTCTCATGGGGGCAGCACTTCTAGCTATGCTGCTGGTGAGCTCATGTATTTTTTTTACTTTTAAAATTTCCAGTGATTGTGTTTTTTTTTTTTTTTCTAGCACAAAACCTTTGGCACACAAGTTTTCAGCAGAAATAAACTGACTGCAAGCTATTTTCCACTGACCTCAATCTCAGCTTAACACTGAAAACCTAAACCTTACTCCAAACCCAATCATGAGGTTTTACCAATCCTGGTCGCCCGGTCATCATGATGACTGAAAAATGTTTCCTCTTAACCATGATGACGTGCATTACTTGGCTTTGGCATTGGTTCCTGGGTCAATAATAGTACATTTGTTGGTGATATAGTGCTTTAATAACAAAGCTCCATCTCTCAAAATTCAGATGAGCTACTGTTGGTAGTGGTCTTCCTCTATGTTTTGTGTAATATACTAGGATGCTCAACATCCTTCTGTGTTACACAGAGTACAGGAGAGGGCAAGTCATATACTTTGTAGAACCACCTTTCGCTGCAATTACAGCTGCAAGTCTTTTTGGGTTTGGCTTTGCACATCTAGAGAGTGACATATTTGTCTTTGCAAAATAGCTCAAGCTCTGTCAGATTGGATGGAGAGCGTCTGAACAGCAATTTTCAAATCTTGCCACAGATTCTCAATTGGATCTAGGTCTGGACTTTGACTGGGCCATTCTAACAAATGAATATGCTTTGATCTAAACCATTCCATTGTAGCTCTGGCTGTATATTTAGGGTCGTTGTTTTGCTGTAAGGTGAACCTCTGCCCCAATCTCAAGCCTTTTGCAGACACTAACAGGGTTTCTTCTAAGATTGCCCTGCATTTGGCTCCATCCATAATCCCATCAACTCTGACCAGCTTGCCTGTACCTCCTGAAGAAAAGCATTATCACAACATGATGCTGCCACCACCATGTTTCACGGTGGGGATTGTGTGTTCAGGGTGATGTGCAGTGTTGGTTTTCTGTCACACATAGCATTTTGCTTTTAGGCCAAAAAGTTTAATTTTGGTCTCATCTGACCAGAGCACCTTCTTCCACATGTTTGCTGTGTCCCCCACATGGCTTCTCGCAAACTGCAAACAGGAATTCTTATGGCTTTCTTTCAACGATGGCTTTTTTTCTTCCCACTCTTCCATAAAGGCCAGATTTGTGGAGTGCAGGAATAATAGTTGTCCTGTGGACAGATTCTTCCACCTGAGCTGTGAAACTCTGCAGCTCCCCTAGGGATATTCACAGAACAGCTGTATTTATTATGAGATTAAATTATACACAGGTGGACTCTCTTTACTAATTAGGTCACTTCTGAAGGAAATTGGTTCCACTAGATCTTAGTTAGGGGTATCAGGGTAAAGGGGGCTGAATACAAATGCACGTTACACTTTTCACATATTTATTTGTAAAACATTTTGAAAACCATTTATCATTTTCCCTCCACTTCACAATTATATGCCACTTTGCATTGGTCTATCACATAAAATCCCAATAAAATACATTTGCATTTACTGTGTATATATAGATGTTTTGGAGGGATGTGTATTTTTGGGCTGTTGTTGGGGAGAAGAGGGGATCTGTTTTATGTCATTCAATCGGGGTCTGAATTGATCTACAGAAGTATGTTTAAATATAGGAAGTGTTACAGTGTATCATAACTCTGTGTTACTAAGCAGAAAAAACATATTACAAGCAAATAATGCTGACTACCTGTATATACAGTACCAAACCGCTGCACCTACTCATGGGAATCATTGGACAATGGCAAAGTAAGTGGGTCGGTGGTGCTTAGCTTTGGGGAGAGTCTGATGCCGCGTACACACGAGCGGACTTTACGGCAGACTTTGCTCGGCGGACGGGATCTCGTCGGACAATTCGTTCGTGTGTGGGCTCCAGCGGACTTTTCTCAAAAGTTGGACGGACTTAGATTTGAAACATGTTTTAAATCTATCCGTCAAACTCGAGTCCGGTCGAAAAGTCAGCTCGTCTGTATGCTAGTTCGACGGACAAAAAGCCACGCTAGGGCAGCTATTGGCTACTGGCTATGAACGTCCTTGTTTTAGTCCGGTCGTACGTCATCACGTACGAATTCGACGGACTTTGGTGGATTGTGTTTAGGCAAGTCCGTTCATTCGGAAAGTCCTAAAGTCCGTCAAAGTCCGCCGGGCAAAGTCTGCCGTAAAGTCTGCTCGTGTGTACGCTGCATTAGTCCCAAAGTTGTAATAAAGAGAAACCAGGTTGAGAGGACACACAGATGGACATTTTCTGGCTAACTGGCAATTGCTAGTGCCTTTATGGTGTCTGCTCTTAGGGGGTGAACAAATTATATGGAATTCAGGAGCCAGTCTGTCCAATCAAGGATTTTTGGGAGCCAACTCTATTGACGAGGAATAGAGGAAACCTCAAAAATGAGAATTTTCTTAAGGAACATTGGCTACAGGGTCCTGGAATTTGTCCAGCCTTGTCTTAGGCATAACTTCTGCTGTAAGAAGGAAGAAGTTCAGGAAGGGATATTAGTGGACATATGAGGGGCAGATGGTTGGTACAGGATTGTGTAGGGCATCATAAATAAAAAGGATGGTGTTTGATATTTTGCATTTACTTCTATATAATATATTTTTCCCTACCCAGTTCTTGGTTCTCTGTGGCTCTGCATATCGCCCAACTGAGGAGATTGACCTTCGCAGCATAGGCTGGGGGAACATCTTTCAATTACCCTTCAAACACTTTAGAGATTACCGCTTGCGCTGCCTAGCTCCATACTTCCTGTACAGCGGGTTTGAAGTCTTGTTTGCCTGCACAGGCTTTGTGCTGGTGAGTAATATTAGCCTAGACAAATGCTAAGAAGACCATATGTGTGTATACATGATATACTTTAAACATAAATGTATAAATAGTATAGTGTGATTGGGTGTCTGCTTGACACCATAGATGTGAGATAGTTTCAGCTGATGGAGTCAATTGCCAACTTCAGTTCATGAGTTGCTTATGGTAAACCTAGAACAAACTTGGGCAATTCAGAGTAGATACACAGATATTGTATATGCAGCTGAAGTCACTGTATATATGTGTATAGAAACCTCTGTGCTTAGTGTGAACAAATCTAAACAATATAAAATTAAATGTTAATCTCAGAGAAAGCGGCAATCTAAACAGTGTTTGGATACCCCAGCACTTAAAATAACTCAATAAATTGAGTTTTTGGAGCACAAACTATATTGCACTTATTGTGTGTATGAGATTTTTTTTTCACAGCTTTGCACTTTATTTCTTTATGAATTGTATATATTGTACTTTTTTTTTTATTTTGGATCGCACATTTGATTACATGATATTACAAGTATAATAATTTAAAGGCGACAGCACACCCAATTATGTATATAGCTGAAGTTATATGCAAATCTTGTCTTCACCTTTGGATCCGGCCCAGCCCCTTCCACCTCCTGAGCTTTTCTGATGATTTTTAATGTTGTCTTTCTGACCAACATTGAGACCTAGTAGGTGGTGAGGCAAGACAAAATTTGTATTTTACTGCATAAGTCAAGATTTTTTTATGCAACTTCATCTGCTTCTATTTCTGTACCTACTGATAATTGTCCTGTTTTTAATGTTCTCTTTGTAGTTTGCACTATAAATAATCTTTTATTTCTTATTTCTGCAGTGCTATGGAGTGTGCTCTCTCGGCTTAGAAAAGCTTCCATATTTAATCACAGCGTATGGGTTATCAGCCTCTGTCTTCTCCACCCTCGGCCTGTGTTTCCTTCACCTACCACGTCAAATCCCCCTGACTGGGGGTGCCATAGTGCACATGTGCATCCTGATTGCCTTGTTTTTTTGGAGTCCACAACCCAAGCTGCAATCGCAGGGTCCTGCGCTTTATGTGATAGCAGTGCTGTGGGGTTTGGGCAGCGCCCTGAATAAGACCGGCCTCAGCAGTGAGTGATATGTTGGGGTAATAGTATGGGTGTTAGGGTGTGGCCGGTGTAATGTTATTCCCTAACCAACTAGAATTTACTAAATTATGATTTGTGATGGATGCTATGGCTTATTAAACTTGATTTTTTTTTTTTTACATTGCCTGGCTGAATAAGCCTGATACATTCAGTAATGTCCTGCAAACAGACACCATACGCCCATAAAACTTGTGTTAGATAGATTCATTTGTCTTCAGCAGAATGAACTCTTACTTAGCTATTTATCAAATGAAGCACGGTTCACTGCTGTGTATTAAAATACAATGTTTATTTATTTCAGATCAAGGTGTTTTAGAATGGTACAGGCACTTATCTGATTGATCTCCAATTGGGGGTTAGGCAGGGTCGTGTGTCTTGTTGGCTTCTAATGAATAATGGCACAAAACCCTCTTTCCCAAGCAAGCACGAGCAACAACACTTGGAACTTTAATCATAAGCTCAGGACCATTCAGGCTGATTCTAACTGGCAAACTTGAGTTACTGTTAGAACTTTGCATATGGGAATAGCGGTCATCATTTTTTTTATTGATCTTTACTGTCTTCTCTCCAGTTTTAATAGGGATGTTTTATGAAGATAAAGAACGTCAGGACTTTGTATTTACCATTTACCACTGGCTCCAAGCTCTCGCCATATTTATTGTCTACTTGTGGGCAGAGCTGCCAATGATGGTAAGCAAATCTAATTTACATTTTACATACTATATTTCTTTTAAAAATATTCTGCTTTCATTATTTTTACCTGTATAGGTTACACAGAACTTTGCTTAGCATGATGTGTCTAAAGGAAATGTAAAGCAGTTTGTATGCATTTTCCTTCATATGATCATGTTATGATCAGAGTTAAAAAAAAAATAGTTTTAACAAATTATTTTATTTTTAGTTAATTTTGAAAGTATTATGCCTTTACCTTTTTATTTGAGTTGAGGACAGGGCTTAGGGGCATTTCTAATATGATACACTGGGCTGGCTTCCATGAGTGGAAGAACTTTACCATTCAGGCATTGATCAAAGTAGGACCCATGTTATGAAGCTACCTGCTTCCTGTTCAGACCTGTGATCACTGGACCTGGCAGAGGGATATCTTCCAGCCTCAGCTTTTTTTTGCAGCTTTGAGATGTCATAAGACCAAATGCTGAGAGCCTCAAAAGGTAGGTGAGGTGAAAAGGTGTAAAAATAAACCATCAATTACCATGGGACCATGGTCCACTTTGCATATTAGACTTTCTTCAGCCCATGAAAATCTGTTCCTGCTACCACCTGGTTCTCTATGCCCCTTGGGCAAGGTTTCACAGTACCTACTACCGTTTTACTTATTTAGCAAATAGAAAGTGTTTTCTCTAACAATTCAGATGCACTTTACAAAACTGTATCCTATTAAAATCCCTGTTTCTTTCATCATAGGCCAAACTTGGGATTATGCTTGCCTCAGCTTTAATTTCTGTCCTTTCCTATCTCTGGATGGAGCGTAAAATTAGCTCCAATTGTAAGCCCCGCATCCCCAAGATCCCTGCCCCTCGCCACAAGATGAAGGGTTACCGCTACTTGGAAGAAGAAAACTCTGATGAGTCAGGATCCGAGGAGGGGAATGAAAGTGGTGAGAGTGAGAGATCTGGAAGTGAAGCGGAAAATGATGAAGAAGAGCAGCCACCTCGAGCCCGGAGGAGGCGCAAGAAAGAAGAAAACTGCTATGAGCAAGCAGTAGAGGAGGAGAATTAACCATTTCCCCAATATAAAAAGACAAAAAGGAGAATACAGTTGGTTGGGGTGGACAACAGACAGTTCTTTCTCCAAAACATAAATGAGGCCCTCATTCTTTTAAGCAGGCCTAAACTCTGTAATAACATAAATCTTTTTTTAATGCCACCCACCCTTCCTTTGGATGCCCTAATGGCTAGTGGTGCATTCCTTTGGCAGAGCATAGATCTCTGTTTTCATTAGGCTGTCTAAAGTACTCCTGCAGTTTGCACTCAAGTATTTGTGGGGCATATCCCGGAGTGTGTAGTCATTTAAGTAAAAATAGAATAAAACAATATAAAGCAGAATCCATGTGCGGGAGGTGCTCAGGTAGAGGCAGCCAATTACTGTCTGCACATAGGTCACACCCCGCACATGACTTAGTGCTGAATGTAACACTGTGAACAGTGTAAAGCCCAGGCCCCTGTCAGTAGGAATTATAGGTGTCGTGCGGGTAGAAATGGGGTTGAAACTAGATTAGTAGTTTTAGGTCAGTTCTAGTGCTGACTTACTAGTTACTGCCACTCAACCTTATTTATCAAAGAACCATTGTCTCTGAGAGATTTTGCCTTACTTTGTGTAATTTTATGGTACGACTCCATCTCAGACAATTTTTTTTTTTGATGAATGATCATAACAACCAGTTAGAACTTGCTTTCCAATCTTCCGTAGTCTAGTAGAATTAAAAGGCATTTCTTATTTCTTCATAAATGTGGCCTGTTGTCTAGTTTCTAGAACACCAGAAGAGAGCTAAGGGTCATTCCATCAAAGGTGATAACGCACTATTCTTAAAGCCTGTGGACTGATTCAGCTGTTCTTGACTTTTATCTCTTAGGGGCTCCACTGGTTAGATTTTGACACCATATTTCATGGCCATGTAGCTGTCCACCTTGGATTTTTGTGTGTGCCCACCTATCGTTGGGTGTCCTACCCCACTTTTTATGTTATTCATAATATAAAACAAATTCAGATTGCAACAGGGAGAGTGAAAGGGTGGGCTAGTTCTAGTCCCCATTACTGCCCAAGAGATCTTAAAACAGAAATTCTCCACAACGAAGCCTGTCAAAGAAGATACAGGGCTGGAGCATAGAGAAGTGATTTTTTTATATATTTTTTTCATGGTGCCACAGATCGCACAACCAAATACTGGAAGTACATGGGGCAGCACTGCTGTACTTCCTTGCTCATTTCTGATGTGGAGGATATTTTGATTGCCCCCTGGCTTGGCCTACCCAGGCCAATTGTGTTACTGTGGGATAACAAGGAAAGGGGAGGAGGTTTCTACAATTTTCCTTGGGGCCCAGATATTTCTGTCTATAGTATTTTCAATTCAGCCATTTTATGGTACCACACCATCCTTCCTTTTGATGAACATATCTAAACACATGTATGATATGTAAACCTAATGAGTACCAATTATAAGCGATTCATTATGCTTCTCTGTGGCTGTGGCAAAATATTAGGCAGGTTTTGCATTCCCATACAAGTCTATGAGAGTGCAAAACCTGCTTAATGCAGGTCAAAAGGAGATCAACTACAGCTCAAATGCACTAGCTCAAAGCCTGTTAACACAGGCCCTAAAGCTGGGCATACACTTTTTGAAGTTTGACAGGTTCCAAATGAACTGGCTGAAATTCTCTTAGTGGATGGCACTGTTAGTTCTCTCCCACCCGATGCCTTTTAATTAAAAAATTGAAGGAGCTGGGCGAAAAATTGTCAGTCAAACAGTGGCTGCCTCCAATCATGGCTGGTGTCAGCTGTCAGAATACAATAGCAGCAGCAAGGGGATTACATTTTTTTAGCTTGCCTGAAAAAGGAAAGAAATCCAATTGTATATGACCAGCTTTAGGATCAGTATCTGATAAGGTAGGTAATTGGTTTGTTGCTGGTAACTGACCCCCCCTTATCAGAGAAGCTTATACCCCTCAAGCGCCACCACCACCAGCAACTGAACTGTAAACAAGATTGTAGCAGATCCCATGGGCATATGAATCATTATAAAATTGGCAATTACTATCTGTTATTCTTGGTAAGATATATATCTAACTGTGGCTAATATTGCTGTATGGAATGAAGGTCAACTTTTTCAAGGTTTTTTTGTAGTGTTGCATTTTTGCCCAATTTTAAATGCAATATTGGCATTTTGGTCAATGAAACACCTAATGGGTAATAAGCAATCCGTTTGAGTTCTGGGGGTTATGTTGAATATAAGTGTTAAGTTTCAACAATGTCAAGGTTTAAGCACAATTCCAGCCAATAATTATTTTGTTTTTAATACAGTGGGGGTTGGAGACTCTGTTTGGTTTTTATTGTCGCCCATGTTCCTGCTGGGAAGATTTACCTTAGTTTGTCAGGACAGGAAATAAGAGGAGATGTTTGTTTGCTGTCTGTACCTCCCTTTTTTCCAGTGACTGATTTCTAATCACAGGATGAAGAAGGGAGGGCGAAATCCCCCCCCCCCCCCCCCCTGATAGGGTCACAGACAGAGCTGTAAACTTCAAATGTAGGAGTTAGGCTTTAAGCATCAGATTTTTTGAGGGCTAAATCATTTTCAGTTGTCATAATTTCTTTTTTCTAGCATAATAAAATAGTTGACACCAAAACTAACTTCTGAAAACATCAGGCCAAATTTATCCAAAAACCGCTTTTCTGTACTTGGAAACAGTTGTTACCACACCTCTACACAGTCCAAATTGATCACAAGACTTAATTTCATGAGGATGTGTATGACTGATTTCATTTACTGCAAGGCAAGGCGTGATTAGGTAGAACACATAGCTCAGGTCTATGTTGGGAGGTGAGGCACAAGCCATGGAGAGGGAAATCTTTGCTGAACTGGCCGATTTTCGATCCATCTATGGCCAGCTTAATACAGTCTAATTTTTGGTAGTGATGAGTCATGTATGAGTCTTTAAAGTGTATTTTCCTTAAAGAATCCCTTTTGGGGGTTCATTTTTGGGTGGATCTGCCTTTTATTATTATGACCCGAGGAATGTTCAATTTTTGTTATATATGTATAGTCTAGAAATGTTGTATATAAAGTAGATTGCTACTTTCTGTATTTGTTAACTGTGTATTTTTTTAATCAGATTTGATATAAATGAGGTTTGTTTTATGTATTATGATTTGGACTTCTTAATAAAACCAGAATAGATAAAAGTTGATTACTTAATCTCTTTCTTCTAATTACGGTAGGTGTATCTGAAATCTTGATGGTACCGCTGAGTTATGGATTCAGTAGGACAAAATACTCAGTTCCAGTCCTTACATAAACATGATCACTTTGTTCATTCAAGTATCTATGCAATACATAGATACCTCATATAGCCATGAGATTTAAATCTTAACATTTTTTGTTATCGTCTTGAGATTTTTGGGAAAATGAGAATTGTGTGGTGTTCATGTTCTCCAGACAATGTTTGGGATTTGTCAGACCTCACTCTAGTAACCACACTCAGGTCTGAATAAACAGAATAATCCATACTTAAATATAATAATGCAGAATTTGTATTCAAATATTACATGATTTTTTTCTAAAAAAAAATCTTACATGCTAAAATAGAATACTGATATTTGTTAAGATATACAATGAGACCAACCAAGTGTAAATTTAAACTATAAACCCAGTAAAAGCCTCTATAAAAGCTGTAAGTAAAAATCAAAGCATAAGTTCTTGCAAAACTAATTGCTCAGTTTATGGTAAAAGTAGCTTTTATAAAGTTGAGGTAGCCCATCAGGGAGAGCTTCCCATGGAATTCCAGCTATGCCTCTCCTTTCTTAATTTTTTAACAAATGTAGTCATGCTGAAGCATTCATAGAGTTACATGCAGTTGTATCCCAATACTAGTTAAAAAGTGGCTGGGGTCAACAAACACTAAAAGAAAGAAAAAAAGAAACAAAGTCCAGTGAGTGAATATGTGTGAATTCAAAATCACCAAATTTAGGCCATTGCAAAGGCTCGTCTCCCTATAAAAGAGGGCCTTTGTTGGAGACCTTGAGATGCAGCAATACATTGTAACTCTCCAGCAGCTGAATTTTTTTTAGACGTAAAATGACAATCTTAGTATTCCTCTTCGGTGCCATTGCAGGTTAAAATTGGCTGTTCAAAGTGATTTATTGTCCAGGGTAAATGCAGAAAATATAACTTAATGCCAAGAACAGGTGCAGTTTTGGCTGTCAAATTTGAGGGTGGAGTGATTTTCTCACCACTTGAAAGATTATAAAGTCGTCCCACTTATCATTTAAAGTGTATATTCAGTCCAAACATGTTTTGTTTGTTCTGGATTGGGTAGGGAAGGGTAAAATACAACAATCAGTTTTGTTTTTTTTTTGCTGTACCCCTGCTGGTGAGTTTCATCCTCTCTATTTGGCCTAGTGACAGCAAATATGAAATTCAAATATTAAATTTAAAATTTTACAGCTGCGACAAGGAAACAGGAAGTGAGGGGGAATCTTGGAATCCAGGATAACGGTTTTAATGACAACTGTCTAAAAGGGAATTTCCTCTCACTTCCTGTTGTGTATCCAGGGCAAAAAGTGAAGGAAAATCTCTCAAGTGAGGCAGACAGCAAAACCAAAACCCTGAAAACATTTCAACCAAAACTGAAAAAATGTCCTGCCAGAAATATGCTTCAAAGTAAAATACCCCTTTTAACAAGCATACATGTTGTTTTGACATTTAGTGTGTTCGTCTTCTCAGGGCAGGAACAGACACTCGGACCTTCTCAGCCAGTATAAGCGCAATCTTCTTCTCATAATAAGCAGCTTCGTTAATAAAGACCGGGTAAAGGGGCTTCTCTCCACTATAATGAATTGATTGTCCATCCAGACTCAGAAAGAGCGGCTCCCCAGGGCGTAGCAGTGAAAAATCTTTATCCTACAAAGACATGTTATTGTTTGCATAAATCATATGTAAGTTTCATTTAGTGCCAGTTAGCTTGAACTGAACCTATGTTCAGGCTATGGTAATTCAAGTATTTACATATTCACAGGCAGAAATTGAGCATTAAAATAAGCCCGCATTGACTTCTGTAGCTGCAGGCACTGTGGAGCAACTCATCCTCAAAGTTTAAAGCTTAAGCGCTGAATTTGTTCATCATTCTTTCAGCAGCTCAGCTTTCCCATCCTGACAGTGACACAGCAATCCTCCAGCCTTCTAATATCAAATGTAAACACAGAGCAGGAGCTCTGGGAAGGAAGAGTAAGGAAGGTTGAGATACAGAGTCACTTCTGGGAATAGGGAGCTAGGCTGCTGAGAGCATGACTTGAACAACTACCTCACAGTGCCTACAGCTACAGAGGTCAGTGATGGCTTAGCCAAAGGTTCACCTTGATGTAGACTCTTGTTACTTGGTAAGATGGCAATACGAGGTGCTTGCTCACATCCTTGGATGATTTTCAAAAAACCCAAGGATCCCCAAAACCCAGGTGCTCTATGTTGCAAATACCAAATGCAGCTTCTATGGTCGAGATCCGCTTCCCACTCATGTGAATTTATGTTGGATTCCTAATACAATACCAGCCTCACTGTGCAATCTTGAAGGTGAAGCAAAGCAACAGATCAGGACCCATGCTCTCACAAAGAGCTCAGCAGTTCAGATCTCTAGCAGTCAGACCCCCCCCCCCCCACCCTTCTGCACACTGCTTTAATCAAAATGCTGCTCAGAGATTGGAGCACTGTGCAGGGGGCTTATGTAACCACTGGAGATCTGGACTGCTGAGCTCTTTGTGAAAGCAGCAGTCCGCATCTCCAACGTGCTGTCAGTTCTGTGCAGTTTGGTATAGGCCTATAACACTAACACATTAGAAAAAAAAAGACCTGCACATGCAGTATATTGCTTTTTGGGTAGCCTGACTGTATCAGAGCAATAAAAGATATGAGTTCCATTGGGCTTTGATAATGGAGCAATGTTAAAATGTATTAATTACAGCCAAACTACCATTACTGCAGCTATTTCTCATTTCTCAATCAGACAGTGGACATCAATGACCTGTGCTAACTGTAATAAAATCAGGGACCGTTCCCATGGAGGACAAATTTTCCATGGACCAGGGGGTGGGGGAGTTGTTTGAGTGGTTGTGATATACAGGGCTTTTTTCTCAGAAAATAGGTGCAGGAACTCAACAGGAGATGACCCCCCAAATCCCCCCCCCCCCCCCACACACACACACACAGTCCGAACTGCATCAAATAGTGGGTGTGGTCAAATTTCACCAACAGTGGAAGGTTCTTATACTGGGAGTGCATTACGTACAGAGAACAGAGTTCTGGGGTGGGGGTGGGGGTGTGTTAGAATGTAGATTTCAGAGGTGCGTTACTTGAGGAGTTTGGGGGGTCCTATGTACTTATGTACATATAATTCAGAGGTGTGCTGCATATAGAGTGCTGAATTCAGGGGTGCCCTACACTGAGTGCAAAGTTCAGCGGTGCACTACACAGAGTGCAGAGTTCAGCCTTCTTTCACAGCTGCTTAGGCTCTAATAGGTTTAAAAAAAGGTGAACTGTGCTTTGCGCTCGCAGCTCACCCAGGTGTGTTAGAACAGCAAATTAATATTTGCTTTTCTAACACTGAACCGCCTCTCCACCAATCAGGAAGTGCGGGTGTGTTACCCATCACCTAATTGACTAAAATTACAGGCGCTGTGATTGGACGCCTATCAGGAGGAGGAAAGGAGATGCATGGAGAACACAGCTCGCCGCGTCACCTGCTGCCCCACCGAGATAGGGTAAGTGCCAGGCAGACAGTGAGTGGGCGAGGGGGTCACAGTGTTAACTTTTAAATGAGCACAGTGGCAGTATTTGATGGGCACAGTGGCAGCATTTGATGGGCTCAATTTTTGCATTTGATGAGCACAGTGGCTGCGTTTGATGGGCACAGTGGCTGCAATTGATGGGCACAGTGGCTGCAATTGATGGGCACAGTGGCTGCAATTGATGGGCACAGTGGCTGCAATTGATGGGCACAGTGGCTGCATTTGATGGGCACAGTGGCTGCATTTGATAGGCAAAGTGACTGCAATTGATGGGCACAGTGGCTGTGTTTGATGGGCACAGTGGCTGCGTTTGATGGGCACAGTGGCTGTGTTTTATGGCACAGTGGCTCCAGCTGCCACTGTATACAGGTGTATGTGTGTGTGTGTGTGGGGGGGGGGGGGGGCTGGCATTTATACAGGTGTGTGGGGGGGCTGACATATATACAGGGGTGAGGGGGGCTGACATACAGTGGGGATGGAAAGTATTCAGTATACTCTTTGTTATATTGCAGCCATTTGCTAAAATCATTTAAGTTCATTTTTTTCATCATTAATGTGCACACAGCACCCCATATTGACAAAAAAACACAGAATTGTTGACATTTATGCAGATTTTTAAAAAAAGAAAAACTGAAATATCACATGGTCCTAAGTATTCAGACCCTTTGCTCAGTATTTAGTATAAACACCCCCTTTGATCTAATACAGCCATGAGTCTTTTTGGGAAAGATGCAACAAGTTTTTCACACCTGGATTTGGGGATCCTCTGCCATTCCTCCTTGCAGATCCTCTCCAGTTCTTTCAGGTTGGATGGTAAACGTTGGTGGACAGCCATTTTTAGGTCTCTCCAGAGATGCTCAATTGGGTTTAAGTCAGGGCTCTGGCTGGCCATTCAAGAACAGTCACGGAGTTGTTGTGAAGCCACTCCTTCGTTATTTTAGCTGTGCGCTTAGGGTCATTATCTTGTTGGAAGCTAAAACTTCGGCCCAGTCTGAGGTCCTGAGCACTCTGGAGAAGGTTTTCGTCCAGGATATCCCTGTACTTGGCCACATTCATCTTTCCCTCAATTGCAACCAGTCATCCTGTCCCTGCAGCTGAAAAACACCCCCACAGCATGATGCTGTCACCACCATGCTTCACTGTTGGGACTGTATTGGACAGGTGATTAGCAGTGCCTGGTTTTCTCCACGATACCACTTAGAATTAAGGCCAAAAAGTTCTACCTTGGTCTCATCAGACCAGAAAATCTTATTTCTCACCATCTTGGAGTACTTCAGGTGTTTTTTTAGCAAACTCCATGCGGGCTTTCATGTGTCTTGCACTGAGCAGAGGCTTCCGTCGGGCTACTCTGCCATAAAGCCCCGACTGGTGGAGGGCTGCAGTGATGGTTGACTTTCTACAACTTTCTCCCATCTCCCGACTGCATCTCTGGAGCTCAGCCACAGCTCTCCCCTGCATACGCTGCCATGCGGCCTCAGGTGGTGAGGGCCTGAAACACTGAAGCTGCAACCCATGGTTCTTGTGAGAGCTGACTGAGGGAAGATGTCTGTGGATCCTGTCTGGTATCACTGAAGAGGGCTGCCGTGTGTGCTTCAGGAGCTTTGTGAGACCCATGCAGGGGATCCTGGGGACTGGGGACTGGTGTTGTTAAACCCCACTCTGAGTGCTTGGAGTCAGCTATTGGGTGCAAGCTAAAGGGGACACTGGCTAGTGTCTTGAAGAAGCAAGGTCCACTAAATTCCTTCTGCTACAAAGGGACTTGCTTTAATCTGTTCAGTTTGATGCATAGTGCTACTGAAGGCCTACTGCATAGTTCTACATAGAATCAAGTCTTTGATTATTCCTAATAAAGTGGCATAGAGCTCCTGGCTCCTTGTTTTGCGCAGCCAGGCCGTCCTGCTGCAGTAAATGTGCGGTGGGTGGTCCGGAGCGGTTAAAGAATGAACAGGAATTTCAGCTCCCTGTACATGGCAAAGTACAGCAATGCAGCGCATTGTGCTGCCGTACATTGTCATGCATGGAGTGTATGTCTCCGTTCTCTGTTCCCATGTGAATGTGTGCGGCCCGGTTCCTAACAGGCCATGGACCAGTACAGGTTTGCAGCCCTGGGGTTGGAGACCTCTGCTGTAGTGAATTGGTAAGGATATACTAAGTACTGGGACAATAGTTTCTTGTAGTAAAATGTAACCAGCTACCACATCTTTCTCTCTCTAAGGCAGAATGCCTGAGAGATAAAGGAGTTCTAACAATATTATGTTTATATTAAAGGAAAGGAATTCCGATAACTGGCAAGTTTGTTCATATGTGATCAGCTGTGATTGGACACAGCCGATCCTATGGTAAAGGGCCGCTGTGATTGGCCCTTTACCCCAATCTGTGATCAGCTGTGTCCGAATAACACAGCGATCACAGAGCGCGCCAGATGCGTGCCCCAGGTGGTGCATGGGAGTTGTGGTTTAGGGAGAAAGTCCATGGATGCCCTCCCAGAACTAGAGAGCCGCTCTTGCAGCTATAGCACGGGTATGAAGGGTTTAAACAGTAATTCCAGGTTTGTGTATTTTATACTTAGTTAAAAAGATCAAGCTGAGACCAAGATAACTATATATGTATACACTGTATATGTATATACTATACCTGCCCATTGCCCCTGGAAGCTGGAAATCAGTGAAGTAGACACTACTACTTCAGTGATCTCCACTTGCTTCCAGGTCCTGCACGGAGTGGCTACTCTTCTACCGAACACAAGAGGTCGACCGCTTAGCATGGGCACCATTCAGAGAATGCTTTGCATTTGGAGAGTGTGACGTTGTATATTACAGTCTATATAGAAAAGTAAGTGACACAGAGGACAGCTAATAGTATGTGTGGATAAATAAAGCGATCTGGCCGCAAGTTGCACACTGTCTGATCATTCTGTTCCGAGTGCAGATTAGTAAAATTCAGCATATAAAAGCTAGTTACAAACTTATTTCTGCCAAACATTATGAAGTTCCACACTGCTAGATAAAATCACAAGATAAAATAAAATATCCAGTCTGACACATTTGCAAATACAATCCAGTGATTTAATAAATATGATACAGCACGTACCTGTAGGGAAGGATGTACAACCGCTGATATCTCCCCATCTGATGATCGGGGAAAATCCACCTGACCAGCACACTGGTAAGTTTCGGTTTCAGAAGCGGGAAATTCCATTCCTGGAAGGTAATGTTAAACACATGTGAGTTCTACCTTGGAGCCCAGTTGTTTAAAGTTAACTTATCATCACAAATACCAAGATGGAAAAATAAGCTCCTAACCGGAGTCATGTCTAGACCCAAGTAAAAGTGCTCCTCTGCAACCTGACTTGCCACAATGCAGGTGAATTCCATGTGTAAATATTGACTTGCGCATCAAATCAAGGCTCTGACTCATTCATGGTGCCTAACAATGTAATGTGGACACATCTGTATTGGATGTCAAGCCACATCGCCGGGATAGAGAGGGTAAGAAGGGGGGAGGGGTATGCCTATATATCAAGAATAATGTACAAGTGAATATGAGAGATGACATCACTAAGGGAGCTAGGGAGGAGGTGGAATCCTTATGGGTAGAGCTCCAAAGGGATGAAGCTAAGGGGAAAATAATACTGGGAGTATGCTATAGGCCCCCTAACCTGAGGTAGGAGGGGGAGACGGATCTCCTATCACAATTTGGATTTGCAGCAAGGATGGGAAGTGTTATCATAATGGGGGATTTTAATTATCCAGGCATAGACTGGGCGGAGGGAACCACGCATTCATCTAAGGCTCGCCAGTTCCTAAATGTCTGGCAGGACAATTTCATGGTTCAGACGGTAGATGCACCAACTAGAAATAAAGCGTTACTGGATCTACTGATTACCAACAATACAGACCTGATCACGGATGTGGAAATACAGGGCAATTTAGGAAACAGCGATCACAGGTCAATTGGCTTCAGTATGAATCACACAAATAGGAAACATAAGGGGAATACAAAGACACTGAAATTCACAAGAGCCAACTTCCCTAAACTACGGCCCATGCTAGAAGGCATAAATTGGGATAAAATCTTAGGAACAAAGAACACGGAGGAGAGATGGGTTTGCTTTAAGAGCATATTAAATAAGGCCATTAGCCAATGCATCCCATTGGGTAATACATTTAAAAGAACAAACAAAAGTCCTGGATGGCTTAACTCCAATGTAAAAATGCATATAAAAAGCAAAGGAGAAGGCCTTCAAAAAATACGAGGTTGAGGGATCATCATCAGCATTCGGACTTTATAAAGAATGCAACAAGAAATGTAAGGGTGCAATTAGGGCAGCTAAGATAGAACACGAAAGACACATAGCAGAGGAAAGCAAAAAAAAAAATCCCAAGAAATGCTTTAAGTATGTAAACAGTAAAAAAGGGAGGACAGACCATATTGGCCCCATAAAGAATGAGGAAGGACATCTGGTTACAAAGGATGGGGTGATGGCGAAGGTATTGAATTTATTCTTCCCCTCAGACTTCATGAGGGAATCAGGGGGGCATCAGTAACCAAAACTTCAGTGTTAATCCTCATGACACATCACAGGAAGCACCTCCATGGTTATCAGAGGACAGAATTAAAATTAGATTTGGGAAACTTAACATTAATAAACCACCGGGACCAGATGGCTTGCACCCAAGGGTACTTAGGGAACTCAGTCAAGTAATTGCCAGACCATTGTTCCTAATTTTTACTGACAGTCTACTGACTGGAATGGTACCAGCTGATTGGAGAAAAGCCAATGTAGCACAAATATTTAAAAAGGGCCCAAAATACATCCCTGGGATTTACAGACCAGTTAGCCTAACATCAATAGTATGCAAGCTCTTGGAGGGGATGATAAGGGACTTTGTTTTGCTCAGCGGGGGATCGCTCCAATTTGAGCAGGTGGATGACCGGTCCATCTTTGCTCACTGTGCAGAGACAGACCTGACAGAGCCCTGCTCTCCTCTATGGAGGGATTGGGTGAAAACGGACCGGACCGCCTGTCTGTTTTCATCCGATCCGATCTTTCAGATGGATGGAAAATAGAGTCACCATCCGTCTGGATTAGGTGGACAGGATCGGATCAGATATCGGCGGATGTCAGCAGACATGTCACCGCTGACATCTGCTGCTCCATAGAGGTGAATTGAGCATCCAATCAGGTCCGCCTGAAAAACTGACAGGCGGCCTGATCGGAAAGCCCGTGTGAAAGGGGCCTAAAGGATTTGGCTTTGTTAGGGGGGAGGGAGGTTACATACCTGATGCAGAACTGGTATCCAAAAAATGGGTCTGTAGAATCTAGTCTCAGCTGGATCAGGCTAAATGTGTTTATCAAAAGACATGCTGTATAATCTATTTATGACAAGCACATGTCTCTGTAGGATCTGCTGTATTTAGAGAAAATGTAAAGTCTAAACGTTTTTATTACATTAATGCATTTTCTGTCTATGGATTCAAGCAGCCCAGCTCGGGAGCGAGCCTGCACATCTGCTTCCATAGCAGGTGGCTTGCTTTGGAGGCAGACACAGAAAAAGAGAAGCCAAGATCTCAGGCAGGGGACCCCAGAAGAGGTTAACAAAAATTACACTTTACAATCACTTTAATTCCAGTCAGATATTAAAGACACAAATTAATTTAACTCTGTTTTTATTAATACATCCCTAAATGTATTTATTAACCACTTCAGCTCTGGAACGTTTACTTCATGACCAGGCCATTTTTTGCGACACGGCACTGCGTTATTTTAACGAAAAATTGCGGGGGCGTATGCTGTACCCAAATAAAATTTGTGTTCTTTTTTTCTCACAAATACCGGTAGTACTTTCTTTTGGTTGTATTTGATCGCCTCTGAGGTTTTTGTTTTTTGTGCTATATACAAAAAAAAAACACATTTTGAAAAAAAAAAAACTATAATTTTTACTTTCTGCTACAAAACATATCCAATAAAAAAATGTAAAAAGTCTAATTCCTTTATCAATTTAGGCCAATGTGTATTCTGCTACATGTGTTTCATAAAAAAATTCCCAATACATGTATATTGATTGGTTTGCGCAAAAGTTATAGCAGCTACAAACTATAGTATATTTTTATTTATTTATTTTTTTACTAGTAATGGCAGCGATCAGCGACATAGCAGGACTGAAAAATTGCAGCGGACAGATCGGACACCTGACAGACACTTTTCAACACTTTGTGGGGATCAGTGACACCAATACAGTGATCAGTGCTAAATATGCACTGTTATTGTACTAATGACACTCGCAAGGAAGGGGTTAACATCAGGGGCGATCAAAGGGTTAAATGTGTTCCCTAGGAGTGATTACTAACTGCGGGGGGAGGTGCTTTGACTGGGTGGAATGTAAAGATCCATGTTTCTGCTTACCAGGAACACAGGATCAGCACATTCCCCTCTCACAGAATAGCGGTCTGCCTTTCTCCTGAACTATCAGCGTGTCCCGGCAGACATCGCATCCGCCAAGCCTGCTGATGGGTTCCCGCTGTGTCCAATCACAGCGGGAGCAGGTTGCCGGCGGCATGCATGCACCCCAGACCCGGATGAGCCAGGTCACGTACTAGGTACGTGATTTGGCATAGAGTGACTGTCATGCCGAAGTAAATCCACAGTGGGCAGTCCACAACTGGTTAAATGCAAGCAGCGTAGGTCTCTGAATTTACCCTGGTATCAGCCTTGTGTAGCCCTTGGCAGACATCCCAAGTCTCCCGCGACGTGCGGGAGTCTCCCGTATTTGGTAGCGGGCTCCCGGCTGCAGGGCTGATCATAGGTGGCACTGGTGTCATCCATGTGTCCCCCTCCGTTCTCCTCCGTTCCTCTGTCCTCCTCCTCCGCCCCCCCCCCCCATTCTCCTCTGGCCCGCTGTCCTCCTTCTCCGCCCCCCCTCGCCCCCCCACAGTTGGCTCCCTCCTCTCCCCCCGGCTGAGTGGAGGCAGGGGCTGCAAAATATGTAATTTACTGGCCCCTTCCTGTAATGAATTGGACACTGTGAGCTATCGCTCTTGTGTCCTGTAATAACTGAGCAGAGTAACCTGTGATTACTCTTCTTTGGTTTATGAATGGACGGGAGACTGTGTCTCCCGTCCATTCATCTTCAGTGCTGAGAAAGGGACTGGGGAATCTGTGTCCTCAGTCCTTTTGTCTGTCTCAAAAGGGAGATGTCAGGGGTCTGTTTAGGCCCCTGATATCTCACCAAAGCCCCCCCCCAGGGCTGATAGGAAAAAAAAATATTATTAATTTGTAAAAAAAATATATAAAATAAAAATCTACTGACATCACTCCCCCGACCTACCAGCACTGTCTACTGCCCCAACCCCCTCCCCCCAAAAATGCATTGCGAAAAAATAAAAAATTAATTAAATTGTAAAAAAAAAATCAATACGTAAAAATAAAAAAACTAAACTACTGACACCATCTACTGCCTTACTGACACCGTCCACTGCAACATACACCCCACCCCCTTCCCCAGAAGCACTGTGAAAAAAAATATTTAAAAAATAATTAAAAAAAATAAACAAAACTGTAAAAAATAATAAAAACAAAAAAACACTGACACCATCCACTGCTCTCCTGACACTGTCCACTACCACACTCCCCCACCCCCAATCAATGTGAAAAACAAAAAATACAAAAATAAATTGTAAAATTAAATGAAAATTTTTTATTCTGACACCATCCACTGTTCTACTGACAGTGTCAACTGGCACCCAAAAAAGCATTTTGAAAAAAAAAAAAAATACTCAAAATGAAATTGTAAACAAAAAAAAATAAATTACTACTGACACGGTCCACTGCCCTACTGACACCATCCTACACATACTACCCACCGCTGTACACTCCACGCTCCTCACCTGCACATTATACCAACCTACTCTGCACTCCTCTCCTGCACATAATACCCACCGCTGTACACTCCACACTCCTCTCCTGCACATACTACCCACTGCTGGACACTTCACACTGTACATTCCCTATTTAACATTACTGCATTCTGCACTATGTAAGTCATCTCAACTTTTAAGCCCTTTAAGCCACGCCCAATGTGTAGCACAATTTAAGCCACGCCCACATTTCAGATGGTTTAGGGGACATGGAAATCCAGGGTTTGTGGGTAGACCGGGGGCCAGACTTGGGTTTGGGTTTGAAAGCTGAAGCTTGTAAGTAACAAAAAGGACTCTTCTTGGCCTCTGACAAGGGGCGAGCTTTCCCCAGAGAAGCCCTAGGCTGCTCCTGTTAAGAATAGGTGTTGTCCCTCAAAGGGCATGCAATGCATCTGCTTTTTACACATGGGTTTTGCAGGCCAACACTTTAGCCAATGCGTCTTCCTCATGTTAACTGACAGGAGTCTAATGTGGAAGATAAGGCGGAAGACCTTCAGCAATGCATCCACACTTTAGTTCAAGGCTGCAGACATGAGCTTTAAACACTCTAGGACCAAAGGATCAACTACTATACTGATCAGATCCTTTCTAATGGCCTAGACTAGTAAGCTAAATTTGACAGAATAGGATCACAGCCAGGACAGGTTGTGGTGCAAGACTTCGATCCTTAAATACAAGTGTATCGTTCAATGGAATAGTCAATACTATGTTAAGGCGGGATGCTGCCAGATCCACAGAGGAAATTGGAAAAATAGCTCTGGACTTGTAATGTCTTATTGGTACTATTGAAGTAATCTAGGTCAGCTTCTACACCCCAGAGGATCTTCATGGTCTCCTTGGCTTGTAGTGTATTGTAAAAAAAAAATAATTTGAAGTGGCACACCACTGTTACACTAAAAACAGAGGTGCAATCAAAAGAGTAAGTACATGTTTTGGGGGTACAAAAACTACCCCCTTCATCAGGGCTAGAAAAAACATAAGGGCATCTCCATATCAATACAATATTCCTAAATACCCTATACTCAATAGTATTGGATGTACCGGTATACAAAAATAAAATAACTATTATAAAAGAACCTCAGAAAAATGTAAGAATCTGAATAATAAACCATACCATTTCAGATCATTAATGGGATAAACCCAACCACGCCGACCCATTAGTGGTAGATCCAAAGGAGACTTTACAATCAGATTGTACTAGGTATGTGTAGCCTAAGAGGCTCACTAACTGTTCAAAAAACCCAACAATACATCTGGTGGTTTTTTTCACCTGCAGCAGATGACTGCACCACCCAACTCCACTCAACTCATTCCCTCAGCACTAACCCCTGCAGTAAACCAGTGGAAAGCTGGGATTTTAAACTGTGCTGGGTAGCTTCTAGTGCTCCGCCTGCATGGCCTACTCACAAAGACTTCAGAGACAGGGTCACACCAGAGACTGTGGCCAAGGCTTTGGACCTAGAGATCACTCCACAGCTAACCGACACAGTACACGAAAAGTACAGTAAATGAAAAGTGCCACGTGGCAGAGCCCAATGCCAGAAGATTCACATTGCAGGCTAGTCCCGCAAACTTTCAGTCCAGTGGGGTCCGGGTACAGCACTCCAAAGTAAAACTTAGGAAAGGCCGATATGGATGGCTGCATATAAAGACCAGTTCAGCACCCCATCTTGATTAAAGGAAAAAAAAGTAAAAAGGTTCGACATGCAGAGCAGAGAAAAGACTACCATCCTTACATAGTTACATAGTAGGTGAGGTTGAAAAAAGACACAAATCAATCAAGTCCAACCTATGTGTGTGATTATATGTCAGTATTACATTGTATATCCCTGTATGTTGCGGTCTTTCATGTGCTTATCTAATAGTTTCTTGAAATTATTGATGCCCCCTGCTGAGACCACCGCCTGTGGAAAGGAATTCCACATCCTTGCCGCTCTTACAGTAAAGAACCCTCTACGTAGTTTAAGGTTAAACCTCTTTTCTTCTAATTTTAATGAGTGGCCACGAGTCTTGTTAAACTCCCTTCCACGAAAAAGTTTTATCCCTTTTGTGGGGTCACCAGTACGGTATTTGTATATTGAAATCATATCCCCTCTCAAGTGTCTCTTCTCCAGAGAGAATAAGTTCAGCGCTTGCAACCTTTCCTCATAACTAATATCCTCCAGACCCTTTATTAGCTTAGTTGCCCTTCTTTGTACTCGCTCCATTTCCAGTACATCCTTCCTGAGGACTGGTGCCCAGAACTGGACAGCATACTTTAGGTGCAGCCGGACCAGAGTCTTGTAGAGCGGGAGAATTATCGTTTTATCTGTGGAATTAATCCCCTTTTTAATGCATGCCAATATTCTGTTCCCTTTGTTAGCAGCAGCTTGGCATTGCATGCCATTGCTGAGCCTATCATCCTAATAGGACACTAGCAAAAACTGAGGCATGCTGGGAGTAGGAGGAGTTATTCCAGGCTGGCCCATAATTTTCTTGTTTTGTCAGTGTTCAATCATCCTGTGGGTGGCAGGAAAACCTGACAGTCAGGACTTCCTGTGTCTCTCAATGGGCGAGAAAAAAAATCTTTCTTTTGTGGCAATGATCAGCTTTGGTTCTCAGTAAATAATATCTCATTCATACCTTTGTTGAGGTGATTAATAAAGTCCAAAGTGACTTCAACAAGTGTCTTCATCTTCTGCAGTAAATCAGCACGGACAACCCCTTGCGGTTGAGGACCCAACTCAAACCCTGCAGCAAAAGACACACAAGACATTATAAAGACAACAAAAGAAACAGCTACTTATAATATCACAGAATTCTACAAAAGTATATAAAGTATAATTATATTTACAAATGATCAGAAAAACTCAGTTATTGAATGATTGAGAGCAGGTTCTCAATTTTTCGGTCGGAAAAAGTTCTATCCGAAAATGCGATCGTCTGTACAAAGTCTGACGCACAAAATTCCTACACATGCTCGAAAACAATTCGACGCATGTTCGGAAGCATTGAAGTTCATTTTCTCGGCTCGTCGTAGTGTTGTACGTCACCGCGTTCTTGACGGTCGAAAGTTCAGAGAACTTTTGTGTGACCGTGTGTATGCAAGGCAAGCTTGAGCGGAATTCCGTCGGAAAAACCATCCAAGTTTTTCCGACGGAAAATCCGCTCATGTATACGTGGCATTCGTCTGTTTTTTTTTTTTTTTTCATCAAAACCAGCTGTCCAGCAAATGTCAGTGAGAGTTGAGACAAACCATTTACCACTGACAGGGGTAATTTCAATAATCAGCTTTTATTGATTTATACTGAATAAACCCTTTATCCCAAAAGGAAAAAAAAATTGTTGCTGTAACTGCTTATAAAGTGTTATCTGGAGTTCAGCTTTAATTTGTTGGTCAAGTCCATCTAATGCCGGGTGCACACGAGCGGACTTTTCGACCGGACTGGTCCGACGGTCTATCTGACGGACTTTGGGCGGACTTCCGACGGGCTTTCCGAACAAACGGACTTGCCTACAGACGATCACACCAAAGTCCGACGGATTCGTACGTGATGATGTACGACCGGACTAAAATAAGGAAGTTGATAGCCAGTAGCTAATAGCTGCCCTAGCGTCGGTTTTCGTCCGTCGGACTAGCATACAGACGAGCGGACTTTTCGATAGGAACTAGGTCTGGCGGAGTTCCGACGTAAAGATTTGAAACATGTTCCAAATCTAAAGTTCGTCAGATTTTCGACCGAAAAAGTCCGCTGCAGGTCCGATGAAGCCCACACATGGTCGAATTGTCCGCCGGACTCGGTCCGCCGGACCAGTCCGGTCGAAAAATCCGCTCGTGTGTATGCGGCATAAGGCTACATTTACATTGATTAAAGCTGGGTTCACACTTATGCAAATTGGATGTGGGTTTGCCCACATCCAATTCGCATAGCAGGAGATTGTGACCGGCTCTCTATGGAGCCGGTTCACACATCTCCACAGCGGCTCTGGTGCGAATTGCACAGGAACCCTGTACGTCTCTTGGTCCGTTTCAGGTCCGAATTCAACTCAAAATTCAGGCTGAAATCGGACCTGAAAACGGTAAATGGAGATGCACCAGACACCTGCTGTGAGCCTCTGCCTGTTCTAGTGTGAACCCAGCCTAAAGCCGGCACAAATTGTAGCGGCAGAAGTTTTCACATTCCTGCTGCAGTTGTGAGCGGCTAGGTGCAGTCACCATCCCATTCACTATAATGACATGTTTCCAGCGGCTGCAGATATTCATGGCTATCTGTACAGGCAATGATTACCTGCGGTGATCACTGATGGATGCACTTTGCAGATTTGCCTAGCCACTCACAGCCGCAGCAGGAATCTGAAGGTTCCGGCCACACTACAATTGGCACCGGACTTAATCTCTGGTAGGAATGTAGCCTAAATTTACTAGTACATCTAATGCCCCGTACACACGGTCGGATTTTCCGATGGAAAATGTCCGATCGGAGCGTGTTGTCGGAAATTCCGACCGTGTGTGGGCTCCATCGGACATTTTCCATCGGATTTTCCGACACACAAAGTTGGAGAGCAGGAGATAAAATTTTCCGACAACAAAATCCGTTGTCGGAAATTCCGATCGTGTGTACACAAATCCGACGGACAAAGTGCCACGCATGCTCAGAATAAATAAAGAGATGAAAGCTATTGGCCACTGCCCTGTTTATAGTCCCGACGTACGTGTTTTACGTCACCGCGTTCAGAACGATCGGATTTTCCGACAACTTTGTGCGACCGTGTGTAGACAGAACAAGTTTGAGCCAACATCCGTCAGAAAAAATCCTAGGATTTTGTTGTCGGAATGTCCGAACAAAGTCCGACCGTGTGTACGCGCTATAACACTCCACTCCCCCCAGACTGACTGTGCACTGTTCAAAGGTGCCCCCTGTGCTCCTTCATCCAGAGTGGGGGCACTCTAATACAGGATGTGTGTTACTGGCCAGATCACCAAGGAAAAACTACATCTAATGATTGGTAAGCTGCAATATATTTCATTTTTGGTTTTGGGTTTAATACCACTTTAAGTAATTTTAATTTTAAATATTGTTGGGGTACACAGGGTTTTCTGAGTTCTCTCCAATATGGAACAACAAAAACTTAAAAGAGCTTAATGCGATGGGGAAATAGAGGAATGGGACAGGAGAGGTATCCACTGCTTGGCACAGCTGTTTAGGGCAGGGAGGTTGAAATCATTCCAAGAGATAAGAGAGGAGTTTGTAGTCCCCAATCGATTATTTTTTAGTTATCTGCAAGTCAGGCATGCCCTAGAGGTACAATTTAGAGGGAAGGTGATAGAGTGGAATGAAATGCCTTTGCTTAGGAAACTGGTAAATACCACATCTTCTAGAGGGTTAATATCGGAGGTGTATAGGAGTATAAATATGGTGGGGCAGGAGGGGGTAGTGGAATCTAAAAATAGGATTAAATGGGAGGAAGATGTTGGTACAATAACGGAGGAACAGTGGAAATATGTTTTGGCATTAGGGCCCAGGGTCTCTTTTTCACCGTCACAAGGGGTATCTCATCTGTATTTGATATAAAGGTTATATTATACACCAGTAAAATTATTTAGGTTCGGAAAGAGGCAAGATGCTAAATGCCAACGCTGTGGGGATAGGAGAGGCAATTTGATACATATGTTCTGGCGATGCCCCAAGTTACATAGGTATTGGGAAGGGATAGTTGCGAAAATCAACGCTGTGTTTGGGACATCGTTAGACATGGAAGCTAGAACCTGTCTTATGAGCTTGATGGAGAAGAATAGTATGCTGAAAGACACCCAGACTGCAATAATTAGATGCTTGCTTCAGGGAAGGAAGGTAATAGCACGGAAGTGGCAGGCAAAAGATCCCCGACAATGGCAGAATGGATAAAAGAGGTTAAAGATATGATTATGAAGGAGGAATTTTGGTATAGGAAAAGAGGCAGTATGAAGAAATATAAAAATATATGGAAGCTATGGCTGGAGCATGAATGGTCTGAACAGACATAAGAGGATTAGGAAGAATGGGAGGAGGGAATGCAGGATGGAAGTTGAGGGAGGGGGGGAGGGGGAGGTGGGAACGAATGGTGCGGTGGAGGGGGGGGGGGATGGAAGGGTGGTAAAGGGTAAAATGTCTGGGGGTATTTATGTATGTTCGCTTTTCCTATGTAATGTTTTTACATGCAATGTAAACAGTATTTGTTTGCTGAATAAGTATATATTCCAAATAAAAAGGATTTAATTAAAAAAAATATATATTATTAGGTTCATATCCCAGGTTTATTCCATTGTTTTACTCTTTTTCTTTCATACATTCAAGCATTCCTTGGTCTAAAGCCCAAATCCTGGCTCCATGCTCTCCTTCCCCCTTTGGGCACCCTGTAGTATTTTGTGTTTTTTTTTTTCATAATGCTTGCCCAGGGGGACATTAAAAATATATTAATAGCTTTCAACACTTTTACCATAAAGAACCCCTTTGTAAATGGATGGAAAATCATATCTTTCATAAAAAAAATTATGTCCCCTTGTCTTTTGTGCATGCTTAGGGAAATGTACAGCACATTTGTCAAAACTTTATACTGACCTTGGCTATAAGTCCCTGTTCCTTCCATTTAAATTCAGAGACCAGTAGCCTCCCACTCTGATTAGGAGCTATGTGTTTGGGGGTTCTTCTATGTGCTCCCCCCATCTGTTCCCCTGTGACTCCATGGACTCTAAATCTGGTTCTCTCTGCACTTCTGAAGCTGCATATTAAACCCATTAGAGACATTACTTTTCTCTCACCCACAAGGTTGTTTTCTCTGTGGCTATCACTTCTACGAGGCTAGTGTCTGAACTGACAAACTTACATAGTTTACATAGTCAGGTTAAAAAAACATACAAGTTCACCCAATAGAGAAAAAAAATAGAAAACCTCCACATACAGCATCCTATACCCACATTTATCCACAGTTGATTCAGAGAAAAGTAATTTACCTTGCAAACCCTTTTTGGTTTTACATAGGGACAAGATGCTGCCGAGGTCCAGTACCTCTCTTTCTTGGGTCCCCCACCAGCGCTTTGGGCTCCTCCTTCCTTCCGAGTATCCCCATAGCAAGCTACTTGCTATGTGGACACTTATGTGGGCTTGA
Organism: Lithobates septentrionalis; assembly: GCA_037952835.1. Classification (NCBI taxonomy): domain Eukaryota; kingdom Metazoa; phylum Chordata; class Amphibia; order Anura; family Ranidae; genus Lithobates; species Lithobates septentrionalis. The sequence goes on along the minus strand of JBBDGP010001647.1, from coordinate 99,395 downwards.
TCCTGAGCTGGGCTGTGTGCGTCCCTAGACAGACACAGCGTGGCTCAGCCCACCCCCCACTCCCTCCTCACAGTATTTGAGGGAGCCAACAACGGCTCCCTCTGCTGCCTCTGTGTCCAGGGAGGAGAGAGGGAGCGAAAGAACAGTGTTGCTGCTTTTGGGCACAAAGCTGGATTGAGATAGGGCTCCTGTAAGTTTTTAGGGGGCTAGGGGGAGCTGATCTTGGAAAGTTTTCTACCTAAAAGGAGAAGTAGTCCAACTGCATGCATGTAAGCAGTTCCTGCTCTGAGCTCTGTCTCTGGCCCGATCTCCTACCTGCGAAGAGGTGCTCATCCTCCTGGATGGACAGGAGATGGTAAAATATGGGAAGGATATCCCTGTCACCCCCGAGGAGAAGCTGGCTCGGTTTGCACATATTGCCCAAGATGGCGTCTGCAGCCCGCAATCTCGAGCCGCGGCCCCAGGACTTTCCTGAGTGGGGAGAGGATTCATCTGCCTGGCCGGACTCTCGGTGAGTCAGAGGAGCTGAATCAAGGGGAGGCAGACACAGAATCCCCAGCAGAGCCGCAGGAGCCGACACTCTCCCAAAGAATGGCAACCATTAAATCATGCCATGTGTCTCTGTCCACACAGATTGACACCCTCAGGGTGGATTTCTCTCTCTTCTGAAAGATGATGTCCATAAACTGAGGAACAGAGTGACCAACACAGAGCAGAGGATTAGTACAGTATCCCCTGGAAGATGAGTTGTGTCCCCTGTCTGCTGCAGTTAGAAAGACCGACTACGTCGGAATAACCTCAGATTTCTGGGATTCCCGGAGGGCCCTGAAGGAAAGAATCCTAAGGACTTCCTTATGGAATGGATTTAGTTGAGCACTGATACCTTCTCTCCCTTGTTTGCCATAGAAAGGGCTCATAGGATCCCTATGCGGCCCCCTTCCTGGGACTCCTCCACGTCCCATGCTGGCGAAAATTCTGCATTTTCGGGATAGCGATGCGGCATTGCAGAAAGCCCGTAATTTACCGGATCTGCTGTATAATAATAATGTCATGACAATCTTTCCTGATTCCTCCGCTGTGATGCAGAAACAATGGGCTGCATTCCAGGAAGTAAAGAAACGCCTGAGAGATAGGCACCTTCCTTATAGCATGCTGTAACCCGCGAGGCTTCGTGTGGTCAACAAGGGTAAAGTCCAATTTTTTACAACCCCTGCAGAAGCGGATCGGTGGCTTGAATCCTTAGGAAAGTCGTGAGGATCTGTTGCTTGCTCTGTGAATATCCCTGCCATGTTGCTGTGCTATACTGGTGCACGGTTGTTGAAGATGGTTCTGTTTCACTTTAATTCCTATCGGCCCTACTCCTGGAATATTCTTATGCATCTGTTTAAGCTCCGGAGATGACCTAGCTGTATTGCATCACTGACTATAATATCCTTCTAGGAAAGTCATGCGGATCTGTTGCTTTCTCTGTTACCGTCCCTGTCCTGCTGCTGTGCTATACTTTTGCACGATTGTTAAGGGTTTTTCTGTCTTACTCCACTTCATACTGGCTCAACTTCTGGAACAGTCTCATGCATTTATTTAGGCTCCTGAGATGACCTGTATTGCAGCACTGACTACTATATTCTTGTTGCTGGCCAGGGACTGGAAAACCTTGTCTAGTGACTTTTATTCCACATCTTTCATCTCATGGATGGAAGTGTAATTTCACCCCCCTCTGTTTGACATTCTAGTTTGGGGTACAAGTACATAATCAGTTGGGGATTATGAGCCGGGTGGGTTGGGACTATTTGCGGGGTTTTATTGTTTTTTGCTTTATGTTTTTATTTTTTTTGCTGGTAAATATGGTACTGTCCAGATTTTATAGATGCATAGTGTTACCTCTCCAACTTAAGTTGCATGACCCGGGATCATCCTGGCCCTCCCAGGTTTTTGTATCCCTAGGGGTTCTCTGTCCTATTGCTTTCTGTATGCCATGGTGTTACACTCTTTAACAGTGCTCTCCTGGAAGGTCAGGGGTGTTTAAATTCAAAAATCAAGAGATCTTTGGTGTTTAATTACATACAAAGACATAAGCCTCATTTAATTTTTTCCCAGGAGACACATCTAGTTGGGTCTAAAGGGATGGCACTGAAAAGGGCATTTGTGGCACATATACTGCATTCTACCTATTCAAACTATGCAAGAAGAGTTACTATACTGATAGCCAAGTCGTTGTTTTGCTCAATTACGACTATTGTCACGGACCCATTTGGTCGCTATGTAATAGTGATTCTTGGAATTAGTAATTTCTCGTATACCTTTGTGCCATTCTATGTACCTCCTCCATTTACGATCACGTTTTGGGGCACTGTTATGGCCCAAGTGCTTCGGGTGGCGGAAGGTCCATTGATTGTTGCAGGAGACATTAATGCGGTGCTTTCTCCTGTCCTGGACAGATTTCAGTATGCAGCTCTATGCACCTCACCTTTAGCTATCTGTGCATCTAAGTATAACCTTGAGGATTGTTTGGCGTTGTAAGTACCCGCAGGCACGAGAATACTCCTGTTACTCCTCTACCTACAAATCCCTCTCTCGGATTGATCTGGGTTTAATGTTTAACGATTTTATTTCAGGGTGTTGGGGGTATACTTGCCAAGAGCAATTTCAGATCACTCCTGCCTACTTATTAAGATTAGTTTTGCCCCCTCTAGGGGATATACTTTATGGTGCTTGAGTCCGGGATGGCTGAAAGAGGAGACTTTCTTTATGGCTACTGCTAAAGATATATGTCATTATTGGAATGAACATAGGGAGGGCACTGCTGTGGGTATGGTGTGGGATGCTTTTAAAGCTACCCTCAGCGTGTGTCATCAAACACCTCAAGGAGGACAGGGCCTGGAAGGTATCTACATATGAAACCTCGGCCTCCATGGCAGAGTTAGAATATATTAAAAACCCTTCCTCTGCTAATTATCAGCTGTGGAGGGACTCCATGAGGCAACTTGATCTGGTCCTGGTTGAGAAAACTCAAAAGAAGCTGCTGTACCAAAACCAGAGACTGAGTTTGGGGACAAAAACAGTAAGATTCTGGCTTATTTGGATAGAATTGCCTCCTACCTCTGTACCCTGTATTTTTGATCATGCTGATACTCTTAAAACCTCACCAGAGGAGATCACCCAAGCCGTCTTTGATTTTTATACTCAACTGCATGCTTCTAAAGCCAACTATGATCAGGCAGACCTGGTGGCGTACTTGCGTGATGTTCGCTTACCTGTCCTCTCTGAGACTGAAGTTAGTGACTTTGATAGACCTCTTTCCATGGAGGAGATAGATGCGGCAATTGCCTCTTTTAACTCAAATAAATCCCCGGGTCTAGATGGTTATCCAATTGAGTGGTACAAAACCTATGCAGAGTATCTCTCACCTAAACTACTGTTCATGTACAGGGAGGCTTATGAAGTGGGAGCCTTACCTACCTCCCTTTGTGAAACTTTGTTAGTCCTAATCCCAACGCCCAATAAGGATCTCAAGTATTGTGAGCCGTACCGACCTATATCATTAATCAATGTAGATGCCAAAATTCCGGTCAAGGTCTTTGCTCATCATCTAAATGCGGTTATTGTTGGTCTTATCAACCCTGATCAAACGGGATTTATCGCCGGGCACTCCACGGCAATTCATTTACATCACTTATTTACCAATCTTCAGATCTGTCGCCCTGACCCAGACACTAGAGTGGCAGTATCGCTTGATACGCACAAAGCATTTGATTGCATTGAATGGCGAATCTTATTTGAGATCCTTAAAAGGCTTAGCTTTGGCCCTAAAGTTCTGAACTGGGTTAAACTACTATATTCCCAGCCTATGGCACGACTTATGGCACGAGTAAATAACTCCATTACTGAGGCCTTCCCAATGTTTTGTGGTACTAGGCAGGGATGTCCGTTATCTCCCCTGCTGTTTGCCTGCTGTTTGCCATTGCCATTGAGCCACTGGCGGCGCTTCTTAGACAGAATGGGGTAATTAAAGGGTGCATGATTAATGAATTGGAAGAAAAAACATCCTTTATATGCGGATGATATGCTCTTGTACCTGGCAGACTCTCTTTGCACAGCCCTACAAGTTATATCACAATTTGGAACCTTTTCAGGTTTTCAAAGTCAACTGGAGCAAATCTAGTATTTTCCCTTTGGACCCCCTATTTAAGCCAATACTCCCACCTTCCATAACACTTCAAGTGGTCTCTAAATTTCGCTATTTGGGAATTGAGATACAACTACCTTTGAGTACTTATATAGAAAACAATGTATACCCCCCAATATGCAGACTAAAAAACTGTCTGCATACTTGGGTTAAACTCCCTCTAAACCTGCTGGGTAGGATCAGTTTTGTTTAAGATGATCTTCCTGCCCAGGTTCTTATATATATTTTGGCATGCTCCAGTCTATTTGAGCAACAAAAAATTGTAAATATTAATGCCCTGCTTACCACCTTCCTCTGGGCCTCTCGTCCCCCTAGAATTTCCTTAGAAACCTTACAACTACCGGTACAGAGAGGGGGCTTGGCACTATCTGATTAGCAGGTCTATTACTGGGCTGCTCAGTTGACTCACATGCACAGCTGGTTCTTTCCTGACACAGACGGCCATGATGCACTCATACGAAGCTTTAATTAACCTACTCTATAGGAATGGACCTTATCCCATTCAAGGGGCTGCGGTCCTCAAGCTATCATATAACATTTTCATTTGTGCAATCGGAGAATTAAGGCTTCCCCTCTTACCTCCTCACTTAACACCCCCTTGTGGTTCAATGGCAATTTGGCTGAACTTAATCATCTACCTGATGTGCACTGCTGGGCTCGTGCTGGATTGAAGTATGCCCATCAGCTATTTTCAGAGGGTACATTTAAATCGTTTGCAACCCTGAGGACTGAACTTGGTGTCTCAAACACTTATTTCTTTTCTTATCTGCAACTTAGACATGCGGTGGCAGCTCAGTTTGGGCTGCGAGATGTCCAACTTCAGCCTTCAGTTTTAGAAGCTTTATTGTATGATACTGATCACTCTTAACTGATCTCCAGGTATTATTCTCTGTTTTTATCTTTATCTATATTACTACTCAAGATTAATAAAACGGAAAACTGATATACCTACATTACAGGATGTGACCTGGGATGAGGTATTGGGTGACCAATTAATGAGTGCCATAGCTGCAGGGGATTCAGTTGTATTACTTTATTATTTGCATAGGATATATTTTACTCCAACCCCGTTTATATAAGATGGGTAGGTTAGAATCTCCTGACTCCTACAGGTGCTGCAATGCTATAGGCAATTTTTTCCATATGATATGGGATTGTCCAAAAATACATCAGTTTTGGTCAGATGTTACCTCCTTTATGGAGACAAAACTTGCCTTGCCCGATATCTGTAACCCTGCCAGGTGTCTCCTTGGCAACCTGGAAGAGGAAGAGTTAGGTGCCACCCGGAAGTTGCTGGTCTGCTTTCTGCTTTTTTATGCAAAGAAAGCAATTACCCTCAGTTGGAAGAAACCAGAGCCTCCCACTTTACAGATGTGGGTATACTTGGTCAATCAAGCATTGCCCATGTATAAACTGACCTATACTGCCAGAGGTTGTATACAAATAAATATGATAAAATCTGGTCGGAGTGGACTTCTAAGGTCTCGGGGGAGAGTGACGTTTAACAAGACTGGGAGTTACACACCTAATATGTTTACAGATAGGTGCCCTGTGTCATATCCTCCTTTATATTGCATTCTTCTGCATTTTTTGAATTGGAGTGATAGATTTATTCTAACATGTCCTAATCATCAGCTGTTTTGTTACTTTGTTACTTATGTCTCCTGGTAATTATCGTTTACCCTCTGGGTACGAAGCAATGTCCTTGAGCGATCAGCGGTGTTTGATTGCTTAGTTCTCGGTATTAGAGCAGACAGGGGACAGATGCAGCATCAGACCGATACTGCATCCACCTACTGTAAGTAGGATTTCTAAAAAAAAAACAAAAAAAACCCATACTCTTTTAATGCAGAGAACGCTTTAAGGTAAAAAAAAACTATAGTCTTTCCAACCTCTTTAATCAGGACATTCCAGTTCTCCAATTCCTTTTGTCTGGCTTCATCAAAAGGAAATTTCCTTCCATTGTCTGGATGTGGTTCGGGATGTGTGGCTGATCTCTGTCACCACTTCCTTTAGAAAAATCGATTACCTTTTTTGTCATTTGGGATGGGCCCCCAAAAAAGTGTGCCATGTCTTCTTGTGCCACCATTTCTTGGTGGCTCAGACAGACCATCGATCAAGCTTATGCTCTCAAGGATCAGGTTCCCCACTTTCTTGTTAAGGCTCACTCCACTAAGTCTGTATTCCAGATTAGTAAGACTGTCATTTAGTCTTCTGTTCACATGTTCTCTAGTTAAAGTGGATGTAAACCCGATTCATGAAATTTGACCTGGGCACATATATCTGTACTGTTTTCTTATCTCTCTTCAAAGCTCTACGTCCCCTGGCTCTCTCCCGCTCTATTCTTCTGTTATCACCATGATAACTTCTGACAAGTTCTCCGACACGTGATATAACCAGCCTGAAATTTGTGTCAGGGTGGGTGCTATAAATAGATTAGCAGAAAGCTGCTCTACTCACAGGACAGCTCTGCAAGTCTCTGCCTACCTGGAGGGTGGGGTGTGCCTTTCCTCCAATCAGCTGTCTTCCAGTGTAATCCAACACTACACAGCTACTGCTGAATGAGGAAGTGAAAATTCAAACACAATGTGCACTTTCTAAACAGTATATAAAGCTGAAGACATTAGACATATATGTAAAACGTATGTAGGGGGGATTTGCTTCATCTCTGTGCATCATCTGAGGCTGTTCACTTCACTGGGTATTTGTGAGGGTTTACATCCACTTTAACAAGTTCTACCAGGTGGAAGTTTCTGCCTCTTTTAATGCCAGCCGTGGGTGTAAGATCCTTCAGGCAACTATTTAAACGGCAGACAGTCCCTAGTTTTCTTTTGTTACAATAGGTCTGTTGTGCTGCTCAGCCATATGTTTGACTGCTTTTGGACGTTTCCAAAAGTTTAAGACTTTCTCTGCCCCTTCATGGACGAGAAGGAAACTAGGATTTTTGCACTCACTGTTAAACCCTTTTCTTGAAGTCCCACCCCTCTGCATGTATGATCATGTTTCTCAGTGCTTTGCCACAAAAGTAAAGCATACTAGTAGTAGGCAGGCCTACATTTTTTGTGTTTACCAGTTTCCATACTTTCTGCAGTTGACAATATAAGCTGAAGGTTTAAGACTACCTGTGTACCACAGTGGACTCCAAGATTAGTTTTTACAGCAAGCTCAAAAATCCAAATTTTTGCAGGTTCATTATTTTATGCACAAAAAGAAGACGATAGAAAAAAAAATGGACAGGTTAGCTGAAATATTTAGATGTTTGGGAATCAGTCCTTTTGAGTTCAGATGTTAAAATGCTTACTAAGTTTACCATAATGTATTATAAGAATGCTTCTTGCACTCACCAAGACCACATGTGGCAACAGAGTTCACGCTATAGCTTTCTCCCCCAGGCTTTGCGTACACGTATATTCTTGGATTAAAATCTGGAAGACGAGTCTAAAGAGGAAGAATATATAAAACAAAGAAGATTCAAGTCAAGGGTCATATGAAGAAGATCACATGACTAGGGTATAAAAAATGAAGTTCAGGCCTTTCCCCAAGCTACCTGGCCACTCCATTACCCACCCTACCCTCAAAATAAGACACTCTGACACTAGCTGGGATTTAATGGCCACGGCAGCCACTTTAGTTACCAAAAGTATCAATATAAATAACAAATTAAATAACCATATAAATACCAAATATACTAAATATCAAATATATAACTAGCAAAAGACTGAATGTATACCGGAGTCTCAAGGCCCCTTGTAGGCAACCAAGTAATACCTATGACCCATAATGTAGGCCTACAGCTGCACATCATCTACTTGGTGACAGAGTCAGGTACACCATTTACTGCCATAAAAGGTACTAACATATCTCATGTGTGCATATATTAAGGGAATTCTTGCGAGCTAATATTAATATATATATATATATATATATATATATATATATATATATATATATATATATATATATATATATATATGTATAAAAACAGATTTGATATTCTGGATAGCTGCTAGCACTGATCACGTCCCATATGCTCGTGCTGACCAAATAAACTATCAAATAAAGTGCCGCGCTATCTACAAAATACCATGTGATCACCACATAAGTGCTACTATAACCTTCAATAGATAACTACTGCATCAAAAATACTGTTATAATACATACTACAATCATTAGCGATTATACCTTGAGACAGCAAAGTGACCATGTGCAAAATTGTATATATATACCGTATCTATATACAGTGCATCCACTTATATATACAAACTGTGCTTTTATAAAGTGCTTAAATGGTACAAAACCAGAAATATTCCAGTGCATTAAAGTGCTAATGTGCATAAACATGCACTAAATAATAAACAAAGTCTATTCCAATTCAATCCAATCTTCTGATTCTATTGGAAATGATCAAAACCGTGTGCTTGTGTCCACTCTCCGCTCCCCTTTGGTGTATGCGCTCACAGAGCGTGTGACCTTGCAGCTAAGCTTGGTCAAAACACGCTTCTGGGTTCAATATCTGTACTCAGATCCTGGGCTGGTTGCTTGTGCATTTTTCCACATAAAAATATAAGAGTTATTAGGAGTAGAAGATGCAGGTAGGGGGGGGGGGGGGGAGACCTCTGAGCCCTACTCAAGGGTCAGCTGCCTCGCTTTCACCCAGGCCGCCCATATTTTATTGAATTTCTTTGGACAGTTCCTTCCTAGATATGTTAGTTTGTAGAGAGGTAGGACTGCATTTACCAAGGATAGCCAGAGTTGTTTAGTGGGGGGTTGAGCTTGGTTCCATTGAAGGCGGACTGCTTTCCTAGCGTAAAATGATGTATAGAAGACAAACAATTTTTTCCTTTGGGGGGCTTCAAAGAAATCTCAGATGCCTAAGAGGAGAGGGATAGGACTGTGCGGGACCTTCAGCTTCCCTATGGAATTAATATCATTCAGGGCCACCTTCCAGAAATCCTCCAACTTTGGGCAGGACCAGACTATATAGAAGAAAGTCCGAACCGCATTTGGGGCATGCTGCCGATCTGTCAGGGTAGATTCTCATTAAGCGTACCGGAGAGTAGTAGGCACGGTGTAAAAATTTCAGTTGGATAAATCTATCCCTTGATGAAATCATCAAAGTTAGATATTATTGCATCCCCTCCTCCCAGTCATCATCAGTCAATTAAGGAATGTTGCATTGCCAGTTCTTAAACAGTTGGGAAACCTTGGATGTGTCCAGAACAGCAAACATAATGTAAAGAGTCGAAAGCCTTCTTCCACTTTCAGAGGACTGGAGTTCAGTCTCCAGGTCAGACATCTGTAAAATGACCGCATTGGAGAATTGGGAACGAAAAGCATGACGCACTTGGAGATACCTAAAGAACATTTGGTTCGGGAAGCCTCTGTCTCTCTTAAGAGTATCAAAAGATGTCAACTGTTCTCGGGTCACTATGTCTCCCAAAGTCGTGATCCCATGTCTGGCCCACACCACGGGGAAATCCAGGGTTACCCCATAGCGGAGTTGCGGAGGACCATGTGTTTGGCTTCCCAATTTTCAGATTAACAGCATCCCACACTTTAAGGGTCGTCCTAATGGAGGGGATCACTTTTGGATTGGATCGGGGGCCCCCCATGTATGAGGTTTCTCAACTCCGAATAGGAGCCTAGCAGCGCCGCCTCTATGGTGGACGTGGGATTGGCCGGCTCCTCTGCCAACCACCATTTAACTGTCACCAGGACCGCAGCCCAATAATATTTTAGAAAGCAGGGTAGTGCTAGACCACCTAGTGTGACAGGTAATTGCAGGGTCGTTTTCGCTATCCTAGGAACCGTCCCATTCCAGGAGAAGGAGATAATGATACTGTCTAGTCTGTTAAAGAAGGAGATGGGTATGAGAACAGGAGTCTGTCTAAAGAGATAGGTAAATTTAGGCAGGACTGTCATCTTAATCAGATTGACCCGTCCTACTGGGGTGAGGGCGGGGGCGGACTGACCATTGAGCCACTCGGGCACTGCCCGAGGGCCCTGGGCCACTAGGGGGCCCCATCAGGGTTGCCAGCCTCAGTAAAACCAGGGACAGTATGTATAAATCTGTGTTTTTTTTACATCTGTCTGTGTATACATGTATGTGTATACTGTGTGATTGTATACTGTGTGTGTGTATACTGTGTGGGCCCATAATCTCTGATTGCCTGGGGGCCCCATAATCTCCTGTTGCCCGGGGGCCCCATGAGTTATCAGTCCGCCCCTGGGTGAGGGGGAGAGACTTCCAGGTCGTACAGCGATGTGATAGCTGAGAGACTACAGGGTTCAGATTGAGGGCGACAAATTGGAGCAGGTCTCTATGTATCTCCACCCCTAGGTTTCTAAACTGGGATACCTGCTAGAGTTGCGCATCCGACGGTAGGGGATCAGTTCCCGAGTGTAGTGGAAACAGTATAGATTTCCCCCAGTTTATGCAGATTCCCAAATATCGCCCGCACCTATCAATAACCGAGAGTGCCATCTGTAGGGAGTCCCTGTCATACAGTAAGGTATCATCAGCGTATAGTGACACCTTCTCATGGAGGGGGTCTACGGCTATGCCCTGGACCTCAGGAGAAGAGCGTAGAAGGATAGCTATGGGTTCTATTGCTAGCGCAAAAAGCCCTGGTGAAAGAGGGCAACCCTGTCTCATTCCCCTACATAGGGAGAAGGGTAAGGAGAGAACAGTTCAAGTACGTACCCTGGCTGTTGGAGATCTGTAAACAGCTTCGACCCAGGAGATGAAGACAGGTCCGAAACCAAACCTGCGGAGGACCTCCCATAGATATTTCCATTCCACTGAACCAAAAGCTTTTTCCGCTGAGCGTCTTTGTGAGCATATCGTGCAGCCTAGGTGCCACATCCTCCATGTATTGTTTATAAAATTCGGGTGGAAACCCATCTATTCCCGGAGCCTTACCTGATTGCAGTGAGCCCAATGCCTGCTGAACCTCCTCTAACGTGATCGGACTATCCAAGCTCTCCCTTGCGGAAGGGGTGAGAGTTGGAAATGACACTTCATCAAGGAACCCAGATAGCTCCTCGCTGGAGTATTCCGCTCTGGAGGAATACAGTTTGGAGTAATTATCAGCAAAACAAGCCTTAATACCTACTGGCTCTACCACCAGAGCCCCATCACCCCTCTGGATTCGAGCTATAGTGGAGATCGGGGACTGTTCCCTAGAAATCCAGGCCAGGAGCCTACCTGTTTTTTCCCCCTGTTCAAAAGTTCTTTGAGTTTGAACCAGTTGACGTTTATGTACCTTGGCCACTCTCAGGAGCATCACATCCCGATAAGCTACCTTCCTGTCCTGGCCGTGATAGGGTTAGCAGTGAGGGCATATCAAGATTCAAGGGATTGGGCTTTGGCTTCAGTTTCCTCCAGCAAGATCTGATCATTTCTGTGTTCCCTAGCTATAGAGGAGAGATAGCATCCTCTGATGTAAGCCTTAAAGGCACCCCAATCGTTCCTGGTGAGGTAGTACCAGCATTCAGCAGCCAGTATTGTTTAATCATTTTAGCAATTTCAACCTCCAGAGTGAGATTGGCTATCCAGAACCGGGAAAGGCACCAAATTCTATCTGCCGGGGGCGTTGTCGTTTGTATACAGCAGAGCAGTGGTGAGTGGTCCCAGAATTTACCAGGCTCCAGACAAGGCCAAAGTTCTCCAAGCTTTTCAACCAAGTCATGAAAGTGGACAGACCCGAACTTCTGCCGAAAGCTGATTAATCTAAATATTGCAGCCACTGCATTGCAAATCCCATCTGAGTTTTACAGAAGAATTGCGAACACGTCCGCTGCGCTCCTTCTGCTTTCTTTGCAAACATTAGGAGCTAGAAGAGTACCACTGGGCTGATATTAGATTAATTTTGATTTTGGGTAATGCTAGAGAAAGTGGTATACTGTTTGCATTTTGGGAGTTTGATTTTCTGTTATTTTTAAATCTGTGTAATTTTATAGATTTACCAAAAACATATAATATGAGATCAAACTTAAACACTTTCAATTTGTATGCAATCAGACAGGCCCTTGCACTACATAGTTGAAGGTAAATCTAAAGAAAATAAAACAACAAAAGTTGTATAGTGTGTATCACTCCACTTTTGTTGAGAAAAAAAACATTCCCCACTGGGTGATCTATGTGTACTGCAATGATTTTAACAGGTTCCTACCTTTTGTTATTCTGAAGAAATCCCTGTGTGTTTGTCTGTGCCCATGTGGGAAAGTGAGTGTAATGGGAGTGGTTTCATAATTATCAATCAGCTGGGGCACCTGCAGGACACTAATGAGGAAAGCTGCTGGGTCTGCATTCCTTTGGATGTGATTTCCTATTGGGAGTATCTCACCAAAAATGACATGCAGTGGATGCCTGAAATTTATCTAAGACTGCTTTGACACTGGAGGCGTTTTTCAGGTCGCTAGATCACTAAAAATAGCGCCTGCATAGCGCCTGAAAAAAGCCTCAGCTGCAAACTCAGTGTAAAAGCCGGAGTGCTTTCACACTGGGGCGTTGCACTGGCAGGGCGTCACAAAAAGTCTTGCCAGCAGCTTCTTTGCAGCGGTGTAGGAGTGGTGAATACACCGCTCCTCCATCGCTCCTGCCCATTTAAAACAATGGAGCAGCGCCGCCATACCGCCAGCAAAGCACCGCTGCAGCGGTGTTTTGCGGCCGGATTTAACCCTTTTTTAGCCGCTAGAGGGGGGAAAAACCTCCCCGCCAGTGGCCAAATAGCGCCGCTAAAACGACGGTAAAGCGGCGCTAAGTATAGCGCCACTTTATCGCCGAACCCGGGACGGCTCAGTGTGAAAGGGGTCTTAGTGATATTTTAGTGACTTCTGGGAAAATCGGAAAGGATGTTTCTGGGGGGGGGGGCTTTTCTGTACACATTATGTGTACAGAACACCTCCAGGTAGCCATATTGCATTGCATTTTCAGAAAATTACGGAGCTGCAGATGAATGAAAGATCATTTTTAATAACATTCAATTACAATATGACTTGTATCGCAATTGTATACGCTATATTATTTTTTCTTTATTTGCCATTTTATTTCCCTACTAAAGTGCTCTACTTTAGTCTTTTTGCACCCAGAGTTATTACCTGTATATAACGGCAGGTATGCATCTCTATGGCATTTTGGACTCCACTGACAATCAGGCAAACTCCCATGTTAGAGGTGGTGTTATGTAGATCCAGTACCATGTCATATGCATTTGCGCTCCCTCTAGGGCCAAACATCCTGTTGATCTCCTTCGCTCTCAAAACTTCATATGGATCATCAGGTGAGTCTGGGGAACTAGAGGACAGGTTTTATTGGTTATTATGATACTGCAGCAGAAGCTCAAACGGATATAAAAAATATATTTTCATTTACTGTATAAAAGATATATATCAAGCAAACTAGCAACACAGTTAGGGTGCATTCACCCCCCCCCCCCCCCCCCCCCCCCGATCTCATGTCTGTGTTAAGTATCCATGTAAGGGGACGCATTTGACAAAAAACATACATTCCAGCTTAAAGCAGAACCTCAGTTATCTTTTCATCTTTCCTTCTATTAAATCTTCTGCCCTTGTTGTTTTACCTTTTGAAACAAAAAAAAAAAAATTCTGCCAGTAAATACCTTTTACAGCCCACTTCCTGTTTCTTGTCTGATAAAAAGCCTAGGTTTATGACATCATGCACAGCTCTTTCTCTCTCACTCTTGTGAGAGTTTGCCAGGAAGGGAGGGGGGGATGACTCATAAGAGGGCCAATGAGAGCTGGAGGCATGTGTGTCTGTGTAAATCCAGGAAGTGAAGAGGCAGCACCTTCAGCTGCCCACAGTTAAAATGGATGCAGCCAGACTTAGTGGAGGGAGATTTCTGCAGCATATTTGGCAAGTACAGAATTACAGTATATATTAAATAATATGCAAAGTGGTTGGAGGGAAGCTTCAGAATGTCAAAGATGTTTTTATTACAAATTATGTGAGCAGACTACAGTTCCTCTTTAACCGATTCACGCAAAATCGGCGTACCTGTATGTCGGTATTTTGACGTTAAATACCTGGGTTATGGCAGCAGCTAGCTGCCATAACCCTGGTATTTTTGGGAACGGCGTGCATCTCTCTTTAAGAAAAAAGTGGTCTCAGCGGCAGATTCGTCGCAAGATCACTTTTATCGGCAGCAGGAGAGGGCCCCCCTTTCCCTCGGTCGCCTCCTCCGCTCACCGGACCCACCGGTAGCGCCGGAGACGTTTGCGTCCTCTCCCGTGGATGCCTGGCTGTCGACTGAGGGGAAGATGGCCCACGTTCGGCTCCATAGCATGGGAGGGCGAAAGCGACGTCAAACGTCACTTCTGCCCAAAAAGATTCAAATGACATTTTATTTATTTATTTATTTTTATTGCATTTTAGTGTAAGTATGATATCTGAGATCTTTTTGACCCCAGATCTCATATTTAAGAGGTCCTGTCATGCTTTTTTTCTATAACAAGGAATGTTTACATTCCTTGTAATAGGAATAAAAGTGACCCAATTTTTTTTTTTCAAAGTAAAATAAATGAGAAAATATTTTTTTTTAAAGTGCCCCATCCCGACAAGTTTGTGCGCAGAAGCTAACGCATACGTGAGTAGCGCCTGCATATGAAAACAGTGTTCAAACCACACATGTGAGGTATCGCCACGATCGTTAGAGCGTGAGCAATAATTTTAGCCCTAGACCTTTTACCATTACCATTTTTAAACATCGCCTATGGAGATTTTTATGCGTAAAAGTTTGTCGCCATTCCATGAGCGGGCGCAATTTTGAAGTGTGACATGTTGGGTATCAATTTACTCAGCATAACATTATCTTTCACAATATAAAAAAAATGGGCTAACTTTACTGTTGTCTTATTTTTTTTTATTAAAAAAAGAGTATTTTTTTACAGTGTGACAGAAAGTATTGCAATGATTGCCATTTTGTTCTCTAGGGTGTTAGAAAAAAAATATATATATAATGTTTGGGGGTTCTAATTAATTTTCTAGCAAATAAAAAACTGATTTTAACTTTTAATTAATTGTAAAAAAGAGGCTCGGGGCTGAAGTGGTTAAGACTAGGGATGGGCCGAACACACCCCCCTGTTCGGTTTGCAGCAGAACATGCGAACAGGCAAAAAATTTGTTTGAACATGCAAACACCGTTAAAGTCTATGGGACACGAATGTGAAAAATCAAAAGTGCTAATTTTAAGGGTTAATATGCAAGTTATTGTCATAAAAAGTGTTTGGGGACCCGGGTCCTGCCCCAGGGGACATGTATTAATGCAAAAAAAAGTTTTAAAAATGGCAGTTTTTTCGGGAGCAGTGATTTTAATAAAAGTGAAACAATAAAAGTGAAATATTTCTTTAAATTTCATACCTGGGGGGTGTCTATAGTATGCCTGTAAAGTGGCGCATGTTTCCCGTGTTTACAACAGTCCGAGAGCAAAATGACATTTCTAAAGGAAAAAAAAAGTCACTTAAAAGTACTAGCGGTAGTGTCGGCAGCTATAATGAATTGTCAGGTCTCTGCAATACTCATAAAAGTCATTGAAAAAGGGCCTGGGATTCCCCCACAGTGCATTACCAGGCCCCTTGGGTCTGGTATGAATATTAAGGGGAACCCTGAACCAAAATTTAAAAAAAAAAAAGTGTGGGGATCCTCCTAAATTCCATACCAGGCCCTTCAGATCTGGTATGGATATTAAGGGGAACTCTGCGCCAACATAAAAAAAAAATGGTGTGGGGGTCCCCCTCAAAATCCATACCAGACCCTTCAGGTCTGGTATGGATTTTAAGGGGAACCCCGTGTCAAAATGTAAAAAAAAATGGCGTGGGGGTCCCCCTAAAAATCCATACCAGACCCTTATCCGAGCACGCAACCTGGCAGGCCGCAGGAAAAGAGGGGGGGACGAGAGAGTGCCCCCCCGAACTGTACCAAGCCACATGCCCTCAACATGGGGAGAATGTCCCCATGTTGATGGGGACAAGGGCCTCACCCCACAACCCTTGCCCGGTGGCTGTGGGGCTATGCGGGCGGGGGGCTTATCGGAATCTGGAAGCCGCCTTTAACAAGGGGACCCCCAGATCCTGGCCCCTCCCTGTGTGAAATGGTAATGGAGTACAATTGCACCCCTACCACAAAACACAAAAAAAGTGTCAAAAATGTTAAAAAAGACAAGAGACGGTTTTTGACAAATCCTTTATTAATGTCTTCTTCTTTCCCCGCTTCTTCTTCCATCTTTTTCTGGTCTTCATTCGGTTTACATCCTCCATCTTGTTCTTTCCCCGCTTCTCCCTCTTCTTCCTCTGATCCTCTGCTTCTTCCTTCGGTCTTCTCGTCCGCATCTTCCTCCGGCTTCTTCTTCCCCGCTTTGTTCTTCGGACAATCCACATCCATGGGAGCTTCCCACTGTGTGACACTTCTGTTCTTCTGACAGTTCTTATATAACTGAGGGCGGGGCCAAGCGGTGACCCCGCCCCCTCTGACGCACAGGGACTTCACGGGGACTTCCCAATGGCTTTCCCCGTGATGTCAGAGGGGGCGGGGTCACCTGGTTACGATAAGCCCCTCGCCCGCAGACCCGCACAACCACCGGGCAAGGGTTGTGGGGATGAGTCCCTGAAGGGTCTGGTATGGATTTTGAGGGGACCCCCACGCCATTTTTTTTTTAAATTTTGGCGCGGGGTTCCCCTTAATAACCATACCAGACCTGAAGAGCCTGGTATGGAATTTGGGGGGACCCCCACACATTTTTTTAAAAAATTTTGGTTTGGGGTTCCACTTAATATTCATACCAGACCCAAAGGGCCTGGTAATGCACTGTGGGGGAATCCCAGGCCGTTTTTTTCAATGACTTTTATGAGTATTGCAGAGACCCGACAATTCATTATAGCTGCCGGCACTACCGCTAGTACTTTTAAATGATTTTCTTTTCCTTTAGAAATGACTATTGTAAACACGGGAAACATGCGCCACTTTACAGGCATACTATAGACCCCCCCCAGGTACGAAATTTAAAGGAATATTTCACTTTTTTTGTTTCACTGTAAGCATTATTAAAAGCACTGCTCCCAAAAAAAAGTCCGTTTTTAAAACTTTTTTTTGCATTGATACATGTCCCGTGGGGCAGGACCCAGGTCTTTTTATGAGAATAGCTTGCATATTAACCTTTGAAATTAGCACTTTTGATTTCTCCCATAGACTTTTAAAGGGTGTTCCGCGGCTTTCGAATTCGGCAAACGGGCGAACAGCCTCGAGTCAAACTCATTTTCGACCCGAACAGACAGCCATACCCTAGTTAAGACACATTATACACAAAACAGAGAAGTTAGATGGAATGCAAAAGTGTCATGAGGGTGCCGCGATTCGCTGTGGGATCTGGCAGCCTCCCATTGCTTTCATATAGATCTACACTACCGTTCAAAAGTTTGGGGTCACCCAAACAATTTTGTGTTTTCCATGAAAAGTCACACTTATTCACCACCATACGTTGTGAAATGAATAGAAAATAGAGTCAAGACATTGACAAGGTTAGAAATAATGATTTGTATTTGAAATAACATTGTTTTTACATCAAACTTTGCTTTCATCAAAGAATCCTCCTTTTGCAGCAATTACAGCATTGCACACCTTTGGCATTCTAGCTGTTAATTTATTGAGGTAAGCTGGAGAAATTGCACCCCACGCTTCTAGAAGCAGCTCCCACAAGTTGGAATGGTTGGATGGGCACTTCTGGCGTACCATACGGTCAAGCTGCTCCCACAACAGCTCAATGGGGTTCAGATCTGGTGACTGTGCTGGCCACTCCATTACCGATAGAATACCAGCTGCCTGCTTCTGCTGTAAATAGTTCTTGCACAATTTGGAGGTGTGTTTAGGGTCATTGTCCGGTTGTAGGATGAAATTGGCTCCAATCAAGCGCTGTCCACTGGGTATGGCATGGCGTTGCAAAATGGAGTGATAGCCTTCCTTAGCTTTTACCCTGTACAAAGCTCCCACCTTACCAGCACCAAAGCAACCCCAGACCATCACATTACCTCCACCATGCTTAACAGATGGCGTCAGGCATTCTTCCAGCATCTTTTCATTTGTTCTGCGTCTCACAAACGTTCTTCTTTGTGATCCAAACACCTCAAACTTGGATTCATCCGTCCACAACACTTTTTTCCAGTCTTCCTCTGTCCAATGTCTGTGTTCTTTTGCCCATCTTAATCTTTTTCTTTTATTGGCCAGTCTCAGATATGGCTTTTTCTTTGCCACTCTGCCCTGAAGCCCAAAATCCCGCAGCCGCCTCTTCACTGTAGATGTTGACACTGGTGTTTTGCGGGTACTATTTAATGAAGATGCCAGTTGGGGACCTGTGAGGCGTCTGTTTCTCAAACTAGAGACTCTAATGTGCTTATCTTCTTGCTTAGTTGTGCAACGCGGCCTCCCACTTCTTTTTCTACTCTGGTTAGAGCCTGTTTGTGCTGTCCTCTGAAGGGAGTAGTACACACCGTTGTAGGAAATCTTCAATTTCTTTGCAATTTCTCGCATGGAATAGCCTTCATTTCTAAGAACAAGAATAGACTGTCGAGTTTCAGATGAAAGTTCTCTTTTTCTGGCCATTTTGAGCGTTTAATTGACCCCACAAATGTGATGCTCCAGAAACTCAATCTGCTCACAGGAAGGTCAGTTTTGTAGCTTCTGGAAGGAGCTAGACTGTTTTTAGATGTGTGAACATGATTGCACAAGGGTTTGCTAATCATCAATTAGCCTTCTGAGCCAATGAGCAAACACATTGTACCATTAGAACACTGGAGTGATAGTTGCTGGAAATGGGCCTCTATACACCTATGTAGATATTGCACCAAAAACTAGACATTTGCAGTTAGAATAGTCATTTACCACATTAGCAATGTATAGAGTATATTTGTTTAAAGTTAGGACTAGTTTAAAGTTAGCTTCATTTAAAAGTACAGTGCTTTTCCTTCAAAAATAAGGACATTTCAATGTGACCCCAAACTTTTGAACGGTAGTGTATATAAATGACATCTATAACTTACGATAAGATATCCAAACTGAAGCATCGATTCAAGTCTTTTTCAAAATAGCGCACTCCTTTCTCAGATGCCTTTGGATTGGACAGAAGAGGTACGGCCCTGAACGTGTCCCTTTCTAGCTGTGAAGAATCCTTGAGCCAGTGTTTCACCAGGAAGACACCTGACATCTCATTGCCATGAGTTCCACCTGCCACAGCCACACGAAGGAGGGGATCCACAGAGACGGTGCCCGGCATGCTGGGAGATGCAATGCAAAAGCTTTAGTGAAATCATTTTAGTCCACAACTCATAATACATGAACAGACCTTTGCTCTAAATGTTTTAGTTGATCGTCCACATAAAGCCACTGACTAGGGTTGCCACCTTTTCTTCAAGTCAAACCCGAACACTTTAGCGGCGCACAGCTATTTTTTTTTTTTTATATATAGTATAAGCTATACATACTGTATATTTTGCAATTAAATACCATTTCTAGTCATATGAAGTTAATCACAAGAGTCCCCTTTTACGTCTGATCCCGCAGAGTTGCCCTTTTACGTCTGAACCTGCAGAGTTCCCCTACACTGTAAGGGGAGACTCTGCAGACTCTGATGTAAGGGAGAACTTGGGGGACTCTGACATAAGGGATGCTCAGGGAACACTGGGAACTCTGATGCACGGAGAGGACTCTGATGTAAGGGGGAACACTGTGGCTTCTGGTGTAAAGGGGAACTCTGATGTAAGGGGTGCTCTGAGAACCCTGATTTCCCTTAGTGTACTCACTAAGAGGCAGGAGAGAGAACTGGGGAGGGGGGGAGACTTCAGTCACAAACAGGGATGGATGGCAGGGGCGTAACTACCACCATAGCGACCCATGCGGGCGCTATGGGGCCCACAGCCGAGTGGGGCCCAGTGAGGATAAGAGCACTGCCGGCACAGTCTCCCAGCCAGGGGAAGAGAGAGGAAAGGAAGAGGCGAGCTGTCCACATCAGCAGAGAGCTGAATTGCCCGATGTAAGAGCTTTCATTAGAACTTCCAGTGTTCCCGGGGCTCACGTCACATAGCTCCACCTTTTGGCCCGGTGCCTTTGATAGACAGAACGCCGATCCAATGCGGGACATGTGACGCCATGAAAGGCGTTGGGCCATGAGGTGGGGCTATGTGACGATGAGCCCCGGGAAGACAGGAAATTCAAATGAAAGCTATTACAGCGGGCAATCCCGCTCTCTGCTGATCCGGGTGGCTTGCCTCTTCCTCTGCATAGGTGGGGCTGTATGGGGCACAGGCAGACCAGGCTGTATTGGGCACAGGTCACGCTGTATTGGGCACAGGTCACACTGTATGGGGCACAGGTCACGCTGTATGGGGCACAGGTCACGCTGTATGGGGCACAGGTCACGCTGTATTGGGCATAGGTCACGCTGCATTGGGCACAGGTCACGCTGTATGTGGCACAGGTCACGCTGCATTGACACTAGGGCAGCTGTGGGGGGGGCTGTTTGCAGGGGGGCCCCATACAACATTTTGCTATGGGGCCCTGCTATTTCTAGTTACGCCCCTGATGGATGGTGAGCTCACCCACCCCTTGGCACCTCTCATCCAGATGTATCTGAAGCTGCTGGACTTCAAATTTCCGGCCCCCACTTTACATTTCTGAGGCACAGTGCCAGGGATTGGAGTGTGGGTGGGCAGACACAGAGGGGTGGGGCGGAAGGAAGAGGAGCAGATCGAGCCCTATCTCCTCTCCTGTCAGTGTGTGTGGCAAGAGGGGGGGGGGGGGTTGTTAGTGCTGGCTTTGGGCAGTGTGAAAGAGAGTGTAACAGACACTCTCAGCTTAGATAACTGCAGCCAGCAACCTTGCTGGGAAGCAATAGTCCAGTCTGAATAATGTCTCCGGGTTTCAGGCAGTTTGAAACCCGGACACATGATTCTAAACCCGAACTGTCCGGGTGGATCCCGGGCAGGTGGCAACCATACCACTGACCAACTGTTACCGCTATGAAACTTCCTTCTGAAACATTATGCTTTTTTGGGGGGGTGTGATGGGAACTCATGCACACTGAATTTTGACATTCTACTGTGAAAATATGTTGTTGTTTTTTTGCTTGATTTTGCCCCATTCTTCTAAAATTATATATTTTAATTAAGTCACCATAAGAAAATTACAAAGCTCCCTTGGAGGTGCTTGAAATACTTGCACTGCATTGTAGGGATCTTCCATTTTAAGGACTTTTTGATAGCCTTACAGAGAGAGGTACAAGCTCAAAATCAAAATCTGAATATGGGTCATTCTCATCTGTATCTTCTGCTTCAGAAGTGTCTGAAGAGGGTTGGTTAGCTTGACAATGCTCTGAGACTGTCTGACTGGTTCCTGAAGGAAAACTGGACCTTGCCAGAGTCAACGATCCCTGCACATGGCGAATGGAAAGTAACTGTGTGGACCACTTGCTTAAAGAATGCGATTTTATTTATTCATTATAGGTACTAGTATATAGTGCCGTCAATTTACGCAGTGCTTTACATATTTATTATACATTCACATCAGTCCCTGCCCTCAAGGAGGTTACAATCTAAGGTCCTTAACTCACATTCATACTTACACATACTAGGATTTCAGCAAAGGCAAGGGGGTAGGGACTTTAAGGACATCTGGCCTGGTGAGGCTGATAGTCCATCCCTTGGGACTTTAATTGAAATTGTGGCCTGGTAAGGTCACATATTTCCATCCCTATTATATATCAAAAGAAGGGGCGAGAACAGGGTGGTGGGACTTTAAATGAAGCATATGATGACGATAAAGTACAAATGGTGAAGTAATTGGGAGGATTTTAATAATTGTCATGAGGTATAGTCAAATATAGAACATGTAAAATATACAATACATAACATTGATAGCATAATAATGTAAAACATAAAATGTTACAAGTTCATTGTCACATTGTATAATAGGCTATAACTTCCAAAATTTTCACCAAGAAAGGTAAGGGTAAAAGTTGGTAATGCATAGTAATCCTTGCACGGCCTATGACCACAAGATCCAAACCAGAAAGGGTAAAGAGGGTAAACATGGTATCATGGGTACTGATTGGTAATCAAAACGTGTGGCAGCTCAACGCGTTTCGTGACTAAGCGGTCACTCGTCAGGAGCAAGCACATGATGAATCTGGGGGTAAGAGGGTTACTAGGGTCAACTTGGACCAGAGCCACTTAACCTACCAGCATGTCTTATGCATGCCATATATGGGTACAATTCCGAACAAATTTTCTTACGAAAATCAGAAATTTTGTACATTTTGTGATCTGATGGTACCACCATTGATTTCAAAATTCGACCAACCAAGCCTTCAATTTCACCTCCTGTTGCTACAAAAAAAAATCATTTTTGTGGCTGGGAATCGTCTTTTCTTTCCAGGAATTTTCTTTTCTTGCACTCATGCGTATTTATTTTTCGATTATATTTCTGGCACAATTCTCCTTTCATTGAGTGTTCGTTTTTAAAAAAAAATTCCAACATGCCCAATCACTCAAATTCGATGGCCGCATGAAAATCAGCCACGCTGCAGCCCACTAATGGCGCAAAATTCAAACGAAAATTCTTAGATAAGATTTTTAAAAGAAAATTCTTCAAAATTCTACCCATGTATGGCCAGCCTTTGGAGTGTGGGAGATAACCTGTTATTCATCATTATCTTTATCCCTGGATGCTTGAACAAACCAAATATTTATACAGCATTTTGCCTGCTAAGGCATGAGTACTTTAGGCCCAGTTAAGGGCAAGTGTTAAATGTACAGGTAGGAAGGTGTTCTGTCCCCTCTACACGTTTCCCTGTGTGCAGCTGGACATGCAGCTAAGCCCTCCTATTCTGCAATAAGCAAGACTGAGTATCATTTTGAAGCTAAAACAAGATGGATGAAACTATTGAGAAAAAAACAAATACATATACATATAATTAGTATATGAAGTTTACAGAAATACAATGAATAAGGTAGGCTGTAGATAGCTATAAGTAATTCTCACCAGTGATGCTGCATTTAAGGGATGCAAGTTTTAGTCCAACATGTGCTCTGATAGCTGGTGCCTTCTTTCAGTCTCTAAGATGGAGTCTGAATTCCCAGGATGCACCTGTTTCTCTTCTTTAGACTGAAGAATGATGGGAACCTTTGTTAAAGGTGAACAGTTTCTATTTTCTGCAAAAACAGAAAATTTACCACTGGCTCCATCCTGTAGTCAAATCTGATATTGCAGGCAAAACACCACAACACTACCCGCCTGGTGTCAACGGATACCACTATTTGGGTCCTTAGAAGAAAACAGTAAGACCAGATTAGACACTGGTCTAAGGAACACCTTTGCTTCTCTGTTCGTGTGAATTTTAACTTCAAACTTCCTGATTTTCCTGTCTTCACTTGAAAGAGTTTTTTTGATAAGGCCTAAAGACCACTAATTTCTTTGGGATTGACAGTCCTTCACAAGAACAAGATCACCCTCCTTTAGATTAGGCTTGCTCTCCTTCCGCTTTTTCCATGGTTGCAAAGTAGAAATGTATTGTTTTCTCCACCTGTCCCAAAAGGTGTTTGCAATGCTTTGCACTTGTCTCCACTGGCGCAAATACAAAAATACAAGTCTTTAGTGTTGAAGTCTCCAGGAGGAGCACTGACTACTTCCGTTTTCTGGGTTAAGAGTGTTGCTGGAGTAAGCAACGTAGGGTCCTCTGGGTCATTTGGGACTGGAATTAAAGGTCTGACACTGATAATGGCTGAGACCTCTGTCATAGAAGTCAGATGTCAGACTTGCAGTTCCTACTTGAAGAAATATAGAATCAAGTATTCTACGAGCTATGCCGATCATTCTTTCCCAGGCTCCTCCCATGTGTGATAAGTGAGGTGGGTTGAAAGACCATGTACAGCCCCGATCACTAAGATACCTCTCCATTCCTTTGGTGTCAATGTTTGAAGAAATATTCAGTTCTTTGGCTGCCCCAACAAAATTAGTGCTTCTGTCTGAAGGGATGTGTTTCACATGGCATCCAATAGGCCAAAGACATCAAGGCCAACATTGGTGAAAGGAGGGTCTGGAGTGAGTCTATCAGGTAGAAGATTAGCCACCTTGTGCGTTTGTAGTACATTACACCCTTCACACATCTTTTAGCTCCAACTATCCACAAGCCAGCAGCTCGTAAAAAGCCCCTTCTGTAAATAGTCGTCTTTAATGTTTGACTTGGAGGTGATGGTATAGCACAATCAAGGAAGCAATGTGATGATGGCCAAGAATTAGGGGGGTTTTCTCATCTGGTCCTAAGTTTGATTTCTTGAGATGGCCGCCTACCCTCAATAGGCCATTTTGATCAAGAAATGGATCAAATTTTTGCAGAGCACGGTCAGTGGGAATTGATTTCTTGTTTAAGATACAGTCAATCTCCCTGGTATAAGTTTCATATTGCACAGTGCGGATGATAAAGTCTTGAGGCTGCTGGAATTCTGCTGAACTAATCCGTTGACAGTGGTGCCAGCCTTTGCAGTCATCGTCACTTGCATGGGTGGCATGTTTAAAGGAATGAGCTATATGGAGGAGGTAAGTAATAGCTCCAACGAGTGACTTCCAGGTTGAGAATCTGTCAAATTTGTGGGATTTAGGCTGACTTTCAGAAGTTACTGTCTTAAGTGTGGAGATCTCAGGGTGGATTTCAACATCTGAGCCTGGATCTACTAGCTCAATCGTGTCACTATCAGGATTACTCTGTTCTGTGCTGTACAAGAATGCAGGTCCTGTAAACCATGTTGTGTCCTTAAGATGACATGCACTGACAGCTCTTGTAGCATGGTCTGCATGGTTATGGTCAGTAGTCACATAGTGGTTTTGTGTTGGACAGGTAGATCTCCTAATCCTTAGCACTCTGTTGTTGACATAAACATAGAATCATCTAGTCTCATTATAGATGTAGCCTAACACCACCTTGCTGTCAGTGTAGAAATTGGAATCTTTAAGGTCATTGGCCATTTCTGATGCAATAAGTTTGGCTAGCTCAACAGCTAATACTGCAACACAGAGTTCTAGTCTAGGTATGGTGTGCTCAGGGTGTGGAGCCAGTTTTGCTTTGCCCATGGCAATTCCTATGTGGTGTGCTGTAACATCTACAGTTTTTAAGTAGGCAACAGCAGCTATTGCTTTGACAGAAGCATCAGAGAATATGCAGAGAATATAGTTTTTGGCTTTGTACTTCTGTAGAGGGTATAGGAGCATATGAGCATGAAATACGCAGATTAGATAAAGCTGGAGAGAATTTCTCCATTCTACCCAAGAGTTTTTTTATCAAGGGGCAGTGGGGCACTGCATTGTACAGGTAAAGTGTCTGGCCCCAAGTCTAAGGCCGCGTACACACGAGCGGACTTTTCGGCAACAAAAGTCTGACAGCCATTCCGGCAGACTTTCGTCAGACTTTTGACGGACTTCCGATGGACTTTTGAACGAGCGGACTTGCCTACACACAATCACACCAAAGTCCGACGGATTTGTACGTGATGACGTACGACCGGACTAAAATAAGAAAGTTGATAGCCGGTAGCCAATAGCTGCCCTAGCGTGGGTTTTCGTCCATCGGACTAGCATACAGAGGAGCGGATTTTTCGACCGGACTCGAGTCCGTCGGAAAGATTTGAAGCATGTTCCAAATCTAAAGTCCGTCAGATTTTCGACTGGAAAAGTCCGCTGAAGGTCCGATGAAGCCCACACACGATCAGATTGTCCGCCGGACCCGGTCCGTCAGACCAGTCCGGTTAAAAAGTCCGCTCGTGTGTACGCTGCATAAGAATCTTAGATTATTAGAGTGGTCTTGGGAAGGGGAAGCTTCCATTAGTTCTATACTGTTGGAAGCAATCTTGTGAAGCCTGAGGTTGGAGCAGGATAGCATTTGCTGTATTCTTTTTAGGAGACTAATTGCAGACTCTTTGGAAGGTAGAGATTTTAAACAGTCATCTACGTAGAAGTCCCTTTTTATGAATTGTCTGACATCTGAGCCATGTTCAGGCTCTCCCACCTGATCAGAACATCTGAGTCTGTAGATAGCAACTGCAGGAGAAGGGCTGTTGCCAAAGATGTGTACCCTTTAATGCAGTACTCAATCATGTCTCTGGAGGGGTCATTATCTCTAAATCAAAGAAATCACAAGAACTTTCTGTCTTTTTCTCTGACAAGGAAGCAATGAAACATTTGTTGGATGTCGGATATGAAAGCAACAGAGTCTCTGCGAAAGTGTAGGAGAACCCCTAGAAGTTTGTTATTGAGGTCTGGTCCTGTCAAGAGGACATCGTTTAGGCAGACACCCTCGATTTTGACACTACAGTCAAACACAACTCTGATCTAGCCCGGCTTCCTAGGGTGGTATACTCCAAATATTGGTAGGTACCAGCACACCTCAAAGTCTTTACAGGAGTTGTACAGGCTGAAGGTTTTTTTTATCTTAATGCATTCCATGTATTAAGATAAAAAACCTTTTGTGTGAAGCAGCCACCCCAGCACCTCCTAATTACTTACCTGAGCCCCATTTCTCTCCAGCGATGTCCAAGAATGTCGAAGCTGTCCGGGACACTCCTCCTGATTGGCTGAGACACAGCAGCAGTGCCACTGGCTCCTGCGGCTATCAATCAAAGTCAGTAAGCTAATCAGGGGAGAGAGGGGGGTGGGGCCAGGTCAGGGCTCAGTGTCTGAATGGACACACGGGGCTTTGACTCGGCTCCAGTGTCCATAGTGTCAGAGGAATAGTAGAATTAGAGCCTGTCAGTATTGGCGCGTCTCTGTGCACCTGCGTGGTGGAGTAGCACACCAGCGCATACTGGTGCACGATCCGACAGGTCGGTGAATAGGAGCGCGCGATCCGAACAGGTCAGTGCACGCGGGTGCGAGATGCGGTGCATCGGCGCGGGCACGTGTGTGCACAGCATGATATCCCCCTGGCGGGCCTATATAAAGGCAGCTCTGCCCCTTGCTAGTTGCTGGTTTGTCTCTTCAGCTTCCAGTGTTCCTGTTCCTAGCTCTGTGTACCTGTGACTGCCTGTTGTGACCCGGATTGTCTTGACCATCCCTGAATCTCTCCAGTACTTGACCCTCGGCTTGTTTAAGGACTCTCTGCTTGTCTACTCTCCATGTTTGACCCTCGGCTTCTCTCATAAGAACTTTGCTTCTGCCTGACTTCCATGCTTGACCCCAGGCTTTGCTCAAAGAACTTGCTATTATTAGTACCCTGTGTTTGACCCTCGGCCTGCCCTAAAGACTTGCTTTTGCCTTACCCTGTGTTTGATCCTCAGCCTGCTCCAGGATCCCTTCTATGTTCTGGACTCTCGTGTATGACCTCGGCCTACCTAGGACTCCTCTACACCCAGACCTCTGTGCTTGACCCTCTGCCTCTTCAGTTGACCCTACTCCAGTTCCTGTCGACAGATCGAGGTGTTTGAGTCCCAGCCAGGCGTCTCATCGGTCCAAGTCCGCTCTGCACGGGTCTACTCCTCGCTTGAAGATATCCTCGCAAGCCTTGACCACCTGCTGGCGACCCGTGCCTCTCCATGCCTGATACCCTCTGTGCCACTTTCAGGGGTATCGCGCACTCAGTTGCAAGGGAAGCCACTCTTAGCATTTCGGCCCTGGTGAGTACCTGACACATAGAAAGCTGCTGGCTATGGGGGCACTCAATAGGAGGGAGGGGCCAGGAGCAGCAAAGAGGGACCCAAGAAGAGGAGGATCCGGGCTACTCTGTGAACATCCAACTGCACAGAGGATGTAAGTATAACATGCTTGATATTTAAAGAAAAACAAAAAAAACAAGCCTTTACAATCACTTTAAGAGTGGGGGCTATTTCTGCATGTTTCTCTCGTTCGCAAAGATTTCCTCCAAAAAAGCAAAGAAGTGGTCTCTCATCTCTGGCTTTCTTTAAAAATAATTTTGAAGATAAGAGAAACGCCTTTGTACTTGGTGACTGTCGCCTCTGGGGTCTGAAGGGAAGAGGTGCGACCCAGATGTTTTTGTCAACTTTGATTAGACTGCTCCCATTATGTCCAAGAAGAGTTTGTCCTCAATAGACATTGCCACCTGATTGTCCTCTTTTGTTCTTTGAAAGGCACTGCACCCTAAATGGTCTTGGTTACTGTAACAGACAAGGTTGTCACTAGACGGGCTTATGAAGGGACGCAGCGAGTGGGTAGTGTATGGCGGTTTCTTTATGAGGAAGTGGTTGTGCTGTCGGTGCGTTGTAATGTCCACGGGGATGGCCCTGGATGTAAAGCTGTGTTGTAATCTGAGCTGTCACATTCTGTACATTTTACACTGACCTTAAAATCCTTGGCAAAGTGAGATGTCAATGAGCAGCCCTTGCAACAGATGTTGTTTTCCTTCAGAAAGACTTTGCGACCCTTTGTGGACTTCTCTCTGAAGGCTCAACACTTTGGAAGAGGATATGGCTTCCGGTGCAAAGGACACTGCTTACCAGGATCTTTGAGCTTTGTCTCTGAGTTAGAGGATCTGGCAGACCTGTGAAAAAAATCTGGAAGAGTCACATTAGTTTTGTGTACTGCTACTGGAGGTTTGCTAGGGTTCAGTCCTGTAGGATCCTCTAGGATCATTTCTTGTTCTAGGTTACTGGCTTACAAAGTCCACAAAACAGAGAAATGAGAATGCAATATTATACTGTCTTTTATATTTGGAGCCATGTGTGATCCACTGCTCTTGTAAGTTATAGGGTAACTTTTGTACAATGGGATTGAAGCCTCTGGCTGTTTCAAGGAAGACAAGTCCTTGTAAGTCCCATTCGGCTTTGGCTACCTGAAGTTCCATTAGTAAGTCATTTAGTTTCCTGAGTTTCTTATAAGCCTTACTAGGTCTCTTAGGAAAGTTATCAAGTCACTTGAATAGCCAATTTCCTTTTGCTTCTCCTGACCCATAACATTCGTCAAGTCTATCCAAGATCATTTTAAGGCCAGTGTCTGGGTAGGTTATATTTATTGTCCTGATTCACTTGACATGTTCAGCTGACTCGTTTCCAAGCCATTTGATCAGGAGGTCTATCTTCACTGCATGACAGGTCTAAGCCTCTGACAGTGTTTTGGAAAGAAGATTGCCAGACTCTAGCTTTTGTGACTAATTTGCATCATGCAAAAAAATTGGCAAAGTCTACAATGGCTTGAATAGCTAGCCGTGTATTGCTATGGTGGAAAGGTGGTGTGAGATCATACCTTTTAAGAGTTTCTGGTTTAACCCAGTCCTTGGCATATTGTTCTGAAGTAAAGGCAGGACCTGGAGGATAATTTGTAGATTCTGGTACCTTGCATGTAAGATGTCTGACGCAAAAGGTTTCACTTTGTTTGGAGTCTTGTTTGCAGATTTGAGACTTGTTGCTGACTTGCGGTGCTATTAAGTATCCTCGATTTTTCTCCACGTAGTCTTTGTTGCTGCTTGGTTTGGAGTGTTGATAGATGTAGTCTGAAGTGCGTTGTAGAAGATCTTGAGGTTCAGCTTCTACACCGAGCACACTGCTGCATCTATTGTGTTCACTATCAGGGTATACAGCTAATTCTAAGGCCTCTGCTTCGGCTATAGCGACTGACACTGCTTTCTCTACAGCAAGCTTTTTTAGGTTTGTTTCTAGTAGGGCTTTCTGCATTTCCAAGGATGTAACTTGTTGCACCTTCTCAGCCTCTAGTCATGCTCTCTTGTCCTCTAAATGGGCCTCTTGTTGCACCTTCACAACCTCTAGTTGCGCGCTCTAAGCCTCTAAATGTGCCTCTTGTTGCACCTTCTCAATCAGTAATTGTGCTTTCTCGGCCTCTAAGCCTGCCTCTTGTCACATCTTCTGTAGTCGTGCTTCGTATTGCACCTTCCCAGCCTCTAATCCTGCTCCTTGTTGCATCTTCTCAGCCTCTAATCATGCTCTCTCTTTTTTTGCCCAACAAAGGCTGCTCCAGCTTGAGCTTTTGCACATGCTATAGAAAGTGCATTACTTGCAGAAGAGGATCTAGAGGAACCAAAGTCTTGGGACCTTGTTTTAAGTGAAGATGCCTGACTCTGCGACATGTTGCTTGTGGAGATGCTTGACTATGTAAAGGCTGCTGTGTTGCCATAGGCAAATGGCTGCGTTGACAGTATAGTAGGCCTCTGTGTAGCCATTGTGTACCCACTGGTTAGCTGCTGTATAGCAAGTAGTCCCTGTTTTAGCAGCCACTGTTTCACTGTTCTGTCTCCGCTACATATTTCCCTGTGTGTAGCTCGACATGCAGCTAAATCTTCCAATTCTGCAATAAGCCAGACTGAGTTTAGTTGTGAAGCTATACTAACAAAACAGAGCGGGTGAAACTATTGAGAAAAAACAAATACAGATACATATAATCAGTATATGAAGTATACAGAAATACAATGATTAAGCTAGGCTGTAGATAGCGATAAGTAATTCTCACCAGCAATGCTGCGTTTATGTGATTCAAGCGGATGCATGTTTTAGTCCAACGTGTGCTCTGATAGCTGGTTCCTTCTTTCAGTCTCCAAGATGGAGTCCGAGTTCCCAGGATGCACCTGTTTCTCTTCCTTAGACTAAAGAGTGATGGGAACTTTGCCATCATTCAGGACAGTAAGCAAACATTTTTGCAGAACACTGGCAGTAAGAAATACAAGGAGGTAAAGAGTGTACAACTTTCAGAGGCCCACAGGAGGACTAGCAATCCAGATGAAA
Source organism: Lithobates septentrionalis (assembly GCA_037952835.1). NCBI lineage: Eukaryota > Metazoa > Chordata > Amphibia > Anura > Ranidae > Lithobates > Lithobates septentrionalis. Next base: position 68,476 of record JBBDGP010001647.1, on the reverse strand, counting down.
ATATCAGTAAGGCCCCTTTCACACCGGCTTTCTGACCAGGTCTGCCTGTCAGTTTTTCAGGCGGACCTGATAGGACACTCTATTCACCTCTATGGATCGGCGGATGTCAGCAGTGACATGTCCTCTGACACCGGCTGCTATCCGATCTGATCCTGTCTGTGAAATGCAGATGGATGGTGACCCTATTTTCCACCCATCTGGTGGATAGGTTCAGATGGGATCGGATGAAAACAGACAGGCGGTCCATTTTCATCAGATCTCCCCATACAGATGAGCGGGGCTCTGACAGGTCCATCTCTACACAGTGAGCAGAGACAGACCTGTCATCTGCCTGCTCAGTGGAGATCAGCAGAGCGATCCCCCATTGAGCAAAACAGAGTCCGCGGGGCAGACCGCCCTTGTGAAAAGACCCGAAGGAAGGCACTGGCTTCCACCAGCTACTACACAGAGCAACCTTTCTCAACCTTTTACCTTAGAGGAACGCTTAAAATCTGTTTCAGGTGTTGGTGAATCCATGCTAAAACCAATTCATTGGGGTCAGTGGGAAAAATTGCCTGTTACATTGGTGGTCAATGGGAAGAAAGACCCCCAGTGGTGGTCAGAATGCCACCGTTACCAATAGCTAATAAGATAGTGTCATGCTGCTGACTCTGCCAAGTGGTACTGGAACTATGCAGGCACCATAAAAAGGGGCTGTCAATTATTCACAGATCAAGGAAACCCTAGCAACATCTGGAGGAATCCTAGTTGAGAATAGCTGGCACAGAGGGATTAGACTGCTGGCTGCACAATGGCCCGTTGCAGGAAAAAACAAACGCTACACAGTTATGAAAACGATATAACATACAATTGCTACTCAAGCCATCTTGCAATTGAATGTTATTATAAATGACCATTCCATTTCAAACTGCTGCCACTGCAGTTTCCTATGGATGTGAAAAAAAATAAAAAAACACAAATCCAATGCAACAGGGCTTTTAGGGGTTTTATTTTGGTAGGAAATCCCTAAATGATTAACTATGGCTAAAGGGATGCCAACACTGCAGCTTCCCACATTAAAGCACTGAGATTTCATCAGTTGATAGCATCTGCCATTCAGGAGACTGAAAAGGACACAATGAAAAACAGTTATTTGATCAAAATGGAAAAAGGTAAGAATCTGCAACAAAGTTGTTAAAATTCCACAATATACATGGGAGAGGAGAATTTTTTTTTTTTTTTAACAAAACAGCCCGCATGGTTGAGTGTCTTCAGCCTGCCCCAAGTGTTGTGAAAAGCGTTTGCGAGGGCACGGTAGCCCATTCATTTAAATGGGCTGCCGTGCCTGCATTTCCCGCAGAAAAAAAAATAAAAATTATATATATATATATATATATATATATATACACATACACACACAGAGTATCTCGCAAAAGTGCGTACACCCCTCACATTTTTGTAAATATTTTATTATATCTTTTCATGTGACAACACTGAAGAAATGACACTTTGCTACAATGTAAAGTAGTGAGTGTGCAGCTTGTATAACAGTGTAAATTTGCTGTCCCCTCAAAATAACTCAACACACAGCCATTAATGTCTAAATCGCTGGCAACAAAAGTGAGTCCAAATTGGGCACAATTAGCCATTTTCCCTCCCGGTGTCATGTGACTCGTTAGTGTTGCAAGGTCTCAGGTGTGAATGGGGAGCAAGTGTGTTAAATTTGGTGTTATCGCTCTCACTCTCTCATACTGGTCACTGGAAGTTCAACATGGCACCTCATGGCAAATAACTCTGAGGATCTGAAAAAAAGAATTGTTGCTCTACATAAAAATGGCCTAGGCTATAAGAAGATTGCCAAGACCCTGAAACTGAGCTGCAGCACGGTAGCCAAGACCATAGAGCAGTTTAACAGGACAGGTTCCAAGCAGAACAGGCCTCGCCATGGTCGACCAAAGAAGTTGAGTGCACGTGCTCAGCCTCATATCCAGAGGTTGTCTTTGGGAAATAGACGTATGAGTGCTGCCAGCATTGCTGCAGAGGTTGAAGGGGTGGGGGGTCAGCCTGTCAGTGCTCAGACCATACGCTGCACACTGCATCAAATTGGTCTGCATGGCTGTCGTCCCAGAAGGAAGCTTCTCTAAAGATGATGCACAAGAAAGCCCCCAAACAGTTTGCTAAGGAAACAGACTAAGGACAAGAATTACTGAAACCATGTCCTATGGTCTGATGAGACCACAATAAACTTATTTGGTTCAGTGTCAAGAGTATGTGGCGGCAACCAGGTGAGGAGTACAAAGACAAGTGTGTCTTGCCTACAGTCAAGCATGGTGGTGTGAGTGTCATGGTCTGGGGCTGCATGAGTGCTGCACTGGGGAGCTACAGTTCATTGAGGGAACCATGAATGCCAACATGTACTGTGACATACTGAAGCAGAGCATGATCCACTCCCTTCTGAGACTGGGCCGCAGGGCAGTATTCCAACATAACAACCCCAAACACACCTCCAAGACGACCACTGCCTTGCTAAAGAGGCTGGGGGGAAAGGTGATGGACTGGCCAAGCTTGTCTCCAGACCTAAACCCTATTGAGTATCTGTGGGACATCCTCAAATGGAAGGTGGAGGAGCGCAAGGTCTCTAATATCCACCAGCTCCATCATGGAGGAGTGGAAGAGGACTCCAGTGGCAACCTGTGAAGCTCTGGTGAACTCCATACCAAGAGGGTTAAGGTAGTGCTGGAAAATAATGGTGGCCACACAAAATATTGACACTTTGGGCCCAATTTGGACATTTTCATTTAGGGGTGTACTCACTTTTGCTGCCAGCAGTTTAGACATTAATGGTTGTTGAGTTATTTTAAGGGGACAGCAAATTTACACTGTTATACAAGCTGTACACTCACTGCTTTACATTGTAGCAAAGTGTCATTTCTTTACAAAAATGTGAGCTGTGTACTCAATTTTGTGAGATACTGTGTGTATATGTATACATACATACACACACACAAAAAGGGAGGGTTTTTGTTTATTGGTTGGCTGTGGGTACTAGCAGTGATTAGTGTACACAATACTGAATAGTCTGGGCGGACAAGAAAAAAAACTAAAGATGGAGAGAAGAAAAAAACCTCCTAGCTGTTGTTGTGTAGCATACAGGTCAATCAGCTCCCATAGCTACCTATGATTCATACTCCTCCTCAATCTAATGCTGGCCATACACTATACAGAAAATCGGCCGAACCCATTTTCGAAAAACGAACGTTCGACCGTGACCGCAAACGATCGTGCCATCATATAATGACCGATAATCTGTTCAGTGGACATGAATAAATAATTTTGTGTTCGTTTTTTTACATATACCTAGTGCAGAAAGTTCGGACGGGAAACACATTAACCTTGCAATTTATCGTACGTTCGGCAGAAATTTTCCAAACATGCCGTTCGTTTTTTTTCCACAAAAACGTCACAAACGATTATCGATTTGTACCCACTAACTTGCCGAAAAACGAACGAAGTGTCCATTCGAACGATTTTTCGGCCGATTTTTCGTATAGTGTATGGCCAGTATAAGTCCTGAATGGCTCCCAGACTGACTTTATCTGGCAAATTCTAAATAATTCTCCCTGACAGAGCACAATATAATGCCTCCCTCTGCAGGGTGATAAGCTTGTATTCCTACAGAGGCAAATAATATGCTCAAGACTGGTTAGCTACTAGTATCCATCACACCCGTCTCCTGAAAGGACTGGGAATTCATTGCATTTTCTCTGCCACACCCATATCCTAGGGAGTCCTGATTACCACCCCAATGAATATATTGTAATACATGTTCCTATCAGGATACTGCAGGTGCAACTCTACTATATTGTTCACTTAAATATACAACCTACCCTGACAGGGTCTAACAAAGTTAAACATAACATCTACCTCAGCAAAACTGGCTACCTCAAAAAAACTAGAATTGCTTAACCATTTGCTGACCAGGCCATAGCCAAAAAACGGCTACAGCGTGGTTGGATAACTCTGGGAGGGCGTACTATAACGTCACACCGAGAATGTCTGTGACCGTCAGGCATGTCACGGATCGGGGTAAAGGGCCAATGACAGCGGCCCTTTACCACATGATCACGCCATCCAATGACAGTGTGATCACTTGTACACAAACTGAAGCATGCTCCTCCCCTCTCCTCACGCTGATTGGTACAGTGTGTGAGGAGAGGAGGAAACCAGTGCAGCGGATCTGAAGTGCCCACAGTGCTGATCTGTGCCCATCCCTGGCTCATCCATATCCATGCTCTATCCCTGGCTCATCCATTCTCGTTCATGCTCCATCCCCGACTCATTCATCCTCATTTATGCTCCATCCCAGGCTCATCCATTCTCATTCATGCTCATCCCTGGCTCATCCATCCTCATTCATGCTCCATCCCAGGCTCATACATCCTCATTCATGCTCCATCCCTTGCTCATCCATCCACATCCATGCTCCATCCCTGACTCATCCATCCTCATTCATGCTCCATCCCTGACTCATCCATCCTCATTCATGCTCCATCCCTTGCTCATCCATCCACATCCATGCACCATCCCTGGCTCCTCCATCCTCATTCATGCTCCATCCCTGGCTCATCCATTCTCATTCATGCTCCATCCCTGGCTCATCCATCCACATCCATGCACCATCCCTGGCTCATCCATACTCATTCATGCTCCATCCCTGGCTCATCCATCCTCATTCATGCTCATCCCTGGCTCATCCATTCACATTCATGCTCATCCCTGGCTCATCCATTCACATCCATGCTCCATCCCTCGCTCATCCATCCACATTCATGCTCATCCCTGGCTCATCCATCCACATTCATGCTCATCCCTGGCTCATCCATCCACATTCATGCTCATCCCTGGCTCATCCATCCACATTCATGCTCATCCCTGGCTCATCCATCCTCATTCATGCTCCATCCCTGGCTCATCCCTCCACATTCATGCTCATCCCTGGCTCATCCCTCCACATTCATGCTCATCCCTGGCTCATCCCTCCACATTCATGCTCATCCCTGGCTCATCCCTCCACATTCATGCTCCATCCCTGGCTCATCCATCCTCATTCATGCTCATCCCTGGCTCATCCATTCACATTCATGCTCATCCCTGGCTCATCCACCCACATCCATGCTCCATCCCTCGCTCATCCATCCACATTCATGCTCATCCCTGGCTCATCCATCCACATTCATGCTCATCCCTGGCTCATCCATCCTCATTCATGCTCCATCCCTGGCTCATCCCTCCACATTCATGCTCATCCCTGGCTCATCCATCCACATTCATACTCATCCATGCTCCGTCCCTGGCTCATCCATCCTCATTCATGCTCATCCATGCTCCGTCCCTGGCTCATCCATCCACATTCATACTCATCCATGCTCCCTCCCTGGCTCATCCATCCTCATTCATGCTCCATCCCTGGCTCATCCATCCACATTTATGCTCCATCCCTGGCTCATCCATCCACATTTATGCTCCATCCCTGGCTCATATCCATCCACATTTATGCTCCATCCCTGGCTCATCCATCCTCATTCATGCTCATCCCTGGCTCATCCATCCACATCCATGCACCATCCCTGGCTCCTCCATCCTCATTCATGCTCCATCCCTGGCTCATCCATTCTCATTCATGCTCCATCCCTGGCTCATCCATCCACATCCATGCACCATCCCTGGCTCATCCATACTCATTCATGCTCCATCCCTGGCTCATCCATCCTCATTCATGCTCATCCCTGGCTCATCCATTCACATTCATGCTCATCCCTGGCTCATCCATCCACATCCATGCTCCATCCCTCGCTCATCCATCCACATTCATGCTCATCCCTGGCTCATCCATCCACATTCATGCTCATCCCTGGCTCATCCATCCTCATTCATGCTCCATCCCTGGCTCATCCCTCCACATTCATGCTCATCCCTGGCTCATCCATCCACATTCATACTCATCCATGCTCCGTCCCTGGCTCATCCATCCTCATTCATGCTCCATCCCTGGCTCATCCATCCTCATTCATGCTCCATCCCTGGCTCATCCATCCACATTCATGCTCCATCCCAGGCTCATCCATCCTCATTCATGCTCATCCCTGGCTCATCCATCCACATTCATGCTCATCCATCCACATTTATGCTCCATCCCTGGCTCATCCATCCACATTTATGCTCCATCCCTGGCTCATCCATCCACATTTATGCTCCATCCCTGGCTCATCCATCCACATTTATGCTCCATCCCTGGCTCATATCCATCCACATTTATGCTCCATCCCTGGCTCATCCATCCTCATTCATGCTCATCCCTGGCTCATCCATCCACATCTATGCTCCATCCCTGGCTCATGCATCTACATTTATGCTCCATCCCTGGCTCATCCATCCACATTTATGCTCTATCCCTGGCTCATCCATCCACATTCATGCTCCATCCCTGGCTCATACATCCACATTAATGCTCCATCCCTGGCTCATCCATTCACATTCATGCTCATCCCTGGCTCATCCATCCACATCCATGCTCCATCCCTCGCTCATCCATCCACATTCATGCTCATCCCTGGCTCATCCATCCACATTCATGCTCATCCCTGGCTCATCCATCCTCATTCATGCCCCATCCCTGGCTCATCCCTCCACATTCATGCTCATCCCTGGCTCATCCATCCACATTCATACTCATCCATGCTCCGTCCCTGGCTCATCCATCCTCATTCATGCTCCATCCCTGGCTCATCCATCCTCATTCATGCTCCATCCCTGGCTCATCCATCCACATTCATGCTCCATCCCAGGCTCATCCATCCTCATTCATGCTCATCCCTGGCTCATCCATCCACATTCATGCTCATCCATCCACATTTATGCTCCATCCCTGGCTCATCCATCCACATTTATGCTCCATCCCTGGCTCATCCATCCACATTTATGCTCCATCCCTGGCTCATCCATCCACATTTATGCTCCATCCCTGGCTCATATCCATCCACATTTATGCTCCATCCCTGGCTCATCCATCCTCATTCATGCTCATCCCTGGCTCATCCATCCACATCTATGCTCCATCCCTGGCTCATGCATCTACATTTATGCTCCATCCCTGGCTCATCCATCCACATTTATGCTCTATCCCTGGCTCATCCATCCACATTCATGCTCCATCCCTGGCTCATACATCCACATTAATGCTCCATCCCTGGCTCATCCATCCTCATTCATGCTCCATCCCTGGCTCATCCATCCACATTTATGCTCTATCCCTGGCTCATCCATCCACATCCATGCTCCATCCCTGGCTCATCCATCCACATTTATGCTCCATCCCTGGCTCATCCATCCACATTTATGCGCCATCCCTGGCTCATCAATCCTCATACATGCTCTTTCCTGGCTCATCCATCTACATCCATGCCCAATCCCTGGCTCATCCATCCACATTCATGCTCCATCCCTGGCTCATCCATCGACACTCATGCTCATCCATGGCTCATTCATGCTCATCCATGACTCATCCGTGCCACATCAGTGCTCATCCGTGCCACATCAGTGATCATCCATGCCACATCAGTGATCATCCGTGCCACATTCATGCCACATCAGTGCTCATCCGTGTCACATCAGTGCTCATCCGTGTCACATCCATGCCACATCAGTGGTCATCTGTGCCACATCAGTGCTCATCCATGCCACATCAGTGCTCATTCGTGCCACATCAGTGCTCATCCGTGTCACATCCATGCCACATCAGTGCTCATCCATGCCACATCAGTGCTCATCCGTGTCACATCCATGCCACATCAGTGCTCATCCATGCCACATCAGTGCTCATTCGTGCCAAATCAGTGCTCATTCGTGCCACATCATGCCACATCAGTGCTCATGCGTGTCACATCAATGCTCATCCGTGTCACATCCATGCCACATCAGTGGTCATCTGTGCCACATCTATGCCACATCAGTGCTCATCCGTGCCACATCAGTGCTCATTCGTGCCACATCGGTTCTCATCCATGCCACACCAGTGCTCATCCATGCCACATCAGTGCTCATCCATGCCACATCAGTGTTCATCCATGCCTCACAAAAGTGTAATAAGGTGTAAAGTGTATGGTAGTCAAATTAGATTTGAAATGTATGTCCCTAGAACACCTGATGGTGCTCCCTGCATGTTGGGCCTCTGTATGTGGCCGAGCTGTTTAAACGTCTCACACATTTGGTATCGCCATACTCAGGAGTAGCAGAATGTGTTTTTGGGTGTAATTTTTGCTGGGTACATGCTATGTGTTAGAAATATCTTATAAATGGACAACTTTGTGTAAAAACAAAATGTGTTTTAATTTTCTTTACACATAAAACTCGTGGAAAAAAATAACATGTTAAAAAGACTCATTATGCCTCATAGAATATACTTTGTGGTTTACTTTCCAAAACGGGGTACTTTTTTGGGGCGTTTTCATTGTCCTGGTGCTCCAGGACTTTCAAATGTGTAAGGTCCCTTTCACACTTCTGCGACTTATTCTGCGACTTGGGACTGCATAGTCGCATGACAAGTCATACCCCAGGACTTCCAATGAGTACCATTCATATATGTGTGACTTCAAAGTAGTCCCTGCACTACTTTGGTCTGACTTTGATGCGATTTGAGGTCCATAGATCTCAAGATTACAAAGGCATTGCTTAAAGTCACATCAATAATCGCGGAAAAATCGTGGTAAAATCACGATAAGATCGCACAACTTTCATGTCGCACAAGTGTGAAAGGGCCTAAGAGGTAGTCAAGAAATTATATGTGTAATTTATGCTCCTAGAATGCCTGATGGTGCTCCTTTGAGGCCACGCCCGTTAAAGGAGAATTGTACAAATAATGATTGGTTAAACCCACAAGTGCTTTTTTTTAGCTCTACTATTTTTTTATATTGTCTTTCTGAATTTACAAATGCAGCAATTTAGAAATTGGATGAAAGGTTTAGCATTGGGAAACACATTATTGATAGGTAAGTAGTGCATTTTATATACAACTATATAGATCAGACCAAAATGAGGGACAAATGAGGAGCAAAGAGGGACAGAGGGACTTTGTTCTGATTGAGGGACAGTCCCTCGAAATCAGGGACAGTTGGGAGCTATGACAAAACTACTATAATCCCTGTTCCTATAAGGATACTACAAGTCTACTATATTGTACACTTGAATATACAAATTACCCTTACAAGGTCTCCTGCCAAGGTTTGACAGAATAACCGCCTCTTCAAAACTGGCCTACCTCGGAAAAAAAACTGCATATACTTTGTTAACCTGCCTCATATAAAGCTAGGTACTGCCAAAGTCTAACAATTGGTCATTCTAAACAAAGCTACTGCCTCAAGAGTTGGAAGACTAATCAAACCTGCCTCATAAAAGCTATTAAACTATATCTGCCAGCCAAATTCTGAAAAACACATCCCTACAAAACCATGCTGTACCCGAAATAATATTAGTGCTCCCAAAACTCTAAAATCTACATGTTTCGCTTAATCGACAGAGGGAGCCTGTAGATATATAGACTTTGTCATGGGCCCATTTGTCTATGAATTGTCATCTTATATTGAGGACATGTGGGACTTTGTCAACAAGTTGACTGATATAGTCCTGGACGAGAATACTTGGTTAGCCAGTCTGGATGTAGAAGAAGCCCTTTATAGCAATATCGGACATCAATTGGGGTTACAAGCCTGCAAATTCAATTCATGCTGGAACACAACTTCTTTTTATATGATGGTAAAAGGCCGTGGTGACCCGTCCATAAGGGGCGCAGGGGTGCCGCCCCCCTAATCCATGCGCCCGGGCCCTAATCTACATACAGGGCGCTGGACGCATGGATTCTAACTGGGGTTTTTTTTTTTAAGCACCTCATTAGAGTCTGAGGCTCTAATTGGCTTCAAAAAAGGGTGGGCTCGGGGCACAGAGCACTGCGCCCTGAGCCCACCCAGTTGTGTGACAATATTGAATTATTATTATTAATAATAATATTCGCTATTGTCTTCCTGAGTCTCCTCCTGGCCAATCAGGAAGCATGTCCTGAGACTTGATTGGCCAGGGAGTCTTAGGACTCCCTGGCCAATCTGGTCTCAGGACACACTGTTTGGCCGGGAGGAGAAGAAACGGCCGGATCTTCCTTCCCCCTGCCTCCTAAGGTAAGGCCTCTGATCACCTTCCCATCCGTCTCCCGGGGGGGTTCGTTTTGGGGTCAATCTCCGCATTCACATCCGTCTCCTGCAGGGGGTATCAATTGCCGCATTCCCCTCCATCTCCCACGGGGGGGTGGGGTTAGTTTGCGGCACCCCTGCAAAAAATATTTCGCACCGGCCGCCACTGGTAAAATGTATAGGCAGTGGGGAGGTACCGCCATGGGCACAGCATGTGCACCGACGTATGCCAACTTATTTTTTTTGGGCTGGTGGGAGCGTACCCAGACCATGGACCAGTATACATCAAGGATCCTACTTTGGGTACGCTTCATTCATGACATATTCATGTTGTGGCAGGGCACTAAAGAAATGTTTGAGGATTTTGTAAACTGTCTGAACAGGAACGAAATTGGCATGTACTTCACAAGCGAGATTGATTACAATAGTATTAATTTTGGGGATGTATCCATTAAGGGATGCAAAGGGTGTAATTCAGACTACAATATATCGCAAACCTACATCCGGCCAATTCATATGAGCAAAACAAAATTGCTCGACTGAGTTGACATTTGAGGCAGTAAGTAAATGGAACATTTTTCTCATAGGGGCTATAAAATGTAGGACCTTTAAAGATCTTATCATAAGGTAAAGGACATTCCAAAGAAAGTCTACCGAGTGGCAGAAGAAAAGAGACACACAGACAGGTCTTCAAATTATTGGCCAATATTCTAATCAGTCTGGCCAGATCTTTAATGTCATAAAACGGTATTGGAATATCTTACATGATAAGGACCTACATGGTGTCCTGCCCCAGAATCCAATGATTACATTGGGGGGGGGGATTTAAGGGGCATGCTGGTACATAGTCATCTTGATAAAATTGCAGCACAACCTGTAACCACTACGTGGCTACCAGAACGACCCATGGATAGCATTTAAATGTGGCCATTGTAAGGCATGTACGTATATCCCCACGATGAAGGAATTCTTGAACCCAAAACATGGCACAATGATTCAATTAAAATCCTTCTTCAATTGCAATTAAGGAGTGATCTATGCAGGCAGCTAGGCGACCGTGTTCCAAACTATATGTGGGCTAGACCATTCGTCAGTTTTGTCAATGAGTATTGGAGCCCATTGGCGATATACGATTGAATAGCCAATGTCTGGGATCAAGAAAGGGAGATCTGGATAAATACCTAATAAAAAACAGAGGCTAGGTGAATTTTTCAGTTGAAATCATGTACACCATCTGGCTTGAATGAGGGCTTTACTTATCTGCCTTTTAAAAAGAAATAATTCTGTTTCGCAGTTCCCCTTTAAAAATATTTATTATTTTGAAGGACAATTCTTGACTGTAAAAAATGATTTGAGAAGTCAATTAACATAAAGAAAGATTTTGAACATATGAAGGAATATATCTATTTCCTTCAGGCTGATTTCACACTATAACACGCAGAGACTCACAGCAGGAGTCCAGTGCGTCTCCATTGACCATTTAAGGTCCGATGTCAGCCTGAATTTTGGGCTGAATTCGGACCTGAAATGGATCAAAAGACGCACAGGGCTCCTGTGCAATTCGCACAGATTTATTTAGAATTTGCCAGATACAGCCAGTCTGGGAGCCATTCAGGACTTAGATTGAGGCATATACATCATAGGCAGCCGCACTTATCACCCATTCACACCTGAGCATTTTGTAGCGTGAAGCCTGAGGCCGGATTCACACTGGTACGACACGACAGTTGTACCACTTTGGATCCCAAATTGCCCTGCGATTTGAAGTCCGACATGCATCCGAATTCAATGAACAGGGATCCGACTTTGATCCCCGACAACACCAGGCACTGTGTCTGGTATGAATCTTTAGGGGAAACTCCACGCCAAATAAAAAAAAAAAAAAAAATGGCATGGGTTCCTGCTCCAAGAGCATACCAGGCCCTTCGGTCTGGTATGGATTTTAAGGGGAACCCCCACACAGTTTTTTCAGGCCCCCCCCAAATCCATACCAGACCCTTATCTGAGCACACAGCCTGGTAGGTCAGGAAAGGGGGTGGGGACAGGGCGAGCACCCCCCCTCCTGAACTGTACCAGGCCACATGCCCTCAACATGGGGGGCTGGGTGCTTTGGGACAGGGGGCCCCAAAGCACCTTGTCTCTATGTTAATGAGGACAAGTTCCTCTTCCCGACAACCCTGGCCGTTGGTTGTCAGGGTCTGCGAGCGGGGGGGGCTTATCGGAATCTGGAAGCCCCCTTTAACAAGGAGACCCCCACCCAATGTAAATGAGTATGGGGTACCCCCCTACCCATTCACCTAAAAAAAAAAAAAGTGTCAAATATTAAACACATTACACATGTTTTTAAAGTAATTTATTAGGCAGCTTTGTCGTCTCTTCCGATCTCTTCTCCCCTCTCCGGGTCTTCTGTGTCCTCTGCTGATGTCTTCTGCCTCTGTTGGTTCTTCTCCCCTCTCTGGTTCTTCTCCCTCTGTCCGCTGTCTTCTGCCAGGTCTCCTCTGCCATCTTCTCGCCCTTTTGCCCGGTCTTCTCCGTTGTCTTCTCACTCTGTTCTTCTTCCGATGTTGACTCAACGCTCTGTCCCACTCTAATGCTGGGTGCGCGGTGTGCCACTACTTATATTGGCATGGGGCTGGGTCACTGTGTGACATCACGTGGAGGCCCCCGCCCTTATGACGTCACCATCTGGGGCATGATGGGCGGTGACGTCATAAGAGGCGTGCCTCCGTTGACCCCGCCCCATGCCAATCTAAGTAGTGGCACACCACGCACCCGGCATTAGAGAGGGAAAGAGCATTGAGTCAACATCAGAAGAAGAACAGAGGGAGAAGACAGCGGAGAAGATCGGGCAAAAGAGCGAGAAAATAGTGGAGGAGACCCGGCAGAAGACAGCGGACAGAGGGAAAAGAACCGGAGAGGGGAGAAGTACCAACAGAGGCAGAAGACGTCAGCAGAGGATATGGAAGCAGGGGAGAAGAGATCGGAAGAACCAGAGAGGGGAGAAGAGATCAGAAGAGACGACGAAGCTGCCTAATAAATTACTTTAAAAACTTTAAAAAAAACATGTTAATGTGTTTTATTTTTGACACTTTTTTGGTGAATGGGTAGGGGTACAACGTACCCCATATTCACATTGGGTGGGGGTCTGGGATCTGGTGGCCCCCTTGTTAAGCCCCCCACCCGCAGACCCCGACAACCAACGGCCAGGGTTGTCGAGAAGAGGCCCTTGTCCTCATCAACATGAGGACAAGGTACTTCGGGGCCCCCTGCCCCAAAGCATCCACCCCCCATGTTGAGGGTATGTGACCTGGTACGGTTCAGGAGGGGGGACGCTCCCTTGTCCCCACCCCCTTTCTGACCTGCCAGGCTGTGTGCTCAGATAAGGGTCTGGTATGGATTTTGGGGGGACCCCAACGCTGTTTTTTTGGCCTGGTGGTTCCCCTTAAAACCCATACAAGAATGAAGGGCCTGGTATGTTCTTGGAGGGGGAACCAATGCAGGTTTTTTTTTTTTTAAATTGGCGTGGAGTTCCCCTTCAAGATCATCAGAGCACAAGTCGCATGCCAAAGTCGAATCAGTAAAGATGGCAATCCGACTTTGATCTCACTTCAGTGATATTCAATATGCTGAAGTAAGATCAAAGTAGTGCAGAGAGCATTTTCAATGTCGGACCGACTTGTGTTGGACCAGTTAAGACAGCTCCCATAGAAATATTGATTTTTCACACGTCATGAGCTCCCAATGTTGGAGCGTTTGTCGTACCAGTGTGAACCCGGCCAGAAGCTACAAAACGCTGGAGGGGGAAAAATCAATTATCCTCTATGGAGAGGGTTCACATCTCCACTCCAAAACGTTTGAAGCCAGAAGCTCCAAAACGCCTGAAGCTCAAACAAGTTCTGGAACTTTTTTTTAGGAAGAATACAGGTGCTTTTCTGCTATTTACATTGGTGACCTTTTAACTTGTGCAACATCATGGCAAAAATGTGCGAGTTTCTGCCTGAAAATGCTACCCTCAGGTGTGAATGGGGCCTTAGTGGAGGTTTCTTTAGGATGCTCATGCAACTCCTAAGAGTTGGGAGCTGATTGATCTGTATGCTATACAACAGCTAGGAGGTTTTTCCTTCTATTCCTCTCTCAAGCTTATGTTTTTTGCTTCTCTGCCTAGACTATTCAGTATTGTGTACACTAATCACTGCTAGTACCCACAGCCAACCAATAAACCCTCCCTTTTTGTACATATATAACATCTCTAGACTATATATACCGTATTTATTGGTGTATAACAATCGTGGGTGCGTGTCATACGCCGTTCCCCCGCCGATTGTGAGTGGAGGATCGAGCCCTTGAGATACATAGCCGAGTGTACTCGGCTCGGCTGACAGTCACGCCCAGTCCCGCCCTATGATGGACATAACACAGGGACTGGGCGTGACTGTGAGCGGAGTCGAGCCAAGTATACTCAGCTACTCTCGTCTCCGCTCGGGACTGCAAGAGGACCCGAGAGCCGCCGAGAGGACCTGAGTGCCACCGAGAGGACCCGAGAGCGGCCGAGAGGACCCGGCGCCATTTTTAACCTGGAAAAATGCAATGAAAAGACTGCACTCACAAGGGGTTAAAACTTCAGTTTTGCGGCACCTTCAAAACGCTTTGAAAGCGCTGCCTATTCATTCCAATGGGCAGGGGCATTTATACAGCGCTCCCAACCCACCCCAAAGATGCTGCTTGCATGACTTTTTTTCCCGTTCCGCAAGCGCACTGCCACAGTGTGAAAAGTCACACTGGAATGAATGAGAGGTGGTTTTCAGACGCTTAGCCGAGGCTATTTCTAGCTCTAAAGTGCCTATGAAAGGGGTTTTAAGGTATTCGTTTGTGTTTATACCAAGTAGCGTTGTCAGATGAGCTTTTACGCTACCTATGTTTGTGAATATTATCCTTTTTCTTTCTTTTTTTTGTTTTATAAAATGTGTGGGATAATGCACTACACCTGTGTGCCCTCTTTCTTTTATCTATTTCTAAAGCTCTGATGATTACACAGGGAGATCCACGTTCTCCCTGGATATGGATTGGATTTACATGAGCACAGAGGGCCATACAATGACAGAATTCAGGGTATATCCACGGACGGCATATGTACAGCTACCGCCCAAAGCCTGTGCGAATCAATGTCAGGCTGACAGACATCCTGGATGTACGTCTGCATTAGAATCCAGGGCTGTATCTGCATGCATGTAACCTCTCAGATGTACGTACAAGCATAGCATTTGTCCGCCTGTCATTGATTTGTACAGGCAGCTGTACACAAATACCAGGCACAGAAATTTGGTGAATTGTATGTATGGCTCGCTGTGTCCATGTGAATGAGCCCATAATCTGCAGGACTAAGCTATCAGTTTTACAGTTCAGGTCCTGCTCTTGCATTAATTTATAAAAAAATCCTTTTTCAATATTTTAACCCCTTATGAATCCTTAGGGCTCATTTAGTCTAGGTTCACACATATGCAATCTCAGACATCGCATGTGATTCGCACCCGCACCGCGATGTCTGTGCGATGCGAGTTCAGCCATACATTTGTATGGTTGAACTTGCATTAGATTCACAGAAAAAAAGTGCAGGGGCTTTTTTCCCCCTGCACTGAAATCAGATCGCATGAGTTCGCATTGTGATCTGTGAGCCAATCTGGGGGTGTCATTAACAATGCATTGACATATACATCAAAATATAAAGGACAGCGCTAATTCATCAAAAAAAATATAAAGACATATATGATTACATGACATGTATATAATGTGCTAGAAAAAAAAGTCCACAGACCAAAAAAATAAAAAATGTGTAATAGGTTATTTTAATTGTCCGTGCGCCACCAACACTTGTGTGAGAAGAAACAAACTCACCAAATAACTGGATGGAAAAAACTTGCATAGGATTCAGATCCCTAGAAGGATAAGCCACATCAAAGGGAGATGATCCTTGTCTTATTTGGCATCAACTGATAGATCTTTAAATTCGTATGCAGGCAAAAGCTCAAAAAAACAGAGTACATCACATAGCGCAATATAGCTTGCGCAGGATAAACCAGAAACGGCTAGATTGTACACTTACATTCGTTGG
This sequence comes from Lithobates septentrionalis, assembly GCA_037952835.1. Lineage (NCBI taxonomy): Eukaryota > Metazoa > Chordata > Amphibia > Anura > Ranidae > Lithobates > Lithobates septentrionalis. Next base: position 52,153 of record JBBDGP010001647.1, on the reverse strand, counting down.
TGCTATAAGCTAGCACTGGCATATACAGCTTACCTTTCCTTTGACTCTCAGCATGCGTTCCAACCTTAATTATGCACTTTATATATACGTGTGATGTAATCATATATGTCTTTATATTTTTTTGATTAATTAGCGCTGTCCTTTTTTATTTTGTTTTGTTTTTATTTGTTTGGCGCCATTACTTGTTAATTTATATATAACAATGTATTGACACCCACAGCGGTTCGCAGAGGGCAGTGTGAACTGCCTGCGGGAGAGATGCGATGCAGGAACCGGCGCTGTAATCGCGCATGTTCCCGCATCGCACAAGTGTGAGCCCAGGCTCAGGGTGGTAAAAATTGTCAGTTGAGCCGTGCTTTTATCATCCCCTGACCGCCCCTCTTAACCCAACACAGCATCCAGAGGTAGTCATATGCCTCTGTAAAAATGAAGCCTTATGTTGAGTTCAGAGGGCAGTACTGCACAGATATATATCCAATGTAACATACCCTGTACAAACCACATTATATACTTTCCTCTTTTGACCTTGTTACTACAGAAGAGGTCGCCAAACTTTTCGCAGAAGCCCACCTTACCATCCATTTGCTGGACCCTGTTCCCTCCCAACTACTACAGTCACCCTCTTGTTCTGTCCTATGCTCCCCCACTCAAAGCTTTAATCTCTCCCTCTCTACTAGCAACCCCCCCCCCCAAGCATGTGCTGATCACCCCCCATACTTAAAAAGCCTTCACTGGATCCCACCAACCTGAACAACTTCCCATCTCCTTGCTCCCACTTACCTCTAAACTTTTCGAATGCTTAGTCTACAACTCGCTCAGCTGAAAACAAACTTCTTGACCCCTTACAATAGAGTCTGACTTTCGCTTGCTACACGCCACAGAAACTGACCTACTAAAACTCGCTGATGATTTAACAACTGACAAAACCAATGGGCAGTACTCCGTACTCATCATAATACCTAACCTCTCTGCGGCCTTTGATACTGTTGACCATCCCCTCCTCCTCAAAAAACTCCACTCTCTTGGCCTCCAAGACTCTGCTCTTTTCTGGTTCTCCTCCTACCTATGGAAGAGTTTCTCAGTGTTGCCTACAACTCTATCTTCTCCTCTCCACCAAAAACTGCTCTTTTTGTAGGGATCCCCCAAGGTTAAGGGTTGCCACCTGTCCAGGATGCACCTGGACAGTCCAGGTTTTAAATCATGTGTCCGAGTTTCAGGTAGACTGACATAGGTTGGACGTGATGGACTTGTTACATAGTAGGTGAGGTTGAAAAAAGACACTATGATTCAAACTGGGCTGTGGCTCCCCAAGTAACCAAGATAGTCACACACAAATCTGTTGCCACCCAGGAGCTGCAGGCGGCCTTCGTGGGGAAGGTTTGGCATTACTGGGGGGGCAGGGCGATGTTGTCAGGAAGAGTAATTTGGCCACACTCAGTGTTCACTGCGGCACGCAATGCGCACCGCAGTACTACTCACCTTGGGACACCCAAAGTTGGCCCAGGCCGCTTAAATGTTCAGGTTTGGCTTGAAGGAAAGGTGGCAACCCTATCAAGGTTCTGTCCTTGGACCCCTTCTCTTCTCTATGTACACCTCCTCCCTTAATAAACTACCACAGCTTCGGTACCATCTCTATGCTCATGACAGCCAAATCTACTCTTTACTCCCCACCTCACCCCTTTCAGTCTTATCTTGTATTACTGACATTAACTGACATATCAGGCAGTCCCTGAGTTACAAACATCCGACTTACATACGACCTATACTTACAAACGGAGGGAGACAACAGGATGTGAGATGAAATAAACCCCTAGGATGGGAAATTCACCCCTGTGAGAGTCATCATGGGAAAAATGTTTCCACAAGAATCCAAAACTTTCAAAATCCAATTGTCACAGGGACAGAAAGTGAGGTGAAATCTTCTGAACAGGGGCACAGACAGCCAAACAAAGGTTACAGGGGTGTTAACCCTTCCCTATGCTATCTAAAAAAACATAAAACTTTTTTTTTTGGCCGGAATTAAACTTAAAAAAAATTTACCTGTTCCAACTTACAGTACATACAAATTCAATTTAAGAACAAACCTACAGTGCAACATCGGAGTAACGCGGTGAAAAAACATGAGGGTTTACAACCCCTTTAAGTCATGATGTACTAGTACATTATGAGAGAGACTTACCTACCAACAGAGTCCTCCAGCACTGGGCTGTCACAGCTCTCCCTGGTCCCCGGCACTTCCATGTTAGCCCAGTCTTCCTTCCTGGTTCCGAATCTTTGGCCGCTTGAATGGCCAGACTGCGGTGACCTCATGCGGCTCAGATCGCGTTACTGGTGACAAGTAGGGGATCATTTATGACAGAAGAGACCTCTAGGGTCCCTTCTGTTTTGAAAAACCCTGCCTGTCAGTGTATTTTTTCATGCTTGGGTTTACTACCCTTATCATTTTTTAACTCTTTCATTCACTTCTGGTAGTTTTTTTAATTTCGTTAAATTTGAGCTTGATTTTGTAGAACTGAAATAAATGGCTTGAGAAGAGGGAGCTAATACTCAGTGATCCTGCCACGAAGGTCCTTGGTCAGGTACTTCCTGTTATGGGGTGAATGCTTTGTTCCTGTCTCTTTATAACTGTGCTCCTTGCATTGTTGCCCTGTCACGACCCTACCTTGTTTCCAACACACATTACACAAATATGGTCCATGGTTATCACTATCAGAAAACCAGCCCTGAGAAATGCCATGCAGCCATGGCTGGAGTGTATGTGGATATGGAGTGGCTGCAAGGAGTCTGTAGAAGATCAGCAACACTGATCTCCTACAACAACTAAGGATGAAAAACATGAAAATTGTTTATGATATGCAGTGCACAGAGCAAACAGTGTCACTCAGTTAGGATTTACATGTACTTTAACCTCTACAGTTCCCATTTGTAAGCAAAGTTTTAAGAAGGTGCATTGTAAGCATACGGTGGGGACGGAAAGTATTCAGACCCCCTTAAATTTTTCCCTCTTTGTTATATTGCAACCATTTGCTAAAATCATTTAAGTTCATTTTTTTTCCTCAGTACTGTATACACAGCACCCCATATTGACAGAAAAACACAGAATTGTTGACATTTTTGCAGATTTATTAAAAAAGAAAAACTGAAATATCACATGGTCCTAAGTATTCAGACTCATATATTTAACTCAGGTGCTGTCCATTTCTTCTGATCATCCTTGAGATGGTTCTACACCTTCATTTGAGTTCAGCTGTGTTTGATTATACTGATTGGACTTAGGAAAGCCAAACACCTGCCTATATAAGACCTTACAGCTCACAGTGCATGTCAGAGCAAATCAGAATCATGAGGTCAAAGGAACTGCCTGAAGAGCTTAGAGACAGAATTGTGGCAAGGCACAGATCTGGCCAAGGTTACAAAAAATTACTACTGCACTTAAGGTTCCTAAGAGCACATTGGCCTCCCTAATCCTTAAATGGAAAATTGGGACGACCAGAACCCTTCCTAGAGCTGGCCGTCTGGCCAAACGGAGCTATCGGGGGAGAAGAGCCTTGTTGAGAGAGGTAAAGAAGAACCCAAAGATCACTGTGTCTGAGCTCCAGAGATGCAGTCAGGAGATGGGAGAAAGTTGTAGAAAGTCAACCATCACTGCAGCCCTCCACCAGTCGGGGCTTTATGGCAGAGTGGCCCGACGGAAGCCTCTCCTCAGTGCAAGACACATGAAAGCCCGCATGGAGTTTGCTAAAAAAGGAAGGGCTCCAAGATGGTGAGAAATAAGATTCTTTGGTCTGATGAGACCAAGATAGAACTTTTTGGCCTTAATTCTAAGCAGTATGTGTGGAGAAAACCAGGCACTGCTCATCACCTGTCCAATACAGTCCCAACAGTGAAGCATGGTGGTGGCCGCATCATGCTGTGGGGGTGTTTTTCAGCTGTAGGGACAGGACGACTGGTTGCAATCGAGGGAAAGATGAATGCGGCCAAGTACAGGGATATCCTGAATGAAAACCTTCTCCAGAGTGCTCAGGACCTCAGACTGGGCCGAAGGTTTACCTTCCAACAAGACAATGACCCTAAGCACACAGCTAAAATGACGAAGGAGTGGCTTCACAACAACTCCGTGACTGTTCTTGAATGGCCCAGCCAGAGCCCTGACTTAAACCCCATTGAGCATCTCTGGAGAGACCTAAAAATGGCTGTCCACCAAGTTTACCATTCAACCTGACAGAACTGGAGAGGATCTGCAAGGAGGAATGGCAGAGGATCCCCAAATCCAGGTGTGAAAAACTTGTTGCATCTTTCCCAAAAAGACTCATGGCTGTATTAGATCAAAAGGGTGCTTCTACTAAATACTGAGCAAAGGGTCTGAATACTTAGGACCATGTGATATTTCAGTTCTTCTTTTTTAATCAATCTGCAAAAATGTCAGCAATTCAGGGTTTTTCTGTCAATATGGGGTGCTGTGTGTACATTAATGAGGAAAAAAATGAACTTAAATGATTTTAGCAAATGGCTGCAATATAACAAAGAGTGAAAAATTTAAGGGGGTCTGAATACTTTCCATCCCCACGGTATATAGAGCTTTCTATAGATGGATGACCATCGCTAAATAAAATCAGGTTTGCTGTAGTAAATAACACTCTTTATTTACACTGATCAGCCATAATTTTTTGACAACCCGCCTAATATTGAGTAGGTCCTCCTTTTGCCACCAAAACAGTCCAAACCCATCGAGGTATGGACACCATTAGGTATGCTTTGGTATCTGGCACCAAGCCTTCAGTAGTAGATCCTTTAAAATCCAGCAAGTTGTGAGGTGGGTCCTCCATGGATTGAGATCTGGAGAATGTGGAAGCCAAATCAACATCTCAAACCCATTGTTATATTCCACAAACTATTCTTTAACCATTTTTGCCGTGTTGGCAGGGAGCATTATGCTGCTGAAAGAGACCACTGCCATCAGGGAATACCATTTCCATGGTGGCATGCACTTGGTCAAGAACAATGTTTGGGTAGGTGGTACATGTCAAAGTAAGATCGACATGAATGGTAGGACCCAAAGTCTCCCAGCAGAACATTGCTCAAAGCATCACACTACATCTGCCGGCTTTCCTTCTTCCTATACTGCAGCCTGGTGTTAGTTCTTCTCCAGGTTGGTGACTCACATGCACCCGGCCATCCACATGATGTAAAAGAAACCATGATTCACCAGACCAGGTCACCTTCTTCCACTGCTCTGTGGTCCAGTTCTGAAGCTCACATGCCCTTTGTAGGCGCTTTTGGCTGTGGACACGGGTCAACATGGGCAACCTGACCAGTCGGCAGCTACGCAGCTCCATACACAACAAACTGCGATACCCAATTTTTCTGCTTTCAACACGTCAACTTCAGGGACAACATGTTCACTTGCTGCCTAATATATCCCACAGACTTTCAGATGCCATTGTAATGAGATAATCAATGATATTTACTTAACCAGTGATCATAAAGTTATAGCTGATCGGTGCAAATCCTACAGCACAAGACAGGCCTATTAAGCAAAAACAAACAAAAAGAATGATGAACAATGCTGAGTCTTACCTCTCACAATGAGTTCTCTTTTTCACGCTCTCTCCGGACTTTCCCACCTATCAGTTGATATCTGTGTGATCTGGCATTGCAGCAATGTGTCAATAAAATCCACAAGTTACTCTGATTAGGTATTAACCCCAGGAATTCAGTTGGGGCCAAAGGTCACACGTGAGCTTCAACTGCAGAGCACAGCTCAGGTGATCGCACTGTCCCCCCCCCCCCCCCCCCCGACCTGTTCAGCGTGACCCTACACCATCCGTGACTTCACGTGTGTGTGCTCTCAAACAATGCAGTCATATGACAGTAGCACACATTGTCACTGCATCAACAGTCTACATGCCAGGGCCTGCAGCAAAAATATAAAATGAACTCACATCAGCTTCTTTACTGTCATTTACTGCAAATATAACCACAGAGCTTGCTCATCCCACTGGTCAGGGACTGTCCTGGGTTGTGCAGACTTGCCCCTGGAAATATTTCCCCATCAAAAAAAAAACAAGTCCGTCGAGTTCAACCAATATAACCAGTTGTGAGAGATTTGCGGAATTCGCCATTGTAAACTCCTTCTGAAAATGCTACTTGCCTGGCTGTCTCTGCCTTCTATGCTTCCCGAGTCACTGACCCGGATCCAGACTGGAGCCAGCGATGTCAGGGGACAATCAAAACTGCTGATCTCCAAAGGCAGCCTAATAATATACTTATCACAGGTTTCACAAAGTCACATATGTCAGTTGACACGCATTTCTTTTTTTATCTCACAAATTAAAATTTGTAAAAAGTGATTAGCGGCATATCACAAAGTCTCAAAACCCGATCTAAAATGTCATGTTGGAGTGGAGCATCTACAGCATCCTGATCACTAAAACCTCATGCAAGTTTTAACATGTATAGCCGTTGGTGAACTTGATTCCTTTTCCCTTCATTTAACTAGTTAAGGACCGGAAGGATTTGCCCCCTTAATGACCAGGCCATTTTTTGCGATACGGCACTGCTTTGCTTTAACTGACAATTGCACGGTGGTGCGACGCTGTACCCAAACAAAATGTATGTCCTTTTTTTCCCACAAATAGAGCTTTCTTTTGATGGTATTTGATCACCTCTGCGTTTTTGTTTTTTTTTGCGCTATAAAAAAAGACCGACAATTTTGAAAAAAAAAAAACAATATTTTTTACTTTTTGCTATACTAAATATCCCCCCCAAAAATGTAAAAAAGCTAATTTCTTCATCAATTTAGGCCTATATGTATTCTTCTGCATATGTTTGTTAAAAAAAAAATAAGCTTATATTGATTGGTTTGCTCTAAAGTTATAGTGTCTACAAAATAGGGGATATATTTATGGCATTTTTATTATTATTTTTTTTTTCCAAGTAATGGCGATGTTCAGCGTTTTTTAGCGAGACTGCAACATTGCGGCGGACAGATCGGACACTTTTGACACTTTTTAGGGACCAGTGACATTTATACAGCGATCAGTGCTACCAATAGCCACTAATTACTGTATAAATGTCACTGGCAGGGAAGGGGTTAACACTAGGGGGTGATCAAGGGGTTAATTGTTCCCTAGGGTGGTGTTTCTAACTGTGGGAGGGGGGTGTAGTGACTGGAGGAGGAGAGAGATCGCTGTTCCTAATAACTAGGAACAACAGATCTGTCTCTCCTCCCCTGACAGAACAGAGATCTGTTTGTTTACATTGACAGATGCCCATTCTGTCTCTCTCAGGAGCGTTCGCGTCTGGCCGGCGGACATTGCATCCAGAGGCGGCTCTAGACTTTGTGAGGCCTTAGGCATAACTTAGACATGAGGCCCCACTCACGCCCCTAATGGAAAAAATAATTCAATCGATAAAAATTAACTGCATAAATTGCATATATTAACAGCCTTAAAGTTCTGGTTTCAGTGTCCTCTATCTCAACGCAGGTGTCAGTGCACTCTCTGAGCACTGGCGTCAGTGTATTCTCAGTGCTGGTGTCAGGGCACTTTTTCTCAGTGCACTCTGTCTTGGTGCTAGAGTCAGTGTCCTCTTTCTCAGTGGGGGTCAGTGCTCTGTCTCTATCAATGCTGTACCTAGGTGAGAAGGAGTCCTTGTCCCTAGGGGAGAAGGGGTCCCTGACCCTAGGTGAGAAGGGTGTCCCTGTCCCCAGGTGAGAAGGGTGTCCCCAGGTGAGATCGGGGTCCCTGTCCCTAGGTGAGAAGGGTCCCTGTCCCCAGGTAAGATGGGGTCCCTGTCCCTAGATGAAATGTGGGTCCCTGTCCCCAGGTGAGATGGGGTCCCTGCCCCCAGGTGAGATGGGGTCCCTGCCCACAGGTATGATGGGGTCCCTGTCCCCAGTCGAGAAGGTGTCCCTGTCCCCAGTCGAGAAGGGGTCCCTGTCCCTAGGTGAGATGAGAGTCCCTGTCCCTAGGTGAGATGAGAGTCCCTGTCCCTAGGTGAGATGAGAGTCCCTGTCCCTGGGTGAGATGAGAGTCCCTGTCCCTGGGTGATATGGGGGTCTCTGTCCCTAGGTGAGATGGGGTCCCTGTCCCTAGCTAAGATGGGGGTCCCTGTCCCCATGGGAGATGAGGGAATGGAGTGGAGTATGGAATTGTCTGTGGGGGATATGGAGTCTCACTCACCTTAAGCAAGTCTGCAAGGGCACGCTTCATGGCTGCCTGGACTTCCTCCAGCAGCACAGACAGGGCAATCAGCATATCTCTGAGGCGAAGGAAGATCTGTGTATGATGGGAGAAGGGGGGCTGGCAGACAAGCCTGCGGTGTCCTCCGGCTCTCATACGGCTGCACCTGTGTGCTTAAACTTTGCGCGGGAGAAGTGTACAGTGCTCCTGAATGGATGCAGCCGACTCGGGGGGCGAAGCTCTGGCTGGGGATCACTCTGGGCTGCGCGGTGCTGCATGGGGAAGGAGAGAGCGACCCGGAGGAGCCGGTGATCACCGGCCGAGCACACAGGCAGGGAATGTGATACAGAGCAGCTAGTGCAGTAGAGGCGGGAGCTCTGCTACTCACCCCGTCCTCCAGCCACCCGGGCGCTGCTATTTGTACCCATCTCAAGCTCTTTAATTAGACAAATTAGCTAGTTGCGAGGCCCCTGTGAGTCCGAGGCCTTAGGCGATCGCCTAATTTGCCTAATTAGAGAGCCGCCTCTGATTGCATCGACTCTCACAGGGTCTCTAATGCTGACAGGTGACTAGGACTTTTCCTAAAGGACCAAAAACTGCACACAGTAACTAAATTTCAGCACCGGTTCATTTGCTCACATGGCCACAGGATCACCGGTTACCTCCTTCCGATATCCATGGGGCACTCTCCAGTGAGTGAGAAACAAACTCACACCACCATAGGACAGCTGGACACCTTTCCTCCAACTTCCTCCTGGCACTCTCCAATGAGCTTCTCCAGACCCAAACTCCAGGACTAAACTTTTGCAAATAGGCCCACCAGCTAAAGCCTCTGCTTGGACCTTGATGTCTTCTACTTGGCACCTCCAGAAATCCTGTCCCAGGGCAGAGCCCCTGAACAGGAACTCTGCAGCTCCTGCCTCAGGCCCCAGACTATTTATGGGTTCTCCACCTCCTTCTGTGTACACCTCTCCAGGGACTGGCTGGAGTCCCACAAATATTCAGGCTACATGCCCTGTCCTTTCTCCCAGTATACTTCTAGAACCTTCTAGAATACAAGGGAAGGCAATTAGAGCAGCAGCCTGCGAGACTGAATATTCAATCCCTGCTCCACTGATTACAGAGGAGCTAACTAAATCTACCTAGCGATCTACACTAGTTTAGGAGGGTGCTGCACATGTCAAAATCATTTTCAAAGAAATGTTTAGTCTTTTTTTAAACCTGCAGCTTTAATTAAAATAATATTGGTGATCCTGCCATAAAGGTCCTCGTTCTGGAACTTCCTATTATAAAAGTGAAAACTCTCTGTCTCTGCCTCCCTGTTGTGTTCCTGCGTTGTCACCTGTCATATTGACTTCTGGTTGTGACTACAAGTGGCCGTTTAATGCACAGTCATCGTAGTTTTCAATGCACGCTCTCATGAGCTTCCTCATAGTTCACTTACTCTTCCTGCAGCTCTGAAACTGACAGCCCGGTACAGAGGTGGCGGCTCAGAGCTGTAGGAAGAGCCTGCAGGAGCCTGACATTGCACCCGTGATCCACTGATCGCGGGTGCAAAGCGCTGCAGGGTCCAGCGCCTGAAAAACGCCCCAGTGTGAAAGGGGTCTTATGAAGGGGAACTCAGAACTTTAAACTTTAGGTTCTGCTTTTGGCACTTTCCGCCTTGCATAAACCAGTCCCTACCCAAGCAAAGAGCTGAACTTTGTTCACCTATTCTAGGAGACCTGTCTAAGGATAATCATTCCCTCCATACTGCTTAAAGTATAACTAAAAGCTAAAAGGCAGAGTGGAGATGGATTATAATAGTTCACCTCCACCATCACAAAAAAAGGGTCACTGCCCCCACCTATAACTGGTCCTCACAGCAAGGAGCATTGGAAGGGCAAACGCATGTAAAATAAAACCAAAGAATTTCCAAGCTCAACTTACCAACCAGCATGCGACCAACCAAATTAACCTGCCTAACAGTATGTGTTAAAAACAGGGGTTTAGTTGCACACATTTGCAAATACATGCATAAGCTGCAGGCCACGGCAAGGCACCCTGTATCCTGCAGACCCTAACTCTAACTTTGAAGAGTCTCCACAGTGGGAGCACATGTATTCTCATGGATAGATGAAGGGCAGATGACGGGAGGGAGCCCAACCCTCCTTAAAGGCGCAGGAGCACACTGAACACCCAGCACATTGCACAGTGCCATTGTGCTGGGTGTTCAGTGTGCTCCTGCGCCTTTAACCACTTCAATAAAGGGCACTTATACACCTTCCTGCCCAGACCAATTTTCAGTGCTGTCGCAGTTTGAATGACAATTGCGCGGTCATCCAACACTGTACCCAAACTAAATTTTTATCATTTTGTTCCCACAAATAGAGCTTTCTTTTGGTGGTATTTGATCACCTCTGCGGTTTTTTTTTTTTGCTAAACAAATAAAAAAAGACCGAACATTTTGAAAAAAATAAAAGTTTTGCTTTTGTTTCTGTTAAAATTTTTTGTAAATAAGTAAGTTTTCTCTTTCACTGATGGGCACTGATAAGACGGCACTGACAGGCACTGATAAGGTCGGCACCGATGAGGTGGCACAATGGCCAGGCACTGATGGGCACTGACGATGGGCACTGATATGCGGCACTGATGGGCACTGGTAGGCGGCACTGATGGGTGGCACTGATATGCAGCACTGATGGGCATTGATAGGCGGCACTGATAGGCACTCATGGGTGGCACTGGGTAGCACTGGTGGGCACTGATGGGCACTGATAGGTGACACTGATGGGCACTGAAAGGCTGCAAAGATGGGTTCTTATGGGTGGCACTGATAGGCGGCACTGATGGGCACTGATAGGCGGCACTGCTGGGCACTGATGGGTGGCACTGCTGGGCACTGATGGGCACTGATACGTGGCACTGATGGGCACTGATACGCAGCACTGATATGAGGCACTGATAGGCATCCCTGGTGGCACTGGCAGTGGTTAGCATTGTGAGTGGGCAATGATTGGCAGCTGCCTGGGCATTTATTGGCAGCTGCCTGGGAACAGATTAGTATTTCCCTGGGGGTCTAGGGGGCATATCTGGTGGTCCAGTGTGGATGGCAATCCTGGTGGTCCTGGGCGGCTTCCCTGTTGGTCCTGGGTGGGATCCGAGGGGGGCTGTGCTGGTAAACAATCAGCACAGACCCCCCCTGTCAGGAGAGCAACTGAACGGCTCTCCTCTACTCGCGTCTGTCAGACACAAGTGAGGAAAAGCCGATCACCGGCTCTTCCTATTTACATCATGATCAGCTGTGATTGGACACGGCTGATCACGTGGTAAAGAGTCTCCGTCAGAGACTCTTTACCTAGATCGGTATTGCGGGGTGTCAGACTGACACACCGCAACAACAATCGCCGCGATGCGCGCCCCCCGGGGGCGCGCAGTGGCTTACTATCCTGAGGACGTCATATGAAGCCCAGTCAGGATATTGAAACCACTTTGCAGCCGTCATTTTGCTATATGATGGGCAGCAAGTGATTAAGGAGGGTTGGGCTCCTTCCAGTCATCTGCCCTTCATCTATCTATTAGAATACATGTGCTCCCACTGTGGAAACTCTTCAAATTTAGAGTTAGGTTCTGCAGGATACAGGGTGCCTTGCCGTGGCCTGCAGCTTATGCATATATTTGCAAATGTGTGCAACAAAACCCCTGTTTTTAACGCATACTGTTAAGCAGGTTAATTCGGTTGGTCGCAGGCTGGTTTGGTAAGTTGAGTAAGTTTGGTTTTATTTTACATGCGTTTGCCCTTCCAATGCTCCTTACTGTGAAGACCAGTTATAGGTGGGAGCAGTGACCTTTTTATGTATTGTTAACATATTGGTCAGGCAACGCACTGACACCTTTGCTGCCATTGTGCAATGTGCTGGGTGTTCAGTGTGCTCCTGCGCCTTTAAAGTGGAGTTCCACCCAAAAATGGAACTTCCACTTTTTGGATTCCTCCCCCCCTCCGATGTCACATTTGGCACCTTTCAGGGGGGAGGGGAGAGCAGATACCTGTCTAATACAGGTATTTGCTCCCACTTCCTGGCATAGATCACCGCGGCACTTGCGGTGACCTACGCCACTTCCGGCTCCTACTCTGTCTTCCCCCGCTGTATTCTAGGAGACACACAGTTCCCAGAACACAGCAGGGACCAGAGAGGATGCGCAGCGCGACTTGCGCATGCGCAGTAGGGAACCAGGAAGTGAAGCCGCATGGCTTCACTTCCTTATTCCTTTACCAAGGATGGTGGCGGCAGCAGCCGAGAGCCGACGGACAGATCGGCTTCGGCTGCCGACATTGCGGGCTCCCTGGACAGGTAAGTGTCCATATATTAAAAGTCAGCAGCTGCAGTATTTGTAGCTGCTGGCTTTTAATATTTTTTTTCGACGGACCTCCGCTTTAAGGAGGGTTGGGCTCCCTCCAGTCATCTACCCTTCATCTATCCATTAGAATACATGTGCTCCCACTGTGGAGACTCTTCAAAGTTAGAGTTAGGCCCCTTTCACACTTAGGCTATGTTTCCACTAGTGCGTCCCCAAAGTCGCGCGATTTACACTGCGATTGTGCGTTGCCATTTGTGGTGCGTTTTGTTGCGACTTTAATTACGACTTTGTGCGACTTGGATGTTCTGCGATTTAGTCCTAGTGATGTAATTCCTTATCCTGCTTATTTATTTCCCCTTCCTCTTTGGTTGTCACGTGTTGTATGTTTGTTAGCAAACATGTTGGCTATGCAGTATGTTGGGTCAGCAGTCATTTTGGCTGCTGTAGCAGCATTTATAGATCAAAAAGAGGAGGATAACCGGAGGAGGAGAAGGCATCGCTTTTGGATACATCCCATCATTGCCCAAAGGGAAGTGAGAGGCCAGTTTGGGGTCCTTTACAATGACCTCCGGGCTCATGAAGACAAATTTTTCAACTATACAAGGATGTCAATTAGAAGGTGAGAACATTTTTTGATGTCAACTTGCAAATGCTGCCAGATATATTTCAGAAAATGTGTATATGCCTGGTCATTATGACTCTTTTTAGTATTTTTAGATTTGAATAGCTCGAAGTGTTAACTAGAACCTGATCAAATTGTTTGAAAAATGGAACTCCATTTGTAAATGTTTGATTTTTACATGGTCAGTGTAGATACTAGCCATATTTTTTTTCTTTACAGTTTTGATGAATTGTTGGCTTTGCTCTCTAGTCATCTAGAGTGCCAAAACACCAGTTTCAGAAGGAGTATTCCATCTGCTGAAAGACTCATAATAACATTGAGGTAAATGTTCATACCTACTGTTTCTTCTTCTTAACTTCTATGTGGCTTTTGGAGATCCACATCATTCTTTCATCATCTTTACATGAAGTCCAAAAATAACTACTAGCATGTAATTGTGCCTAAGCTTGTCTTTAAAATCTTAACTCTGCCTCTACATCACCTGTGTCTTTCTCCTGCTCCTCTTCTTCCTTCTTCACTTCCTCAGGCACCTCCTTCCTAGCTCTTTTTTTTGGGTTTATTGATGTAGCTTAGTGTCAATATGTATCATTATGCTAAAATGTATGTACTTTTCCATTTTAGGTACCTGGCAACTGGACATTCCTTTTCCAGTTTGCATTACGAGTTTTTGGTTGGCAAAACTACTGTCAGCAATATTGTCCACGATACCTGCCGAGACATCTGGAATGTCCTTAGTGATTTGGTTCTGAAGAAGCCCACTTCCGAAGATTGGTGCAAGAAAGCGGAACTTTTCTGGGATCGTTGCAATTTCCCAAATTGTCTAGGGGCAATTGACGGCAAACATATGAGGGTAGTGATGCCCATTGGCAGTGGAACAAAATACTATAATTACAAAAAATATTTTTCTTTTGTCTTACTTGCAGTGGCTGATGCCAATTATTGTTTCAGCTATATAGACATTGGATCATATGGCAGCAGCTCAGACTCCAGTATTTTCCAAAGATCTTCCTTTGGAAGAATGTTGCGGGAAAATGGTCTGGACCTGCCACAGGACTGTCCGTTGCCAGGAACAAATGGGCCGCCAATGCCATTTGTGTTTGTTGGGGATGAGGCCTTTGCTCTCAGTGAGCATCTATTAAGGCCTTATTCAAATCGGTGTTTGAGTGAAGAGAAGCGAATCTTCAATTACCGCTTAACGAGGGCAAGACGAGTGGTAGAATGTTCTTTTGGCATTTTAGCAAACAAGTGGCGTTTGCTCCATACCCCCATTAATTTAAAACTGGAGAATGCAATATCTGCAGTAAAAGCAGCATGTGTTCTTCATAATTTTGTTAGAATTCGTGATGGCTATCTTTTTGAAGATTCCCTCATGCACGATCTGGAAGGTGCACAATGGAGTGCCAGTAGGGGCACCACCAATGGTGCCAGTGTGCGTGAGGGATTCTCATCTTATTTTCTGTCTGCTGCTGGTTCTGTCCCCTGGCAGCAGGATGCCATAGCATAATGTATGTCATGCATTTTCTGTGAATATTATTTAGATGTATGTTATGTTTCAGTGCATCCAAAAGCATAATAACAGGTAGTTTCCTCAAATTAGAAAAAAGGATAAGCCGAAAATGCACAAAAAAAAATAATAATATATAAAAATAATTTTTATTTTTATTTTTTTTGTGCAGGGAAGCACACCAAATTTTTTTGTTATGTGTTTGGGTGAACTACACCATTTTGTTTAGTTTTTACCAAGCACAACAAATAGTGAAATAATAAACTATTTCTCTCTGAAAAACACCAAAATAAAATTCTTTCAAAAATAGAAAAAAATATCTGAATCTTTTTTACAAGACAACTCTTTTTGCAATAAGGCAAAAATAAAGAAATACGTTCCATGAACTTAAAATTACAACAGTTGTTGTTTTGGCCTCCTCAACCAAACAAAAAATAGAGAACAAGTCTTAAACACACCTCAATAATAATAGTAAATTACAATTGCTCATATGTTTTTTTTTCAGTGGTCCCGGAAACTGAACTATTGGTTGGTCCAGGGAAATCCACTGATGGACCAGGGTAATATTTCCTTTCCAGAAAAGGCGGAACATGACTGGGTGTAGGCTGCCTAAGTTGGTGAGTGGTTGGGGGGCCAAGGGTAGAGGTAGTGGGGTCAGGAATTGGATGCAACATGCGTGGCCTTGAGGGATTCAGCATATTACCATACTGGTCACAGTATGGACGGTTTATTGGTGGAGCATACTGTGTACTTGGAAAGTGAGTGTATTGTTGATAAGGGGGATATTGGGGAAGGGGGGTTGCATATATGCTGAGGATGTTGTTGGCCCCTCACCCACAAATGATTGAGCAGTTGACATTAAAGCCATCCTGAGTGCATATTTTTTCTCAGGGGGTACCTGTTTACATATGCCTAAAATTACAGTGAGAAATGCTGTGTCTTCACACTGGTTTTCAGCCATTTTAGTGGACATCTGACTGACTACATCTAAAATTTTCTCCATGGGTTTCCCAGGCCAGGCACTGCCCCTTGAAGACCTTCGCAAAGGCCTAGAGACATTGCTAGGTCCTGGTTCTGCATCCTCCTCATTCATTGAGTTTGATGTTGACCTTGATTCATCTACGAACAGTTCCTTGTCAACATTGTCTTGGAATTGTTCTTGCTCCTCCTCCTCCGCAGCTTCCTCTGCCTCATCTTCTGCTGCCAAACCCTGTGTGCTGTCTTCCCAGCTTGCTTGGGTTCTGAAATACAAATCACATATTTTTAAAGTAAGCATTACTATTTGATATGTAGAATTCGTAACATATGCCTGCTGATAACTTACTCTCGCATTTCCAACACTGGTTTCAAAAAATCAAGATCCCCGGCATGGGCATATGGGGCTAATCTTTTAGAGCCGGAACCACTCCTTCCTTCTTTTAATTTGCGTAAGTACCGGTTGTAGCAGTCTTTGAGACTTCTCCATCGAGTTTGTAACGAGTGCACTACAAAATATAAAGCAAAGTATACATTTTTAAAAAAATCTTTAGTGACTGCCTATAGGTCATTCATTTGCTAGGCTGCATAATTGATATGGATGGTGTTAAAACAGCCGCTAAATATATTACCCATGACACCTACATAATTTGACATGTGCTGGAGGATGTTGACAGGGCCATCTTTAATACTATTTAATATTATTAGGACCGTGGTCAAAAATTATTTGCTGGCCCACACACACAGATTTACTTTCCTGCAGCCACAGGTAACAGGAAAGTAACTATATAAATGGCACCATCAACACAGATAGTGTTGACATGGGATTACCTCCTGCCAAACCATTGTGATCTCCTGCCAGGAGAAGCAGTCCCCACCAAGAAAACACAGTGCACACAACCATTGGTTACAGAAAGTGCTAAGCAGCATATATCAACCACTTACTTTTTGTAGAACGTTCTGTGGCTGAGAAAGAGTCCCAGGTCTCATAATATATGCGAGCCACCTCCAACCATGCTCTCTCCTTCTTTGCATGATCTTTGTAACCTGGATCTCTGAGGTCATATATTGCCGGACGTTGTCTGACAAGCCGAATAATTTCCTCATTGTCATGCACTTGTCGCTTATTTTTTTTAGCCCTAGGCATGCTTCCTGCTGTCTTCCACACTCACATACATCGATATAGGAAGTGATGTATTTGGGAGGAGCAGAGATCATGTGCTTCCGTAGACTTCCGTGGAAGTCGCAACAAAGTCGCGGTGTCAGACATGTACATACGACTTCATTGCGACTTAATACCTTTCTATGGAGAACAAGTCGCACCGAAGACGGAACAAAGTAGTGCAAGAACCTTTTTTCGAGTCGCTGCGACTTGAGTCGCACCAATTAGAACGGGGACCATTGAAATACATGGGTTTTGACTTGTCATGCGACTTGACATGTGTCAAGTCGCAAAATAAGTCGCACTAGTGGAAACAGAGCCTTACACGACTTGTCCCACGATTTTGTACTGCAAAATCGTATGACAAGTCATTCTCCATGATTTTCAATGACTACCATTCATATTGGCACGACTTTAAGTCGTGCCGACTTGAAAGTAGTCCCTGCACTACTTTGGTCCAACTTCTATGCGAGTTGTACTCCATAGACCTCAATGTTAAACCCTGAAGTAGCATGCAAGTCGTGCCTGAAAAATATATAGACACGACTTCAGCACGACTTTGTAAGCACAAGCCTGGCTCGCTGATCGGGAAAGGAAAACTTTTTTTTCCTTTCCCGATGAGCGACAGGCAGTGCTGACAGCTGTCTGGTATGAATCCCGAGGGGGAACTCCACGCCAAGTTTTAAATGAAAAAACTGGCGTGGGTTCCCCCCCAGGGGCATACCAGGCCCTTAGGTCTGGTATGGATCTAAGGGGAACCCCCTACGCCGAAAAATCGGCGTGGGGTCCCCCCCAAAATCCATACCAGACCCTTATCCGAGCATGCAGCCCGGCCGGTCAGGAATGGGGGTGGGGACGAGCTAGCGCCCCCCCTCCTGGACCGTACCAGGCCGCATACCCTCAACATGGGGGGTGGGTGCTTTGGGGCATGGGGGGGCGCCCTGCGGCCCCCCACCCCAAAGTACCTTGTCCCCATGTTGATGAGGACAAGGGCCTCTTCCCGACAACCCTGGCCGTTGGTTGTCGGGGTCTGCGGGCGGGGGGCTTATCGGAATCTGGGAGCCCCCTTTAATAAGGGGGCCCCCAGATCCCGGCCCCCCACCCTATGTGAACAAGTATGGGGTACATGGTACCCCTACCCATTCACCTAGGGAAAAAAGCGTCAATAAAAAATACAGTACACAGGTATTTAAAATAATTTATTAGGCAGCTCCGGGGTCTTCTTCCGACTTCGGAGGTCCTCTTCCGACTTCGGGGGTCTCTCCGGCGTCTTCTCCCGGTGTCCGCATCTTCTGCCGGCTCCACCGCTATCTTCTGGCGCTCTTTTGCCAGCGGTGGTCCGGACCTCTGGATCGTCTTCTTCCCTCTTCTCTTCCAGAGATGTTGACACGACGCTCTCTCCAGCCAGAATGGTCTCTGTGCGCTCCGCAACCGACTTATATAGGCGGTGACCCCGCCCCTTTATGCCGTCACAGTTCCTGGGCATGCTGGGACTGTGACGTTTTAGGAGGCGTGGTCACCGGGTGATGACCACGCCCCCCTATGACGGCACAGTCCCAGCATGCCCCGGGACAGTGATCTCATAAGGGGGCGGGGTCACCGCCTATATAAGTCTCTTGCGGAGCGCACAGAGACCATTCCAGCTGGAGAGAGCGTTGTGTCAACATCTCTGGAAGAAAAGAAGAAGGCAGAAGACAGAAGTCCGGACCACCGCTAGCAATTGAGCTGCAGAAGAAAGCGGAGGAGCCGGCAGAAGATCAGGACACCGGGAGGAGACGCCGGAGAGACCCCCGAAGTCGGAAGAAGACCCCGGAGCTGCCTAATAAATTATTTTAAATACCTGTGTACTGTATTTTTTATTGACGCTTTTTTCCCTAGGTGAATGGGTAGGGGTACCATGTACCCCATACTTATTCACATAGGGTGGGGGGCCGGGATCTGGGGGCCCCCTTATTAAAGGGGGCTCCCAGATTCCGATAAGCCCCCCGCCCGCAGACCCCGACAACCAACGGCCAGGGTTGTCGGGAAGAGGCCCTTGTCCTCATCAACATGGGGACAGGGTGCTTTGGGGTGGGGGGGGCCGCAGGGCGCCCCCCCATGCCCCAAAGCACCCACCCCCCATGTTGAGGGTATGCGGCCTGGTACGGTCCAGGAGGGGGGGGGCGCTAGCTCGTCCCCACCCCCATTCCTGACCGGCCGGGCTGCATGCTCGGATAAGGGTCTGGTATGGATTTTGGGGGGACCCCCACGCCGATTTTTCGGCATAGGGGGTTCCCCTTACAATCCAGACCTAAGGGCCTGGTATGCCCCTAGGGGGGAACCCACGCCAGTTTTTTTTATTTAAAACTTGGCGTGGAGTTCCCCCTTATGATTCATACCAACTACTGTATGTTTTCATTTGTTAATGCCAAAAACGTGGCAAAGTAGTACTGCTCCCAAATCGCGGTAAAATCGCGGCAAATCGTGGTAAAATCGCGGCCGCGAAATCGCGGTAAAATCGTGCGACTTTGAAGTCGTATAAGTGTGAAAGGAGCCTTAGGGTCTGCAGGATACAGGGTGCCTTGCCGTGGCCTGCAGCTTATGCATATATTTGCAAATGTGTGCAACTAAACCCCTGTTTTGTAACGCATACTGTTAGGCAGGTTAATTCGGTTGGTCGCAGGCTGGTTGGTAAGTTGAGCTTGGAAATTCTTTGGTTTTATTTCACCTCCACCATCCCAGGAGCGAGTTCACATCCCCTCACATGTGTAGCACCCTGGTGTTTAGGCAGGGTTGCTCCTAAATTTACCTGCCAGGTATAGCTACCTTGGCCCATTGCTAGGGATCAATTGATTTCACACTTATGCCACGTACACACGATCGGATTTTCAGATAACAAATGTTCGAACTGAGCTTGTTGTCGGAAATTCCGACCGTGTGTAGGCTCCATCGGACATTTTCTGTCAGAATTTCCAACAACAAAAATTTGAGGGCTGGATCTCAAATTTTCCGACAACAAAATGTCGTAAATTCCGGGCATGTGTAGACAATTCTGATTCACAAAATTCCACGCATGCTCTGAATCAATTAGGAGACGGAAGCGATCGGTCTGGTAAAACTAGCGTTCGTAATGGAGATAGCACATTCGTCACGCTGCAAAGTTTTTAATCTTTTAATGCAGTGCATTCCCTTCTTCTTTATAATGCTAGAATAATGAAGTTGTTTTGCTGCTGATATTCACACAGAGTTCTGACAAAATGATTTCTTTATTATTTCTCGTGATCTCCTGAATAATCTTTTCTTTTTTTTTTTTTTTGTCGCCAGATCTCCATAATAATGTTTATATATATTTTTTTTTATAGTGATCTACATTTTTTTTGGTCAAGATCTCCTGATTTTTTTTTTTTTTCTAGTGATCTCCATAATATTTTTTTTAGTTTTGTGTGTCAAGTTACCACAACACCATTATTATCTTGTGTTTTTTAACCTCAAGGAGATTGGTTGGTGTTGGTGTCCCTTGTTAATTTGACATTGTATTTTTGAAATGTACCTGCCTACTCACAAACAAACTGTCCTTTTTAAACTAAAACACGTAGCCAAGTATTTGTGCTAAAAAAATAAACATTTATTAGGGGTCATAACAAAAAAAAGAGGAAGGCAACGCTGGATGGATACACTGGTGAAATTGGCAAAGCCTTTGTACCCCAGGGCACACATCAACTATTTGACAGGCAAAATTGGTAGCCTGAGGAGTCCATTTAATAGGGAGCACTATCCAGTCAAGGATTCAGAGAGATGAGGAGCAGCAGCAGATGACATATATGTCCCAAGGCTGTGATCTTACAACAGCCTGCGTCTTTTGTCAGACTAGACTGAACCCAGGCCATCACTCTCTTGTCTTCCGTACATGCTTGCTTCCAGGCTGTGGCTCTGGTGTTGGAGTTGTGGCAGGAGTTGGAGGAGGTGGATGAGGGGGAGGATGGTCCAAATCACACAGGTGGATTTTTCTTGTGAGTTTGCCCCTCAACCCCTCATTTAGGGCCAGATAGATCACTTCCTCACAAATGAGGCATTGGCTCACCTCCATTTCTTGCATTTTTCTGACTACCATGCAGGCATAGGCCTCTTGAATATTGTGGGTGGTTCTGAGGGCCGCAGTAGCCTCCCAAATCAAAGAAAATGCTGACTCCTCCACTTTCCTCCCCTTCCTGGTACTTTTTGTTGGAAGGCGGCAGGGAGGAACCTGGGATTCGGTCTGGCTACTGGGCAGGGTCACCTCCTGGCTGAGACTGTCCACGGTCTCCTCCTGGCTGTGACTTTCCACGGCCTCCTCCTGGCTGAGACTATCCACAGCCTCCTCCTGGCTGAGAATTTCCTGTGTATGAAAATGGGACATAGTTTTAGTTTTTTGGTCATCAACCATTACACACAATTTCGAGCTCATGACTGTTGCAAATTACATAGTTACATAGTAGGTGAGGTTGAAAAAAGACCATCAAGTCCAACCTATGTGTGTGAATATGTGTCAGTATTACATTGTATATCCCTGTATGTTGGGGTCATTTAGGTGATTATCTAATAGTTTCTTGAAGCTATCAATGCTCCCCGCTGAGACCACCGCCTGTGGAAGGGAATTCCACATCCTTGCCGCTCTTACAGTAAAGAACCCTCTACGTAGTTTAAGGTTAAACCTCTTTTCTTCTAATTGTAATGAGTGGCCACGAGTCTTATTAAACTCTCTTCTGCGAAAAAGTTTTATCCCTATTTTGGGGTCACCAGTACAGTATTTGTAAATTGAAATCATATCCCCTCTCAAGCGTCTCTTCTCCAGAGAGAATAAGTTCAGTGCTCGCAACCTTTCCTCATAACTAAGATCCTCCAGACCCTTTATTAGCTTTGTTGCCCTTCTTTGTACTCGCTCCATTTCCAGTACATCCTTCATGAGGACTGGTGCTCAGAACTGGACAGCATACTCTAGGTGCGGCCGGACCAGAGCCTTGTAGAGTGGGAGAATTATTGTTTAATCTCTGGCGTTGATCCCCCTATTAATGCATGCCAATATTCTGTTTGCTTTGTTAGCAGCAGCTTGGCATTGCATGCCATTGCTGAGCCTGTCATCTACTAGGACCGCCAGGTCCTTTTCCATCCTAGATTCCCCCAGAGGTTCTCCCCCCAGTGTATAGATTGTATTCATATTTTTGCCACCCAAATGCATTATTTTACATTTTTCTACATTGAACCTCATTTGCCATGTAGTCGCCCACCCCATTAATTTGTTCAGGTCTTTTTGCAAGGTTTCCACATCCTGCGGAGAAGTTATTGCCCTGCTTAGCTTAGTATCGTCTGCAAATACAGAGATTGAACTGTTTATCCCATCCTCCAGGTCGTTTATAAACAAATTAAATAGGATTGGTCCCAGCACAGAACCCTGGGGAACCCCACTACCCACCCCTGACCTTTCTGAGTACTCCCCATTTATCGCCACCCTCTGAACTCGCCCTTGTAGCCAGTTTTCAATTCATATACTCACCCTATGGTCCATGCCAACGGATTGAATGTTAACAAATAGAAAAGACTATGCTTCTGACTACAGCATTTTTTATTCTTGTCCCAATCATTTTTGGCTGCTATTGTCTATGGATATGTAAACCACTTTTTTAATTCCGAAATTAGTGATCAATTCTAACATCTAGTTAACATCATTCAATTTTTGGACAAGAAATATGTTTAACAATGCTATACCTGGCTCAAGCTGGGCTCCTCCACATCTTCCTGGGTGGAAGGCCCAGGTTGTAAGTCGGAAGCCTCATCTGATATGGAAGGAAGAGTGGAAAGGAGGGTTGAGAGTGATGGCCTGATTTCAGTCTGGTCTGACAAAAACCGCAGTCTGTCGCAGTATCAGAGCCTGAAGACATAAATATCACCTGCTGCTGCTCCTGATCTCATGGAATCCTGGACCTTTTTGCGCTCCCTATTATATGTGCTCCTCAGGCCACCAATTTTGCACTTCAAATGGGGGATGGTTGCCGTGGGAATCACCGGCTTCACCAATTCCAGCAATTGATCCAGCGCTGCCTTCCTCTTTATTTTATTATTATAAAAAGGGTGTTTCACCCGCCACAGACAGGGCAGTTCCCTGTATTTATCAATGAAGTTGAATAAGAAGTCATGATCATTGAAGCTATCCATTTTATCTGCAAGACACAACACAAGACAAACCCTAATGTCAGACTAAACTCTCCTAATCTTGTCCCAATATAGGCCTCAATCTATAAGCAGTATAGGCCACTGATGCCCCAAGTTAAAATGGTACCTTCGTCAGCACGATCGGCGCTTACGCTACTCCATCCTCCGCTCACAGATTGTATGTACGACGCACGCATGTTACGCTTTATATACACTGCGCATGCATGAAACTCTGCCCGCCCCTGACCTTCTTTCTAGCATATTCCCCGCCCTTTCTCTTTCAGCGCAGTGGGAGAGCACATGGTGAAGAAAGAGCAAGTACATGCAGAGGAGAGCAGCAACGAGGAGGACGACGAAAGCTCGGAGCCACAAACGTCCCGATCCAGGAGATTTAAGGCATCAAATATGTCCTTTGTAGAGATGGTGCAGATGGTGGACAACTTGAAGAGGGCCGACCATGATGGGAAGCATGGACCTTACCCTAACCCAAATGTGAGAAAGGCCAAGATCATGGCTAAAGTTGTGAAAAGTCTGCAGAAGAATTTTGGGGTACGGCGATCCAAGGATCAACTGAGGAAACAATGGTCAGACCTCAAATTGAGGGAGCAGGATAAGTACAGAAGAATCAAGAGAGTGCTGCAAAAAAGTAAGTATTTTGTTGTGTGTTCCTATTATTATTATTATTACTTTTGTGCTGCTCCATGTGCTTTTCTTTAATGCTGTACAGTTTAAAATGGCGTTTAAAATGGCAAGTTTCAGGTTCGTGGGCACAGTAATCATTCATAGTAAACTTCGTTTGTTCGCTCACTAATACAATGTTTTTGGCAGAAGCAGGTTAACTACATTTGTTCATGCCTATTTATCTTAAAAGAAGTTTGTTGTCTAGATGGGTTTTTAACTAGAATGAAATGCAAACTTGATTCAGTGTAAGGAGAGGACGCTCAGCAGCTGTTTACACAGGACGCAGGAGCACTAGTGTGGGACACCAGAACACCCTTTTTAGGGTGCCCCACACAGGTGCTCCAGTGGATACTAGGGGTGTCTCCATGTGTGAAACTTGCACAAAACAGGTAAGTGTTCTAGCTTTAGAAAGAGAAAAAAAATAATGTCTTCAGCTTGGAACTCTGCCAAAACAGACAATTGTACGTCACTTCCAAGCAATGTTTCATATTCCTAATTCTGTCCTCAAATATCTGTGTGCTAAGTATACCTATTTTTTAATTCACATAGGGGAGAAAAGACTTGGGACATCAGAGGACACCAGGGACCCCCAACCTCCTAAAGAAGGGGAAGTCACCACACCACAACCTCAGGATGTGGAGGAAGGAGAGGTTTATGAAGTGGGCGAAATAGTGACCACAACAGGTGAGTGTCTGAGACCACAGCTTCAGGTAATAGACGTATGCTTGCATATTTTTATTTTTAGGTGATGTGGATGTTGTGGAAGAAGAATCTCACTTCACCAGTGCAAGTGCACACATCCTCATCGGGGAGATCATGGTGTGCAATCGTGATTTAGAGCTGATAAAGGAAAACTTCAATGATGTTCAAAAAAAAATGAAGAACACCATTGATGTTTTAGGCAGAATCTAAAACACACAAAAATTGTACCGATTTGTTGTGTAAAGTTTTCTTTTAAATCAAGTTTTAAAGTATTTTAAAAGCCAAATTTTGAAGATGCACACAATGTGTCAACATGTGCTATCTGCCATCATGGGATATCAATGTATGCATTTTGTGGGTGCAACCCCTTCCTCGCAACTAAAGTAGATGAGAGGAACGGGTTGCACCCTGGAAACACGTCCATTTGATCCCCCATGATGGGAGCTAGCACATGTTGACATTAGGCATGGGATCAGGAGGGAAATCTACATTTTGACTCGAAATTTGTGTGCATCTTCAAAATTTGGCTTTTACAGGGGTGACATCACCTCATCTGATGAAGGCAATATCAACACAGTTTGGACATACCCTGTTTCCCCGAAAATAAGACCTAGCGTGATCGCCGGTAATGGCTGCAATATAAGCCCTACCCCCCAAATAAGCCCTACCCTGTTTCCCCGAAAATAAGCCCTACCCTGAAAATAAGACCTACAAGGACTTTAACTAGGGCTTATTTGTTGGGTAGGGCTTATATTGCAGCCATCACCGACAATCACGCTAGGTCTTACTTTCGGGGAAACAGGGTACTAATGTCTGATATTGCCTTCACTTTGTCAAAGCTGAACTTTGTAAGTTCCTGAGTTGTGTATGTTTTATGGTTTTGAACATGCCTGTTTAACCAAAAAAAGGCTATTTGTACTGTCAAACCTAAAAATGTTATACAACAAATATGTTGGTTTGTTCAAAAACCCTTTTCTAACGCATATGTGAATGTGCTTTGAGTAAAATGTTTTATACTCAACAATATGTGGCTTCTGTTGTGGAATCTCATATTAGCCAATGTATTTCATATATATATATTGATTTGCATATATTTTATTGATAATTATTATTATTATTATTATTCATATTATTATATAGTAGTGGTTTTATCAATATTATTATTCAATAAGTAAAGCAACAATTATTAATCTTTAATAATGTATACTGTGTTTTCCATAGATTTAGAAAGTCTTCATTTATAAGTGTTGAACTTTAAATGACCTCTGCTTTATGACAAGTACTTGTACACAGGTGTTCTCGAAAATGTATTAAGATAGTTTACTGGGTGAAAGTTCATTAGGATAGATTCAAGTAATATAGAATTGTCTCAAGTCTGAAATGCATATAAATCAGACAGATAAAGATATGAAAACAGGTGGTTTAGAAATAATTAAAGTTATGTACAGTACATTAAATTAAGTTTGACAAGGTCAAACAAAGGTTTGCTTGTGCCCTCATTAAAACTGTTAAAATACATACATATAGTGAGACATATAACACATCTGGTGGGGTTATTGAAAGTTCATTGTCTCAGTCGTAAATCTGCAAATCCTTGAAGCTAGTATCAAGATAAGGAGAGCTTGATAAGACAGCTAGGTGCCAGACTGTCTCTACACAGCTGTTTTTAATTGGACAAACCCAGTTATAAAACACTTTAATGAACATATAGGAATTTTGGGAATAATTAAGTTTGTCTGGTTGTAGAACAAGTGTCAGATTTATGGTTAGTTACTTTGACGTAGATCTTAGTGACCAATCACATGTAAGAGAGATAGTTGAGATAAGACTTGTGAAATGGTATATAAATGCAAGCTCTGTAATTGTTAGACAGACAAGTCAGATAGGAGCTCATAAGGCTGAACTCTATGTATGCTGCCCTATTGCACGGGTCATAGAGGTCAGAACCAATGGGCAAGTATCTGTCCTAACTTGTCCCCTCGGACAAGTCAGATAGGAGCTCATAAGGCTGAACTCTGTGTATGCTGCCCTATTGCACGGGTCATAGAGGTCAGAACCAATGGGCAAGTATCTGTCCATAACTTGTCTCCTCGTACGAGTCAGAGAAGACTTCTTAACTTGTTCCAGAATGTGGTCTCAGGTGAATTTCCCTCAAGAACTTGGTCGAGCTGGAACCCAGAACTCTGTGAGGGGACCAGACCACTGATCGATCGACTGGTCCCTATCAGGTGAGAGGTTCCCAAGAATTGGCAGTAAAGACCCATTCTGGTTCAAGGTGAGAACAAGTCACAATTGTTTAAATTTGGTTAGAGGATAAGAATATTTATATCTAATATGCTTGCATTGTAAGAAACTGTATAAATTAGACCTGTATCTTGTAATACTTTGAACATAAACCTGTATGTTATCAGCTGTTAATAAACCTGTATTGCTGAAGTTCTACCTGGTTCGATACTTTACTATTCTACTTCACATCTTCTTTCAATGCTCAAAACGAGTTTTTGGAGTAAGTTGGTGTTTACAGTGACAATGGGGGTTGTTTACTAAAGGCAAATCCACTTTGCACTACAAGTGCACTTTCAGTGCAGTTTCAGTGCACTTGTAGTGCAAAATGGATTTTCCTTTGGTAAATAACCTCCACAGTGCTCTAAAATTTTCCACAATCAGGCCATTTTCGGGACTCAAAACAATTAATAATTCATGGTGCATTACATACATTAAAACAAAAACAAGGTGTGTGTGTGTAGCAGACCCACAACATAATAGTTAGCTGAAGAAAAGATTGTCACCTCATGTATCAAATAAATTTGCACTATTGAAGAAAATGGCCAAAAAGAAAAGCCCATTGAAGAACCTAGGAAACAGCTAAAAGAAACACAAGCAGTAAATCAAATGAAATATTATTTCAGTTAAAAAAAAAATTATTTTAAAAATGTTTCTCAAACATTTGCTGGCATATCAATTGCCCCCCTACCCGCAAAGTATTCCAGATATTTTTGACGTACTTTAAGGGTGCTTTGGGGGGGCAAGCCAGGACGGCCAGCTTCAAGCGCTGTCAGGGTTGACTCATCTGGCAATCCTGTCTCAGGCCCAACTGAGGCCACATAGTTCAAAGCATTTCTCCTTAGAAAGTTGTGCATAATGCAGCATGCAAGTACGATAGATTTTATTTTGTATTCTGCCATGTGAATTGGCGTCAGGAATAGGCGGAACTGGCTGGCCATTATGGCAAAAGCAATTTCCACCACACTTCTGGCTCTGGCCAGCCGGTGGTTAAAAACCCTCTGGTCCGGGGTGAGGTTCCTCATGGGGAATGGCCACATCATATGTTCACCAAGCCCAAACGCTTCATCAGCGACAAAGACGAACAGTAGACCAGCCACGTTGTCTTCTGCAGGTGGCAATTCCAAGCCACCACTCTGGAGCTGTCTGTAGAGCTCGGTCTGGGCGATGACTCCACCATCTGACATCCGGCCATTCTTCCCCACGTCCACATAGAGAAACTCATATGTCGCCGACATAGGCGTGCACACAGGGTGTGCCCGGTGTGCCCAGGCACACCCTAATCCCCCCATGCGCATTAGTGTTATCGTTCTGTGTAGCAACTGGAACATGGGAAAGATCTCCCTCTTACCGGCTCTGCCATAAGAGAAGTGTTTATCCTTTTCTCTTTCACTGTGCCAGCAGGGAGATCAATGTGCCGGGGTCATATATATATAGATACATACACATGCATGTGTGTTTGAGCTTAAGGGTGCACACCCTAATGCATTAGGCTGCGCACACCTATGGTCGCCGACACCATCGGAAACATCACTTTACTATTAAAACCCTTATGGTTGTAATAGTATGACCCTGAGTTGGGGGGTGGCACGATGTGGACATGTTTCCCATCAATTTCCCCTCCGCAGTTGGGAAAGTCCCACCGCTGGGCAAAGTGGGATGCCACAGTCTGCCATTCCTGTGGCGTTGAAGGAAACTGTGGAATCAAACAAGAAAAAAAAAAATAATTTTGCACATAACATTGCAAGCAGATTAGACACAAACATTCTTGGCCAACATCAGTATAACATTTATTTTAAGGAGTATTTAAAGACAAAAATATAAGGTCCACTTATCAGATTCCTCACCCCCTCTGATGGCCCATTTAAAAATTTTAGGGGAGGGGAGATGTTTTGGACAGGTAACCCTTTCCACTTCATCGAGAGCTGAATGCATACATAATGTGTGTTACTTCTTACACTATTGGCAGCCCACTGGACAGGTGAGAATTGTCATAATACAAAAATATGAATACACACTGTACAAATTGAACATTCTGCAATTACCTATCAAGATAATAGGAGAACAAAACTTGAAACAGTACCATTTGAAAGTATTCAGGCAGGCCCTTGCACTACATGCTTTGGCGAATTCATTCATAAATCTGACCACAAAAGAGGTAGGTATAGTGTGTATGTTTTTGGCAAAGTCAGCAGATAGAGGATTGGTATCGGTTGACTTAGCGGTTGGGGGGAGGGAGGGTTCCAAATGAGTTTGGGACCCCAAGAAAAAGACTCTAGCACTCTGCCTGAATTTAAGGACAAAAATCACATTTGTACACATTTTAGAGGGTGTTTAGGGTAAAGCACTACAATGGAGCTGACAAAATACATTGTTAAGTGACTAGGCTAAGTGTGTGGGCCCAGGATAGCATGCTGGGGAGGTTAGTGAAGGCAAATAAGCACGAAGGACAAAAAAGGAACTTTAAAAACTTCCAGCATGCATGAGGACAAAGGGGACATTCACAGCATATTACAATCATGGTAATTAGGGAATGATGAAATAAATCCAATACATTAGCAAACAATAATTACATAGAATGTGATGTTAAAGGAGAAAACTTACCTTAATATAGTCCTTCTGCAGGACCTGAATGATGGCAGAATAGGTCTCTGGAATAATGATTCCCAGAGCCTGGGGGGAGATGCCTGTCAAGAACTTGATGTCCTGTAGACTTCCCCCTGTCTCCAAGTATCGCAAGGTGGTGACTAGCCTCTGCTCGGGAGTGATGGCTTGCCGTCATCCGGAGATAATTCCTGAAATAATCAGGATTATTCTCACGGATCTCCCGCAACAAAGGCATGTGTGAGAATTGGTCACGCTGGAGTAACCAATTCTTCGTCCATGAACTCCTCCTCGCCCTGTTCATGGACTGGGCTTGGGTCAAAGTAAGAACCCCAAGACCAAGCCCCCACAACATGGCTAGACAACGGTCGGCTGGTCAGAACGAATTAACAAAACGCACTGAAAATCAGAAAGGCCTGTGAAGAGCAACTTGAAAATCAGAAACGAGCGGACAAGATTGCACTGAAAAACAGATACAAACTATAAAATAACGCACTGAAAAACAGATATGAACTGACTACACGCACTGAAAAACAGATACGAACCCACAAACACAAACTGATGAACATTAACGATCTGAAAAGCACGAGGCTGAAAATCGCGAATCGTCTCTCACCAAACTTCTACTAACACGATATAAACACGAGATTAGCAGAAGGAGCCCAAAGGGTGGCGCACTGGCTAATGAACTTCCTTTTTCTAGTCCCATTGTACATGTTGTACGCCAGCGCGTTCTTGCCGATCGGAATTTCCGAAAACATTTGTGCGACCGTGTGTATGCAAGACAAGTTTCAGCCAACATCCATCGGAAATAAATCTACGGTTTGGTTGTCGGAAATTCCATTCATCTGTACGCGGCATAAGTGTGTAATTGCTGCACTTCTCTCTTTTGCTGCTAGGTGGCCAGGTACCTGGTGGCATTAGATACGAGAAGGTTAGTCAAGGTCAGATTATGGGTATATGGGGTATCCCAGCCAATAGGCAGGGTTTTTTTTAAATCCCTTGGCCTGCTGGGAGAACCGATATATTTTTGGGTGGAGTCAGGTTATCAGTGTACTGTGCCAACCGGACGGCTGTCTGGGTGGACGTGTGTTGTATTACTTGGGCTGCTAGCCCGGAGTTTGGGCCTATCCTTAGCACATCTGGCTGCTAGGCTATCTGAGGGCCTATCCAGAAGCAAGAGAGCAGTGCAAGGTTGGGATTGCAGCTTGCAGTCCAATCAGAAGTGATGGTTCTGCCGGCTGGAGAACCTGTCATGGTCGGAGGTAGAGGGGAAGCTGTCGCCGCTAAGGGACCAACCACCTTATTACCAGGCACAGTGAGTAGCTGAAGCAAGTACCGGAGCAGAATTCTGACCAACTGGGAATGGTGAAGAATTGGGAAACTTCAGTGGGTATCAAGTCAGGCACCCAGCTAGCAGAGGTGACGCTTGTAGAGCAGCCAGGGGCGGATGTATAGGGGTCGCAGAAGGCAGTGCAGGAGATTGGTCACGCTGTGTCTACTCTGAAAGTGAAAGCAAGGGAGATGTGTCTAGCACAGTGTGTGCTGTGCTCTCTGCCCCCCCCCCCCTACAGTGCAGTACCCGGCATGGAGAGTGAAGGTACAGTGCTGCAGCTGCAGATTTTTTAAAACGTGATCTATATATGTTTGTTTATATGCGTGTGTGTTTATATGTGTGTGTATGCATGTTTGGGTGTGTGCATGTGTGTGCGTTTATGTGTGTGCATATGTTTATGTTTATGTGTGTGTGTGTGCATGTTTGTGTGTGAGCACGTGTGTATTTTATGTGTGTGTGTGCTCATGTCTGTATGTTTATATGTGTGTGTGTGCATTTATGTGTGCGCATGTCTGTATGTTTATATGTGTGTGTGTGTGCTCCTGTGTGTTTTGTATGTGTGTGTATGTTTATATGTGTGTATTTATATGTGTATGTATATGTGTATGTATGTGCGTACATGTGTGTTTACATGCGTGTGTATGTACACACATTACTTTTGATCCTGACCCCCTTTTTCTTTACGATCAAAACTGATTTTTTTGGGGGCCGGTTTATAATACCAACAAGAAAATCACATTTGACAGTCAGTGAAGAGGCAAAATGCTGCGCCTTGACTGGTAAAATGTTGAGAAACACTGATACGGGGAAACTGATCTCTCCATTTTCCTCCTGCAGCTGCTGAAAGCCTGCGGGAGGGAGAGGAGAAGTGGGGGAAATGGAAAGATCAGTTACTCTACATCCAGCCGCCCCCACCGCTCCTCCTATGCAGTTTCTTTCTGCTGCTCCCCTGTGTGCTCTCCAGCCAGCCCCTCTGTACTTTTTACTGCCCCCCCCTCTCTCCTGGACCCTCCACTTGTCCCCACAGCTCTGCAGAGATCCCCCCTCCCCTCTCCTGTCAGCTGCTGCAGGGTATCTGTCAGGATGAAGCCTTTTCTGAATGGAGAGTCAGTGATCCATACCAGTCATGGACTCAGTCCATTCATACCTGAAACATAGTAAACTGTGTTTACTATGTTTCAGTTTGTGAATGAAAGGGCAGTTCTAAACAGAGCTATTCCAGTTCATTAATTCTGTGCAGCTTAGGCTGTGTTCTCAATCTCCTTTCTCAGTCTTAAAGGTGAAACATCAGAGGTCTGTTTAGACCCTTGATATTTCACCAAAGCCCCCCAACGAGACTCTTAAAAAAATAGTAAAAAATATTTAAAAAAAATAATATTGTAAAAAAATGAATAAATAAATGGTAGAAACTGGGCTCGGAGGGAAGGGCCCCAGCTGGAGGTCAGGGAGGCCCTTCATGGTTTCTTGCACCGGGGGCCCTGAAGGTTCTAGCCACTGAGAGCAGCCTTGTGTGTCAAGCCAGGGACCGAGCAGGCCAGTGGGGTGAAGCTTGAGAAGTATCTTGAGTGCCAAGCTAGGGACCCAGCAGAGAAGCGGGGGTGACGCTTGAGGAATATACTACAGTGAAGATTGGAGGAGCTCAAGGGATTCTGTGGTATTGAATCATCTAGTCTGGTGAGAGAGACTGGGAGGTCAATGGGCTGAAGAACTACAAGAAGTGCTTGTAGTGGAAGTGAAGGAACTGTTACACATTGTGTTAGAAACTGTTAAAGACTGTTGCCATAGGAGACAGCATTCCTACACATGCAGATGTGGCGTCTTGCTGGAGGCCTTTCCCTGCATGGCTGTCATCCTGTTGAAGTCTCGGAGTCTGCCAATTAACATTGCAACTACCTAAGGGTGTCCTGGCCCTAACCCTCTCTCTCAAAGTTCTGTTAAGAGAAATAAAATCTTTTTGTATTCAAGAAGTGTCTGGCGCCCATGAATCTACCTTACACTACACCCACTATGCCTTACAACCCACCACATACAGAAGGATGTCAGCTATCTCTGGCCCTGGAGGTCCTCATTAGGCTGAATGAGGCTGGAGACCTTGCTACACATGCTTTTTCTTTCCCCTGATGGAATAGCTCTGCATAATTCCAGAAACCCCTGAAGCCATCATAAACGTCTTGAAAAATAAATATTTGAAGGTAAATTTTTAAAAATATATTTGTTTATTGGAAATAAAACTAGACAGAACAAATGTGGTTTAGGCCCCACCACAGCCTGACAAGAGTATATTGATAGATAGTTACATTTTGCACCACATTATGCAATAGTTGCGTACAGAAATTCAAACTTAAAAAGATGTCAATTACAACCAGAACAGTTTTTTAGATGTCATCATGGACAGACTAAACTCAATAACCAAATTATTTTAAACCTGACATGTGTGCAAAAAAGTGTATCTTGGTATTTTGAAATAATACTTTTCCAAAAAAAAAAATATCAATATGCAAACTCATTTCCAAATTTAAAAGTTTCTGCTATGTTGTTGGACTCTTCTTTACAATAAAGGTTTAGTATTGCAGTATTTGATGTTTTTTGGTGTTTGGTTATCTTTCTCATGCTGTGTTTGCCCATGAATTTGCTCATGTTTTGAGGATAGTCGTTGATTTTAGGAATGAACGGTCATGCAAAGGAACTGAACTTCAGGGTACGTCTTTATGTCACGCATTACACACAAAATAATTTTTTGCCGCCCGAGAATCACATTAATTTGATGATTTGTCGTTCGTATGGCAAAAAATTTCCAAACTTGTCCTTCATTTTTTAGCTCAAAAAACTCACAACCGATTAATGTTTTGTGCCCATTAACTGGCCTACAAACGAACAAACTGTCCAAATGACCGATTTTCGGACGCTTTTTCGTATAGTGTATGGCCAGCATAAGTATTCATAGCCTTTGACAGTGACACTCAAAAGTGAGCTCAGGTGCATCTTGTTTCCACTGAACATCCTTGAGATGTTTCTTCAACTTGATTGGAGTCCACCTGTGGTACCCTGTTTCCCCGAAAATAAGACCTAGCATGATTGTCGGTGATGGCTGCAATATAAGACCTACCCCCCAAATAAGCCCTAATTAAAGTCCTTGTAGGTCTTATTTTCAGGGTAGGGCTTATTTTCGGGGAAACAGGGTAGGGCTTATTTGGGGGGTAGGGCTTATATTGCAGCCATCACTGACAATCACGCTAGGTCTTATTTTCGGGGAAACAGGGTAAAGTCAGTAGATTGGACATCATTTGGAAAGGCACACACCTGTCTATATAAGGTCCCACAGTAAACAGTGCATGTCAGAGCACAAACCAAGCCACGAAGTCCAAGGAATTGTCTGTAGACCTCCAAGACAGGATTGTATGGAGGCACAGATCTGGGGAAGGGTACAGAAAATTTTCTGCAGCATTGAAGGTTTCAATGAGCAAAGTGACCTCCATCATCCATAAATTGAAGAAGTTTGGAACCACCCGGACTCTTCCTAGAGCTGGCCGCTCGGCCAAACTGAGTGATCAGGGGAGAAGGGCCTGTGTCAGGGAGGTGACCAAGAACCCAGTGGTCACTCTGACAACCATCTCTGCAGCATTCCACCAATCAGGCCTGTACAGTAGAGTGGCCAGACAGAAGCTACTTCTCAGTAAAAGGCACCTGACAGCCTGCCTGGAGTTTGCCAAAAGGCACTCTCAGACCATAAGAAACAAAATTCTCTTGTCTGATGAAACAAAGATTGAACTCTTTGGTCTGAATGGCAAGCGTCATGTCTGGAGGAAACCAGGCACCGCTCATCATCTGTCCAATACCATCTCTACAGTGGCAGCATCATGCTGTGGGATGTTTTTCAGTGGCAGGAACTGGGAGACGAGTCAGGATCGAGGGAAAGATAAATGCAGCAGTGTACAGACATCCTTGATGAAAACCTGCTTCAGAGGGCTCTGGACGTCAGACTGGGGCGAAGGATCATCAACAGGACAACGACCCTAAGCACACAGCCAAGATAACAAAGGTGTGGCTATGGGACAACTCTGTGAATGTCATTGAGTGGCCCAGCCAGAGCCCAGACTTGAACCCAATTGAACATCTCTGGAGAGATCTGAAAATGGCTTTGCACTGACGCTCCCCATCCAACCTGATGGAGCTTGAGAGGTCCTGCAAATAAGAGTGGGAGAAACTGCCCAAAAATAGGTGTGCCAAGCTTGTAGCATCATACTCAAGAAGACTCGAGGCTGTAATTGGTGCCAAAGGTGCTTCAACAAAGTATTGCGCAAAGGCTGTTAACACTTATGTACATGGGGTTTTTTTGGTTTCTTATTTTTAATAAATTTGCAAAGAATTCAAACAAACTTATTTCATGTTGTCATTATGGGGTATTGTTTGTAGAATTTTGAGGAAAATAATTAATTTAATCCATTTTGGAATAAGGCTGTAACATAACAAAATGTGGGAAAAAGTGAAGAGCCGTGAACACTTTCCAGATGTTTTTAAAGTGGAGTTCCATCCAAAAGTGGAACTTCCGCTTTAAGACCCCATCCCCAGCTCCTGATGGTGAAACTGAGCTTTTGGGGAGGAGTTGGGGAGCGGGTACCCGATTTTGACAGGTACCCGCAGCCACTTCCGTTC
The DNA here is from genome assembly GCA_037952835.1 of Lithobates septentrionalis. NCBI lineage: Eukaryota > Metazoa > Chordata > Amphibia > Anura > Ranidae > Lithobates > Lithobates septentrionalis. The sequence continues at coordinate 16,945 of JBBDGP010001647.1, read as the reverse complement.
CGGTCGCCTTAGGCGATCAGAAGTGGAAGTTCTCTTGTCCCCTACCTCCCGAAGTCTTCTAGGACACAGGACAGGTCCTAGAAGACTTCGGACCAATCACAGAGCGCAGGGCCACTCGCACATGCGCAGTGGGCACCCAGCTGTGAAGCCGTAAGCTGTAACAGCTGGGTGCCCATAGTAGAGATTCTGGTGCCGCCGAGGTAGGAGAGAGGAGGAAAACTTCTAGGGTGAGTGCACCGCTGGACCGTGGGACAGGTAAGTGTGTGTTTAATAAAAGTCAACAGCTACACTTTTTGAAGCTGCTGACTTTATTAATAAACACACAAATGACTTGTTGACTATCCTGAAGCCGGATCGCTTTAATTCTGAGGCATTTTTTTCTCATCTCCTGTTTTGTGGTTCGGAAGCCACACCAGACCCCACAAACCCCCACACCAGTTAGTGGCGAGGCCATGGAACAGTTCACTCTTAAGTGAAGTTTTTTTTCCCATATTTAGGGATCCAAGGCTCGCTATATTTGGGATGGCCGAGCGGGGAGGAGGGGTACAGGGTTTTTCAGGAACTTCCAATTTTTTTCTCTTTTTGGCTGACCTTATTTTTGGCCAGGATTTTGAACAATTTCTTTTTTTGCACTTTGGGTTTTCATATGTATTTGTGCTGCTCTAACTTGAATTGTGCCTTATGCCTGTCATTGTGTCTCTGGTTGTATATACCCGAACGGCATGGCATGCAATAGTGTGCCTGTGCCACTAGCCCTCGGGATATATACCTTATACTGATTACTGTGCCATGGCTAAACCACTAAAAATAATTTCCTGGAACACTAGAAGACTGAACTCGCCTCAGAAGCGCTCCCTAGTGTTCTCGCTCCTTAAAAAGCAGCGTCCCCACATTATTTTCCTCCAGGAAACACATTTGGTTGATTCTAAAACAAGGTCCCTCAAGCAGCCCTGGCTGGCTCAATCTTTTCATGCTACTCATACGGCTTACTCCAGATGGGTCTCAGTTTTGCTGGCTAAATCTCTACATGCAGAGGTTGTGCAGATAAAAACAGACCCAGAAGGTAGATATGTAGTCCTCATGATTCAGATTGCCTCAGTAACTTTTAATTTGGTAACAGTTTATGTACCCCCCATTCTCCACAGATGTGTTGGTAAAACTGTCGCTTATGCTATTGTCTAGGCCTCCAGGCCCACTGTTATATATAGGCAACTTTAATGCAGTAATGAGCCCAGCCATGGACCGTCTGGGGGGCGGGGGCAGATCCTATCACTCCTTCACTGACTGGGCCCAGGTACATGAACTTACTGAGATATGGAGGTGGAAACCTCCTGATGAGTGCCAATTTTCCTGCCTTTCGGACTCTTTCCGCACCATGTCCCGGATAGACCTGGCATTTGGCACATGGGATACTCTCCCGGTGGTATCTGCCATAACTTACTCACCTAGGGGAGTGTCAGACCATGCTCCTTTGGTTGTGGATCTCCTTCTACTCCCAGGAAATGGCCCGAGTGTATGGTGCCTGAACCCATACTGGTTGGAGAATGACACAGTACAGGGAGAATGTGGAAAGAGTATAGTGAACTACTGGACCGAAAAAACTGGTACAGTGGACTCGCTTACTGAATGGGAGGCTTTTAAGTGCACGTTGCGGGATACCTTTATGTCTATCACTGGCGTTCTACGTAAAAATACCCAACAACGTACTGTGGAACTGGAGGCTGAAATGACATCCACAGAAACTACCTATACTTCTGATCCCAGTTTAACTAACAGAGACGCTTGGTTACAGTGCCGCAGAAAATATGAGCTCCGTTTATTAGACCTTACACAAAAACGCATGCTACATGCCACACAGAAATCATTTAATCACGGTAACAAGGCTGGCCGTCTCTTAGCTTATCTGACCAGACCTGAACGCAACCCCATCTCAATCCCCAGAATTCTGACTGCACAAGGACTAAATAGTGATGTCCCTAGAGACATCATGGAGACATTTCTGGTCTTTTATAAAAACTTGTACTCATTGAGACCAGAATACACAGATTCCCAACTAAGAGACTACCTAGACCAAATATCACTCCCCTCCCTCACAGAAGAAGATAGTACAGATTTAGAGGCACCTCTCTCTGTTGAGGAAATTGCACTGGCCATTTCGCAACTGCCGGCACATAAGACACCGGGGCTTGATGGCTTCCCTGCTGAATGGTACTCCCAATTTCAGCACTTACTTTGCCCCTTTCTTCTTAAAACATATAATGAAGCCCTAACAGCTGGAATTCTTCCCCCCACAATGAGGGAAGCCCTGATTATTTCGTTACTAAAACCACGCAAAGATCCACTTAAATGCGACTCATATTGTCCAATCTCTCTTATCAATGTGGATGTTAAGATCCTCGCCAAAATACTGGCCAACCATCTGAATACCGTAGTTGCGAAATTGGTCAGATGCGATCAAGGAGGGTTTATACCTGGCTGATCTACAAGAATGAACATTCGTAGACTATTCCAAAATCTTCAATATCCACACGACTGTACACCTACCCGAGCTATTGTATCCCTAGACACGTGTAAGGCCTTTGACAGCATGAAATGGCTCTATCTTTTTCAGGTACTACAACGGTATGGCTTTGGCCCCCATGTTGTTTCTTGGATAAGACTCCTTTACACCTCAGCACAGGCTTGCATTCGAGTTAACTCTTGCACTACAGACACCTTCTCCATTACTAGGGGCACTAGGCAGGGGTGCCCGCTGTCACCCCTCCTATTTGCTCTGGCCATGGAGCCACTGGCAGTACGCATTCGCTGCTGTCAACAGATTAAAGGTCTTCCCATCGCAATTATAGAAGAGCGGATTTCGCTATATGCGGATGACACTTTAGTATACCTAGCTGACACTCAGGACTCATTAAATACACTGTTACTAGAAATATATAAATTTGGTGATTACTCTGGATTCAGGGTGAATTGGGACAAATCTAACCTTTTTCCCCTGGACCCAGATGCAGCGGTGCAGATACACCCGGACTCCAAACTACAAGTGGTGTCCTCTTTCAGATACTTAGGGGTCATAGTGCAATTACCCTTATCCACATATATTGAAAACAACTTGTGTCCCTTGCTGACCCAACTACTAGCTCAGACTAAACAATGGATGGACCTTCCCTGAGATTTTATGGGAAGGGATAACGTCCTGAAAATGATCTATTTACCCAAACTGTTATATATACTAGCTAACGCACCATGTAGGATACCTAGATCTATCTTTAAACGGATTGACACCCTATGCACGGCATTTCTGTGGAATGGCAAGTCTCCCAGAGTGGCATTGGAGACACTGCGGCTACCGGCACACCTGGCGGGATTAGCATTCCCCAACTTCTATCTATATTATTTAGCCTCCCAACTGGTGCATATCCACGACTGGCTACACCCTGCTGCAGCTAACGCCTGCACGTCCACTGAAGGAGCCATTGTCCCCTCAATGGAGATGCTCCATAATATCATATACAGAGGCCGGGCACAACTATGCTAAATACTTCACTATCTCTGTTTAAAATGATTGTCTCTAACATTACAAAAGTACCATGGTCGAAGTCCAATAATAACCCTCTGTGGTTAAACCCCAACTACAAAGAGCTGTACTCTTTGCCTTACCCTCAACGGTGGTACACTAAAGGAGTTAAATACCTGTGCCATCTATATGACTCACAGGGATTTAAATCCTTCCAACAAATGCGGGCTGACTTTAATTGACCACGCTCATATATGTTCTTCTACTACCAACTCCGGCATGCTATACATGCCCAATTTGGCTCATTGGGTAATCCTATAGCTATACCTCAGTTAGTGAAAGTACTGCGACACCCTGATCCCGCTAAACTCATCTCCACATACTACGCTACCCCCATGACTGATAGCAACCCCAGATTCAGAATGGCCCAAACAAAATGGACCCTTATGGACTCTTTTTGAAGAAGACGGTACACACGAACGGACTTTACGGCAGACTTTGCCCGGCGGACTGGATTTCGTCAGACAATTCGATCGTGTGTGGGCTCCAGCGGACTTTGTTTTCTTAAAAGTTGGACAGACTTAGATTTGAAACATGTTTTAAATCAATCCGTCGAAATCGAGTCTGGTTGAAAAGTCCGCTCGTCTGTATGCTAGTTCGACGGACAAAAAGCCACGCTAGGGCAGCTATTGGCTACTGGCTATGAACTTCCTTGTTTTAGTCCAGTCGTACGTCATCACGTACGAATTCGACAGACTTTGGTGGATTGAGTGTAGGCAAGTCCGTTCATTCAGAAAGTCCGTCAAAGTCCGCCGGGCAAAGTCTGCCGTAAAGTCTGACCGTGTGTACGTGGCATAACACCCACAGCAGAATGCTTTAAGGGCTGTGGCCAAGAGGCAGATTTTTTACATTGTTTCTGGACCTGCTCAAAAGTCCAGCACTTTTGGACAGAAGTTGGGACTTTCATCTCATCAGCAATAGGCCTCCCAAACATTCTGCACCCCAAGAATTGCCTGCTGGGAATTTTTGGGGATCTCCACATTTCAACCCATGCCAAAAGGCTCTTTCGTATCCTTCACTTTTATGCGAGGAAAACCACACTATTGTCATGGAAAGGGTCACAGACATCTCTGAAATCTCTGTGGCTACAACTGATCAATTATGCAATGCCACTAAATAAACTTACATTCGAGGTTAGGAAAAAAAACAAAACCTTTTACAAAATCTGGAATAAATGGCTGGCCAGCCCATTAACCCTTCCACAAGACAAATAATAAGATAGGTAGTGGCCCCAACAGAGGAAATATACAAAAATGGGGCACACATCCACCTGATGGTCATACAATTAAAGAATTATATACTGTACTTTCATGGTAATTCATATTAGTGAATACAGGAGACATGATAAATGAAGACTGTTTATTATGCACTTTAGTGTACATATGTAATATTATAATGCTGTGAATCACCAAAATTTCTACCTTTTGTATGTGTATGTTGACACAAAAGTTTAATAAAAATATCTTAAAAAAAAAAAACACACAAATGACTGGAACTCTAATCTTTGAGTTGGTGGTGTTTATTGTGTTACCTGCAAGGATGTCAAGGTTCACAGTCACAGAATCCTTTACAGGGACATCCATACAAGGGACAAGGGAGTGTGGGGTCTTGGTTCACAATGCTGAGAAGCCACAGCACACAAGTTTACAGTGAAGCTTGGTTGTTTGAGTGTCCTGACGACTGCTCCAACATTTACCTGAATGCCATGCAGCATTACTACAGATGTTATACATGACAGCTTTCCGTTGAGTCCTTACAGCGGAACTACACAGGCATACAGGTAGGAGGGTGTGCTTAGCTGAGAAAACCCTTCCTCTCCCCCTGAAGACTCCTGGGATGTATGACATCATAGGCCTGGGCAAGAAATCGGGAAGTAACTGAAAAAATGTAAAAAAAAAAGTTTAAAACAAATAAATATGGTATATGTTCCTATCTATCTACTAATGCTAGCAGCATAGGGATTAAAAAATAGTCAATGTAGATAGAGAGAGTGAAGTTCCATTTTATTAAAAACTGGTGATATCACCAACTCCATTGACTTACATGGAAGAAAATTGGAAGGATTGGGTCAATATTAATGTGTTTAGGTGTATTCCTACAGATTTATATGGCAGGTCAAGATGGCAAATTAGGTGACAGGTCCTCTCTAATATGACCAATCAGGTGACAGGTCTTCTTTAATATGTGTAGTCAGGTGATAGGTTCTTTCTAATATGGCCAGTTAGGTAACAGGTCTTCTTTATTATGGCCAATCATGTGATAGGTCTTCTTTTATATTGCCAATCATGTGACAGGTCTTCTTTAATATGGTCAATCAGGTGACAGATCATCTCTAATATGGCCAGTAAGATGACAGCAAGATGACAGATCCTCTCAAATGTGACCAATCAGGTGACAGGTCCTCTCTAATATGGCCAGTAAGGTGACAGATTTTCCTTAATATGGCTGGTCAGTTGACAGGTTCTCTCAAAAAGCGAACAGGTAACAGGATCTCCTAAAAGGGGCGAAACAGATGTCAGGATCTCTCTAATATGACCAATCAGGTGCCAGGTCTTCTTTACTATGTCTAGTCAGGTGACGGGTCTTCTTTTATATGTCTAGTCAGGTGACAGGTTCTCTCTAATATGGCCAGTCAGGTAACAGGTCTTTATTATGGCCAATCAGGTGACAGGTCCTCTCTAATATGACCAATCAGGTGCCAGGTCTTCTTTAATATGTCTAGTCAGGTGACAGGTTCTCTCTAATATGGCCAGTCAGGTAACAGGTCTTCTTTATTATAGCCAATCATGTAACAGGTCTTCTTTAATATGGCCAATCAGGTGACAAATCATCTCTAATATGGAAGTAAGATGACAGGTCCTCTCAAATGTGACCGATCAGATGCCAGGTCTTCTTTAATATGTCTAGTCGGGTGACAGGTTCTCTCTAATATGACCAGTCAGGTGACAGGTCTTCTTTAACCACTTAAGGATCGGAAGGATTTATCCCCTTAATGACCAGGCCATTTTTTGCGATACGGCACTGCGTCACTTTGACAATTGCGCAGTTGTGCCACATTGTACACAAAATTGTCCTTTTTTCCCCACAAATAGAGCTTTCTTTTGGTAGTATTTGATCACCTCTGCGGTTGTTATTTTTTGCGCTATAAACAAAAAAAGAGCAACAATTTTGAAAAAAAGCAATATTTTTTTACTTTTTGCTATAATAAATATCCCCAAAAAATATATAAAAAAACACATTTCTTCCTCAGTTTATGCCAATATGTAATTCTTCTATATGTTTTTGGTAAAAAAAAAATTGCAATAAACGTATATTGATTGGTTTGCGCAAATGTTATAACATCTACAAAATAGAGGATAGATTTATGTCATTTTTATTATTATTTTTTTACTAGTAATGATGGTGTTTAGTGGGACTGCGACATTGCGGCTTACAGAACGGACACTTGACACTTTTTTGGGACGAGTGACAGTTATACAGCGATCGATGCTATAAAAATGCACTGAATACTGTATAAATGACACTTGCAGGGAAGGGGTTAACACTAGGGGGGCGATCAAGGGGTTAAGTGTGTTCCCTGGGAACACACTGTGGGGGGAGGGGACTGACTGGAGGAGGAGAGAGATCGCTGTTCCTGATCACTAGGAACAGACGATCTCTCTCTACTCCCGTCAGAACGGGGATCTGTTTCTTTACATTGACAGATCCCCGTTCTGGCTCTCTGTGGAGCGATCGCGGGTGGCTGGCGGACATTGCGGCCGCCGTTCAAGCACATCGGCTCCGGCGCCCACTGTATCTATTGCATGAACTGACAGACAGCTACGGCGATTGGCGCAATTGAGCCAACCTGCCGCAGTATAATGATGGCGGCTGGTCAGCAAGTGGTTAATATAACCTATCAAATGACAGTTCTTCTTTATTATGGTCAATCAGGTGACAGATCATCTGTAATATTGCCGGTAAGATGACAGGTCCTCTCTAATATGATCAGTCAGTTGACAGGTCCTCTTAAAAGCAGCCAACCAGGTGATCTCTCTAACATAACCAGTCAAGTTCTAGGTCTTCTTTAATATGTCTAGTTAGGTGACAGGTCTTCTTTAAGCACTTAAGGACTGGAAAGATATACCCCCTTAACCACTTGCTTACCGGGCACTTAAACCCCCTCCTGCCCAGACCAATTTTCAGTTTTTAGCACTGTCACTCTTTGAATGACAATTGAGCGGTCATACAACACTGTACTCAAATGAAATTTGTATCATTCTTTTCACACAAATAGAGCTTTCTTTTGGTGGTATTTATTCAGATCTGGGGTTTTTATTTTTTGCTAAACAAACAAAAAAGACAGAAAATTTTGAAGAAAAAAAAATCATGTTTCATAGTTTGTTATAAAATTTTGCAAAACATGTAATTTTTCTCCTTCACTGATATGCGCTGATGAGGCGGCACTGATAGGCTGCTCTGGTGGGCACTGATAGGCACAGATAAGGCAGCACTGATGGGCACAGATAAAGCGGTACCGATGGGCACAGATAAGGCAGCACTGATGGGCACAGATAAGGCAGCACTGATAGCCATTGATAAGATGGCACGATGGGCCCTGATGGGTAGTACTGATGGGTGGCACTGATAGGTGTTACTGATAGATGGCACTGGTAGGTGACACTGATGGGCAGCACTGATGAGGCACTGATTGGTGACATTGATAGGTGGCACTGTGGGCACTGGTAGACGGCACTGTTGTGCACTGGTAGGTGGTACTGGCAGATGGCACAGGTGGGCACAGATGAGCTGGTGGCTGCTCTCCTTGATCGGGACCGATGTCCCCGTGACAGCCGCCGGTGATCTGCTTTTCTTTTCTCCTCACGCTATCAGCGTGAGGAGAAAAAATAGCCGATTACCGCCTCTGTTTACGCCACATGATCAGCTGTTATTGGCTGACAGCTGATCACATGGTAAGGGGTCGGGATTACTCCGATCTGTGATCCAGCGAGTCTCGCAGACTCACTGATCACAAAGCGCTCCCTGCAGGGGGACGTGCAGGCCGCTTGAGCATGGGAGGATATCTATTGACGCCCTCCCGGCAAAGTAGGTCCGCGCTGTAGCCGTCATTCGGCTATAGCACGAATCGGAAGAGGTTAATGACCAGGCCATATTTTGAGATACGGCACTGCATTGCTTTAACTGACAATTGCAGACAGGATCTCTTAAATAGGGCCAACCAGGTGTCAGGATGTCTCTAACAAGTTCCAGGTCTTCTTTAATATGGCCAATCAGGTGGCAGGTCATCTCTAATATGGTCACGCTTTTGACAGGTCCTCTCAAATGTGGCCAATCAGGTAACAGGCCCTTTCTAATATGCCCAATCAGGTAGAAGGTCATTTCTAAAATGGTCACGCTGTTGACAGGTCCTCTCAAATGTGACCAATAGGGTAACAGCATACTTATCAACTGTCCCGGATTTCCCAGGACATTCCCGGGATTTGGACTCTTTTCCCGATTTTATTGTTTCCCGGGAAAAGTCCAGAGAAATCCGGTTTTTCACGATTTTGTCTCCGCCGGCAGCCATTTTTAAGAAGACCAGGAATGGCTGGGTGGCTAGACGAAGCTCCTGCTTCGCCGCCCACCCTGCACCCCGCTCCGCCTCCCCCCCCGCCCCGCTGCCGGTCTGTTATGGAAAGGGGCGGGGGTTCTATTGTAACCATGCGGCCGGCGGAGGGAGACATTATTTTGTATACCCCCCTCCTACTAGGACACCTGATGTAAGGGGGGACTCCGCTGGGAACACCTGACGTAAGGTGGGCTCCGCTCGGGAGACCTGATGTAAGGGGGGGCTTCACTGGGAACATCTGATGTAAGGGGGGCTCCGCTCGGGACACCAGATGTAAGGGGGGGCTCCGCTGGGAACATCTGATGTAAGGGGGGCTCCGCTCGGGACACCTGATGTAAGCGGGGGCTCCGCTGGTGACACCTGATGTAAGGGGGGGCTCTGCTGGGGACATCTGATGTAAGGGGGGGCTCCGCTGGGGACATCTGATGTAAGGGGGGGCTCCGCTGGGGACATCTGATGTAAGGGGGGGCTCCGCTGGGGACATCTGATGTAAGGGGGGGCTCCGCTGGGGACATCTGATGTAAGGGGGGCTCCGCTGGGGACATCTGATGTAAGGGGGGGCTCCGCTGGGGACATCTGATGTAAGGGGGGGCACCGCTGGGGACATCTGATGTAAGGGGGGCTCCGCTGGGGACATCTGATGTAAGGGAGGGCTCCGCTGGGGACACCTGATGTAAGGGGGGGCTACGCTGGTGACACCTGATGTAACGGGGGGCTCTGCTGGGGACATCTGATGTAAGGGGGGGCTCCGCTGGGGACACCTGATGTAAGGGGGGGCACCACTGGGGACTACTGATGTAAGGGGGGGCTCTGCTGGGGGCATCTGATGCAAGGACGGACTCTGCTGGGGACATCTGATGTAAGGGGGGGCATCGCTGGGGACATCTGATGTAAGGGGGGCTCTGCTGGGGACATCTGATGTAAGGGGGGGCTCCGCTGGGGACACCTGATGTAAGGGGGCTCCGCTGGTGACACCTGATGTAACGGGGGGCTCTGCTGGGGACATCTGATGTAAGGGGGGGCACCGCTGGGGACATCTGATGTAAGGGGGGGACCGCTGGGGACATCTGATGTAAGGGGGGCTCTGCTGGGGACATCTGATGCAAGGACGGACTCTGCTGGGGGCACCTGATGCAAGGAAGGACGGCTGGTGGCAGGCGACTTGGCAGGTGACACGCTCAGGGATCCCACTGATTCGGCATTATGGTGAGTTGAATGATTTCATTTTATATTACAATGTAATAATAGAAATAATGCACTTCAATCATCCTGACACCATAACAACCATGGTGCCGGGATGATTGAAGTGCTAACACCAGGTGTTTGGAGTATCTTTATCTGCTGGTTGTTAAACTTTCTAGAATACACATATTTCCATTGTTGTGTAGGATCTGTGCCTGCTGTCCCTCCATCCCTTTCCCCCCCTTTCCCTCTCCATCCCTCATTCATCTCAGACTCTAACCACACCCCCTTTGAGCCACGCCCACTATTTTGTGTAAACCACGCCAAGTTTTCGCCCCGACACGCTTCGCGCCCCGCATTTTTACTTCTCCCCTCTGCCATGCCTACAAATGCATGCCCTGCCCCCTAATTATAATAAGACTCCGCCTACAGCCAAAAAAGTGTCCCTAAAATTTTTTTTTCAATGTTGGCAACTACAGGCCCTTTCTAATATGCCCAATCAGGTGGGGTGCGCAGGCCGCTCGAGCATGGGAGGATATCTATTGACGCCCTCCCGGCAAAGTAGATCCGCGTTGTAGCCATCATTCGGCTATAGCACGAATCGGAAGAGTTTAATTTGAGATACGGCACTGCATTGCTTTAACTGACAATTGCAGACAGGATCTCTTAAATAGGGCCAACCAGGTGTCAGGATGTCTCTAACATGACCAGTCAAGTTCCAGGTCTTCTTTAATATGGCCAATCAGGTGGCAGGTCATCTCTAATATGGTCACGCTTTTGACAGGTCCTCTCAAATGTGGCCAATCAGGTAACAGGCCCTTTCTAATATGACCAAACAGGTGACAGAGCCAACCAAGTGACAGGTCCTCTCAAATGTGACCAGTCAGGTGACAGTCCCCGTCCAATATAACCAATCAGGGGCGAGGCTTTCTCTGGTCAGGTGATAAGTCCACCCTAATACGTGACGAGTACACGCTGAACGTGCTGTGTTGGTGCAGGTCTCAGTGACAGGTCCTCTCTGTAATATGGCTGATCAGGTGATATACAATATAAGAGGGGCTCACAGACCCCATTTCACACGAGTTTCCCATAACTTCCCCATATAAGTCCTCCTGTGTCAGTTATGTACAGTTGACCGTTCGGTCCCCGTCCCTCTATAAGAAGAGACCCGCCGACAGGTCCTCTTTACCCCAGCTCGCCCTCTTCCGACATGGCGCCGCCGGCCTCGGTCCCGCCCCGGAAGCGGTCATCCTCAGCTTCCCGCCCCGCGGGACGTGTCTTCTGGTTCCGGCGACCCCCGGTTCCGGCTCCTCGGTGTCTCCTGATGGCGGAGGTGCGCGCGGGTCCCGCCGCTTCCGGTAGCGGGTCCGTCTCCCCGTCCCTGTCCCCCCCTCCCCCGCCCGCTCCCCCCGGCAGCCTCCCGCCTCTGCCCCCCGCCCCCCCTCCGCCCGGCCCCGCCCCCCCAAGAGAGGGCTCCGCCAGCAGCAGCTCGTCCGGCTCCGGGTCCGGTTCTGCCCGGGAGGGCTGGCTCTTCAAATGGACCAATTACATCAAAGGATACCAGAGACGATGGTTCGTCCTCAGCAACGGCCTGCTCTCCTACTACCGGTATGTGGCCTGCTGGGGGGGGGGGCTACACCGAGATTACACATTCCTGGGACTACAGAACACCTCCACTCCATGTTATTGGAAAGGGAGAGGGGTCCTGTAGTCCTGATCTGTGGTGTCAACACAACCTGTACTGTAGCTATGCATAAGTGTTGGCACCATAGATTGGGACTACAGAACACCTTCCCCTATGCTCTACCTTATAACACGGGATAGAGGTGCTCTGTAGTCCCGTTCTAGTGTGACAGCACTCCCTGTACTGTAACTTTCACTTTCACCATAGATTAGGACTACAGAGCACCTTCCCCTATGCTCTACCTTATTACACGGGGTGGAGGTGCTCTGTAGTCCTGTTCTAGTGTGGCAGCACTTCCTGTACTGTCACTTTCACCATAGATCAGGACTACAGAACACCTTCCCCCTATCCTCTTTACAATAACAAGGTGAAGGTGTGCTGTAGTCCTGCGCTGCCGTGACAACACTCATTGAAAGTGACAGTACAGGGAGTGTTGTCACACTAGAGTGGCACTACAGAACACCTCCACCCTGTGTTATTGGCAAGTAAATGAGGGAAGGTGTTCTGTAGACCTGCTCTGTGGTGGCAAAACACTCTGTACTGTAACTATGGGAGTATTGACACTCTAGACTACAGAACACCTCCCCCACTCCTCTTCTCCATAACATGGTGTGGAGGTGTTCTATTGGCCAACAATTCCTAAAACAGGAAGTGTGCTACCTGCCCATAATACACTCCCCATATTAGGAGTTGTGAGGACTATAGAACACCTCCACTCCATGTTATAGAGGAGAGGGGGGTGTTCTGTAGTCCTGATCTAGGGCGGCAACACTCCCTGTGCTTTAGCTATGAGGGAGGGGGGTCGTCACCATACAGCAAGACTACAGAACACCTTCATCTCTCCTTTTCTCAGTAACACAGGATGAAAGTGCTTTGTAGTCCCATTCTAGGGTGACAGCACTCCCCATACTGTAGCTATGGAGAAGTGTTGACACTAGAGCAGGACTACAGAACACCTCCCCGTCTCCTCTTCTCCATAACATATGGTGGAGGTGTTCTGTAGTACACCAATTCTTAATAGATGAAGTGTTACCTGGTGATTCTGCCCATAATACCCTATATTAGGAATTGTTAGGACTGCAGAACACTCACCCCCATGGTTTAGGGAGAAGGTGGGGGGGGGGGTTCTGTAGGGGTTCTGCTCTAGAGTGACAACATTCCCTTTACTGTGGCTATGGTGGAGTGTTGGCACTGTATAGTAGGACTACAGAACACTTCCCCATATCCGTTCCTCCGCATCGAGGTGGAGGTGTTTTGTAGTCCTTACAAGTCCTCATAACTGCAGAGTGAACAGGTAATTAGTGGCTCACAGGATTTATGGCAGGATCAGCTTTTTTTTTTTGTTAGCAGTGAGGCTCTGCTGATTCCTGCTGCGGTGTTTGACCTCTGTGACAGGTTGCGGGGAGGGGGGGGCGTAGACTTTAGTGACAGGTCAGCCTTTGGGGGGGGTGTAGCCTGTAGACTTCAGTGTAAACACCAGTGACAGATCAGTGTAGGGACCCGTAGACTCTAGGGACAGGTCGTGGGGGAGGGGGCCTGTAGACTTTAGTGTCAGGTAGTGTGTGGGGGGGGGGGGGGGGCGGCTGTAAACTCTAGTGACAGGTCGTGGGGGGGGGGCTGTAAACTCTAGTGACAGGTCGTGGGGGGGCTGTAAACTCTAGTGACAGGTCGTGGGGGGGGGGGGCTGTAAACTCTAGTGACAGGTTGTAGGGGGCCCATAGACTCTAGTGACAGGTTGTGGGGGGGGGGGGGGCTGTAAACTCTAGTGACAGGTTGTAGGGGGCCCATAGACTCTAGTGACAGGTTGTGGGGGGGGGGGGGCTGTAAACTCTAGTGACAGGTTGTGGGGGGGGGGGGGGGGGGGCTGTAAACTCTAGTGACAGGTTGTGGGGGGGGGGCTGTAAACTCTAGTGACAGGTTGTAGGGGGCCCATAGACTCTAGTGACAGGTTGTGGGGGGGGGGGGCTGTAAACTCTAGTGACAGGTTGTGGGGGGGGGGGGGCTGTAAACTCTAGTGACAGGTTGTGGGGGGGGGGGGGGGGGGGCTGTAAACTCTAGTGACAGGTTGTAGGGGGCCCATAGACTCTAGTGACAGGTTGTGGGGGGGGGGGGGCTGTAAACTCTAGTGACAGGTTGTGGGGGGGGGGGGCTGTAAACTCTAGTGACAGGTTGTGGGGGGTGGGGGTTTGTAAACTCTAGTGACAGGTTGTGGGGGGGGGGGCTGTAAACTCTAGTGACAGGTTGTAGGGGGCCCATAGACTCTAGTGACAGGTTGTAGGGGGGGGCTGTAAACTCTAGTGACAGGGGTTGTGGGGGGGGGGCTGTAAACTCTAGTGACAGGTTGTGGGGGGGGGGGGGGGCTGTAAACTCTAGTGACAGGTTGTGGGGGGGGGGTGGGGGCTGTGAACTCTAGTGACAGGTTGTGGGGGGCCCATAGACTCTAGTGACAGGTTGTGGGGGGGGGGGGGGCGCTGTACACTCTAGTGACAGGTTGTGGGGGGGGGGGGGGCTGTAAACTCTAGTGACAGGTTGTGGGGGGGGGGCTGTAAACTCTAGTGACAGGTTGTGGGGGGGGGGGGGGGGCTGTAAACTCTAGTGACAGGTTGTAGGGGCCCCATAGACTCTAGTGACAGGTTGTAGGGGGGGGGGCTGTAAACTCTAGTGACAGGTTGTAGGGGGCCCATAGACTCTAGTGACAGGTGGTGGGGGGGGGGGGGGCTGTAAACTCTAGTGACAGGTTGTGGGGGGGGGGCTGTAAACTCTAGTGACAGGTTGTGGGGGGGGGGGGGCTGTAAACTCTAGTGACAGGTTGTAGGGGGCCCATAGACTCTAGTGACAGGTTGTGGGGGGGGGGGGGGGCTGTAAACTCTAGTGACAGGTTGTAGGGGGCCCATAGACTCTAGTGACAGTTGTAGGGGGGGGCTGTAAACTCTAGTGACAGGTTGGTGGGGGGGGGCTGTAAACTCTAGTGACAGGTTGTGGGGGGGGGGTGGGGCTGTGAACTCTAGTGACAGGTTGTGGGGGCCCATAGACTCTAGTGACAGGTGTGTGGGGGGGGGGCGCTGTACACTCTAGTGACAGGTTGTGGGGGGGGGGGGGCTGTAAACTCTAGTGACAGGTTGTGGGGGGGGGGCTGTAAACTCTAGTGACAGGTTGTGGGGGGGGGGGGGCTGTAAACTCTAGTGACAGGTTGTAGGGGGCCCATAGACTCTAGTGACAGGTTGTAGGGGGGGGGGGCTGTAAACTCTAGTGACAGGTTGTAGGGGGCCATAGACTCTAGTGACAGGTTGTGGGGGGGGGGGGGGCTGTAAACTCTAGTGACAGGTTGTGGGGGGGGGCTGTAAACTCTAGTGACAGGTTGTGGGGGGGGGGGGGGCTGTAAACTCTAGTGACAGGTTGTAGGGGGCCCATAGACTCTAGTGACAGGTTGTGGGGGGGGGGGGGGGGGGCTGTAAACTCTAGTGACAGGTTGTAGGGGGCCCATAGACTCTAGTGACAGGTTGTAGGGGGGGGCTGTAAACTCTAGTGACAGGTTGTGGGGGGGGGGGGGGCTGTAAACTCTAGTGACAGGTTGTGGAGGGGGGGGGCTGTAAACTCTAGTGACAGGTTGTGGGGGGGGGGGGCTGTAAACCCTAGTGACAGGTTGTGGGGGGGGGGGGGCTGTAAACTCTAGTGACAGGTTGTAGGGGGCCCATAGACTCTAGTGACAGGTTGTAGGGGGGGTGGGGGGCTGTGAACTCTAGTGACAGGTTGTGGGGGGCCCATAGACTCTAGTGACAGGTTGTGGGGGGGGGGGGGGCTGTAAACTCTAGTGACAGGTTGTAGGGGGCCCATAGACTCTAGTGACAGGTTGTAGGGGGGGGGGCTGTAAACTCTAGTGACAGGTTGTGGGGGGGGGGGGGGCTGTAAACTCTAGTGACAGGTTTGTGGGGGGGGGGGGCTGTAAACTCTAGTGACAGGTTGTGGGGGGGGGGCTGTAAACTCTAGTGACAGGTTGTGGGGGGGCTGTAAACTCTAGTGACAGGTTGTGGGGGGCTGTAAACTCTAGTGACAGGTTGTGGGGGGGGGGCTGTAAACTCTAGTGACAGGTTGTAGGGGGCCCATAGACTCTAGTGACCGGTTGGGGGGGGGGCTGTAAACTCTAGTGACAGGTCGTGGGGGGGGGGGGCTGTAAACTCTAGTGACAGGTCGTGGGGGGGGGGGCGTAGACTCTAGTGACAGGTTGTGGGGGGCCCATAGACTCTAGTGACAGGTTGTGGGGGGCCATAACTCTAGTGACAGGTTGTGGGGGGCCCATAACTCTAGTGATAGGTTGTGGGGGGCCCATAACTCTAGTGACAGGTTGGCTGGGGGGGGGCAGTAGACTCTAGTGACAGGTTGTGGGGGGCCCATAGACTCTAGTGACAGGTCGTGGGGGGCCCGTAGACTCTAGTGACAGGTCGTGGGGGGCCCGTAGACTCTAGTGACAGGTCGTGGGGGGCCCGTAGACTCTAGTGACAGGTCGTGGGGGGCCCGTAGACTCTAGTGACAGATCGTGGGGGGCCCGTAGACTCTAGTGACAGGTCGTGGGGGCCCGTAGACTCCAGTGACAGGTCGTGGGGGGCCCGTAGACTTCAATGACAGGTTGGCGGGAGGAGGGGGGCTCGTAGACTCCAGATTACAGTTTGTTGGGGGGAGACGTAAACTCCAGTGACTTGGGGGGGGGGGGGGGGGGTGCGTAGATTCCAGTGACAGGTTGGCGGGGGGGGAGGAGGGCCCGTAGACTCCAGTGACAGGTGGGTGGGGGGGATCCTGTAGACTCCAGTGACAGGTCAGCGGGGGGGGAGAGGGGCCCGTAGATTCCAGTGACAGTCAGCGTGGGCTGCCAATATTACAGCAAGAGCAATAATTCTAGCGT